>JAAGEH010000307.1:20208150-20328217 GCA_011751065.1 Lasiurus cinereus
CACACACACACACACACACACACACACACACACACACACACACACACACACCTTCTCTCTAAGCATGTCCTCAGGTGAGGGTTAAATTAAAAAAAACACAACTTACTCCCTCTTGGATTAATATAGAGAATTCAGCAAATTTCCTTCCCCATATCATCAGTGGTAATACTGGTCTTCATTAAGTGCCTTTAGCATCATACTGACCATTAAAAGGACATTGCATCCTGTTCATTTTTATGAACAAGAAGCAGAAAAATGGATCATATACATGCTTAAAAAAATCCAGCTGCCTATAATTCCTCCATTGCTTAGTATCAGCCCTCGTTTCCATAGAATGAAGATTGACCAGCACAACCTGAGTCGCTTGCTAATTTCCTGCATATGACTATGCATTGCCAATGGTGCTGCTTAAACTCCATAACTACTTCCATGTGAATGGTTCGAGAAGAGAGAAGGATGGTTTACCCTGCTCTGCCCACATTTCATTTTGATCCTTAAGTTTTCTCTAGGATGGGGAAAAGAAAGTCTTGCCAGGAAGGGTAAAAGGAAACACTCTGAGGTTCAAGTCACAAAACCTAGAAACTTGACCTATTAGTCCACTGAGTCCCAGAGTCAACTCATTATCTGCATTAGAAGCGTGAGGTCACGAGGCCTGGTAGGGCCTGCTTGTGCCCTTTTCCAATGCCACACTGTCATCTTCCTGGGCAAAGAGGAAACTGTGGCCTTTTGTGGAGAACCCACAGTGCAGTTGCCCCCTGCTGCCCATGTGGGCTGTAGTACCAAGGACTTCATCGCTGCATGGCACTGCCTTGAACAAGAGAACAAAAAGTCCCAGTCTTATAGTTGGGGGTGGCAGCCTCTCCACCTCTGCTCATTTCTTCCACTTACTATGATGATTTTTTGGAAGGTTAACCTTCCATCCTTTTTCTCTTGATTGAGCCAAAATTCATGTAACAAAATTAACCATATGAAAGCATTTAGTACATTTACAGTGTTTGCAGCCATTACCTCTATATGCTCCAAAACATTTGTCATCCCCCAAAGAGACCCCCATATCCTTTAAACCAGCAACTCCAACCTCCTGCGCCAAAGGTTTCCTTAGAGTCACATCCTTTCGGCTCTCGCCCCAGCTCCTGACAACCACTAATCTGCTTTCTGTTCGATGTACTTCCCCGTTTTGGATATTCCATAGAAACAGATCCATACCACATGTGGCCTATTATGTCTGGCTTCTTCCACTTCACATAATGTTTTTAAAATGCATCTATATTGTACCATGTATCAGTACTTTCTTCCTTTTTTATGGTGAATCATATTCTTTTTATGGATATAGCACATTTTGTTTACCCATTCATGAATTAGTGCACATTTGGGCTGTTTTAAAATTTTGGCTACTGAAAACAGTGTTGATATGAATATTCATATACAAGTATTAGTTTAAATACCTGTTTTCAATTCTTATGGGTAAATACGTAGGAATGAAATTGCTAGGCCATAAGGCAATCCTGTATTTAACTTTTTAAGATGCTGGCAAACTGTGGCTATACCCTTTTATTTTCCCACTAGCAATATATAAATTCTCCAATTTCTCTATGCCCTTGCCAACACTTATTACTTTCTTTTTTCCCCTCTCTTGATTATAGACATCCTAGTGGGTGGAAACTGGTATCTCACCACGATTTTGATTTGTATTTCCCTAATTATTAATGGTGTTGAGCACCTTTTCTTGTGCTTGTTGGTCATTTGTCTATCTTTGGAGAAATATCTAATTCAAGTCCTTGGTCCATTTTCAAATTGTCTTTTTGTTGTTAAGTTGTAGGAGTTCTTTAAATACTTGCATTTTGATTTGCAAATATTTACTGCCTTTTAGTGGATTGCCTTTCACTATGTTGATAGTGTTCTTTGATGAACAAGAAATTTTAATTTGGATGAAGTCCAATTTATCCATTTTTTATTTTGTTGCTTATGGTTTTGGTGTCAGACCTAAAAGTCCATTGCCAAACCTAAGGTGATAAAGATTTACCTCTATGTCTTCTTCTAAGAGTTTAGTCCTTACAGTTAGATCTTTAATCCATTTTTAGTTCATTTTGGTATATGGTGTGAGGAAGGGGTAATATTTTTTTTAAAATATATTTTATTTATTTTTTACAGAGAGGAAGGGAGAGAGATAGAAAGTCAGAAACATCGATGAGAGAGAGACATTGATCAGCTCAGCTGCCTTCTGCATGCCCCACACTGGAGATGTGCCCTCAACCAAGGTACATGCCCCCAATAGGAATCGAACCCGGGACCTTTCAGTCCGCAAGCCGACACTCTATCTACTGAGCCAAGCCGGTCTCGGCAGGAAGGGGTAATATTTTATTCTGTCCTCAGTGACTGAGCCAAATGTAAACAAAAGTCCTTACCTTATGTTTCTGGGAGAGGTGTGGGATGGAGGAAGAGGCCTGGGGGTAGATGGACAACACATAAGGCCTTTTGTTACCTCAGGTGTTATCTCAAATGGTTGCTGCTGTGGGACAGTTCTCTATGTGGCTCACTTGGCCACCCCTTACCCCTGCCAGATTGTCCAGAAATGCCTTTATCAAGCCTCTTCTTAAAAAAAGTCACCACCTTAGCAGAAATAATTACATGGAAACTACTACCTTAGTCCCCATCCCACACCTTGCAAGGATAGGTGGGATCCCCACATCTTGTTAGAAACCAGAAGTTTCACAATATGAGCGACATTTGATTTGGGTTTTAGAGATGGAACAGGATGTGGACATGTGACAAGGAGAGGTCAGTCACTTACACAAAGGGATCTATCAAAAACAAAGGTTCAGGCCAGGATGGTGTGGCTCAGTGGTTGATCACTGACCCATGATCCAGGAGGTCACAGGTTCGATTCCCAGTCAGGGCATAAGCCTGGGGTTGTGGTCTCAGTCCCCAGTAGGGGGTATGCAGAAGGCAGCTGACCAATAATTCTCTCTCATCATTGATGTTTTTATCTCTCTCTTCCTCTCCTTTCCTTTCTATGAAATAAAAACATATCTTAAAAGAATGCTTTTCTTTTCAGTATATTTGATTTCAATAAACTATACTGTCACCGTAATCCATGGCATGTTATTAATCTGTTGGGTTGATATTACACTTTTTTTTTTTTTTAGTCATTGACAGTGTTTGTCCTTTTCTTTGTTCTGATTCTTTAACTGTAATGTCCAAAAGAATCACATGTAGCTAATCGGATAATTACCTTTAGTAATAGTAACTGGATAATAAATGGTTAACAGTGATTATGTATAAGTCCATTTATGTAGGTTTGGGCTCAGACATTTAATGAAAGTATCCAATAATTAAAATAAAATAAAAGGCAGGGAGGTGCCAATAAGAGCTAGACTCCCGTCTCTGTGCGGTGACTCTATAGCTCAAATCGTGCCAAGTGCCCTGACTGACATCGTTCACCAGCAGCATGCAATGTCCCTTCTCTCTCCTTGGGCAACACTGATATCAAGTTTTCAAGGTAGCAGAGTTTATTGCTAGAAAAATTCTTTAAAACCTAAATGTAATCATACATGTGATGGGTGGCAATGTAGGTGAAAGGATAGAGGGTATATGACATTCATAGGGAAGTAAAATATAATAGTAATGCAAATCCTTCCCTTACATTTAATAGATTATTAAAATAGACTGCACACATAATACAAATGAACAACGAATATAAATTATAAGCTCAGCTATGTGCACGATTCATAGGTATATAAATCATTAGATTAATGGATGCCATTTTTATCTGGCTTTCTGCTTTTATGATGTTCTTTCTCTAGAAATGAATGTTTTAAACAAGAAATTGGATTTTATTGATAAAAATCCTTATTCAGAAATATCTACATAGAGCTTCTCAGCTATAAATATTAATTAATTGGATCGCTGGTACCCATAATGCAATTTTGTTCTGACCCATGTGCCCTATGAACTAGATATTTTTTGGATTCAATTTTCTTAAAACCAACTGTCAGCATCATGTGATGGAGGAGATGAAAAATGAAAATGAGCAGTCCCGCTGTGCAGGTGGGTGACCTGTGGGAGAGAGTCTGCCTGGTAGGATTTTTACAGAAACCATCAGACACAGACCAATTGATTAGATCATCTCATACCCGCCACCAACTAGGCTCAAGAGACTAATTAGAGAGAGTACTGCCTGCGCAGGCACCCCATTGACACCTAATTTGCTCAGCCAAAGCCTTTGGGGAAAATGTATTATCTCTGCAGCTGCACTTCATGCATTTCTGATTTGAGGCATAAGCAAGGAGTGCTTCATCACTCTTTTTGACCAGACGGAATGTAGAGCCCTTAAGTGCTAAATGCAAGCAAACAGACTGAAATTAAAAATGGGCCAGGATCTTTCTAATTCCCTTCGTGCTCCCTGTTCAATCTCCATGGGTCTCTACAGAGAGAGGCACACCCCTACACACACGTTTACTCACAGGTAGGACGACACAGCCCAGGACCCCAGCTCAGGGTGCTTCCGGGTGATCAGATGGTCTCTCCTTCGCTAGCCTATTTGCCACACTAAGGTATTGTGTTTTACTTAAAATTATTAAAATTTTTTTTTTGATCCTGCTGCATTGCCCTCCACCAGGTATTTCTTTTATTATCTGGCCCAATTCCCCCCCCCCCCCTGCTAAGCCTTCACTGGAGAGAAGTGATTATTTTGGTTCCAAATTAAAACAACTGTAGGATTTCCTTCCATCTCTTACACTGTGAACAGGATATTCACCAGAATGTGTGTGAAACTGAAGGGTAATCTGCTCATTTCTATTTGAGAGACTTCTTTGTAAAGATGTCTCACAGAGAGGGTAGAGTTACTAAAATTTGATGGAAAGGAAGCTACCTCATGATAGTAAAGACAGGATAGAATTATAAAATAATTAAGTTCTCTTCCAGAAAACAATGCATGCCATCTGACCAAGTTTAGCTTTTATCTGTTTCTAACCTAGAATAAAACTAATTCCAACCTTCTTTACTAATATAGAATCCGAATCACTGGTATATCAGGAAGCATTTGAAGAAAGATATGTAACCAATTACATGCTTTTAAAAAAGGAAACAGAAATGAAAAATCCAGACAGTTTGAAAAAAGTAGGCTATCCAAATCCAGTGGCTATCACGAATGAATTTCCATAATGTTGGAATTAAAAGAAAAATAAACTGCTATGATGGTATTCTAGAAAGGACCTACTGATTTCATGCTTTTCCATTTACATGTTGGATGAATTACTTTACCCACGTGTTCTGGTAAATTATAGTTCTGCTTTGTGATTTTCACATTTACCTTAATCTTAGTAATTCGGTGAAGATTTTGGGAGATACTTTTAACTGTCTACTTTTTAAAGCAGCATTCAAAACTGGCCTAAACTGGGCACCAGATAGTTCGAGGAAGCCAGTGGTTAATGAGGAGGAATATTTTTCTGAAGATATATGGAGAGTAACCGTAGGGGAGGTGTTTGAAAACAGGGAATTGGAGAATTAACTAATACATAAACCATCTATAGAGTTTATTCTGTTTTCGTGGAAAACAAAGTTCAGAAAGTATCCGTTCCCCCAAGTACCATATTAATAAAAGTTCACATGAAAAATAACCAGGGAAAACACAACCTTTAAGGCCATGCATGTTGGATTTGATGTTGCTTGAAATACTAAGAAAAAGAACCAAACTAATCTTTTGTACCTAATGCATCTTCAAGCAGAGTTGGCTCCTGTAGAAAATTAAGTCCTCAAATAAGGTTACTAAACAAGCACTTAGGCAAATCCAAGTCTCTCTGAAGTAAAAATATCACATCTATATACAAATACACACTCCTATGACTTATATTCATTTGCATACATATGACTCATATACTCAAATTTTATGCTATAGACTTTATATATGAATGTTGGAGTCAAAATGATAAGTTTCAACTTCAAACTGATTTCAAATAATCTGGGGACAGCTTAATTTCTTCATTTTTTGAGTGAGTTTAATTATGTTTTGATTTGGCTGAAATACAGGTTTTCTTTTATACAATCTGAAATAAATGTTTTCCAGTTACCCTGACATTGCATTGAGCTCCTTTGGTGAGGGGTGGGGAGGGTGGCTGGGGAGGTGGGGTGGTGGTGGAAAGAATGGGATGAAACAGAAGGAAGTAGAAAATTAGCCAAATCTACTTCTGTAACTTATTTCTGATTTATGATAATTATGCTTCTTCCCCTCAGAAGAGAACACGTCTTTGAGACCAGCTAGAGAATATTAATTAAAATAAATGCAGAGATAGACAGGCTTTTGTTTTAAGCTTAACAGAAGGTCTATCATTCAAAACAGTCCAAATCCTCTAACTTGAAAGCTGTTTGGTAACATCCATATGGATGCACAATGCACTAATTGCAGCGACTTTGCACTTTTTAAGCTTCATGCCAAAGTGGTGATCTTAATTAAAAATTTTTAGGCAAAGCTATAAGTCTAGCATTTCAAAACAAAGCATTTCTCACATGAGAAGACTGACTTAACATATCATTTCAATAATCATCATTATCAGCAGACATTTATTGAAATCCCCATTAAAGACCAGGCATTTTATGACATGTAATTAGTGATGGCTGAAAAGAATGCTCTATTTTAATGGTAGGACTATTTATTAAATCAAATTTATGTAAATGTAAAACTGGTCATATTTTAGACACATATGGACTTAAAGGATGGCAATTCTGGGAGTACGTCCTGTCTCAGAGAGGGCCAAAAATGTGCAGGGAAAGTACTGACCTAGGTTTTCTAAGAATTATCAAGACAGTTAATCTTCTAAAAAGTTCATATATATAAAATCATACACACATACATAAATACACTATAAGGTTTGAAACAGCTCATTGAAATAGTTTCAATGGCAAAGTTAAGACTAGAAAAGCCTTCATCAAACATGGCTTATTCTTTTCAAGGATTTCATATTTGAAGCTTTATTTGCTTAGCATACCTTTACAATTGACTGGCTCCCAAGTGAGTATAAGTTAATTAAACAGGATTCTGACACTTTAACCTTCCTGATATATTACAGTTCTACTTAACTGCATTTAAATAAACCAAATACAAAGTCATGTAACCCAGCAGTATGTGCATTTTTTTTTAAACTTAAAACACACACACCAATCTCATAAACACTTCTTAAGTAGTTAGCAGTCAAAGAAACACAAGGGTTCAGGTCTGAATTTAATTAAAAGATCTGAAAGGAGTTGTGACTTCATTTTTGGGTGGATTTTTGTTTTTCAAATGAAAATTTGTCTAGTATTATTATTCCAAGTGTTGAGGCCCATCAAGTTTTCATAGTAAGGGTTTTAAATTCGATATATATAATGACCTACAATTTGAATCTGTCTTATTTTTTGAGTGAGTGTACTTACGCAGCAGAAATTTGCAAAGCTAAAGCATGCATTTCTGTGGGGTAAATTAGATGGCCTATGATTGGTGAGTAGAGAATGGTGTCAGTGTAAACCAAAAGCCTTGTTGGTTCACAGGAGAGATCTCTTTCCAATGGAAAAGTTTTGAGTCACCAACACACAGCAGCCATGCACAAGAGACCAATGCATTTGCATGCAAGCGGAAGAGATGCCTGGAACTGCACATGCTGTCCATTTACCCCACATGCTTCTTCTTGGCTTGGTTGGGCCACATGCTCTGTTTTGGAATTAACTGTTTATTGCATAATTCTCCCAGATCTTGGCATCCAAAGTTTGACATCCCCAACTCTTCCATCTAGCTTTTTTCACCTGTAAGTTGTGCTAGTATGTTTAGTAGTGTTTTTAAACTGTTTTTTTTTGTGTGTGTGATATGTGCTAGAGATTCAATGTTTGTGTCCTCCCAAATTCATAGGTTGAAATCTACTCCCGCATGTGATCATATTTGAAGGTGGAGCCTTTGGGAGGAGATTAGGTCATAAGAGCAGAGACCACATGAATAGGATTAGTGCTTTTATAAAAGAGATCCCAGCGAGAATGGGAAGAGGCTCCTCATCCCTTCTTGAATCTGTCAGGGCCTTGTTCTTGGACTTCCCAGTCTCCAGACTGTGAGAAATACATTTCATTTCAATAATTATAAGCTGCCCAGTGTATAATGTTCTATTATAGCAGCCCAAACAGATCAAGTTGAATACGTTTTAATGGGTCTGCCCTTTATTCTTTTTTTTTTTAACATAATCCATACAGTAGTTACTGTGGTATTTTACTAAATATAGGTAGGGACACAAATATCATATCATAGCAGAAATGTTTATTCTTTTTAAAAAATATAATTTTTTATTGATTTCAGAGAGGAAGGGAGAGGGAGAGAGAGAGAAATATCAATGAGGAGTAAGAACCATCTATCAATTGTCTTGCTCCCTGGGCATGTGCCCTTGATTGGGATCAAACCTGGGACCCTTCAGTCCACAGGCTGAAGCTTTATCCACTGAGCCAAACCAGCTAGGGCAGAAATGTTTATTCTCATGGGACACATTCTGATACCGTCATGTGGCAACACATTGAAACACTGCCATCCATGCCACAGCACATCATTTCTAGTAGGACATATCTGCTGCCAAAAAGAAGGGTCCAACCGGCCATGCTGAGGGCTGCCAACACTAGCGAGCCAGCTGAGCTCCCCACAACTCTTTCCCATGTATCTGCATCACAGTGTGAACAATACCAGTGAGCAATCCTTAGCAAATGATAAATCACTGAGGATTGCCTCATGGAAGCTAAGCCTTTATCTACATGTAAAGTCATCTGCTATGCACTCTCCACAAAATTATAATTGGTTATTTTATAGTATTTTGATACTGGTTATCCTACTATAACAAGTTGCGTCATACACAAGATGAGCTCTAATAGATATAATCTGGGAACATGTGTTTCATTAGGAGAAATAAACACTTGCACTGTGTGCTTGTGTAGCGTTTTCTCCTATCCATTCATTCTCTCATTTAGTGAAAGGTGCCTAAAAAATAGGACCACAACCTTAAAAAGAGAAGATATTTTGTAAACTGCCTTTCAAAAGGTTCTAACCCTTGTAGCCACTGGCTCGATGCCTCCTGGCATGCCGCAGCCAGTCATATGTTCCAGGTCTAACTGCCCACAGCACTCACTCCAGGAGCCACCACCTTTGCAGGAACCAAGGAGACCATCTATCCCAGTTTTTAGGATGGAGGGGATTTCCAGGATGTGGAACTTTTCACTTTGATACTGGGGAAAAACCAGAATGAGTTGGTCACCCTAACAGTAACAGCAGGGTTGATATGTTGTAATTTCCAAGTTTATGATAAAAACAAAGCCAGCGAGCTTGGCACTTTACCACACGAACTAACACACACTGACATTCCAATCTTAAAATGTGCGTCACCAACGTATTACAAGTGCCAAACACCGAGAATGGCAAAGGATTTGTTGGCCAGAAAAAGGGAACTGAGCTCACAGCCTTCACTCCTCTCAACCCTTCCAGAGGTATTTTCACTTATCTCCTTGCCTCTGTGTTTTAGACTTTCCTCTGGACGCTTCTTCATCGAAACCATGGTGGATCCTATTCTTCTCTAATGAGGCTGCTGAATTTGAGACTCTCAGCTTGTTCTTCACCACAATTCTCAGTTGCACCACCAATAAATCACTTAAATTCACACCTGTGGCATGGAAGAGATGGTGAAGGCCACCACTCTTCAGTGACAAGAAGTGCAAATACTGCCTTGAATCTCAGTAGCAAATGATCCCCCAACCGATTGAACAGTGGCAGAGCCAAACCAACAAGTGGCTGCCTATTTCGAT
The DNA here is from genome assembly GCA_011751065.1 of Lasiurus cinereus. Classification (NCBI taxonomy): domain Eukaryota; kingdom Metazoa; phylum Chordata; class Mammalia; order Chiroptera; family Vespertilionidae; genus Lasiurus; species Lasiurus cinereus. Next base: position 20,217,946 of record JAAGEH010000307.1, read on the forward strand.
TCAGAAGACATTTACTGAGCACCTATTTGTCTTAAAAGAACAGCTTTTAGGGTGAAAGGGGGGAATAACACAAGGACTGTTAAAGCAAAATCCCAGTGGTGGCCTGGAGCTGGCCTGAACTGGCTCACAAGTGTTGAATGCTACAACTTTCAGGAATTTTGCAAGCTGGTTGTTAAACACAGACATCCTTGAAATTAGCAATGGAAGGAGGTTGTTATATATGAGCTACAAGACAAGCATGACCAATCAGGGACTTTTCTGCTTTCTTTCTAGAGAGCTGGTTGTTAAATATTTATCAACACACCACTGCTGTCCTTAGAGCCTCAAGAGTTTGGAAGGGGATGCTGGCCTATAAGTCAACATAGAAAATGGAAGTGTTATCCTAGAGGTAACAATGCAGTGAGGAGGAACTGGCCTTTGAAATATAAGTAAAATTTAATGTGTAGAAAGGAAGGAAGGAGGCACATAATTGGATAGGGTAGGTGAGGGTGGTGGAGCAAAGCACCTTCCGTGCAATTATCTGTGTGTAGTGAAGAGGTGTTAGAGGCTGTTGAGCAGGGAGTCCCCAGGTTCTAATCCAAGGGTAGCCACCTACTCTTCACAAAGATGAAGGCTCAGCTCCTTCTGTGAAGTCTGTAGGTGATGAGTTGTCTTCTTCAGGATGCGACTGAATTAGAGAATGCAACGATTCTTCAAATAACTGCTGAGATTGCTCACAATGAGCCAGGTTTGTAACACTTATCATTGAGAGATCTTTTTCTGCCCATGAGAAACAGCCAGCCTGTCTTTCCTGGGCTCACCATGACCCAGAAACTGAACTTCTTCCCAAGGACTGTAATTTTCAAACTGTAGCCCACAAGGGAAAATGGGACATTTGCATGCACCGGAAAGATTCCTTAGATAACCAATAGTTTGTTCGTGTGTGTCTTTATATTTGTCTATGCATTTAAAAGGCAAAGGAAAAAAAAATGCACTAAATCCTAGCTTTACTCCTTCCGCTGCTGTCTTTATAACTGAAACATGATTTACTGTTTTTGATTAGCACACAACCTCAGACAGGCTTTAAATTGTAGCCTTCGGAGTTATGAAATACTGTCAAATCTTTTAAAAGGCAACTGCAATGAATTAAAAAAACGTCATCGCTGCACTCTTGTCTTGAGTCACTGTGGTTGCATGATGTGGACTAGGAATTTCAGCTCATTAAAAATGTGAAGCCTGTAATGTCTAATGAATAAGACAGTCACATCAACATAATTGGTTTCCTCCTGGTATAAAACAATTAAAGTGCCAACAGCTCAGTGGTTTAGTGGCAGAGCAAAGAACAGTGGTTGCAGGCCTGGGGTCAATCACTTCCATTGGCAACAGAGCTGGAGAAAGCAGCCACGGTAGCCAGCATACACCAGGCTCCTGGGATTAAGTGATGCTTCATGCTTTTTTAGTGTCCAATTGTGGCCAACTGAAACAAAAGCACCTTGGGAATTAAGGGTATAGAAATCTTACTGTGAGAGGCAGAGCAACCCCCTTTCGCCTTGCACCACACCAGAACCCACATACAATGTGGTAAGCCAGGAATGTGACATCCTCTCTCCCACACCTGTGAACGGGAGCACATCCCAGAAAGCTCTTATTTCCTCTTCACTCAGATGCTAAAGAACAAAGTCATGTCTCGTCTGGGTTCTGCTGTTTGCTTTCCAGTCTGTTGGCATTAAAATTGCACCCTAAGCACCTAACACGTCTCATGATGCTCTGTTAAGTTCTTTTCAAAAGCTGTGACTTTGACCACAGGGGTCATTTAGAAGAAAAAAAACAACAACACAGATCTAGTGACTTCGTTGCTTGTTATCATAGGGGGAAAGTCACCAGAGTTCCATTTGAAACGTAACTAAACAGAATGCATACTGCATGAAGTAGACAAATACAATACAAACGAGCCAAACAAAATAGCCCAATCATCTCCAATAAGCTGTTTTGGATTTGTTCCTTTTGCAATTCTTAGATTTAGTTGCTCTGCATGAGATGTTATGAACAATAAACCAGAGCCTGAGATGCTTTGTTTTCTAATTACTGGGATTTTTAGTGTTAAGGTTTATATCATTCTCAGAATCAATTATTAAGTATCTTGGTCCAGTCGGGATATAAAACTACTTGTGCTTGGATTAACACAGTAAAGTTAAATCTCATCTCTCTCAGTTCTTCCTTATTAGGAAAAAAAATCTAACAGGTTAATTTTTAGGGACTGACGTACGTCTGGTAAAATGTAAAGAACAGAGCAAATCTTTTTTTAGCTCCATGGATATAGTATGCTTAAGACTGCCAACATACTGGAGATGGGCGATTCAGATAAGACCTATTTGAAGCAGATAGGATAGATGGGAATTACTAAGATTAATCGTGTGAAATCAAGCAAAGAAATATTTAGAGGGACTAGAAAGCAATTGATGGCAAGAAGACCTTTATGGCGGGACAACCTCCAAGTGAAACTGTGCAAACACTAACCAATCTGGAAAAAAAATATGCAGCCATGGTCACCGTCTGGAGTACTAGCACAGTACAATAATATGACAGCAATCCCTCTTGACCATACATTCTTTGTACTTGAAATTCGAATACAGTCCCTGACTTTTGATGGTTCAACTTTGATGTTTTTGAATTTATAATGGTGTGAAAGCCACATATATTCATTAGAAATTGTACTTGGAATTTTGATCTTTTCCAGGCTAGCACTACTTGGAAGCATACTTTCTTGTGATGCAGTATGGCAGCAGCTGCAAGATGATTTTGCCCAACTGAAGGCCCATGTCAGTTTTCTAAGCATGTTTAAGGTAGGCTAGGCCAAGATATGATATTCAGTACAGTAGATTAGGTATATCAAATACAGTTTCAACTTACGATATTTTCAACTCATGAGGGGTTTATTGAGATGTAGCCCCATCACAAATCAAGGGGCATCTGTATATGTGGATATCTTTCTATGCACTAAGAAATGCCTCCGAATTAACTCAATAAATAAGTTATAAAACCAACTCCCTTTCACTACCTTTAACTCTGTTCTGCATGCTGTGACATATACAGTTGTAAGTACTTTAAATGTTGTGATCATATATCCCCCCCAACATTTTATTAAAATTTTCAAATATATAGGAAAACGAAAAAATCCAGTAAACATCCATATACCCACTACATAGATTCTTCAATTAACATGTTGAAATGTTTGCTTTGTAACATATCTATTCATCTGCCTCTTTTTCTATCCACCCATTAATTCATCCCATTATCTTGATGCATTTCAAAGCAAATTGTAGAAATGAGCACACTTTACCTCTAAACATACATATCACTAGTTAGAGGCTAATGTAGATTTACATATTTAGGTAAACTTTACTTAGACTAAAATGCACAAATGTTAAGTGCATCATTTGAAGAGCTTTTAATAGTATTATACAGGAAATGTTGCATTGCTATGTAATAGGAGGGATCAGTTTTAATTCAGAATCTGAAAATACAATTTTTCTTACAAAAAAACCCCACCATCCCTTTTTCCTACTCTTACCAATTCCTCAGTGGGCAAAGCACTGATAAATACAACTACCAATGAAAAAACAGGCACAGAGCACTCAGACTGTGATTATTTTCAACTATTTTTGAGTAACTGCTAAACTTGAGAATCAGATGAACACCAAGGAATCCTCTCCAGAACACTTCATGTATACAACTACATGCAGGTTTTTTTTCAAACAATTTCAGTGTGTTAACAGACCTTCTGAATTCCATGAAGAGACCCACAGTATGTCTACTATCCAGCCATAATTTTAGAGCACATTGCAGAGAAAAGACCTTCCATGGAAGTATTTAAAGGTAATTCTTTTCTGACAAGCAGCACAATCTAAAAACTCTCCTGCTAAGGAGGGAAAAGGCTTATGGGATTTCCCACACCCTCCCCTAATGATAAACATACAATCAGCCAACCAAGACAAAATATACACAAAAAACCCCCAAATCTCATCTAGTCTATGCATCATGTTTTCCTCAAGAAAGGTGGAATATGGATCATCCTATGTGATGAAGGCAACTGCCACGAGGAAAAGCATAAATGGGTGCTGTAGAACCCTAGACAGGGATCTAAGTGGATGATCTCCAAGTATGAGGAGCTGATCAAAAATGATTTTCCCCAAACACAATCCTTTACTCTTCCCTCCTTTCCTTCTCTATTAGAGTCATCAGCGATGTACACACATTTTTTTCAGGATATAGGATAAATGGAAACTAATTCCATACTACCCATTCTTACTAATTATATTAAATGCCATTAATAAGCACTTTATTTCATGTGCTATCTTTGTTATTTTATTGTTGTGAATAAAAAAAATTATTATGAGGGCTTCTCATTGCTTTGCCAATGACCCTGAACTCTTTTTTCCCTTTTGAGATAAAAGCAGTATCAGCCAAGAATTTGCAATTGTTTTTTAATATGTCCACCCAAGTTTACCTTGTCAGAAGGGGTCAGATATCTCTTCTGAGGCAGGTATTTTATTTTATGGTTGAGGAAATTGCAACTATTAGTGAAGTACTTCCCATTTCTATTCTCTGGACAAAGCTTTGTTTCTCTTATCATTAATAGAGTTTCTTCCTATCATCAGAAGACCAAGTCATGGTCTTCTATGTCTGCTCTCCATGGATTGATCTACGTCTGCTCTCCATGGATTGCTCTCTATGGTCTTACTTTGGTTCTGTCATTTCAGAGTTGTATGGTACCAGAACTCAGGCTGTAAGCTTGGCATTCTGATGATTCTGCTCATTTTCATCTCCTTGGTTAAATCTTATTTACATGTGTACCCTGTTCATTCCAGCCACAGTTGCCTTTCTTGCTAGGGAACAGCTACATCTGGTTATATAGTGTCTCTCTGTGACCTGGCTTGATAGCACCGAGACACCCAGGACTGCAAATCTTCAGGAGCCAGTAAAGAATAGGGAAAAAGAAAATGTAAAGTCAGGGATGAATCATGATTCCTCAGTCTTATTCCAATCAGCATGAGGTTGCCATAGCAACCACACTGAACTGTCCCTCTACCTTGCTCCTTCCACTGCTCTGCCTGCATGTTTGGGTGCTGAAGGGAATTTGCACAGATTTGCTGCAGTTCTGGTTCACATAATTTTATTCTTATACATCTTAATTTTATACCATTTCTTCTCTTGAGCAATAATTAAAGAAACTAAGAGCTGCCAAACAAAATATACATGTGTTTTGACCTACTTCTACCTGATCAAATGCAACAAGACCGTTCCTCATTTGCCCTTCTCAAGGCTTCATATTTCCGCTTCCCTGATTTGCCTTTCCCTCAACATACTGACACACATATACACACCTACACCATTTGAATGTCAGTTGATATTTTTGAAGAAATATTCTGAAGAGAAATTCTGAACATATAGATATAAGATCCTAAGTCTCTTGTAGACTTGTAGTCATACAATAAACCAAAGTAGGGGAAGTTTAAAGAAAGAGTGGACTTGGCATAATGAAACCTAAACATTTCCTATTTGACATGCCTTCCTTTTAAATACAAAGGGAGGTTCATGCCCTTACATTTTAAGCACCAAGCAAACAGGATGCTCTTTAGAGGATCTGAGAGAAGAGAGGGATGGGAAACCCTGCCATGATCGTTTTGTGGCTGGTGCAGCCTAACGGCTGTGGTATTGCCAATCCTGGATCAATAAGTGATGTTCCACAGCAAAGGAGCACCAGGCTGCACACAGGCCCAAACAAAAACACAAATGCTGACAGAGGCCAGGCACCTACCAGCAGCCGAGCACAAAGGCTGGGTCAAGTGGCTTTGAGGTCCTTTGCGTGGGGCAAGCATCCAGCATCTGATGGTATGCACAGGATACCGAGGAGGCGTCTACCTAGGCTGTGGTCTGCAACCCTCTTCAGAGCTAGAAAGTGGGGTTTGGTTTCTAGTTGCACGTGGGGCTCAGCTGTTAGACTCTGACACTATCCTTCCTTCACTTCCTTTTCTTATTGAAGTTCTCAATCCACGATCCTTTCCATGCTTGACACCCAACAAGGCTCCCATTTTTGTACCACCACCCCCCTGACTTGTTATCCTCCTTTGGAAATCTTTCTTGCATATCTCTGGGATCAAAGAAAATAAGGAATGACTTTTCACCTTGCTCTAGTGTTCACTAACATTTGTAGGGTGGCCATTCGTTCTTTTCATTGATTTCCAGCTCTTTGCTTTCTGGACCTCGGATAGAATGTCTTTCCCAGCTTCCTCAGAAGTTAGGCATGGCCATTTGACCTGCTCTGACTAATCAAATACGTACTTTCACGTGATGGCTTTAAGAGCCAGGACTCATCTTGCTGTGTCCTTGCCCCCTGCCAAGGTGACTGAGGAAGCGTGGGTGGAGATGCAGCCTGTTAACCTGTGTCACCGAGCAGAGTCCCCCAGCGACTCACAGTGGATATAAAGTGTGAGCAAGAAATACTCATTGGTTGTATTGAGCCGTAGCAAACAAAACCAGTCTATCCTGGGTGATATAATGCCAATCATGTCTAATTTGTATCAGAGGTACTTGCATAAAGATTGTAACTTACTGGTCTTCAAAGCAATCCTAGTGGAGTAGCTGGTTTTGCCATTCTTTATTCCAATAGGAAAATGAAGGGTGGAGAGTACACACAAGTAAAACTCAAGTAATAATAATGCTTGAAATATAAGCATAAAATGTCAGGTATATCCAAAAGGATCTGGAAAGATATGTACCAGCTGCTAACAGTGGTTACCTTTGGGAAGGAGATCAAGATTTTCTGCAGAGTGGAAACTTTGAAGTTTTATTAGCTAGTCTTTTGTGTTATTTGGATACTTTCCAATTAAGAATGCATTGGTTAATTGTTTGTGTAATTAACACACACACACACACACAATGTGACATATAACCACTGACTTCATAACTGTGGCTTGGTAAAATACTAATAATTGATATTTTTTTGCAATGAAAAACTAGACCTATTTGGCACTGGGGTTAATCAGCATTGTTTAAGCTTTGCTAAATATCCTTATATTTAAGGGAAAATTGTTCAGAAAATGAAGGAAGAAGTAAAATAAGTTTCATGCTGCGCATTGTATATTCAAATAGAATTATTTTGCAATTTTTTTGGTAATGGTATCTATTTAAGGCACTAATGATAAATTGAAATGATAAAGAGGAAAGAGACATGATATCAAATTAGAAAGTAATGACAAAAATGGAACCATATCCTATTCTGAGGAGCTTAGCAATGTGCCTGGCATATAGCAGGTGTCCAATGAATTTGTATGGAGAAAATAAATAAATAAGACATGGACACAGAATCTGGGTGAGTAGAGAAAGTGGAACTTCAGTAGATTCTAGTAGGATGGAGTCAGGTTATAAAAGGCCTTGATATTCAAACAGAAGAGGCTAGACTCGTAGTGAGAAAAATAAGGGGTCATTTCAGATCTCCGAGAAGGGCAATGATGTGATGCAAGCAGCATTTTGGAGGACTTATTATGTGTCATCATTCAGGGTGGAAGGGAACAAGCAAAAGCCTGTGGTCAGAGCAAACACTCAGTAAACATTTGTTGTTTGATTGGTTGCATCTGAAGAAACTCCTACAGAAACACAGGTATGTGGTGAGAGGAAAGAAGAAGAGGGAAGAAATTCAAGAAACTGTTCAAAGCAAAGATGGCAGGTCTTGGCCTTGGCAGTTGCTCAGTTGGTTAGAGTATTGTCTGTCCCTATGCCAAGGTTGCAGGTTTGATCCCTGGTCAGGGCACATGCAAGAATCAACCAATGAATGCATAAATTAGCAACAAATCCATATTTCTCTCTCTTCCCCTCTCCTTTCCTCTCTCCCTAAAAAAAAAAGATGGGCAGGTCTTGGAGGCTGATAGTAATGCAGATGAAAGGAGACTTACAGCCACTGTGGGACCAAGATGCAGAGAAAAACTGACAGGGGTAGCTGACTTGTAGCAGGGAGAAGAACCCAGCTTTGACTCTAATGAGTCACAGCGGCTGGTCTGTGCACACACATATGCTTATGTGACTATGTAGTAAGGCACGTCTGTGAGATTATACCCTGTGAGAAGCTCTCCCTTCCATGGTGCACTACTCCTACCCCAGGTTTAGTATTCAGCCAACAAAACAAAATTACTCATAAAATGAATGGAAACAGTCTGCCTTTGAATCATATATCCTGTAGCTTGATTAGATCCTTTAGAGTCAACTAAGCATTAGAGGTCTGCAGCGTGAATCTCAGAGCTGGTGTTTACTTGTCGTGTGTAAACAGATATGCCCTGGAAAGCTACACTTAAGCTGGGCTAATGAAAGCATGCTTTCCCTCGCTAGTGCAAAATTTATTCCTTAATGTTTTCAAAGAAATAGGAGCTGGTAAAATGTTAATAAAAACTGAATCTCTGGGTAATCTCTTGATGGAAAGTTAGGTTTTCTAATACAAATTTTTTATATTTGTACATTTTTTTTAAAAGTGCTTTCCATCCACATTGTTTTTGGTCTCTTAAATTTTCCTAAGAGAAGGCATGGCAGGTGGTGCAATCCCCACTTTAAAGGTATTTCTTGATATAAACTGAAACATTAAGGGACCAGCCAGGTGATTGAGCTTGTAAGGGATGGAGCCAGGTTTCACTATGGGACAGAGTTCTCTCCACTCCACTAACCTCTGCCTCCCTAAATCCCTGAATACAAAAGCATGAAAATAGGTTTTAGCAATGGAAATAGATGAGAGCAATCTGGGCAGAGGCCACAGATAACGGGGCACTAGGGCGTGTGCATAGACTCTAATTGGTCCTCCTCCAAGTGCTCAGTCCTGCAGATTGTGGATGGCCAAGGCCACAGGAGATGGTTCACTCCTATCTCCAGTCTTTCCTGGCTTCCCAGCAAGATTGGAATTTGTTGCCCCAAAACACAGACCTGAATCTGGGTTGAGGTGAGTGAGCGATGGATGCTTGGCTTTCCCTACAGGTAGGATTACCTATGCTCTAACCTCCAAAAATGATCTTAAGGGAAGTGGGTTCCCTTGTTTGTTTTAATAGTCTATTCTCTTGTCCACAGCCTGTAGCCTCATACCAAAACCAAGACTCATCTCCAGGCTCAGAGACAACGGCTTCATTACCAAAGGGGTCCTCTCATTGTAGAAGTTACAAATGAGCAAACAAGCAGTTAAACTCATCCATAATTCTACTTATCAGGAGAGAAACATTGTTAATATTTAACTTAGACTTTTCTGTCTTCTTTCTATGAATATCTGAGTATATTTCAGTTAGTGAAATGAGATTGTACCATACAGAGCTGTTTTGCAATCTGCTTCTTTCACTTAGTAATAGATATAGAGTATATTTAAATGTCATTAACGACTTAAGAGCTGCAACAAAAACTGCATTATTATTTAAACTTATCATCACAACAAAAAATAAGCTCCTTGAAGGCAGTAGTGATGTGAATTTGGAATGCGTTTTGCATTCCAGGCATCCAGCAGAGCATCTTTCATGATAAATGTTGATGAAGTTTGCTCAAGGGGCTGGTCTGATGGAGTTAATCATGCAGTTGTGCTTTGGCAGCTCAGCTGACAAGGGGAATCTAAAGATTGTGGATCCTATTATATAGTTAAGCCAACATCCATCAGCTCCTGGTATTTGAGTGCACTAAAATAACTCAGGGCTAGAGAGCTGTATAGTTAATGACAATGTTGGATGTCATTGATTTCTCAACTGTGTAGTTGCAATTCCAAATAAGAATACTGAACTCTTGCCCCAGCTTCTTTCGTGCTAGGTCAGCAGTGAGGACAGGAATTTATAATAAAGTTGGGAAGAGAAGTCATGTGCTTACATAAGAAATCCAGTAAATTTTGTACCCACTGGAGATTAGCAAGGGCCTTTGGCTTAGGCCCAACTACAGAGATTTGCAGAAGTCCTGTGTCCTGGGTAACCACTGATTAGACTTTGGCTAATGTAAGTTGTTTGCATAACTAGGAAGAAAGTAATTTTGCCTACTTATCCATTTATAACACTAAAAGTAAGGTTAACAACAACTCTTTTCAAGATATAAGGGATAAATATTCTATACATTTACTTGGCATTTCTAGGATTGCAATCTGATCACTTTAATAATCATCAACTTTTTTGCTTGACTACTTCATAAATATTTTAGTTAAACTATGTACTCTGCATTTTAATGTTGAAATATGATACTTTTATCATAAATTTAAATAGTAGCAAAGGATGCAATGTTTGGCTTACTGAAAATATTGACATTTTAAAATAAAAATTTTATATAATTCTTTAAAATGGGCTCAATGGAATATAAGTATATTTTATCTACCATCCTCCTTTTGAAAAGGTGCATACATAAATTATACTTTAATAGTGGAATATTTTACATCACTCATTTTCTCCCTTTAAGTAGTATTTCCATTGTATTTTCCTAATAGTATGTTATCCTAATTTATAATAATAAAAGTATAATATGCTAATTAGACTGGATAGCCGAGTGACCTTATAGATGACCTTCTGGATGAAGCTGGAGCTGTGAGGGCTGCCCCTTGCATGAATTTTGTGCACCGGGCTCCTAGTATAATATATTCTTATTTTAGAATGTCTTTATTTATCACTCTACAATACACCATAGCATAAATATACACAGGAACTTGAATTCAAAAAATTTCCCAAGGCAAACTGCTCAAAGTGATAAAATATTATACAACTGAAAATAATTATCCTATCTAATAAAAGAGTAATATGCAAATTGACCATACCTCTACTACACCCACAAGTCACGCCCACCAGCCAATCAGAGCCAGTATGCAAATTAACCCAAACAAGATGGCTACAGCCACAGAGAGAGCAGGAGGGAGGCTTGGGTTGCCCCTGGCCATGGAGGAAGCCAAGCTTTCCACAAAGCCTAGCCAGCCCAGGCTTCCGCTTAAGGAAACAAAGTTTCAATGCCTGTGCGAGCAGAAGGCTTGGTTCTGCTCTAGGCTACAAAGTTTCAATTATAGAAGATAAATAAATCCCAGATACGTGGGCCTCTGCTTGGGTCACTGGGGAGCATGGCCAGCCTGCAAACCACCACACGCCCCTCACCCAGGCCACCCCATGCCCCAAGGGAACACTCTGATCCAGGACACCATTCAGGGCAAACCAGCTGGCCTCCACCCATGCACCAGGCCTCTATCCTACCTAATAAAAGAGTAATATGCATATTGATCATTACTCCAACACACAAGATGACTATCCCCATGTGGTCAAAAGATCCTGTCCCCATGTGAATACAAGATGGCCACCACAAGATGGCCAGCAGGGGAGAGCAATTGGGGGGGACCAGGCCTGCAAGGAGGGCAGTTGGGGGTGATGAAGTCTGCAGGGGAGAGCAGTTAGGGGTAACCAAGCCTGCAGGGGAGGGCAGTTAGGGGCAAACAGGCTGGCAGGGGAGCCATTAGGCATCAATCAGGCTGACAGGGGAGTGGTTAGGGGTTGATCAGGCTGGCAGGCAGAAGTGGTTAGGGGAAACAGAAAGGTCAGGCAGGTGAGCAGTTGGGAGCCAGCAGTCCTGGATTGTGAGAGGGACTCAGATTGGAGAGGGAGCAGGCTGGGCTGCAGGACAACCCCCGCCACACCCCCGCACAAATTTTGTGTATCAGGCCTCTAGTTAAACATAAAACAAAACTTGTGTTGAAGATGCTTTTCTTAATGAGGTAGATGAGGGTGGCCTCTCTTCTCTCCAAATTAATCAATGCATCTTTGGGAGTAGAGTGTTTATTACTAGAATGAGACTGGATGCTTTGATTAGAGGAGGCTTTCTGGGCACTTATAAGGGAAGCCATTCCTTTGTTTGTAACCTGGAGGTTTGTAAAGCCCAAGACAATTTTACCAGGTAAGGTTGGGATGGTGCAAGGATGCTTTCAATGGTAAAAGGGGCAAAGGGCTACTGGGGAAGGACAAGCAGCTGATCTGGGTTAGAGTAGTCCATTCATCCTAGTTTGAAAACTGCAGGAGTAAGATGCAAGCCATGCTTTTTAGGCATTCATAATTAGATGGAAGACACGTATAAATTAACAAAAATAGGTTTAGTACCCCACGCATTTCCAGGGCCAGAGCACTAAGTGGGTTTGGAGGGACAGGTAGTGGTTTAGGTGGAAAGATCAATCAGGCAGATTATGTGGGGCTCAGTAGTTTTTCCTCCACCTACTAGCCAATGGAACCCACTGGAACATTTCTAAGCAAGGATTAACTGACCAGATCAGTGTTTTGGAAGGTAAACTCTCATAGCAGCAGGGAAAATGGATGTAGGTGGGGGACAGCAGCAGGAGTAAAGAGACAGAGAAACAGGTTAGGAAGCAGATGAGCGATAAAGAGGGCCTCAACAAGGTTAGAAGACAATGGGGAGTGTAGAAGAGAAAATGGATTTTGAGGTACAGTGTAGAAGGGATTGATAAGTCTCGGTGGCTCACTCAATGTCTGGTTCAAAGGCAGGGGAAGTCAGGGAGGGTGCTGAGCACTTTAGTCTGGGCAACTGCATTGATGGTGATATAATTCATGGATAGCAATGGGACGGCAGCTCTCACGGTCTCGCTCATGCTTGTTTCTGCACAACTTACTGCATATTACTGAGTAATAAATTTATCAGGGTCGCCCTAGCTAGTTTGGCTCAGTGGATGGCATGTTGGCCTGCCGACTGAAGGGTCCTGTTCAATTCTGGTCAAGGGCACATGCCAGGTTGTGGGTTCCATCCCCAGTAGGGGGCATGCAAGAGGCAGCCAATCAATGATTCTCTCTCATCATTGATGTTTCTATCTCCCTCTCCCTTCCTCTCTGAAATCAATAAAAATATATTTTAATAAATAAATATAAATTTATCAGTGTATTTGGACTCATTGGCTCCAAGTTCAATAACAAGATGGTAACTCTAGACAGAATTTGAATATTGTTTTATGATAAAATTTGTGGACTACATATAACTGACCCTTAGTAGAACAACAAGCTAAATTCTAGTCCAATTGTTGAAAATACTAGTACACATTTTTTAAAAAACAAAATATATTTTTAAGACTAAATATATTATCCAATCAGAAATGCAGTCAGTAGTTATGGAGTTAAAATTAAGCAGACTGGCCTTAAATTATTCAGTACATACTACGAAAGTTAATTCCATGTGTCATTATTTAACCCATGTTAAAAGAGACTATAAAGTGGCATTTTAAAAAATATTTGTTTAAAACTTTATTCCATTTACTCAAAAAAGCATCTTGTAGCTCATATAACAACACTAGTTATGGTAGTCATGAAGATAAAGTCTGCTTTAGTTGGAAAACCACATTTATAAAAAAAGAGTTCTAAAGATGGATGGTTGAATATAGTATCACTGAACTGTACACTTAAAATTAGTTAAAATAAGCATTATATTACATGTATTCTACTCCAATAAAAAAAATTTGTGTTGGAAAGCCAGGAATTCAAAATCAAGTTTTTATAAAAATTATTTGGTTATAATATAATCACTTAAAATCATGTTCCCCTTTTTAATGGGTATATTTTTCATTATAAAAAAAAAGCCAACTAAAGTTACTTTTTAACAAATCAATTTTCGCTAAAGTCAAATGATTTAGTTGTATGTCTCCCCTTAACAACTGTCTTCGTATGTGGTCAGTACCACGTTTCCTAATATTGTGGTCTTGAAACAACTTTAAATATTATTTTCACATCTGAAACCTGCAACTTAAGAATGCACATTGTCTATTATATGCACATTAATTCCTGCCATTTTCAGAAATAAGGATAGATTCTGACACAGAGGAATCTTTCATGATGGTGAAACAATAAACTAAAAGCAAAGGTTTTTCTCTGCATATAAAATTAATACATAAGTACGTATGAATTTATTTATTTTTAAATCTTTATTGTGGAAAATATTACATATGTCCTCCTTTCCCCCCCATTGACCCTCTTCTAGCCATAAGTGCATATTTTTAAAAGAGCACCCAATCCAGTATTTTGGGGAGCATTTAGCATTATTTTTAGGCCCATGATGAAGTTTGAGCTCGAGTCCCCTCCCTCTCTGTGAATGCACAGGGAACAACTTATCAGAGAATCACGATTTGACCTCTGAGGAACAGCTCATGTCATCACAGAGCAAAAGTGCTGGCGAAACATTTATCTAGATGAAAGGCCTCAGCAGTTAACCTGCTCAGCAGAGGCAATGCAACCAGGCAACAGGATAATGACCTCTATCCAAATGTGGAAGGGACATCAATTTAATACCCTGACAGCTTGACAAAAGATGATGGCAGCTCAGCAGGAAGACATTAGCCAGGATAACTGTATATGAAAAGAACGAATTATAAAGCACAATGCTATTTGGGCCGAGGAGGGATTTTTTTTTTTTAAACCAACTTTATATTTAGGACGGGAGCCATTGTGCCTAAAGCCTCCTTCCATTCTTTTCTACCTGAAGAATATCCTGATAAAAGGAAAGGGGCAGTGTGGGTTAAAGTGACCAATTAAACCCATAGCGAGTTTCCTAACCAACCCAGGAGATGCTGCACATGATTTCTGGCAGGCCTGGGTACTGTTTCCAAGCAGAAAAATCTGGGTGTTGGTAAATGGCTTAGTCCATTTGAAAAAGACAGGTTACTCAGTTAAGTGTGGACAAGGCCAGGTTTACTGTGTGTTACTTTATTTTATTTTTAAAGAGAGAAGGTACTTGGCACACTTGGGGGATTTTCAGCTGTAACATTTCCCCACTACAAATTCAGTTTAAACAATTAATTGGAGAGTACTAGCATGATCCTGCTTGTATGTTTATTCAAGGACCTTTACTCTGTGACAGGGTTTCAGTCTGTGAGGTTTTCTCTACACATGGCAGGCAGCTGTCAGAACCAGTGTGAGGGGTGAAAGGGCAGCCCGGCTGCTCTGTTAAATCACGGGGTTCCATCAACATCTCAGAATTCCTGCCGAGTGGGAGCTGGGAGACCACAGATTAGAGTACACTGGAGTGTGTATATTAGGTCACTCAGTGTCTATCAAAGCGATATCACGCCGGTGAGCTGTACAATAGATTTTACTGTGTTCTGTTCAAAGAAAATATAAGAAAAGTGGACATGTGTGTAGCAGACCACAGCTGAACACCGAATCCTCCTTGTCTTTAAATGGATGGATTTACTATCCACAAGATGAACGAAGATTAGGGGAACAATCAATAGCTTTGGAAATCACGCAAAGCTGTTGGCTCCATTCAATTATTGGAAATGACTATCCTTGGGTGCGTGACGAGGAAGACAGGGTCCACAGCCCAGCACAGTCAAGGGGCTGAGGCTGGTTTGTGGTTGTGGCCTTGGACCATGAATGTGTTTGATAATCTTGGATGGTCACGTCGCCTCAGTTTCATAAGCCTTCAGTGTTCTCATTTAAAAATTGGAAATAGTAATGTCCTATTTGTTCCTGACCTAACTACCTCCCCAAATGGGTAGACAATAAATGAACTCTTACATGAGAAAGGACTTTTAAAAAGTGGATGAGAATGCAGCATGATATTATGTGTGGTATTTAAGAAACAGTTAAGAAATGAAATATAACTTTTATCAATGGGCAGTCAACATATAAAAATAGAAAATATCTATTCCTTTTATATTTATTTGATTCTTTTAATAAAGCAAAATATATGTTCCTTAAGGAATTATGTAGTCTTTAACGAGATAAGGGATATAAGGTAACTGGCACCATGCCTGACAAGTATAATTTTAAAGAGCTTAAATAATTTTTTAATATTTTATATTTCTCAATTATGAGTTCTCCAAGGGGCTCTTCGATTGTTATAAGGACACACCCACATTTATTAATAGCTAACACTAGTAAAATGTTGATTATTTGCCAGATACTGTTCTAACCATTTCACAAAGTTGATTTATTTAATTTACATAATCCTATATAAAGTGGCCCCAATGATCATCATCTTACACAAAAATATTAGGTCCTGCATTATGATTTCCTTTTGTGTTAAATACATTTTCTAATCTTGTAAAATGTGAACAATTACCCTCTACCAAAAAACAACTTAACTTCATACTGTATGAAGTAGGTGTCACTCTTTGCATGTTTTGTAATGTCAGAATTTATACGCCCCCAAAGTTAAGTGATTTTGCACAGCAACCAAGTAGCAGACCCAGGGTTCACACACAGGCCATCTGGCCTTTACCACGCTGTACCACCTCTCTGTGTCTGGGGGCAATGTCATGGTGTTGGCCGATTCGGAATTCAGAACTGAGACACCAGGGTGAGCTCAAAATGCAGCATGGCCTTGAGACTGGGTTCACCTGGGAGCTACAGTCCCATCTACTTCATGGCAATCAGCAGGGTAGTTGTACCTGCAAAGCTACTTAGGGTCTTGACTATATTCAGGCAGGTGAACTGCCACAGGAAACGTACTCCTAACATTTGCCACGGAGAATGCAGAAAAGACCGTATCATTAGGCACATGTGGGGGCCTTTGTCTTTTTCTTTTTTAGAATTAGAAATATTTTCATCATTGTTTGGAAATACGTCCTTGAAAAAAAAAAAGCTTTAAAAGACAGCCAAGGAAGTCTTAGATTGAATCCCATTTTGTCTGTTATTCGGTGACAACAGAGAGTGTGAAATACAAATAGGCATATATACAGCTGCATGTAACAGCTTTGTAGCTTTCCCTTCAATAAATTCAGAGATTGTCTTTGTATCCAGTGACCTTCTAGGAGGAATTTAAAATAAGAAATCAAGAGACACTGTATAATTTGTTTATACCAAGGACCTAATTATAATTCTCAGCCTCAGCTTCTATGGTTATGTCTCAAAATTCAGCTTAGGTGAGCAAGAACTGAAAAATATTCCTCTTTTCCAGATAATATTCTCAAGTAAAGTGAGGATCTAGATGCTCTCTTTCCAGCCCTTGGGGATGGATGCCCTCACTGGTGATTGATTCTTTAATGAGTTTCACCAGCAGGTCCAGGGGCAGAGAGGCCGCCCAGCTCTCTAAATTTTAATAAGTGATCAATTCAGATGCAGAGGGAGCTGAGCTCTTGAGACAGACCAGTGAAACCAGTGAGTATACTCTGAATTCAGATGCACGTTCAAACATAGTATATAAACTTATAAATAAACAGGGAAAACACCACCTTACTTCCAGCTCCTAGGCTGGATGAGCATTCTACCAAAGGATCCTGTGTATTAGGATCCTATTCTGGGTTAAATTCAATTTTCCAATCTTTCAAAACATGAACAATCCCACTGCCTTCCACACAATGATTTCATTTCACAGATTTTGCCACTAGTAGGGCAGATACAAGCTGCTGCATTGCTTTAAAAATTAATTAAGAGGCACTTCAAGTGTAGCCTCTTTGCAAGGCCATCCTACCCTATCTAATAAAAAAGTAATATGCAAATTGACCGTCACTCCAACACATAAGATGGCTGCCTTCATGTAGTCAAAGATAGATGCCCCCCATGTGGACACAAGATGGCCCCCATAAGATGGCCAGCAGGGGAGGGCAGTTTGGGCGGGACCAGGCCTTCAAGGGAGATGTAGTTGGGGGTGATCAAACCTGCAGGGGAGGGCAGTTACGGGTGACCAGGCTGGCAGAGGAGGGAAGTTGGGGGCAACTGGGGGGACTCAGGCCTATAGGGGAGAACAGTTAGGGGGACCAGGCCTGCAGGGGAGGGCAGTTAGGGGCAAACAGGCTGGCAGGGGACCAGTTAGGCATCAATCAGGCTGGTAGAGGAGTGGTTAGAGAGTGATCGGCTGGCAGGCAGAAGCAGTTTGGGGCAATCAGAAGGGCAGACAGGCCTGGATGGGGCCTAAACAGGCAATCAGACATCCCTCGAGGGGTCCCAGATTGGAGAGGGTGCAGACTGGGCTGAGGGACACACCTCCCCGTGCATGAATTTCATGTACCGGGCCACTAGTTTATTTATAAATTTCATTAATTCTGAAGCCAGTTGCTCCTCAATGGTGTATTTATGTTCAACTAGGTCAGGTCCTCTGGGATGATATTTGGTCTTTCCCAGCAGACACATATAGCTTATATGGGCAGTGGGCTCAAGCTACCAAACATACTTCCTTTCCTTAGACTTGACTCCGTGAATTTGTTAGACTTTCGTGAAAAGAAAAAAAAAATCCAGATAAGCATTTCACGAGTCTCTGCATGAGGCCTTCTACACAGAAGGCTGTCAGTTAACACATTGCCTCCTTGGGAGGCAAACAGGCAGTTGCAAACAGTCCATTAGTGCTTTGTGGAGCTGGTATAGTTAACAGTGAAGGGCATCCACAAATACAAGTGAGGGAAACACTCAGATATACTCTTTCACATTATATTAGTTTGCTCAAAAAGTATGCACTTGCTCACCTAACCAATTAACCCACAAAATTTCAAGCATGCTGTAATGGAGTAAAATTTAGTATAGTGAAGACTTAGGTGAGATAAAAAAAACATTCATGTTTGTATTTCCCAATGATGCGCTGATTGCTAGTGAAGATGCTATAGAGAACTTTAAAAATAAAAACAATGCTGAGGCATTTGATATTGAAAACACTAATTTGAGAGAATGGATGCACCCCTGTTTACGGCAGCATTATTTTACAATAGCCAAGATATGGATGCAACCCAAGTGGCCATCAATAGACAAGTGGATGAAAAGCCACGGTACATATATATATACAATGGAGTACTATTTGGCCATAAAGAAGAATGAAATCTTACCATTTGTGACAGCATGGATGGCCCTAAAGCAGTGGTTCTCAACCTGTGGGTCGCGACCCCTTTGGGGGTCAAACGACCCTTTCACAGGGGTCGCCTAAGACCATCGGAAAATGCAGATATTTACATCACGATGCATAACAGTAGCAAAATTTCATGGTTGGGGGTCATCACCACATGAGGAACTGTATGCAAGGGTTGAGGCCTTAGGAAGGTTGAGAACCACTGCCCTAAAGGGTATTATGATAAGTGAGGTAAGTCAGACAGAGGAAGAAAAATGCCATATGGCTTCAGGTATATGTGGAATTTAACAATCAAAATAAACAAACAAAAATGGGAAGAATCTCATAAATACAAAGAATAGACTGATGGTTGCCAGGGGGAAGAAGGTGGGGGACTGGGTGGAAAAGGTGAAGGATTGAGAAATATTAATTGTAGTTACAAAATAATCAAGGGGATATAAAGTACACCCTAGGGACTATATAGTCAATAATATTGTAATACCTGTGTATGGTGCCTAGTGGGTACTTGAAATATTGGGGGATCAAAACTCTGTAAAGTATATGATTGTCTAAACACTAACCTGTACATCTGAAACATACACAAATTAATACTGAATGTAAACTGTAATAAAAAATAGATTAAAAAATAAAACATTCAATGCATGCTAACAAGCTCACACTTTCTTTTAGAAAAGGGATGTGTGACTTTGGGAACTCTGAGCCATTCCCCAGTGGATGGGTAAATATGACAAGCATCTGGAATGGCCACATTCTCGGTCTTCCTGCTCATTTTACTCAGAGGAATGTGGACACTATTTATTCCTTTTTGAACTTGTTTTGAGCCAGAACTCACTGATGACCTCACATAGAATATTAGAGTTTAACCACTTCTGGAGACCCAAAACTCTACCCTTATTTTACAAAAAGGGGACCAGAAGCCTCATTGAGATTGTGACATAGCTAGTGGGTGACAAGGTTAGATTTAGCTTCAAACCGATGTCTTTGGATGCCTAATATGGTGCTCATTCACCCTACCACCCTAAAGGTGATGAAACACAGTTAAACAACACCAATTCCTTAAAGTTGATACGTCAGCTCATGATTATTAGATGTTGACTGTGAGTTCTCTGAGGTTAGGAGAAATGTGCAACAATCTAAATGTCACAGGCCTGGAAGTAATCAAAAGGGAGCTGGATGTTAGACACTACTGTGCATAATGCTTGCAACATCTCTGTGGTTGGTTGCAATGTATTATTAGAGCTCAGTTTGTGTTGTGAGTGTGTGAGCCAAGCAGCATAGGGAATGCTGAAGAGTGATCACAAAAATACCTTCTTTCCCTACTATCCCCCAAGCAGCAGGGATCAAATAACTCCTCTTCAGCTGTCTCTCTTTTAAACAAAAATATCTCCTTCACTTTACATATATCTGCAGTAAGCTGGAGTTTGCTTCCTCTTCTCTGTTCTGTTCTATTTTTTAGACCCCAACCTTGGATCACCAGGGGATACTGGGACTAGAAAGAGCTTGATATGATGTTTCATAAATTTATCTTGGATTCCTTCAGTACGTCACAGTTTGTGTTCCATAAAGGCAGGCAGTGTCGAGCAGGCAGGCAGAAAATGGTCTGTAATTGGATACTGAGCTTGCAGAGTCACTGGCTGCCAGTCTTGATACTTGAAGGGCTTTCTACACCGAATATAGCAGTTTCCATCTGTATCATGCCAACACTGCACTAATGGTGCCTTTCGTTCATTTGCAATATAGCCAAGTATTTCTACATTTGTCTAGGAAATCCTAAGAGCTGGATGACACTTGGAAGAGCCATCTTTAGCCCATTCTACTTCCTAACTACACACCAAGTCCCCAGTCCCTCTACCCTGACTCTGGCCTGGCCACTTCCTGGATGGACATGTTTCTTAATCTAGCTTCCTCTGTAAAGTGGGCATAGATAATAACAGTCTTTCTTGCAGAGTTGTTCTGAGGATGAATCAGTACTTATACGGACCTGGTATATAAACACTATATAAATACTAGAGGCCACAGGTGGAATCTGGCCAGCCTGGCCACAAGTGGCAGATGGGGCCAGCCTATTGGGAGGAGGAGATAGGGAGAACCAATCTCAGGCCCACCCCAATCATAGCCCGATCAGGGCAGGCAATTGTCCAGTGGACCCTGCCCCCTGTTGGGGTGGGGGAATGGAGTTGAGGGAGGGCCATAGGAGGTTGGCTAGCCAGCCTCACCCCTGATTGGTATGTGTGTGGAGGCTGATTGGGAGTGGAGCTGGATGGGGGGGAGGGACCGCAGGCCAATGGGGTGGTGTGGCTGGCCAGGGAGAAGGGCCGCAGGGGGTTGGCTGGCCGGCCCTGGCCTAATCCGGTGGTGGGAGGCCATTGGGATGGGTCTGGCCAAGGGGAGGTGCTACAGGAGGTTGGCTGGCTGGGACCACTTCTTATTTGGGTGGGGGTGGGGCGATCAGGGGCAGGGCTGGTGGGGGAGGGGGGAGGGGAAAGGGTGAGGAGCTGTGGGTTGATGGGGGTGGTAGGGGTCCACTGGGAGCAGGGCTGGATGGGGAGAAGGGCTGCAGGAGGTTAGCTGGTTCGCTGGCCGCAGTGGGCATCATACCAACCAGTCGCTTCGGTTGTTCCAGTTGCTGGCTTTACATATATATATATATATGTATATATATATATGTATATGTATAGGTAATTATAATGATTGTTTTTATTGAACCAAGTTAAGTTTTCCTCATAGTTCTGGATCTGAGCTGGCTGTAATTACTTTCATATTAGTGAAGGAATAATAGTTAAGCTAATGAACATCATATGGCTATACCATAAGTGACTGATTCAACCATTCACCTATTATTGGACTTTCAGTGTATTTCCAATGTTCTTCTATGTAGATAACATTGTATGCCAACTGCCACTTCTAGCAATCTAACCTTGAGCTTCCTTATGAGGTGGATGCTCTGAATGTTGACACTTCCCAAATAAGGGAACTGAAACTTTAGACAATATAAATACAACATGATCATGCAACTAGTAAGTGTTATATGCAAGACTCAAGCCCATGCTTTGGGATCCCAAAGCCATAATCAATTCCTTACACATCTGCTTATCTATAGTGGTTATAACAACAGGTAGTTTGTGCACCTAAAGTTGCAAACTCCACCTAAAATGTTCCTTAGATGGACCATGTCATTCTTCAATAATTCAAAATAACTGCAGTGTCATTTTCCCCTGGGGCCCAAACTTCCCAACTTAAAGCCCTTGGCCTATTATTAGGAATGCTTACACTGCAAAATCACCAGCATCTTTGTAAAACCTTACAGTGGCTTCTAAGGGACCTGGGCACTTCTCTGCAGCAATCCATTCGAGATTGCTTTAACCAGCAAGACAGAATGGACTTGATCAGCCCACAGAGAGAGAATATGCTTACATTCTAGCAAGAAGATGTTCTTTGCTGCTTTTACCTGCTATAGTAGGCTTGTTCAACACATTTATGAAACCTGACCAAATATCTAGCTGGTGAGGAGGAAAATTCTTGCCATCACTACTGGGAGCAGTGTGAATGAGTCACACAGACCCTAGTTTAAGGAGCATGCAGACAGATTTGTTTTTTTGAAGGCAGAGATAAAAATGAGAGATGATTATGTAAGTCCAGTAAATGTATAGTTTGTACGATTGCATGCACAACATTTCCCAGAGGAAGGAGCCTGGAATGGTCCTGACAACACCACACATCCTAACCAGGGCTGTCCTCCCTGACAACTTGTCTCCTCTCTGAGAGGGCCTATAACTTCAATAACTGTGGCTAAAATATGATGTTCATTTACTGTGTGTCTGACACTATTCTAAGTACTTCATATAGTGTCATTTAATCCTCACAATGACACTCTGAGTTAAATACAATTTTTATTATTACTATTATTTTCTTTATTTTAGACATGAGGAACTGGAGGTGTAGAGAAGGTAAGTCTCCAGATTACAGTCAGTAAGTGGCATGGCTGAGATTTGACCCTGGCTGCCTGATCCTGGGGCTTTGTTCCTGGTCACTACCCTAAGGCCTATACATGCCCTTGATTCCTGGTTCTCTGACCCTCCACCCTCAGCCCAGGGCTTGGCAACCTCCTTCCATTCATTCCTCACATTTGTTCCTCATCTGGTTTCTTCCCAGAGCCACTCCAAGCTTGGACTTCTTAGTCTCCTACCTCCCCATTCCTCTCCAAAAAAGGTCTTTCTACCTGTTCCCTGAAGTTTTCCCTGAGAGTGATAGGAATTTAAATGTATCAATGAAACAAACAAACAAAAAAATCACTCCCTAAAACAAAGCTTAAGTGATTACTAGGAATATATGTAGAAGAAACATTTACAATAAAAAATGAAAACATTCTCATTAGTACAAACACATATTTTTGGAGAAAGTAGTGCTTAAAGAGACCATTACAATTAGTAAAATTTCTTATACATGCAAGAGGCAATAAATAAACATACACTGAAGGACTGAATAAGGTCAACTTGTAAATATGGAATCTGAACAGAGGCTTTTGGATGTTTTTGTTGAATTGCTTTAAGAAGATGCTCTTCTGAAAGAAAGACCATTTTATCAGGTATATATATATAATCTAATGTTTCCATGTGCTATAAAGTCCACTGAGGGTTTTCCAATAAGTCTGTCCATGCTAATGCTGCTCGTGTGCTGTTAAAGAAGGCAGTGATTGTTCTCTTTTCTGTGCCTCTCTCTCATGAGATTTTAAAAAATAACAAACATTTGAGATACCAAGAGAAAAGTTAAACTTTTAAAGGTATCAAGCTTGGAGAAGGCAGAGTAACTAATTTGCTTTTTCAAATTTTGTAGAGATTTTATTACGTTAGTCTTATATAAAAAGGTACTTATATTTCATGTTGACATGCCACTTTATGAACTGTTAATAGAAGCTATTGACTCACAAATTGATGGAAAAACTAAGACTAATATTTTATTTATTATGTTCTCGCTATGTGCTGGATACCAAGAAGAATTTAGCGGCGTCTATAGCTTTGCTGTTTTAATATTCAGTTTATTTATTTTGCAATCACATCTTAGATTTTGAGTCATTTCAGGCTCATTGGTTTTATTTAGTAAATGCGTGTTGTCTCCCTCAAACTGTTTTGAAAGGGTAAAGGCAAGGATGTATTAACAAGGATATCATAATTTAAAAACTGAGTAAGATGACATCATTGTAAAAACATGATTTTGGTCCCTTCACTCCAGGATTAGCCCATCACAGAAACAGCTTGTGCTGCTACCTAGAACCAAAATACACCAAGTCCTCACTTAGCACAACTTGAAGCGAAACAACTGTTCATGATTTTTATAATGGTAAGATATTCATTTCTACAGAATGCTCTCTTCTTCACCACTGAGGCACTGGGCAGAAAGGAGGATAAGTGACTGTCTTAAAAAGTAGCAGCAGGCACTACCGTCACCATGCTGAGTCCCTCAGCTGGCAAACCCATCTATGGCTGTGATGCTGTTTGATATGAGCCCCAGAAATACTCCCTTCCATACCTTCTAACCACCTTCACTGTTCTTGGCAAAGCCGGCTCCACAATTTGTTTTCAGTTAGAAAACACAGTATTCCGTAGTCATGACACCAAGCCAGCGTTTTTCTCTGTTTCCAGTTAAAGGAAATATAAAGAAGCCAGAAATATTGCCCAAACAGTGCTGTTTTTCATTAGAAGGGTACTTTTAGAGCCCAGTTACTGCGATATTAACTCCGTATTGTTCTATTACCATGAAGCACAAAATTGAAATAGGCGTTTCCCCCCCATCAGCAGCATATCACATTTATTGGGAATTAAAGAAAAGTGTTCACAGATATTAAAAGTTTTTCTCCTCCTGGGAAAAGCACATCATTTGAAATGTAACATAATTTCCATACTCTTTTAGAGTACTGAAGTTTAAGGATATAATTTTACTGAGTTACTTCAAGATAGCCAAGTTATTCAATATACCTCTACCTCCCACCCCACCTCCCCCCTACACACTCATTCCCCTGCACTCCTACCCCATGACCTGACTGTATCTAAGCTGGAGAAAGATGCCAACCCTTTGCCCATCTGTCAGGGCAGAAGGTTCCCTCACTCATACACTTGTCTTGGAATGGCCTCTCACAGTCCTTTTCTACAGCAATTCGCAATATAACGTAATTTCTCTTGGAAAGGACACATTCCTTTTCAGAGAAACCTGCTCGGGAGTTAGATAAAATTCCATATCCTATTGCTATATAAGTTGTAATCAACTCCACATCTCCCACGTAACACATCTGGAAGGGCCATAGCCTAACTGGATGTCAAAAATGGGTGTGGTAAATGGCGATCCTGAGAGGTAAAGGAGCTGTGGAACTTACCATGGCTTTGCAGAAGAACAACAGCATCCCAGGTGGTAAGAGCCACGCCGGATGCTTCTATGGGCATGACGCACTCCAGAGCGACAGCCAGGAGCACCTAAGCAAGAGTGCTCACTGTGAGGTCGGCTGCACCCTGGATTACTTTCCTATGACAGGCGTAGCAGCTGCTACTTAGTGTTTGCTCATGATGTGCTGGGAATCATAGACATTAACACCCATCATAGGAGAGCACTGAGCCCTTACTTTCCATGTGCCAGGGACATACTGGTCTAAGTACTTACATGGATCATCTCAGTCACTTCTCATCACAAGTCTATGAGATATGTAGATGATTATTAACACTATCTAGATAGGGAAATGGGGGTTCTGTCCCTGGGGCCACAGAATTAGTAAATGTGGAACCTGGATAGCTGACTTTGGAAGCAAAACTCCCGCTGGCCATGCCACAATGCCTGCATTGCCTCTCAGATAGCATGAGCACCTGACACCCCTCCACTCTCAGTTAATTCTCTGATAGCTCTGTAAGACAAGTGTTATTATCCATACTTGGAAGTGAAGAAAATAAACCTCTGAGAGATTTAGGGACTTGCCCATGGATAAAGGGGAAGGAGAAGGGGGAGGGGGAGGGAGAGGAGGAGGAAGGAGAGGAGGAAGAAGAAGAAGAAGAGGAGGAAGAAGAGAAAGAAGTTGTTCAGGTTTGAGCCCAGGTCTGTAAGAATCAGAAATACAGCTGTCTTATGCAAGACAAGCCACAGTAAGCCTTGTGCTCGTTATGCATAAAAGCTGATTGTGGACAGGCCCTAGCTGGGTAGCTCAGTTGGTTAGAGCATCATCCTGAGAAGCCAAAGTTGTGGGTTCAATCCTTGATCATGGCACATACAAGCAGCAGCCAATGAACGTACAAATAAGTGGAACAAATCTCTCCCCCCCCCAATTAAAAAAAGGCTCATTGTGGCCAGTTTAGGTGCTCATATTTCCAACTCAGGGGGCATGAGATTATTTTAGTGAGAAATTGCCTTTCATACTTACACACTCTTTTCTTCTTAACAGAGAAAACAAAACGTGTGACTCAGCAACTTCTCTGATGAATCTTAACTTCCCTCCTAAACTGGACCCAAATTCAAAACTCTCCACATATTTCTCTGTTTGAAATACGTTTGAGCATTCAAGATATCTAAGTTACAAGGGTAGGGAATTAATCACTGGAGATATGTAATGCACAAAATATGGAAATAATAGCTGCTTAAAATAAAACGTAGGTTGTCTCATCCAGATGAAGGTCGATCCAAAAATGGCAAGTCAAACCACTAACATTTCCTTCAGTGCTATTTGCATGTTCTTCAGTTTTGTCTACAGTGTTTGCCTGGGTCTGCTCATGCTCCAAGCGCAGTCCGTGCCAAGAAGCTCAGCATAAATGGTTTCAAATGCACAGAATGTGATGGGAATCTCATTGGAAACCACATGGCTTTTCACAAATGCTCCAAATGGCCACTACTCAAAGGTACAAGATTTAAAAAACCATCCTGCCACCATTAAAAATACATGAATAAATAAATGACGGCAATGACTTCCTTTTCCCTACTGAATTCGTGGACGGGTTGAGGAGTATGAATTGCTTCTGCTCTGTGGCTGATATTCAGTTCAGATAACTCATCTTTATTCATTTCCTTTCAGTCACGAAGAGCCATATTGAGAGCAGCTGTAGGCAAGAGGGGGAAAAAAAAGGATCTCCTGACTCCCTCCTTCAAATTGTTGTCAAAGAGCCCTTATAAAGAATCCATCTGGGATCACTGCTGAGCTGGGCACCCAAGAAATAATAGAAAACAGGAGAAAAAAAAAATAAAAACAGTTTCAAAACTGAATCTAACAAAGATATTTAAAAATTATCCAACCACATGTTTCTGCGGGGAGTCAACCTCAGGATGATTTAATGCAAAGTCAGGTACACCCAGACCCAAAGGAAAATTATATTTCAAACTAAAGTCAAAACCAAGAGAAAGCAAAGTGCACTTTAAAGGTGATGGGAAACAGCAAGAGGCAGGTAACTAGTAACAAGAAGTCTGGTAGCCAGTTCCAGTTAGCGTTACGTATGAAGTTAGAAGGTGATAAGTGAGTGGCAATAAGCTAAGCCTTAAAATGTAAGCGTGAAAATGGTCATGGGAAAACCACTCGCACAGAGTGGGAGGAAATAAGATGATTTACATTAGTGATTGAGTTTTTATATCTGAAAACGTCTTTCCAGGCTTACCCAGAAAATGAATTGGGAATCAAAACACACTCCATTTTGTTTTGTCCTTTTAAATTTTGGATACATGATGGATATTTTTTGGACCAAGCTTGGTCTGAATTAGGAAGTAAATGCTTTTAACATTCTGCTTAAAATGATTTCATCTGTTTTATTATATAAACCCAACAGAAATCTTGTTTATGGATCATTCTACTCTACTTCAATGACACAAAGATGGCTTCAGTTTCAAAGGGAAGACTTGGCAAGTGATTACTGCATAAAAAAAAATCGCAGTCTTGTTATTTTACAGCATTTTTGTTCATGTGTTTTTAATGGTTACATGAACCAAATGCTTAAGCAACGGTGCCGAAGATGCTCTGATGGAGAAATAAAGATTTGCTAACGAAGGCAAGTTGGATGACTAACTGCCGTGCAAGTTTTCTTCTAATGTAACATATAGTGAAAAAGCATTCTAAGTAGTGTTTTAAAAAGACCAAGAAAACCTGATGACTAAAATTCACAGTGTTTAAAAAGCTAGGGAAAAAAATCAACAAAAAGAACTCTCGTAGCCTACCCATAGGATGTTCAAACTCTTTACCTTCAATTCATTCACTACAATTAGTAATGGCTTTTATTTCCCATCATGTCTGAACTCTGCCACTTGGCACTGCTGAGCACCCTCTCCTTTGTGGCCGATTCCCTGCCCACCTCTGCAAGGGCATCTTCTCAGTCTCCAAGGCTGGCTTAGTCTTGCATCCTGCCACTCCCTGTCTCCACTTACCTCCAGCAGTCCAGGATCCTAAGACTTGCTCTTCCAGCCCTCATTTTTCATGGGAGTCCATTCACTTCTGTCTTGATAGGTCACTTTTGATCATTCCCAAATTGACATAGCCTTCCTCAGTCTCCACTCTGTAATCTACAGACACCAACAGCCTGTGTCCCTTCCCCAGTGTGTGAATTTCTGTGTGCTCACAGCCACCCCCACCACTAAGAGATCCACTCCTCTGGATTGCTGAGGGTTAAAACCTTTCACTCATTTGTTATTTTTTGTTCTCCTTTGTCCAATACAGCCCATCAGTCCCTGAGTCCTACTGATTTGTCAAAGATTTCTTATCTCTGCACGTTTGTTTGCTCCCAGTCACTGAATATAGGCTCTCATCACTTTAAACTTAAATTACTGTCATAATAATACCAACAACAACCCAGGGGTGTGAGTTACTTTGTGCCAAGCACTGCTCTGATTGCTTCATATTAATTAACTCATTACACAGGAAGAAACCAAGGCACAGAGATGAGTTTACCGTACACCAAGCAGAGCCAGGATTTGAACCACAGCAGTCAGGTCCAAAAATTCTGCAGCACTAGATTGCATTGCTTCCCACAGGACCTCTCATATATGTCATGCTGCTCACTTCATCCACTTTATTTTTCTAAAATAGTGTTTTCAATGTGGCAATATATATTAGTAAACCTCACTTATCCAGACCTGTGGGCTCCAAATCTGAGTCAGAATTTCTGAAAATTTAGCCTAAGGAAAAAGTTAGCAATGAATGGAAAGATCTATATGCAAGGATCTTTACTGCAACATGACTTATAATAGTTTGAAATTGAAAACAGTTTTAATGTTCAACGGTGGCAAATTCCTATGAAGGAATACACACCATTAAGAATGACATTGCCAGAAAAAAATGACATTGAAAGAGTATTCTATGATATACGATAATGTTCAAGATTTTACTAAGTGAAAAAAAAATTACAAAAAATAATATATATATATATATAAAAGCCTAAGTGACTGGCTGACTGATAGCTATGACATGCACTGACCACCAGGGGGCAAATGCTCAATGCAGGAGTGAAAATCACAGTCATGGAAACATGCAACAGACTGATGAATCTCAGAGGGAAGAGGTGACTGGGGAGAGGGGAAGAGATTAACCAAAGATCTTATATGCATACTAGTGGCCCAGTGCATAGATACGTGCACTGGTGGGGTCCCTTGGCCTGGCCTGTGGGGATCGGGCTGAAACCAGCTCTCCACCTTCCCAAGGAGTCCCGGATTATGAGAGGGCATAGGCTAGGCTGAGGGACCCCACCAGTACATGAATCCATGCACCAGGCCTCTAGGGTTGTTATAACTATGTACAGTGCCAGGTAGGTACTAAAAATATCAAGGGGAATACTTTGTAAAATATATAATTGTCTAACCAGTATACTGCACACCTGAAGCTAATACAAACTAAGACTGAGAGTAAACTGTAGTTTAAAAAATAAAATTTAAAAACTAAGTTATATAGAGTAATATAAAGTATGAATACAATTTTGTAATCAGAACAACCTCCCATGACAAATGTTATTTAAAAAATAATATTATAATCCCATTAGTGCTACAAGGTCATTTCCTTGCTCAGTGGCACCATCATAAATACTTATAGTCCATTACATTGGGCTGAAAATTTCTCTGCCTACAGTTCAAGCCCCTTTGTCTAGGTATCTTATTGGTTCTTCCATCCCAACCGTTGCAGCAGCTTTTTAGGAGAATGTTTGGCCCCGGCCAGATGGGTCTCTTCATTATGCTTCCCATACCCACCCACTCCAAGCTCCACAGTTGGTCAAGGCCTAGCCAGAGCCCTACTCCATCACTCATACCTCATAGATACCGGTGCATCAATTTCTCCACCAGATTCTTAGAGCATAACTTGGGTTAATTCATAAACATTTGGTACTTCTTTCTAGTTTTACCATAGGTAAAAAGAAAATGGCACTCAACCTGTAGGCTATGCAGTTATTACAGAAATTCACCATTACCATACACAAGCCAGACAAGTGTTACCAATAATGCTTCCACATTTATGTGTTGTTTTATTATTTACATGCTGGTCTTAGTTGCTATTCTGTCTCCACATTAGGGCTACAGCATTTCCCACATAAATTAAACTGAGATATTCACATGTAGGTCTCTTTTGCTCAACTGTCAGTTCCTTTAGTTCAGTAATAATAGCTAATTAAGCTTTACAGCCCTAGCACATAATAAGTTACTGGAGGAAAATCGTGGAAGCAACTTCATATGACTTATGACTAGAATACAACACCAACACCAGAAATGATTAAAATATCCAAGAGTGAAACTATTAAAGCTAAAAAATGTGCTATGTCCACTTAGCTTTACCAGATATCTAAGAGATGCATAAAGGTGAATTAAAGTATAATAAAGGTCTTACCCATCACAATGATTTTTTATACTACCTGGTTGTTCCTATCTAGAGATGTAGCGATAAAATAGGAGGAGGAGGGAAAACATGTTTTACTGGTTGTGAAAATTCCCAAATGCTAATTCCAGTTGCTCCTTTCTCCCTACATTCTAAATTACTCTGAAGTTGCCATGTATCTGTGGAGACCAAAAGATCATACCACAATTCACAAGACACAACACTATGAAGAAGTGGTCTATATGGGAAGCTATAATTTTTCTGTGGTGCTTTGGAAAAGTTGTAACCACATGAGGAAAGTCTGACTGGTTAATATACCAATTAAACCATTGGTTGCCTTTAAGAATACCATAATCCCAAACACACAGGCTTGGTTTTATATAATGTATGGGTATATCCTCAACTGTGTTTGCAAGGATTTTTCCACTTCATGTCGGCTCTCATTTCCATTTCTTTTGACTACTTTACTCCTTTGAGTTCTATGGGCCACAACATTACATCATAAATGGGCAAAACTGAGACTCCTCTTTTTACCTTAGTGGCCATGAAATGTGGGTAGTTGGCTGCCAGTGGATGTTGTCAGCATCTAGGAATGAAGTTGGATCAAAGGGAGAATGTACATAGAGAAAAAGGAAGCATTTTTCCTCTTCTTCATCTATTAGAAGCTTGATGCACACAATTCGTACAAGAGTAAGCCTTTCTTCTGCAGCTGCCAGCACCGGCTTCCCTCTGGTACCCGGCATCCAGGACCCAGGTTTCCCTTGCAGCCTCGGCTTCATCCAGAAGGTCACCCAGAAGAACATCCAGCAAGCCATCCGATCTAATTAGCATATTACGCTTTTATCTTCATCTACTACAGGCCCAGTGCACGAACTCGTGCTTGGGTGAGGTTCGGATGGCCCACCCTGATCAGGGCCGATCGGGGGTAGGGGCCATGGCTGGCTGGGGGTAGGGGCTGCAGGCAGATGGCCATCGCCCTGGCTCCCAATTGGAGTAAGGGGTGGGGGTGAGGCTGTGGGAGGTTGGCTGGCCAGTCCCACCCCTTGGTTGGACTCCCGGGAAGACAATTTGCATATCAACCTTTTATTATATAGGATGGGATAAGGAACACAAGTACTCTTTTGGAACTGAATGAGGACCTCCAAGAAGGAAGACATTCCAAGCATGGCATGATTTCATATAGAACTGCTAAGGAATTAGAGAAATAAGAATCAGGAAATAAAAATGGTTTCGTTTGAAATGAAACCCCATCATGATTCTAGAGTTAAGGAAAATCAGGTCCAGCTCTCCACCGCATAGGCTAACCATATTCCCTCAGGCTTTCAACAGGTGAAGTTGTTTTGCACAAATGAGAGAGAGCAAGATGAGATCCAGAATGTCTGCATTTGAATAACAATGAGTCACTTTTAACAGGGCCATTTTCTGTTAAGGGTATGGACTTGCTAAGGATGCTCCCACTGGACCTGCAACTATGAGCAAATCTGACTTACTTTGGGACTGAGAATCTGAATTTGCTGTCCCAAACTATGACACAGCCTAAAGACCAGGGTGCAGACAAAAGAGGGATGAGAACATGGTTGAACACTAAAGCAGAAGCAAATGGAGTAGATTCCATGAGAGAACTCCAGTATAAGGAACAGATTATGCCTGCTTCATGAGGTGTACAATCCTTGGAACACTACAGACATTAAATAGCAAATATTAATAACTAGGGGCCTGGCGTACAAAATTCATGTACTAGAGAGGGGTCCCTCAGCCCAGCCTGCCCCATCTCACATACTGAGATGTCCTACTGATGGCTTAGGCCTGCTCCCCATTGGGAGTGGACCTAAGTCGCAGTCTGGCCTCCCTTTGTGGGAGGCGACCGGGCTGATCAAGGGAAGGCGCCAGTCCCATCACCCTGTTGCTGCAGCCACTGCCACTCACCGCAGCCACCAAGGAGTTTTCATCAACATGGACTCCAGTCCCTTCACCATGAAAAAATGACTTTCTTTAGGCATTTTCAAGATGTGTCTTAAATAGGATATGACATTTCTTTTTTTATTTTTATTTTCACCTGAGGATATGTTTCTATTGATCTTTTTCCCCTTCCCTCTGATCTCAGGCTTTAGGCTTGGGAGGGGAGACCTCTGGCACCTCCAATCACAGGCTCAGCCCCTTCCCAAGCTTAAAGCTTCTGCCCGATGGCCAGCTGGGAACAACCTGGGTGCTGAGGAGGTTCTCTGATCCAGATATGTATGCAAATTAACTGCCATCTTTGTTTGGTTGATTTGTATACTCATTCTGATTGGCTGTGGGCATAGAGGAAGTACGGTCAATTTACATGTTTCTCTATTATTAGGTAAGATGACATCTGTGTTCTTTAGTGAAGAGTTCTCCAGATAAAATGACAAAATACTTAATGCATTAATGAGGCAAATAATAAAGAAACATGAATCTTATATTTGTTAGAGTAAAATATAATTTGTATTCATGGCCTGAAAAACACAGCTAAATCAAAATCTAAATTCCAATACTCTTTAAAGACATACAGTTGTAACTCTGACTGGGTGGCTTAATTGGTTGGAATGTTATCATGTACACCAAAAAGGTTTGATTTCCAGTCAGGACAAATACGAAGGTTGTGGGCTCAATTCCTGGTCTGGGTGTATATGGGATGCAACTCATGGATGTTTATCTCTCACATCAATGTTTCTTTCTCAAAAAAAAAAAATCAATTAAGAAACAACATATCCTGGAATGCAGATTTTTAAAAAAGAAAATGGTACAATGTATTGAGTCTCTATAGAAATGATAAGAGGACTCATTTTCTCAAGTGGAGGTCCTTTACAGGCTCACTAGGACTTAGCATATAAACAGTAATTTTTAACATGCTTGCAACATGCTTGAAAACAGGTTTCTTAATGGGATACACATTCTCCCTTGTGTTCCTATTTAGAACCTTTATTGACTTAGCAGACCACCTTTCATTGATGAAGGCTGCTTGACTTACTAGAAATTATTATATATTAAAATTTAAATGTTTAAAACGTTGTAAAAATGTAGCAGTGGTTCCACGCATACATGTGTGTGCGCAAAAACCAGTACATAAACATCAAGCTTTTCCAGTTCTGTTAGACAAACACGGGAAAAAAATCATCAATTGTCTGCAAAAAAGTAAATATATTTACATTATCTTGCTACAGAGCAGCAAAAGTGAATAGATTGACTGACTTAGATTTCACCTAGTTAGGTAATTCATTAGTTGATCACATATATTTTAACTTAAAAGGAGATTTGGAGAGAGGAATTGCACTCAAAAAGTGCTCTAAACACAAAACGCTCACTTATTAAAAGAAAAAAGGAGAACACCAGTAAGCAGGAGGCAGATCTTACATCCATGGCACTAAAAGGGTTAAGGACACCACTAAATATCTCTTCCACTTCCTCCCAACTGGAGGATGTTGTAATTTTTCGGATTTATGAATTGGCCAGGACAGTCAGCATCCTGAACACGACAGACCTTGTCTAGATCTATCCCTTACCTGCTGAGCAAAGACAATTCCCTTCACACTTGGAACCCAGAAGCCCTTTAAGCTGCTTGCTCTGTAACCGTGGCAGCTGGCCTCACACAATTCCTCATCTCCTGCCACCGGCCTCACGAAATAAAAACTATGGAGCCTTGTTAGCCAACAACTGAGCGTGAAATCACTACATTGCAATCCCTACTTTTGGAGTCAATCAATTTTTTTTTCCTTCCCATTTTCGATCTGGATGCATTGGGTCAATAAAGAGAGGGGAAAATAAAAAGGACTAGAATAAAATGAATGAATTAGGCTAACCGGAACACACCCAAGAGGCATATTCAATTCCATACAGTGAAATTAGTGCATTCATATAGCACAGCGTGTAGAGCTAGCTAACAAAATCAAGACATGTGCTATTTTATGTCATCATCATGCTTTGAACTTGCATGGGATATACAATGGAGACGGATATGTGGCCAAGAACAAGCTTTTGTCAGGTCTGAAATTGCTAACAGATTACAGTGTGTTTGACAAGGCATGGAGGTTGTAACATATGTTCTTTTAAAGGAGTATTAACATTTGATGCATTAGCTACAAGCTAACAGAGAGAGCCTGAACCACTAAAATCTACTAGAATGCCACTGGCTGGATGTCGGCAGTTCTTGTCCACGTCTGGGATCCTGCCTGTGCACGCACTGGAGGACAAAGGGTGCCAGGAGGTTGCCAGAAAGGCCAGGGAAGCCCAAAAGAAAAGGACATGGAGAAACAGTTGTAACATGTGCTGAACACGGTGCTAACTTTCCTCTTGAAGAAGCTCCTAATGTGAAGGTCACGTTCAGAAGCGGGAAGGAAGGCTTTTCAATCAAGCTCCTTTCATCACTTCGTCCCTTCCGAATAGCATCCCCTATCTAGGACTCCCTTCTTGGCTGCAGGGCTATTGACTTACTCTCCTGAAAGGGCCTTTCGTTCCAATTCTGGTGATGATTCTTTTTCAAGAAGTCCAAACTGTTTTAGGGCAAAAATCAGAAGGTTGAGTGAATGTTATTATGTATTAAAAAGCAGCTAGGACTATTGGTCCATCCAGAACACTGAAAAAGTCATTAGGCCTCCACTACCTAGTAATAATAATCTCCCTCACTGTAAATTTCCACCCATGGTGTGTCATGTTGCTGTGGGTCTGCAGGTCCCGTATAGACAGGAGGTAAAACTTGTCTCCCGAGATGCCTGGCAAATAGCAAACATGGAATAGTCATTTGTTGAGTTGTATTGATTATGAAGGAAATGGAAAACATTTCCACTTCTCAGCAAGGAGTCCCACCGGCAGCTTTCTTGCCACAGCCCTCCTCAGTGCTCCGATGGAACTCCTGGGACACATGACCGCAGCCCTCATTACTGTGGTGAGGCTCATTGATTGCTGCCTGCCTCTCCCATAGACTGCAGTATCCCTAAGGATGGGCACTCAGGCTTACGTGAAGTTGCAGCCTACACATCCAGGACAGGCATGTGCTTATAGAGGTCACTCCACACTCTGCCCCAAGGCCCAAAGCTAATTATTACCTCACAAACTTCATAGCCACCAATGAAGCTACAGTCATACCTTATTAAAGGGACTGGAAATGGAGAATTTTTATACAAGTAAAATGTAATTATGTGCACATCATTACCAATTCTTTCAAAATAAATTAAAAAATATATATATTTTATTGATTTTTTTACAGACAGGAAGGGAGAGGGATAGAGAGTTAGAAACATTGATGAGAGAGAGACATCGATCAGTCGCCCCCTGCACACCTTCCACTGGGGATGTGCCTGAAACCAAGGCACATGCCCTTGACTGGAATCGAACCAGGGACCCTTCAGTCCGCAGGCCGACTCTCTATCCACTGAGCCAAACCAGTCCTGGCCAAAATAAATTTTTATTTTGCATTTTACAGCTTAATTTTATTACTTACATGTTATTCAGAATCCTGAAATAGTTATTGATTGCACTAATATGTGTATATCTGTATACACACATATGTATGTGCAGATAGATGCAGAATTCCTAATGGTTATTTTAATGTTAAACATGTTCTTTTGTTTTGTTTTGTTAATCCTCACCCAAAGATATTTTCCTATTGATTTTTAGAGAGAGTGGGAGAGAGAGACACACACAGAGAGAAACATTGATGTGAGAGAGACACAGGGATTTGTTACTTCCTGCACTCCCAAACCAGGGATGGAGATCGGGCCTGCAACCAAAGCACGTGCCCTTGACTGGAATCCAACCTGGGACTCTTCAGTGCAAGGGCCAGACCTCTGTCCACTGAGCCAAACCAGCCAGGGCTGCTCATTTTAAGGTAAAACATCATTAGAAACAGATTAGAAGAATAAAAGCTATGAAGTATTATCATACCAGAAGAGGAATAATTTCAGAGTTGGTTGTTATCCTGGATAATTTATGCACCTATCTAGATTTTTATGGGAGAAAAGAATTCAGTTTGGATCTGGGGACTAATAGCCCCATTCATATGTGGAAAGTTGGTAACACCTACAGCAAATATAAAATATTTATGGAAATAAGAAAACATAATCTGTTAGGGAAAAGCAGCAGGGAGGGTGTGTCTCTGCAATCATTTTGAATGATTTGAGAGGGTAAACAAGCAGGGTGCATAACTTTCAAAACCCTTGACAAGGTTCCACCTCAAAGACAGACTATAATAACGAAGTTAAAGTAAAGTTGGGGAGAGCATTTTCTCAGGGAGAGAGACTGGATTGAAGATGGGAAATAATAAGTACAGCCAACATTTTCAATCAGAGTAGTGTTACAAGTAACTAGTAGCCAGTATTAGCTGGATATTCTTTTCAATTTTAAAAACTGTCTTGGAGAGAGCACACCCTAAAAAAACAAAACAAACAACCCCTATCCCCCCATCTGCCTCTTAAACCATGGAAAGATGTGTGTGTGTGTGTGTGTGTGTGTGTGTGTGTGTGTGTGTTAGAGAAAGAGAGAAAGATTGAATGTTTTGATGGTGGTGGAGGTGGGCTGTTAGGGGACCTAAAAAATGAGAAGTAGAAGATACTTCTACTGTTGTACCAAGCTGGCTTATCTGCACCCATCCAATATGTACACGTTTAATTACTATGTCCTACAAGATACTTGATTTAAAAAGTCAAGTGAAATTGGATAAATAAAATATTGTATCATTTCTAAAAATGGAGGTTAAAAAAACTATAGTTTTTTGTGCGCGCGTGTGTGTGTGTGTGTGTGTGTGTGTGTGTGTTTGTGTGCGAGCACATATCTGATTAAAAATTAGGAGGAGGACAGAAGGTGGAGGTTGTTTGGCATAGAAAATAGAAGGTGAGAGGAGCACCTGGAAAATAAAAGCACAGACGACACGAGGGGGGTATCGATTATACACATTTTCTAACTGCAAAGCCAGGTACACCCCTTTGAAGTTTAAAAGGCCCTTCTAGGATACCCGATAGGGAGGGTCTAGATTTATACAACAGGTGTCTCTTCAAGAGGAGGTGGCCAGGGAGGAAGGGAAATAATCTTAAGGAGCTTGGGACATTCAGGGAGGCAAGCTTCTTACTAGGTTAATGACGGAAATGAGGAGCTTCCAGTTGCATCCCCACCTTTTGAACTTGCCCTTCCCTTCAGCCCTCCCAGTCGGGGCTGAAGAGTGGCTGGCCCAGCCCTGGCTTCCGTTCCCCACTGTTAATGCAGAAAATTGAGCCTGGATTATCCATGTCGCATTACCCCCTGCTATTGTCAACAGGAGTCACTAATGACCCAATTTGGGGGAAAGAAGGGTACAGGGGTTCCAGTCAAACAACAGTACTGTCTAAGATGTAAAAGATATTTTTTAAGGTAATTAAAAAAATTTTTTTTGGTGACTTAAAAGACTGGCTTTCTCATGTGCAGCGCAGCATAGAGCAGCTTGTAGGCTGCAGATCAATAAATCCCAGTTAACTTTCAAGTCATGTCGGCATGCAGACCTGGCTGGTTTATTAATTTAAATTTCAGCCCTCTAAAAAGGTATGTCTAAAGAAAGAAGGCCTTATATGGATCGCAGCAAGACTGCTCAATCAGAACAGGTCTTCACTCATCTTGGTGATCAACATCAATAGGAAATCTTAAAACATCCAAGGGAATAGGTCACCGTCCCCTGTCTCATTCAGGGAGTGCTTTTCTTAGGAGACCGCAGTACCATTCCTTTTTCTTTTTAAGAGTACTCGCTACCTGAGCAGTCAATACCTATGAAAGCTTCAGCAATTAGTTAAGAATTAAACAAGTGGAAACAAAAGGAGAGAACACTAAATTGATATTCAAATCTCTGTGGTGGAAGGAATGTCTGCAAGTCTTCTTTCTGTCTTTCCTTGTCCTTGTGTCCCCAATTCTCACCCCAAAGGTCTGATGGTAACGAAAAGCTAGAAACAGCGTCTGTGTCCCCTTTCAATCAGCTCCCCCTTGCATGTTTTCTTCTCTTTGATTGCTTACTTTATTTGCTTTTAATATACATTTTTTTTAAATGCCCTCAAGTATCTGTCAGTGGATTATCCCTTTCTCAGACTTGCTCCAGGACATTCTGGAATTCTTGCTCCAAAATGGTATTGTAAGAAGCACAAGCTAATTTCACTATGAAACTATGCCCAAAATTACCATGACTGTACTGCCATGATTTAAACAATACACCCTCAAATGCAATGATTTTTGGATTCTCTGTGTCACTTCTCCCGGTATTGATGGAAATACAGGAAAGCTGCCTGGACCTATGGAGACTGGTCAGAGACGAAAGCTGCAGCTGAATTCTGCAGTACCTACTGCATTGTTAATTCTCAAAGAAATATTTATAAAATGATAAAACCACCTGAACATGGCCCACAATAATAGTATCTTAAGTATATGTTGTAAAACACCAGTGCTGATGTAAAAATCCCAGATGTTTTCAGGCCCATTGTACCTTCATGAAAGTTATGGAGAACATAGGCATTGTATTAACGACTGTGACATGTATTTTAAGAGCCAACCAGAACATGAGACTTATGCCACATTTTCATGTTGAGAGTTTTAGATTAAAGGCAGATTTATACTTTTTATTTCTGACTGCTTTCAGTTTTAATCAAGGTTCCTGGAGCATCTCACTAGTAGTGAAACTGTATTTAAATAGGGCCTTCAGGGTGCTGGCATTATAGATTAATTAAATCAATTTGGGCAAGGTTTTGGGGGCACTGTAGTTCTTGCATTTCTAATTTCATCTCCAGAGGTAGTCCAAATTCCTGTAGACATGAGCAGCTAAATAACTGCATAAGCTTAGGCCGGTTCTGATTAAAACATCAGAAATGAAGCAGGTCTGTCCGTCAGAATCAAAAGACTGGTGATGAAGGCCACGAGAAGAGACCTCACCCCTGTACATTTCTAGCACTTGGTTGAAGTGGGCTATGGTGGCAGCCCCACCGGTCAGCAGTGAGATGTTGGGGATGCGAACAAACAGGTCTCGTCTCAGTCTTCTCTGCAAATGGAGATGAGAACACCTTCGAGAACTGCTGTGGGGACGAGATGAGCATATTCATGCAACGGGCTCAAAATGATGCCTTGCACACAGCAAACCCTCAAAAAGTGAGATGCTGTCACTATCACTACTATTAACCTGATTATCGTGTTTTGTGGCAGAGTCAATTCTCAGGAAATAAAGGCACAGAAAAAAGATTAAGAAAAAGAGTAGCTGGTGCTTGTTTGGACATTATAGTCAATGGTCTTTGGTCAAATTTTATATCCAGACCTTCCCCTGGCACCCATGTACCCACTCACATACTCTGCCATCAAAGCCATTAAATTTCTGGTCCAGCTTCAGATACACTCACATAAAAACCCAGATTTACACTGCTTCAACTTGACTGACTGAGAACCAGAGGAACTGTGGACTGTGACTAGAAATATTTGGGAAGCATGTGAAAAGACAACGCTGGAAGTAAAAAGGAAAGAAAAATCAAGATGGGTGACAGAAAAAACACTGA
Source organism: Lasiurus cinereus (assembly GCA_011751065.1). Classification (NCBI taxonomy): domain Eukaryota; kingdom Metazoa; phylum Chordata; class Mammalia; order Chiroptera; family Vespertilionidae; genus Lasiurus; species Lasiurus cinereus. The sequence goes on from JAAGEH010000307.1 coordinate 20,258,026, forward strand.
AAATTGTTAGAGATAAGCAGGAGGCAGAAGCAAGGTTAAGATCCTGAATGCAGTTTTTCAGTGACTACCATAGAGACAGAGAACTACTACAATAGTCAATAGTAAGGTGACAGAAGAGATCACAAATGGAAAAATATGAGATCTCTTCCAGGAGATTCAAGAAATAAGAGGGAAAGTCTAATCTAGCTGAGGACTGCTGAACTAGCAACAAGGAAGCTCATTATGTGACCAGGAGAAAATAAGGGGAAGGTGGAAACAATGGACTGAAAATCTGCACAGAAGAGACAAAAGGATGACAGATACATCTGAAGAAGATTCCTAGGAGGAGGAACCTGTAATGCTAGAATGGAAGGAGAGCTGCATTGGAAGTACTGAGAAGCAAATCATCAGGGGTATGTGGGATACTGATAGATTTATTTCAAGCCCCAGAGACCGAATCTATCAAAATCCTAACAAGAAAATGTCAAGAGATATGGAAAACAAAACAATGGCTTAAAGACTAGAAATGTCCAATATATATCCCAATTTTCAAAGAAAAGAGATGTTAAGGTGTGCAAAAACTACAGAACTATTGCTCTAATTTCCCTCACAAGCAAGTGATGCTCAAGGTGATACAACAAAGGCTTCCACCCTATCTGGAGCAAGAAATGCCAGATGTTCAAGCTGGATTCCGAAGAGGAAGAGGCACCCAGGATCTGGTGGCAAGCACTTGTTGAGTGCTGGAGTGCTCCAAAGAATTTCAGAAGGGGCCCAATCGGCATGGCTCAGTGGTTGAGCGTTAACTTACGAATCAGGAGATCGATCACAGTTTGATATCCATTCTGGGCACATGCCTGGGTTACAGGCTCAATCCCCAATGTGGGGTGTGCAGGAGGCAGCCAACCAATGATTCTCTCTCATCATTGGTGTTTCTATCTATCACTTTCCCTTCCTCTCTGAAATCAATAAACATATATTTTAAAAACAGAATTTCAGAAGGTTAGTCTACGTTTCATAGATTAAGCCTTTGGCACGTGGATCATGAAAAGCCTTGGGCTACTCTGAAGGAAATGGGCATGCCTTAACACTTGGTTGTCCTGATGTGTAACCTGTATTGTGGACAGGAAGTCACAATACAGGTTACACATATGGAGGCCAGAACAGTTTCCTGTAGGCAAAGGTGTCAGAAAAAAAAAAACAAGGGTGTATTTTATCTCCTTATTTGTTTGATCTACACACAGAACATATCATATGAAAAACTGGGCTGGATTCAAAGGAAAGAGGAGTGAAAATTGGTGGAATAAATATCAATAACATAAAATATGCAAATTATAACATCTTACTGGCAGAAGATTGCAAGGATTTGAAACAACTTCCCTGGAAAGCAAAAGAAGAAAATGCCAAAGCAGGACTGCATTTAAATCTCAAAAAAGGCAAAAATTATGACACCAGAAGAAATATACCAGTTTAACAATGAAGACATTGAAATTGTTAAAGATTTTGCGTATCGTAGTTCAGTCATCTATTCAAATTAAAAGAAGGCTGAGACTTGGAAAGGCAGGGAAGAATTAGGAAAAGCCATGGAGGGCAAAGATATGTCATTAGGGAGACCCGGGCTAGGATCATTTATATCCAATTACTCTGTATAGATATGAAATTTGGATAATAAAGAAGTCTGATAGAAAAACAAAACAAAACACTGATTCATTTGAGAACTCTACAGATACCCTGGACCACCAGAAAGACAAGTAAGTGGGTCCTAGAGCACACTGAGCCTGAAACATCTCTAGAGGCAAACATGACAGAAAGGAAGCTGCCCTACTTCAGGCACATTATGAGAATGCAGGGTTCTCTGGAAAAGACTAGCATGCCGAGAAGACTGTAAGGAAGCAGGAAAAGAGGGAGACTGATTATGAAATGGACGCACTTCTTAACGACCCGAGGCAGAGAGGAGCTGTTGAGGGCTGTTGAGGACAGGACATTGTGGACATCACTCATTCACAGAGTCATCAGGAGGTGGAGCCCATTCTGCGGCACATAACACACACAAGGTTGTCTAGCTGTTCTGTTTATCTTGTTTTAGTAAAGGAAATGGAAAGAGATGTACAAAAAGTACCACAAAAGAGTTCAAATAAATATTTTATTTCTCATAAACTTCATGAAATTTAGGATCCATAAACACGTATTAAGCAGTTGTTATGAGCCAAGCAAGCCACTGTGCTAAGTACTTTCCAAGTAATATCCATTGAATATTCCCAACAAGCTGATAAGGTAGGCACTATTCCTCGTCCTGATTTATAGAGAAGAAACGGAGGCTTAGAAAGGTTCAGATTTAGCTGAGGTCACAGAGCTAGTAAGCAGTGCAGTGAAGGATCAAAATGCAGGCTGCTGGTCCAAGCCAAAGATCTTAATCCCTACCCTACCCATTTTCAGAGTTAAAGAACTTCCTGTGCTGAGTGGAGTTAATGCAATGAGTGACCAATAAAAGGTTCACCAACATAGTGTCCAAGTAAAGGAACTGCTTCACATTTTTGCAGACAGGCACAACAGAACTAACTCACCATTCAACAAAGGAGCTCAACACCAGATCCCAGCTCTCAGTCTGGGTCACTTCTATCTCCCCCTCCCCCAACAATGTCAAGGGCAGAAAAAGCCATTGCTAAACCCATTTCCACTTTCCAACGGAAGTCATATAAAAAGCGCTTCCAGAGAAGTCAGTTTGTTTTTCTAATTTAGTCTTTGCTCTCTCACTATTTATTTCTGTTCGAGAGATTGTTTCTATGATGCTCAGTTCTCCAAGGGCCTTATTCGGGCATGTGAGGAGACTGTTCAGATACCTCTCACTCAGATCACCATTGCTCATTTCTGCTTTTCATTCCTCCCTAAAGAACTGAACAGGAAAAGGGGCAGGGAGAGGGAGTTGCTGCTTTCTCCCCTTCTTAAATTGTAATGCTGTTTAAAGTCCATTCCGATTCAGTGCTATCCTGGTTATATGTTAAGTCTCAAAGTTTTTTTATGGGATTAAGTAGGGAAACTGTATGTCAACTTTAAAAGGAAAGAAAAAAAGAAAAAAAAACCCACACCCAAATAACTAAAGGCTGGATAGTTTCCCAAGCCCTCCCTAGTACAGAAAACCAAAATAATGCTGATCTGGTTCCTGTGGCTACTGTACTGAGCTCTGAAAATCCCAGGAAGGGACCTGGGAAATCATTTATTCAAACTTTTGGCCACTGCATCTTTGTTTAAAAGATATCTTAAGAATCAGAAAGTATAAAGCAGATTAAAGTAGAGCTACTTTGATGGGGAGAGAGATGGGCTTGGAGCCCTGCCCAGTGTCGCCTCCCCTCCCCCTGGCCTCTTAAAAGAAACCTTGAAATGGATCTGAGGAGCAGTCACTGGCTTTCAAACTTGTTTTGGCCACCACTGATTATAAAAACACATTTTATTAGGTGACTCAATATAGGCACATTGTGTGTGCGCATGCACACTCGCACACACACTCGCACACACAACTGAAACAAAGATTTCTTGAAACAACATTTATTCTTATTATACCATGTGACCTCTGAGGTTTCTCCTTTCTCATCTAGTCTATTCCATTTAAGAAACACTATTTCCAGACTGCTAGATTAATATCACTAGCCATTAGGGGAGGTGAAAAACACTGCATTCAATGACTTCACTCTCACAATAATTCTCCAGACAAAGAAACTTTTGCTTTTGTCTCTCTTTCTTCCCCTTTTAAGGAACTGATGAGGAAAGAGTGCAGCAAGAAGCAATATGTTACAACACCTAAAATTTGGATGTAGGGCTGATTCCCTTGATCTGCAAAGGGCAGATTCCCTTCGGAGGGATGGGAAATGCTGACCGACAGTGGTGCCTGGTCTTTTCCCTGATGACAAAAAATCATGGGGCAAGTCAACTTGGTTTCACCACCTGGCCCAGAGAAGCAGGGAAAGTCAGAATCAAGGCAACAACAACAAAAAAGATGTTGACAGAGAGAAAGCCCATCGGTGCACGAGCCCCTGTTTCCGCATAAGCTACTGCTTCCAGTTTATGCCTGAGGCATATTTTTATTTTTGTCCTTGGTTTCATAAAACATCCTGTATCCTTGTAATTTCCCACTTATTAAACCAAAGAAAAAAGAAAGGAAAAGAAATCATAGCACAGTCATGACAAGAAGTTCCAAAGTAAGTTGTCATTAATATATATAAAATTTATTCATGTTGTAAAATTATCACCAACATAAGGGGCAAAAAAACCTACCTCTTTTCAAAGAACAATATAACAAATATTCCTGGTGGACTTAAGGAAAGTAAAAGAGAATGCAAGTATTTATTTGCAGAAAAATTGCAAATGTCTATGACTTTCCCACCCTTAGGATTGTTGACTCATATGTCAATCAAGTGGCATCTACAGGATTTAAAGATTTCATTGATCTTTCTTCACTAACTTAAAAGATCATCTCAAATGCCATCTTTAAATGCCTGTCCCTTTTCACCTTCCATTACCAAGAGGCTGTAAAAAATACACCTTGAAAAATCCAGCCATGTTAAGTCTATAAAAAGGGTTTAAACATATGTACTGCCACACCAAGTCACAAAATAGGCTTTTATAAATTTCTTTCTACAAAAATAAACAAGAGAAAGTAGTAAAAAAAGATAAAGCCTTCATACAGAATTGCAGCAATTATATCCCCACAGCTACACTATAACTCAAAACTTTGCAAAGGCTTTGATTACTGAACCATGGCTGAAGTGAATAATTTGCTTTTCACTAAGAAAACAAGCACATTCATTCTGACCACAATGGAGGGAGGCAGTTTTAATTAAACCTTATCAAAAGATGAATAAAGAATAAGCTCAATACCCATCGCACAGAACTCTATTTTCATCTGTTTAGTTTAAGCTTGCCATGTTCATGCAATAATTATCCACTATCCAAGGAATGCTGGAGTTGTGTTAATGTTGGTAAAGATTTAATTAGCTCAATTATCTGGAGAGTATTGAAGTGAGACTCAGCACAGTACAAATTTCTTCAGGCTTTATACATACCCACCCATCAAAATACATGAAACTGAAAACTACGTGAACAAAAGACTCTTACTTCCACAAGTCTAATATTGCAAGTTCCATATCATAATTTTAAGACTCCAATTTTTAAAAACCTCCACAATATAAGTCTTTAGAAATAGAGCTCACAAGTAAAGGCTTATCTTGGTGTGTGTGTGTGTGTGTGTGTGTGTGTGTGTGTGTGTACACAGTGCATACAGTTAAACTTCCTGAATCTGTAAATATGTTCTTAGAAAGTTAATTCAATTTGCCTTTTAGGTAAATATTAACATCCAAAGTCCAGTCCTTTCTAAAAATTTTATCTTTTCAATGTAGCCTATACATATTACTTTCCCCCCAGAAAATGAGGCATTTAGTAGGCATTGAAAGTGCAGTAACACAGACAACTGTTTCAATCTGTCAGACACCAGGGACAGACAGTAGGGTTCATTTCAGAAAACAGATTGGCCCCCAGCGGCCTGACCTTCCTGGTGGGAAAGAGAACACAGCGCTGTGCTTGACAAGCTCAGCAACAAAGAGGTATATTCAGGTCCCCCCAATTCAGACACGCTTCTCACAGGGAAAAATGCAAAGCAGGAGAAAGAAATGCACCGTATCCAGCAAAGCAGAGTGTGCTTAGATCAGAAACAAGCTTCTCAACCATAACAAAAAATAACGTATTTAGGAAAGTAGCCAGCACTAGTTTTATCCACTCATTTATAACTTCAGAAAGCTCTTATCTCGCCATTGCCAATGTCTTAGTTCCCAACCTCACCTGTGAGCCACAATCACTGGCATTACAACATCAGTGGAAACCCAAAAAAATATGATTACTGGGATAAAAGGTTTCCTAATTACTCCATCAGTGAAGAGGGCAGGACTTTTATCTCCGAAGCTGGCTCATGCTAATTTCAAAGTAAGCGTTCTCTTTCTTTTTACATGTTACAGGTTTGAGCTTTATTTTGCAATGCGGATGGGCATTTCCCTGTCTTTCAGGCCCTGAGACAGATTTTCCATTACTTAGCTTTATTTTGAATTTGTATAGGGTCTTCCATGCAGCTCTCCTAATGAGCCAAAAATACAGCAGAAGAATCAACAACAATAAAAAAAATTGATAAAGCAATACTCTTAAAAATTATCAAGTTCCACTAGTTGCTTTGTATAAATACATGTATTTTTTCTAACCTCCCAGTTCAAGTTTTATTATATATCCTGCTTCGTAAGCTACAAGTAATGTTTAGTTTGCAAGTTTTCAATTATATACATAATGTATTAAGATACCCTATTCTTTGAGGATTAAGCTCTATGTGGAAGATCATAAATTTAGAAGGCACTTCCAACTGCCCATGTTATCCTACAAGTCCATTGCTATGTTTCAAACTCCAGTTCTGTGTTTTTAGTACATACTTAGGCTCAAACCAACTAGTGAAGCTGAAACAAGTCCTGATTTCTGACTTATAAAGATTGCTATCATTTCCTATGTAAGCAAGTTTGCAGATACCATAAATGTGTCGATTGTCAGAAAAAAACATATGCTGAAGAGCGCACCATCACAGTTTAGGAAAAAAGGTACAGTTTTGAAGATTAGATACAGACCGCAATCATAAGCTCATGTTGCCAGATAAAAGACAAGGTTGGTGGTGTCACCAGAAAACTTGTACTGCTTCCTGGCCCAAATAATCCGCCTCAATTTTAGACTCAGTGAAATGCTTCAATCTCAAACATTTTGTAAGGAAATTGGGCAAACATGACCCAAGCCAATCAAAACTTATTTTATTTTCTCTCTGCCATACTTTTTGAGCCATCTCTTTTTTGGGAATCACATTAAGGCCTTCTATGAGCTGGCAAAGAAAGACACAAGTGCGGGTTGGTTTTGTTCCCCTTGTTTTCTAGCCTGCAAACACTTTTATGGTACGACTCACTCAGTCTGGCTCAAAAAGACATCCTTGGAACTTCAGAGTATTTTGTGCAAGAACAAAAGGTGCATGAGTTCAGTTTGCAACACGAGTCATTCCTACCACACAAATTCCCTCCTTTTGTGCTGGCAAAGGAGGGGACACTTTGAGCCCTTTGGGTTTAGAAGATCTTCAAACAGACAGTAGTGTGCAAACATCCCTCAAGAACATAACTTCAGTAGAACAACCTCAAGGCTGAGACCAAGGCTTTGAGAAAGCCCCTTCAGCAGCTTTCCTTCTGCTCTTCGCCCTGAACAAAGCCTGCCTGACAATGCTGAAAACTCCTTCTTTCTTTGGATTAAACCCCCTTTGCAGGAAAAGTATGCAAATGCTAAACGTGGCTTCCTTGTCTGAGGGCTACTCTCATCCAGCTATGCTTTCTCTGCCTGGCTCTGGGGCAGACCATCCAAGGCATGAAGCTGAGACCAGCCTTCCAATTGAACCTCCTTCACAGCCCTAACAGTCAGCTCCCTGGGCCTAACGGGGGCTCCTTTACTCATAGTTAACTCTTCCCTGCATATTTCCTAAGGTATGGTAATCGTGCTAAAAGCCAACAAGTGAAGCCTTCACTCTATTTCTCATTTCCCACCCCCCTCAGCAGTCCGCCTCTTTCTGCCTCCCTTACACCTCCCCAGAGATACACACATTTTTCTTTTCTGGTACCCTCTGGTAACATTTCAAGTAAAGAGATAAAATGAAGGTAGAAGTTGGAGACAGAAATACTTTAAATGTTAAATGATAAAATGCTCTGTGGCTGTATATAATTTTGGCTGGCTTGGTTTTTGACTCTTGGTCATCTTCTATTATCTACAGAGGAAAGTCTAATGGGAATCTGAGGTGGGCACTATAGTGAGCAACTACTGTAGCTATCACACTGTAAAATGACTAACTTTATTAAATATACAACAAAATTTATAAAACCACTTTTCTCTCCGAAACCAGGTATATGCCAGTTTAATGTATTTTTCTTTATATTCATACTTTATATGCACAAGCAGAATATTATACTTTTTTCACATAATCACATGTACTTATCCATGTAATTTGCCTTTATGACTATAATTTTAAAAGCTGAATAATATTCTAAGTAGTTTGGTATACTTCCAAAATATTTATCATCAATTCTAAATAATTTATGCTCAGTCTGTCTTATGTTTGTTATTTCAACATTTTTCTTGTCTTTATCATCACCCATCATCAAATAAGTTATTGAGTTACTAAATATTAGGTGATTTTAAAGAATTGGTTACAGTTTAAGATCTTCAAATACTTATATGAGTTTATTTATATTTAAGCAAAATGGGCAAAAACTGGAGTTAACTTTTATAGAAACTAAGTTCATAAACATCAATATGAATTTATTCATGAAAAGACTTTTGCACACCTACTGAGTGCTGTGCACATTACAAGTAAAACCATGAAGATGCTAAGTTCTTTAACATTTCTTTCAACTTCAAAAACTGTCTTACATTTTTATCCCTAGAAAATCAGTTATCTCGCTTTTTAGTATTTGCATTTCTCCTAAATGCTATCAATATATCTTAATATGTAAAATTCTACATATTCACAAAAGTTAAATTAGGGGGGACAATATTCATTTTAGCAAATGATATATGAACAAAGAAAGCATATTATTTTAACTAAATAATAATTTATGTGTACCTTTTCAAGAAACACATTATATACATGTTGAAAAATGTATTAACAAAATAGATTAACAATTTTTTAGGGCTGGAGGGTGAATAAGTTTCAGCTAAAAAGAAGGGTAAGTGTTGGTTTAATTTCGAATATTCTAATATTATGTTAGGTAGAAATATGAATGACATTTTATGTATGTTCTTTACTTACTATCAAGACATGCTCTACCATATTCGTTAAGTTCTAAGAAATGAAGAAAATACCACATTTTCACTCAAGGTTGTTATACGATCCCCAAAGAACATCCCAACTTTAAGGTGTATTGATTCACTGCGGTCAATCACATTAAAATACAAGCTCTTTAGCATGTTATTCACAATTTAGCTTCACATCACTTTCAGTCCCATCCCTTCTCATTTTCCCATCCCTGGGCCCGGTAGCTTTACCAGAGTATTCCCTAAGATGCTATACTTTGTGGCATGGCTTTGCTTTCAGTGTTTTCTCTGATTTTTGAAAACACCCTTCTCCTTGTTCATGCCTATAGTAAACCTAATTCCTTCTTTTGCTCAAAAACTCTTCCTTTGTGTAACATCAAGAATCTCTGGCAGAATTAATTTTTATCTCATTTGTTTTCCCACATAGACTCATGCAAATTTCTGCTGTAGCTTATGCAGAAATTTAAATGTTCATGATCTGTGTCTCTAAATTGTGTGTCTTCCAAAACAAAATTGAACAATCCAATTATAAAATAGGCAAAGGATCGGAATAGACACTTCTCAAAAGAGAGCATACAGAAGACCAACAGAATATGAAAAGATGCTCAACAAAACTAATTATCAGAGAAATGCAAATAAAAACCACAGTAAGATATCACCTTACACCTGTCCAGAATGGTGATCATCAATAAATCAACAATAAAGTGTTGACTGGGATGTGGAGAAAAGGAGATGCTGTGCACTGTTGGTTGGAATGCAGATTGGTGCAGCCACTGTGAAAATCAGTGTAGAAGTTCCTCAAATAATAAAACATAGAATTGCCTTATGACCCAATGATTTCATTTTTGTAGAAACCCAAAAATACTAATTCAAAAGAACATACGACCCCTATATTTACTGCAGTATTATTTACAATAGCCAAGATATGGAAGCAATCCATGTGCCCACCAATACGTAAGTACATAAAAAAAGCTGTAATATATACTGGAATATTAGCCATGAACAAAATCTTACCATTTGTGACAGAATGGATGGGCCTAAAGGGTATTATGCTCAGTCAACTAAGTTAGTCAGAGAAAGGCAAATTGCATATGATCTCACTTATATGTGAAATCTAAAGAATATAAACAAACAAATAAGAAACAGACTCATTGATGCAGAGGCAGACTAATGGTTGTTAGAACTGAGAGGGCATGGGGGACTGGGTAAAAAAGGTGATAGGATTAAGAAGTATAAATGAGTGTTACAACATAGTCACAGGAATGTAAATACAGCATAGGGAATCCTATCTAATAAGAGAGTAATATGCAAATTGGCCATATCTCCACCATGCCCACCAGCCACACCCACCAGCCAATCAGGAGTGAGTATGCAAATTAACCCAACCAAGATGGCTATGGCCACAGAGAGAGCAGGAGGGAGGCTTGGGTTGCTCCGGCAATGGAGGAAGCTAAGCTTTCCACACACTCTGGCTGGCCTAGTCCTCCACTTAAGGCAACAGTTTCAACGGCTGCCGAGCAAGCAGAAGGTTTGGCTCCACTCCAGGCTACAAAGTTTCAATTGTAGAAGATAAATAAATCCCAGATAGCAGGGCCTCCACTTGGGGTCACCAGGGGGAGTGGCTGGCCTGCAAACCACCACAGGCCCCTTATCCAGACTGCCCACACCCCAAGGGAACCCTAATACTGATCCAGGAAATCCTTCAGGGCAAACCAGCTGGCTCCCACCCATGGACCAGGCCTCTCTATCCTATCTAATAAAAGAGTAATATGATGTATGAACAAATTCCTTTCTAGAAATATACTTCCTCATGGTGCAATTTTTTAATGTTCCACAGGACATGTTTGCTAACAGTTCCAATGTCTTTAGTTCCTCTATAAGATGGTGCTAGCATTCAGTGAATGAGCAGGTAGCTCAGCCCTACCAGGAGGAGAGCCCGAGACACTTCTCTGCTCAGGTGGCACAATGTCACCTTTAGCCCAGCTCTCATCCTGACCATAGCCCCATAGACAGCCACCCACTGCCCTCAGTCATCCCCCTGGTCTCCTATCCCCTCAGCTCCTCCCCCTGCTCCCTCTTCCCTCCGTTCATCCCCCTGCTCCAAGAAAGATTTCTTTCCACGCCCTGCTCCTTCATCCTGGGTGGGCCGCACAGCCGGCCCCCAGCCCATGTTTTCGGTGGAAAGTTAGAGCAAGCAAGAACACCCTGCTGACTCCCAGCCCAGCTGAAAAGACAAAACACATAACATTGACCATCACTCCAACACACAAGATGACTGTTCCCATGTGGTCAAAAGATCCTGTCCCCATGTGGACTCAAGATGGCCACCACAACATGGCCAGCAGGGGAGGGCAGTTGGGAGCGACCAGGCCTGCAAGGAGGGCAGTTGTGGGTGATCAGACCAGCAAGGGAGGGCAGTTGGGAGGTTCCAGGCCTGCAAGGGAGGGCAATTGGGGGTGATCAAGCCTGCAGAGAAGTTGGGGGTAACCAGGCCTTACAGGGAGGGCAGTTGGGGGGGACCCAGGTCTGCAGGGCTGCGCAGTTGGGGGGACCAGGCTTGCAGGGGAGGGCAGTTAGGGGTGACCAGGCCTGCAGTGGAGGGCAGTTAAGGGTGACCAGGCACACAAGGGAGGGCAGTTAGAGGCAAACAGGCTGGCAGGGGAGCAATTAGGCATCAATCAAGCTGGCATGGGAGCAGTTAGGGTGTAATCAGGCTGGCAGGCAGAATTGGCTAGAGGCAATCAGGAAGGCAGGCAGGCAAGCAGTTGGGAGCCAGCAGTCCTGGACTGTAAGAGGGATGTCCGACTGCCCCTTTACGCTCAATCCTGGTGGGACATCCCTCGAGGAGTCCCAGATTGGAGAGGGTGCAGGCTGGGCTGAAGGACACTCCCACCCCCATGCACGAATTTTGTGCACCGGGCCTCTAATATTGTAATAACTATGTCTGGTGCCAGGGGGCTATTGGAAATATCAGATGATCACTTTGTATAGTACATGGTTGTCTAATCACTATGTTGTACACCTGAAACTGATACAAAAAGAATATTGAATGTAAACTGGATTTGAAAAATATTTTTAAAAATTAAAAAAATGGTCTCTTAATGCTGGAAACTATCTTATTCATGCTGCCTACAATAATACCCATATAATGGCTACTCAAAACAAACAAACAAACCAAAAAAAAAACCAACAACTTGCTGAAAGAACAGAAGATTATGGTATGGTGAGTTAGTTGAATATTTGCTAATTCAATCAACATTAAAAAACTATTTTAATGGGCATAAATTATGTTCCATATGAGGAGTTGGAGATATCATAGTGAAATAAGGATAAGACAATACTCAAACTTCCTGTATTCTGAGATTTAGATTCTGGTGAGGAAGACAGAAAAATGACAGAGGACTTCAATACAGAGAAGCTGGAGCTTTAGCTTTGTTTCCAACATGTTTTGTAAAACAGACATACATTTATTTATGTTCACAAAATATATTGCACACTGTCAGACATCTTGCTAAATTCTACCATGGATCCTGAGTCAGGGCCTGGGACATCTCTGGATTCTTAACTCGGACACTGTCCTTTCTGTGCGTGACTCCTCTTTATTTCTGTCCATTTTCAAGCAGGTCTGAGCCTTGAAAGTAATTTCTCTGTCTTCTTCTGAGTCTGACAGCAGGTAGGCCTGTCCTCAGTTTAGTAACTCATCTTGAATGCCTCACATTTGATTGTGAACCTGTCCCAGACTTTTGCCTCTCTGATTTTATTTTCTGGGTATCACCTGGGCTTTAAAACCTCACCTATTTTAACCTAGTGATCAATGTCAACATGACCAGTGATAAGTCATGTGGATATCATGTACTTCCTCTCAGGATGTGATGAGAAGAGCACTTTATCTTGGTGGTATTCTTCGCCAAAAGCCATAACCCCCGTATAACAGGAGAAAACATCATAAGGAAAAATCTATAAAACACCTGAACAGTACTCTTCCAAAGCATCAAGGTCATAAAGACTGAGGGAAGATTGAGCAACTACCACAGACCACTAAGGAGACTATGATTAAATGCAATGTGGTACCCTAGATGGAATAATGAGACAGAAAAAGGACACGAGTGTGAAAACAGATGAACTACAAATAAAGTTGTTGTTTGATTAATAGGAAGGGACATACGTTAATATCTTAAGTTGATAAATGTATCATGGATATAAAGGTCATTGATATTAAAAGTTGGTGAAGGGTATAGCTCTCTATACTCACTTTACAACTTTGCTATAAATTGAGTGTTTCAAAAAGAAGAGTTAAAAAATAACAGAACCCTAATCTGACTGCCAATCATGCTGAGTAGTAACTTTTAGTTCTGAATCTCAAATTCACCCATCTTTCCATGAGCTACTTCCTACTGTGTGGGTAGAGAAAAACCTGAGTCCCTTCTCCTGAAAGAAGTTGAATTTATGCTGAGTCTGATCAGGAAGCTATACTGAAAGTCCTCCTGAGTCAGATAAAAAAATCTATGAAAATGGCTTGATGACTTGGTGTTTTATAGTCAGAGTCCATGCAAGGTCAAACCTAATGCATATAAAAAATGGAAAGTTGTACCCCAAACAGCTAATACGTAGCAAAGGTCTTTTAAGACTTTGTCTACTAATCATCAATAGAAGTGAATGATGATACTCTGCTGTAATTTTCACATGGTATACATGTGAACATAAGAATAGGGATTTTATCCATTGTACCCCCAGAAAAACTGAGATATTCCAATAGATGGATAGAAATGGAATAATTTGACACAGAAAAAAAATTCAGTGAACAGTTATTTATTCACAGGAGAAAATGTTACCAACACATTTACCATGTTAGAGTTAGAGCATAGCGCTAGTGATACAAAGCAGTGGCTCTCACACTTTTTGGTCTTAAAGACACTTGATATTTTCAAAAATTACAGAGGACCCCCAAAGAGCTTTTGTTTACATGGGTTATAGCTATTGATATTTAGCATATTTGTAATTAATATTTATTAATTCATTAAAAATAAATTCACTACATGTTAATAAGAAACATGATTTGAATAAAAAGAACTATATGTACCAAACAGAATGAGTGGGAAGAGTGGCACTGCTTTATTATGGAAATCTTTTTAATGTCTGGCTGAACAGAGGATAGCTGGATTCTCATATCTGCTTCTGCATTCAATCTGTTCTATGACATGTTTTGGTTGAAGCAACTGAAGAAAATATGGTCTCTCACAGATAGGTAGTTGGAAAAGAAAAAAATATTTTAATAGCCCTTTCAGATATGCATAGATATATATTCTTCTTTTATATTACAACAAAACTCAGCAAGTGGTAGTTTCTTAAGTGTTAGTTGCACTGGGAAATCTGAAACCATATCTAATGAATTCTTGATGTCCTGTTACTTTAAAATCTATTGCTTTATTTTACAATTGTAGTGAATATTTTGTTCATTCAATGATATTCTAAATCATGCATTGGTCATTTGAAAACACTGGTTCAATGAGTTATGCAGATCTTTCAAATGTTCACTCATTTCACAATGTAATGGGAAATAAAAAACTTTATACTACCCTAACCATGAAATAGAATTAGAATAAAATATACTAACAAACTGATAAAAGCAACTCATACTGACAGTTTTCATATAAACATATTGTAGGTACCAGCAGTTCCAGTTCCTGCTTGTACAAAAAATGGCCTTGAGCATGACTTCGGTTGACTCAGATCACCCAGCTGCAGGAATGTGGTCAGCACTGACCAGTTCCAGTATGCTGACATTAATAATCCATATGGGGACCAGCAAGGATGCTGCCTGTATGTTCACAGCCCCTCCCCCTGATCTCTTTGTTCTGCTTTCCCTCTTCCTCCCTATAAAAACCCCTGCCTGCACTGAAATGCTAAGAGGGGTTTGGACAAGCATCTCCCCATCTTCTCAAGATGCCAGCTCTTAGATAAACCTCTTTCCTTTAAAAAAATGTGTTTTTATTGATTTTTTAGAGAGAGAGAAGGGGAGAGGGAGAAAGAGAAATATGAACGAGTAAGAAGCACTGATGAGCTGCCTCATGCACCCTCCTACTGGGGATTGAGCTTATAATCTGGGCATGTGACCTGACCGGAAATGAAACCTGCAAACTCTTGGTGCATGGGACAATGCTCAACCAACCGAGCCACACCGGTCAGGGCCTCTTCCCTTTTTTACCAGCATCTGTCCCACGAGTTTGGTTTTCACGGTGGTAGGCAGTTGAACCTTGTTCTGGTTATAACTACATACTATCAACTCCCATCTGCTTATATATCACTACCCATCACACTGAAAGGTGTTTGGGGAAAATGTCAGCTCACAGTGGCAAAGACAGTTTTCTAAGGTTTCCCCGGACTCTAATTTTCTAAGGAAAGCTTTAATAATTTTGTCATTGGCATCAAATCCTATAAGTTGTTTTCTTTGGGTGACAGAGTTACTTTTTCTTACTTTTATGAAAATGTCTGCCAAATATCCCCGTTTAAATAACAACATTTCTTTGTCAGCTAGATTCTTTCAAGTGAAGACCATGTTTTAGGAAATAAACGTGTTCACCTTGCAACTCAAATACCTACACCAGAGCTTTCCCGAAACAGCCATGGTAATTAGGTCTACTGTGGAGATGGTTTATGTAAACTATCCACTGAGTCACACTGAATACTAAAGTACATTTACTTGAAGGGAGAGACTGAACAAAATCATTTTTACCTCTTCATCTAGAACATTATTATGTTGTTGTTGTTGTTAATCCTTACCTGAGGATATCTTTCCATTGATTTTTAGAGAGTGGAAGGGAGGAGGAGAGACAGAGAGAGAAACAACAACATGTGAGAAACAAATCCATTGCTTGTCTACCACATGAGCCCTGACCAGGGCCGGGGATTGAGTCTACAACTAAGGTACCTACTCTTGACTGGAATTGGACCAGGGACCCTTCAGTCTGCAGGCTGATGTCCTATCCACGAAGCCAAATGGGTCAGGGTCCAGATCATTATTAACTGAAACTGGCTTTTTAAAAACAGTTACCAATGTGCGATGGTCAAGGCAACCGTGCCTAGGAATATGCCTTGGTGCCACTGCCTTAATTTATGCTGAGGAGCCAGCAGTTTTCCTCACCATGCCTTTGCATCCTTATGGTGAAAATATCAGCAGTGCAGAGGGCAGAGAACCTCTCAGTATTATTACAAAAACAGCTGTGACTTCCCAGGGAGTCTCTGGGGATCCCCAGCGTATATGCACCACACACTGAGAACTACTGATATAGAGGACAATTGTAAGGATGCCATTTCTTTGGCACCTAGGGACCTTTCCTAGGGAAACTCACAAATCTGAAGGTGAAATTTCAACAACAAGGTCACTCAATCCATACTGTGGAAAGATTCAACACAGGGAATGTCCTTGCTGGTCCCCATATGGGTTATTAATGTCAACATACTGGAACGTCAATATGTACCAGATATTATTGTAGTTCATGGAGAGGGGATTAACTGACAAGAATGCAAGATTAACAGAGAGTCTGCGAAGTCCCTGAAGGTTGAGCTGAGGGCAGCAACGGAGAAAGAGGCAGGCCAGAGAGGAGGTGGGGTAGGAGACAAAGGCCACCATTCGCCCTGGCTCTGACCGCCAGGTGCCTCTGGCTTGCCCATCTTGAGAGGTGAGGACATCGGACTTAAAGATAGTCTAAAACTGGGAAATCCACTTGGACGCAACTTAGCCCCAGTTCTCTTACTTAAAAAAATATTCTTGACAATGTTTTCACTCAAAATAGTCAATTTATTCATTTCTCTAACAAATCCATCAGTTATTAACAAATTGAGTTACTGTGGGAGAATTAAAAAAAAAAATCTTAACTTCAGATGAACCATTTCAGACAATGTATCATGATGTTTTTTTCCAAAGGCCAGCTTTTGGACCACACAATAAAATCTCCAAGTGTGAGGGGATGAGTGGATTCACACTGATGTTTAAATTTTTAGATTTGACAAACTAACGGGGTATATCTTGACAGCTATATTCAGTAGCTTATTGCTAAGCTTTTTATGCTGAATACCGAACAGAATAAATTTTCCACCAGTGTTTTGAGTAGGAGGTTTAAGATTCCTATTCACTGAAGACTGCAGGGTGAGGCAGCTCGATAAAACAAGCATTGGCTATTCCATAACTACCTCAATGTTTAAGAGAAAAGGCAAAGACATTTTGAAAATATATGTTTTAACCAAAATCTGGATGCTAAGTAAACATCCTTTCGTGCTCAGCCAGAAAGACTTGCAGCTGTGGCATATGTGACTTAAAATAACAAATGAAGATGTCCGTGTAAAAGATAAATGATACCATAAAAGTTTCTTATCAAAATAAAAATAAAAACATTTTCTGTTGCAATTTATGTAGAAAAGGGCTTTACACTAAAGCCCCTTTAACATACTGTAAAAATACTGGAACCTTTAAATTTGGAGATTAGTTTGAGTACATACCAGGCAATACTATTTTCTCCTTTTATAAATTGCAGCTTGATCTTTCCTGTAAGGATATCTTTGTAGCTTCCTTTTGTTTGTAAATATGGCTACTGTAATTTGCTGACTCTATGGTAAAATATCAAATGCTAGATGAACTGACAACTAGTCAGTAATGAAATTGGAAAGCTACCTCCCCCTTTAAAGAAAGAACATATTAAAATGTTAACATTGCACCACCATATAATACAGTCATATTCTAAAATATACAAATATATTTCAACATGGATTAGATCTCAATCTCCCCAAAGGCAAATGCTCTCTCCTCTGTAAATGACTGTATAAGGAGCAGAGAACCGGCTTGGTTGGTGCAGCCTAGCTAACCGCAGCCCTCTTAGAATCAGTATGCAACTGAGCTAGCCTTCCACACCAGCAGAGGGGGAAAAAAAATCCCTCTTATTTTCTAAAGTTGCCCATCTCCATTTCTGTTGAATTGCCACATCGCCCATATAAAACATTTGAGAGTATGTCAGCTTTAATTAATGTAACATGACCTGATCATTTCCACAGTTAAGAATAAAGAACTTTGCATTCTTTCAATCCAAAGCTCAACCTGGAGATTATGCTAAGTGGCTTCATTCATAGTCCACACTCCTCTGCTCCTGTCAGAAGGACAGCATTTGTCCCCTCTAGTGATAAACAAATTATACATGAAATCAATTCCACTTCACAATCATTTTTCCTATTGGGTATTATCTTTCCTCCGCTGCTCCCTCCAGTAAGCCCACATCCTGTAACTTGCTAATGAGCTGGGGGCTTTCTGTTCCAGGTGGCACCCCCTGCCTTGAAGTCATGACATTTCCCATTTCGAATGCTGCTGGCATTTTTCGACAGCTCCTGTTAACTAGCCTTTTTGACCTGCGCTAAGAGGAACTCATCTGATCGAATCCTCTAACCTGCCAATCATTCTAGCAAATGATCTTCACAGTCACTCCCAAGGCAGGAATGGAGGGGGGAAAAAAAAAAGAAAGAAAGAAATTCGAGTCAGAGAATGAGGGAGTAGGCAAGCGGCTGCCTCTGCAGCTACCTAATGAGAATACTTTAAGTCTCTGAGGCAGCTGAAACACTGGAAAACTGGTGGGAAAATTAGGACACAACCGCATGCCTGGCTCGGTAATTACTGATTTCTTTCCATCCTGAGATCATTTCGAGAGCAACACCTCTGAGATGTGCCAGCTTCTAAAGAACACAAGAACACCCTACCTGACGTGGAGAAAATAGATGTATTTCTCCTGCCACTATCAATATGCAATTCCCACAATCCCTCTCTGTCAAACAGCATCCTTCGCAGAATTAATTATGTGCTATAAGCTCGTTAAGTGTGCATTTGTAAACTAGGGGTGATTATCATGTTTGCCACAGTGAAGGAAGACCTCCTTCCCCTTCCCCCCTCCAACCTACCTCAGGCATGTTTTAAATGTTACCATCATTTAGGGGTGTTGATTTATGCTCATTTACATAAAAACAAACAGGTATGGTTGAACATGGCAATAAGCTCAAGGAGGATTTAAGAGTGAAAACATGGGCATTCTTATTAATGGAGGTAAAAAAAGAATTTTTCCCTTCTAGATTTTCTTGCTGTGCAATTTATTTAGTGGGTTCCCAGCCCACAGAGTAGCTCAATGATGTTAGGAGGAAAGATCGGGTATATGGATTTTTGACAATGGATCACAATTCTAGGTATCTTAATATCAAATAGATATGTTGACCAAGAAATGATACAACATAATTAATCATTACACCACTGTATGTAATAATGTAAAATACTGTACATGATTTAATTGCACATGATAGTCACACATCTTTCCCCATTTACAGTAATTAGACCAATAGCCCCATTTATAGTAATTATTATATGTAATTGAGGGCATTTTACTAATTGCATTGAAAATGATAATCCTGAGCAATTAAAAATCCAAGGGCACTATACATTAAAAGAATGGTGATAATTTAAATGAAAAAAAAATCCCCCAAAATGGAATTTCACAGCCATAGTACTTTTTTAATATATATATTTTTAATTTTTAGAGAGAGAGAGAGAGGAAGGGAGAAGGAAAGACAGAGAGAAACATGCACGTAAGAGTAAAACATCCACTGATTGCCTCCTGCATGCCCCTACTTGAGATTGACCCAAACCGAGGCACATACACTGACCAGGAATCCAACATCAACATTTTGGTGCACAGCATGGCACCCAACTAACTGAACCACACTGGCCAGGGCAACAGCCATAGTATTGGATTCCACACTTGACATATATGGTGATTTTATTATGAGTTCAATTTCCATCAACTTCTCCAACTTTTGAATTTTTGTTTGTTCGTTTGAGAGTTTGTGCATTATTGCCATAGGTGGAAAGCAACCCTTTGACGAATCTATGATGCTATCTTAGCAACTCCAGGACTGTTGAAAAATTATTCTACTGGCTGTGTGAGCATACAGAGTGTGTATGTTTGTGTGTGCGTATGCGTGCATGTGTGTGTGTGTTTTGGTGGAGGAAACAGCTATCCAAAATTCCAAAAGAGACTTGGTAAATTATTCATTTGCACAACTGATTTGATATTCTTAAAATCTTTATTCATAGAAGCATCTCAGTGTATCGCAAACATTTTGTTAACTAGTAATAATTTAGCTAAAATGTTTAACTTTGTTAGACATGAAACACATTTGGGTTGAGCTTTTCATTACACTTGCTATCTGTCTAGAATTTTAATGTGTCTAACTAAGGCCCTGAATCCCCTGCTTTTGTCCCGGAGCCCCCGTGAGTACCCCTCCCTGACCTCACTCCCCATTTCTACCCAGACAAAGCTCCCACGTGAGGACTATCTCGGGAGGAGTGATGAGCATCGTGGGACAATGGGAATAGTTTCAAGCTTCTTTTTGCCTTCCCTTCCCGGCATTATCATTTAGACATTGTCCCTCCATGCATTCAAATGTCATCTCAGACCATCAGCCCACTTCAACTCGCACAGCCTCCTTTCATGCTCAGACACTTCTTAGAGTATCTGCAGACCACAAAGACTGTCTAGTGGGACTCAGCTGCTATCCTGGTATTAATAATGCAATACAGTGCACTTAGGGCATAGACGATTCCCTCTGTATCCCAAATTCATAAGACTCGCCATTAAATAAAAAGGAAAATTGAGCACCTGAGCTGATGATAACTACTTGTTATAATATATGTGACTGCTAACTTCATAACAGTTTGGCCAAGCACCCTAATAGACATCTCGCTTACTAGCCACATCACATCCTGCATCTACTATTTTTTTTACAAGAAAGCTTCCCTCGTATTATGCTGCTGGCTAAATAGTCCCTAAGAAATTAATTTGGGCTTTAAAAAGACAGAGATACAAGTTGCAGTTTTATCCATACCCCCACCCCACGTTGAAAGCTCATCTGACTTGAAACACCGAATCACAAAAATATAGCCAAGTTTTGAGCATCCATGGCTGATGAACCAATCTGTTAAGCATCAAACGCTTCTTATCTTTTAGTCTTTTTGCTTTTAAAAACTCTCACTCAGGGAAGGGAAAAGGAAAAGTACGGGCAAAACTATTACTACTTTTAGTTTTAAAAATATCACTCTGAATTCTTTTTAAGAAAAACACACTGAAAATTTAAAGGTAATGGAGTTTCATGTGAGTTAAAACAATGTGCATGTGCACACATTTGTGTATGCCTGTGTGCGTTCATGTGTGTGTCTGTGTCTATGTGTGAGAATAGCAAATGTAGTAAAATGCAAACATCTGGGAGAAATGGGGAAAGAGTATCAGGAATTCTTGGTACTATTCTTATTATTTCTGCAACTTTTCTATCAATCTGAAGTCATGTCAATAGAAAAAAAATTAAATGAATGCTGAAAAATGTATTCTGGATGAAGCATGATATAGTTAACTTTACTTTCACTCTGCGTGGTCACATGCCCAGGGCATAATTAAGCAGAGTAAGTCACAAAGGCCTTACAGTCCTTTGCTAATCCCTTCACAAGGCTGGTGGGGATGGTGCAGAGCACAGGGAGACGTGGAAAGGCAGAGAAGGGAGAGAAGAGACCAACTTCCTTAGCCTACTAATGTCATCAGTTTAGAGGAGGGAATAGATGCTCCAGGGTGGAGGGAAACTAAGGAAGGGGTGGAGGTAGGGTAGGGAAGCTAAACCACATTCCAGCCTCTTCTCAGCCAGCTGTTCATCATATGCATTATGCCTTTGTGGCGGGAAGCACTGTCAATTTCCTGAATAAGATGTATTTTTTAATCTGCAGCAACGCAGGGGTAATGACACAAACCAGGGATTCTTTCAGATAAAACCTCACACTGAGGCTTGTTTCCCTCCCTCTCTGTTATTTCCAGAACTAGTCTTGTCAACCACATGAGACAACAGACAATAAAATTGTAGTCATTTAATAGGGAAAAAAAATGCAGGATCATGAAGAAAACAACAGTTCTTACAGAAAAAAATCAGAAGCCTCCCTGCTCCTGAAAGGAAGTTAGATCCCAAACTTGAATTTCTTACACTGTGGTAAGTACTGATTGGTAGTGTCTCCTTTTGTATCTATAGTTGTGAAACTACAAGATGGCTTAAAAAGATCCTTAGTCTTTTGAGGAAACTCCATACTGTTCTCCACAGTGGCTGCACCAGTCTGCATCCCACTAGCAGTGCACGAGGATTCCTTTTTCTCTGCATCCTCGCCAGCACTTGTTGTTTGTTGACAGCCATTCTGACAGGTGGGAGATGGTGCCTCATTGTTGTTTTCATTTGCATCTCTCAGATGGTTAGTGACTTTGAACATGTTTTCATATGTCTCCTGGCCTTCTGTATGTCCTCTTTTGAAAAGTGTCTATTTAGGTCCCTTTGCCCATTTTTTTGATTGGATTGTTTATCTTCCTTTTCAGTTAGGCGACCCTACTAGCGGTTCTCAATCTGTGGATTGGGACCCACAGGTTGAGAACTGCTGCTGTAGAGCCTAAGACCATCAGAAAACACAGATATTTACATTACGATTCATAACAGTAGTAAAATTACAGTTATGAAGTAGCAACAAAAATAATTTTATAGTTGGGGGTCACCACAACATGAGAAACTGTATAAAAGGGTCGCGGCATTAGAAAGGTTGAGAACCATTGCTTTAAACAATAAAGAATTAAAAAAAAAAGACCTTTAGTCAAAAATATCACACAAATGAGGATGCTGTTACTCCATGAAAATTCGAGTTTCCCTTTGCACTGGGCTGGTTTTTTTCCTTGGTGTTGGCCAGGCAAGGTACCTTCAGACTATACAGTATGCTTCAGCCCTCTTCTAAGGGGGTCCTTAAGTGAAGGTTGGCCATCCAGGTCCCAGCTCAGCCGACTGGATCAGGGCTCAGTGCCTGACCAAGGGTGGTCTACAGTCAGCCAGTGGGTTCTGGGGTGACTGAAAAAAAAACAGCCTTGCTTTCTACTTCACAACAATGACAACCCCAATCAGAATTGCTTCTGAGGAGGACCGAGTCTGAGGAAAAAAATCTCAGCAATACAGAAAAAGAGAGACAGAGAAATGACAATGCGCATGATTCCTTCATAAGTAGATGCTAGAAGGTGAGGGGAAGATGAAAGAGATGTGAGTTGATGCAGTGACAGAACCAGTGACAGAACCACAGTGTCACAGGATAAAGGAGAGCAGCAGGTGGGTGTGTCTCCAGGACCAGTTACCAGGGTCCAGATGGCAGAACGAAAGCCCCCGTGGGATTGTAAGGGGCACTGAGTGTTTACGCATCTATGTGGACTGCCAACCTGTTCTGCCTTCCTGCCCCCGAGCCATCTCAACAAAGACAACCTGAGGAAATCTGTGTCTCCTTCCCCTGAAATAGCCCACACCCACTTTCTCTCAGGGTCTCTCCTGTCCCCGGGGCACAACTCTTCCTGTCCTTCTCAATGGTCCCTCCCTCTCTGTCCCTCTGACTTCGCTACCTGCCTCTTTTCTCATTTGAGAGCTTCTCTTCCTCAAACACTTTGAGCTTCTCTTAGGTGGCTATCATCCAGAACTGACACATATTTATACTGACTGAATCCAGTTTAATGCATTCTTTTTACCTGGAAGACTACTTTTAGTTAATTATTGCTTGATAACTAAATCAAGCAGAGAGCCTAACATGTTTTTTTTTTATTGTCATATAATCTCTATATATAAAAGCCTAAGGGGCCTTTAGGACTGAATGATCAGAATGACCATGACCAATCGACCAGTCACTATGATGCACACTGACCACCAGGGGCAGAAGCTCAATGCAGGAGCTGCCTCCTGGTAGTCTGTGCACTCCCACAACCCCTCCTCCATTAGTCAGCCAACCCCCATTCCCTAAGCCAGCTGGCCAACCTCCCATGGTTTCTCCCCCAGCCAGCCGGCCCATTGATAGGCCTCAATTGTGGGCCAGGCCGAGGGAACCCACCCATTCACGAATTCATGCATCGGGCCTCTAGTACTTAAATAATGTTGATTAGCAAAGATAATACTCTATAAGGCAAGGAGAAGGTCACCAAAATCTGCATGCAGTTAACTTCTTGCACTTGAACCAAATGCAATTTTTTCATGCACTAAACAGACAGCTCTTAAACTTGTACATATTACATATTTAATAGGATCTGAAGACCAGCTGATTCATTAAAATGAGATGTACCCTAATGAGCACATATCATTTCAGAAAAAAAATGTTACAACATCTGTCTAATAGATTAGAGGCCACTCTTATTTCTTGTATTCAGCAAAAAAAGAAGTAGACAGTGTGACTGAGCACTTCCTGTCTGTTCAGAATAACTGGAAATTAAGCTCAACATAGGGCTGTGTTTTATAAGTGAATCTACTGGATGTGGTATTCAATATAGCTCCTAGTCTTTTCCTTGGGGGAAATTTCATTGCACATTGAAGGCCCCCTCAGGCATTAAGAGGATTTTACTCTTCAATGGTGATAAAAAGTGGGGACAATCTATGAGATCTTGAGTCTGTTAATATCTTTAGAGGATACCAAAATGCAGGAAGCACAGTCTTTGGCCATCCGGTGGCACTAGCCCATGTCTAACTCAGGTACCATGTGCCTTTTCTTTTCATTTAATTTGGTCACAGGACTCTCAAACCCACATCACTTGGTGCTGCAAAGGAAGACGCTTCTCATTATCCAGTTTATGCAAATCCAGGACTATTAACTAAATAATGAAGTGACCTTCGCATGCAAGTACAGAAACAGTTTGGCATTGAGGGACTGGGGGGAAATTAGGATCTAAAACACTCCTGTCTATCAATCCTCGTCATTTCAAAAACAGAAGAGATACAACGCACTTCCCTCCGGCTAACTCTCGAGGGAGATGGTGAAATGCTGACCTTAGCCTACTCTCAGTACCCCTCCTTCTCCTTCCCAATATTTCTGGGCTTTACAAAGAATTGGGATATTCGAGGAAAATTTAATATGTCACATCCTGTTCTAAGCAGTTAATTAATTAATTCAACAAAACAAAATTAAAATATAGAAAATTCCATGCTTTTCTCTATGAATACCTGTATTTATGTATATTTGTTTTTGCTCAATATGTCTATAATTTGATATTCAACTATTGATCAGAGTAAGTTCTTTTGTACAGGATTTCTTAGGACAATATAGAGGCTATATATTTTTTTGTCTCTAAGTTGGCCCCATTTGATTAAAATTCAAAACCCACTAAAGGGAGGAATTAAAATTCTTTTTCTGCTGACAGAAAACTCAGAATCCAGCCTCCATGCAGCTTTTCTGAGTAAAGAAAAATTTAGATGTTTTCTTAATATAATGTTGAATCAAGCTGAGGTAGTTAAGTTTGGAAGAGACCAACAAAAACACTGATATTAAAGCTTTACAAGTTGATGTAAAAATGACAAAATTCAGAGAAGATACTTGCGTTATCAAATTATTCTAGAGGAAGATCTTCCACCATGCAGATATAATCTTAGATTAGTTTTAAATATATACTGCAAAGAAAATACATTTTGTAAATGCTTTTAAATACTGATGATCACAGTTCTGAGCACCTTCTAAAATCTCTTTTCAATTAAGTTTTGAGTCCTCACAGGCTAGACTTGTGTTCTGTAAGTTTGATTTGATTTTACAAGGAGAAGCTGACCTCATCTACACATGTTCTAACAGCTTTGACTGGCCAGGCTCATGCTGGAGAACTCTCAAAAGAGCAGAGAAGAAAGAACACAGCTTGCAATTGAAATTCAAAACTTGCTTGTGTGCATGTGTGTATGAGAGAACAGCCCAAATAAAGTCCACTTTTTGTTTCATTCTACTGAATTGGCTAAAGGATTTGTAAAGCCAGGGCCCTCATTATGGTAATGTAGGTTAAATACTTTAAAAAGTCTATGCTGCAACCTCATGAATTCAAACCACTCTCAGAACCAGGAGGTCGCTGGTCAAAAACTCAGCCCCGTTCTTTGTCTGACCAACTAAAATTCAGAGTGGCAGCACAAACGCGATGGGGTAGTGAAGTTGTGCTTCTAGGTAACTGTGTCTAACAGGGAAAAATAACTTACCCATAAGACAAGGTGTATAATTTCATTTACTCTCTTTGCCGGGCTCACAATGAAGCCTGTTAACCTCTTTCCCTTTAAGAGACAGAGGAAGGAAAAGGAGCACCAGCCACGCTGTACCCACCCTCCAATTCACTAGAACACTGAATTACTGAACATCCACATGAGCAAGGAACAGACATAGACTAGCAAATAAGAAACTTGCCCCACAGAAATGTTGGTTCTCTATTTGCTTGGGAGCGTTATGTGATGTTGAAGGAAAAAAAAAATATATATATATATAGGCCTGGTGCATGAAATTTTTTTTGTGTGTGGTAGGGATGTCCCTCAGTCCAGCCTGCACCCTCTCTAATCTGGGACCCCTAGTTGGATGTTCCACCAGGATCTGGTCTAAATGGGCAGTCAGACATTCCTCTGACAATCCAGGACTGCTGGCTCCCAACTGCTTGCCTGCCTGCCTTCCTGATTGCCCCTAACTGCTCTGCCTGCCAGCCTGACCACCACCTAACAACTCCCCTGCGAGCCTGTTTGCCAATAATTTCCCTCCCCTGCAACCCTGGTCACCCCTAACTGTCTTCCCCTTCAGGCCTAGTTACCTCTAACTGCCCTCTCTTGCTGGACTGGTCCCCCCGAAATGCTCTCTCCTGCAGACCTGGGTCCCCCTCAACAGCCCTTCTCTGCAGGCCCAGTTACCCCTAACTGCCCTCCCCTTCAGGCCTGGTTACTCCTAACTGCCTTCCCCTAAAGGCTTGATCACCCCCAACTGTCCTCCCTTGCAGGCCTGGCCCCTCCCAACTGTCCTTCTCTGCTGGCCATCTTGTGGTGGCTATGTTATGTCCACATAGGGCAGGATCTTTGACCACATGGGGGCAGCCATCTTGTGTTTTGAAGTGATGGTCAATCTGCATATTACTCTTTTATTAGATAGGATAGAGGCCTGGTGCATGGGTGGGGGCCAGCTGGTTTGCCCTGAAGGGTGTCCAGGATCAGGGTGGGGATTTCCTTTTGGTATGGGGCAGCCTGGGTGAGGGGCCTGTGGTGGTTTGCAGGCTGGCCACAACCCCCAGTGATCCAAGCAGAAGCCTTGGTATCTGGGATTTATTTATCTTCTACAATTGAAACTTTGTAGCCTGGAGTGGAGCCAAGCCTCCTGCTCACTCCCTGGCAGCAGCCATTTCTGTTAGGATTTATTTATCTTCTATAATTGAATATTTGTAGCCTTAAGCGGAGGTCAAGACAGGCCAGGGCTGCAGAAGCTTGATTTCCTCCATCGCCCAGGCAACCCTAGCCTCCTGTTCTCTCCAGCTCCATGGCTGCTGTCATTTTTGATGGGATTTATTTATCTTCTATAATTGAAATTTTGTAGCCTTGAGTGGAGGCCTGGGCCCGCCAGGGTTTGTAGAAAGCTTGGCTTTCTCCATCACCAGGAAAATCCAAGTCTCCCTCTTGTTAGCTCCGTGGCCACAGCCATCTTGTTGGGGTTAATTTGCATACTCACTCCTAATTGGCTGGTGGGTGTAGCGGAATGATGGTTAATTTGCATGCTCCTCTTTTATTAGATGGGATATGTACATATATGCATACACACACAGGGACACAAAATTCCCCAAACCCAGATACTTGCATCTGACAATAAAAGAGAGGCACAAGCTTTTCAGAAGTTGCTGTCCTGTGCTTATTTCTGTGAAGTATGTGTGATGAAGGGGACTGGCTGACAGGTCCAGTGATGGCCTTGTTTAGAAGACGCTTCCTATCTGCAGAATAGTGGCAGTCACACTCCCATACAGGAAACAAAAGGAAATTGCATCCTGATAAGCTCTGTACCAGGGGTCTGGCAGGGATCAGAAATGGATGATGTGGCCCACGTGGCAGCTGAGCAAAGCCTAGAGCACATGTTCCTTCCTGAGGGAGGTGGCCAGCACATACTTCCGGCTGGATTGTGAGCATGGGGTGGAGCTGCCGATCTTTCAAGAAAAGCCAGAAATCCAGACTTTGTATAAAACCTCCCCATTTGAAAATGAGAGCAACTGATTAAAAAGTTAAATTGTGTGGGTCAAACAAAGCAGGTCTGTGGCTTTGATACAGCCCAAGGTTAACCTTTTTCTCACCTCAATGAAGAATGTGTGAAGAGTTAGAATGGTTGGCTTCTGACTAAATGGCCTTTTTCAGACCATATGAATGAAGTACAATTTTGGTTAGACTCCAGAAATGCCTGAAAATATGCAAATGACTGACCACACTTCTCCTCAGTAGAACCGGGGATGAATCCCAAAATGAACTTAAGAGACTTGTCAAATGGGGAAAAAGCTGAATTATTTTACTCAAAAGATCTATATGAGTGGGATGAGGGCAAGCGACAGGGGTAGGGGAGGCTGGGGGAAGTTCAATCAGGGGAAAAAAAAGGAGATATATGTACTACTATGTGGAATACTTTAAACAATAAAATAAAATTTTAAAAAAAGATCTATTTGACATCTATTCAATACTATGTTCCAAGGAAAGTGAGCCATCTTACCTGTGCTCTCTTGAGAATGCTGTGCTTGTGCTCATCAGTGCTTGCTGTTTGATAGACTTTTGCCATAACTATTGTTTTTCCCAAAGGCCCGCATGCTTTCTCCCGATTCTGGCTGCAATCTTACATTTGGGACAGTAAAAATAGAAGACACTGTGGACAGAATGAAAAATTGTCATTTATATATTTATCAATGTATTTGTTATCTTCTTTTTAAATAAAAAAATGGATATTGAAATATACTTCTGGAGGGCTAGCACATGGAATATTACAATATATGTTGGCCTTTGAAAGTCAAGTAATCACAGCCAGCCACACTCACATTTACACAGACTTACAACATATGACAGGACAGTCTGCCTTTTCCTCAGAATCACAACTCAGTTGGTGAAAACAACCTATTTTTCCCTTTATTTGTGACATACTTTCATCCATGCATTAAAGAAATATTTATTGAGTCCCATGCTGTCCTAGGACTTCAGAACCATGAAGTGCATGAATCAGAAGGAAAAGAAATCCCTGTTCTTACAGATTCCATTTGGGGAAGACAGAGGAAGACAATCGACCAATATAAACTATGAACTGGTAGTCAGTGTCATGATGAAAAATAAATTGGAAATGCTGGGGTAGAAGTAGGTACATTTGAAGTAGGTATATGAGACCCAAAGAAGGGGAGAGGACAAGCCATACCTATCTGGAGGAAGAGGAAACAGCAAGACTTGACTCTCAGGAGGCAAGAAGAGAAAGAGGCAAAAAGTTAGGAGGCTGTTGCAAAAATACAGGTGACAAGTGGATAGAAAAGCTGATGTACAGACATACAATAGACTATTACTCAGCCAAAAAAAGAATGAAACCTTACGATTTGTGACAGCACTAAGGGACCTACAGGATATTATACTCAATGAAGTAAAATTTGTCAGAAAAAGACAAATACCATATAATTTCACTTATATATGGAATCTTAAAGAATAATATAAATGAACAAAACAGTAATAGACTCACAAATGCAGAGAACGACTAGGGGTTTCCAGAGGGGGGAGGAGCTGTGAGACTGGATGAAAAAGGTGAACGGATGAGAAGATTGGTAGTCACAAAAGAGTTACAGGGACGTAAAATACGGCATAGGAAATAGACTCACTAATATTGCGATAACTTCAATAATTTATGTAACTTGATAGTATACACAGGAGAATGGTGCCAGGTGGGAGGTAGAAATATGTATGGTGCCAGGTGGGAGGTAGAAATACCAGGGGGAACACTTTGTAAAGTATATGATTGTCTAACACCATGTTGTACACCTGAAACTAATACAAAATAATATTGGAAAAAACAAAAAACGGAGAAAGAAGACAACCAGTGACTTGGAACACAGTGACAGCATTGGAGAAGGGAGAAGGGGTGTGATTCTGGATATATTTGGAAGATAATACCAACAGGGTCTGAGGCAGAAGTGAGTATGGGTATGACAAAAGAAAGCTTCTGAGAGAACCTTCATTAACTGGAAGCACAATGTTGCCATTTGTTGACAAGGGGAAGACTACAGAAGGAGCGAGTCTGGGGGAAGAAATGAGGAGCTCAGTTTCTGGAATACTACTGGTAAGTTTGAGATGCCTACTAGGTGGCCAATGGGAGCATCTGAGTAGTCAGGTGGATATGCAATCAGGGGAGGTGGGGCTGGAGATATAAATTTGGAAACTGTCAATGTATAAATAATATTTAAATCCTGAGTTTGGAAGAGATCACCAGGACTCTAAGGAGTGAATATAGATAGAAAGATTTGAGAACTAAGCCCCAGGACACTTTTAACAGTGAGATGTCTGGCAGATCAGGAAAAATCCACAGGAGCCTGAAAAGTAGAGGCAGAAGGAAAACTCTGGGAGAGTCCTGTCCTAGAATCGGAGTGAAGGAAATGTTACCCAGAGGGCAGGGTGGTCAATTGGGTTGATTTCTGCTGATGGATCAATGGATAGAGACTTCGAAAACAGGAGATTTGGAGTCTTGGGTGCAAAAGCCTGGGTTCAAAAGAATCCATGAGAGAATGGAAATCTAGGAATTATAGGCAGCAAATACATTTAAAATGGTGTATGCTTGTTTTCTTTCTTAAAAGATGACCTG
Organism: Lasiurus cinereus; assembly: GCA_011751065.1. NCBI lineage: Eukaryota > Metazoa > Chordata > Mammalia > Chiroptera > Vespertilionidae > Lasiurus > Lasiurus cinereus. The sequence goes on from JAAGEH010000307.1 coordinate 20,288,555, forward strand.
GAACTACCCTAATTGCATAATGCTGTTTTAGAGTAATATCTAGGACATATTTAGGACCAGGTAGGAAAACCTGCAAACCTTATAGCTGGAAGGGTCCTGCGGAGTACTGTGTTTCTCAATGAGAAACCAGAAATGCACAAGAATAAGGAATGTGGCCAAAGTTGCTGGGCTACTTAGTGGAACTGATGCTAGAATCCAGGGGGTCTGGCTCCCAGTTCAGGGCTCCTCGCACCGCACCAATTTGTTAGGCTGTTTTTTACTGCAGATCAGAGTGCTGCGAATGCACAAATGAATGTAATAAAATCAAGGCCTCTGCGCTATGAAGTGTATTTTGTTCATTTACTTGGACAAGGGTAGTTCAGCTTCAATAATTTATGTAACTTGATAGTATACACAGGAGAATGCCCTATGGTGTGTTTGGGAAAAGTAATGAATTTCTTCTAAATCAGTCTCTCATTTACTGCCCTGCAATTAAATCTCTGTGAAGAAGTGGAGCAAGGCTGTTGGGGTTTCACGACAGAGGGAGAATGACAAGGTGCCACCAGAATTAGCCAGCTTTAACCGCAAGATCCCAGGTAAGCCTGCCATTATTCCTGCTTGATAAGTTTGTTAATTCCTGTCTCCCTGGCACATTAGTACATTACTTCTAAATTGTGGTATAATGTAAACTGGTGGGGTTTTAAAGAGCAGTGTAATAAAGAAAGGTACTCTGTTGTCACATATTCTTCCAAAGAAAATAAGAGTGTGGCATAAGTAAACAACTTCATCTTTGTATAATCCATGAAATGACTGCAGTTCTCTTCATAACCTGGGTTCTGATCACATTCGATAAATAGTCTTCTCTCAGGGTCTGATACATTCAAGTGGCCCAGAAGGCTCCTGCCCATTCTTCTCCTTTTCATTTGGTTTCATTTTCTGCTTGCATAATTGTTTTTCTTTTGTTGACATTCTTTTTAAAAATGCTGAGAGCTCTCTTTTAAGACTGTGAGTGCTCTGGACTGAACTGTGTCCTCCCAAATTCGTGTGTTGAAGCCTTAACCCCCAACGTGATGGTCTTTCGAGATGGGGCTCTGAATAATAATTAGGGCTAGATGAGCTCATGAGGGTGGGGCTCTCATGACCAGATTAGTGGCTTTATAGGAAGAGGACATGAGAAAGAGGTGACTCTGCCATGTGAGGAGACAGCAAGATAGCTGTCCACAAGGCAGGGAGAGACTCTCACCAGGAACCCAATTTGCCCGCACTTTGAACTTGAACTTCCCAGTGCCAAGAACTGTGAGAAACGGTTTGTTGTTTAAGCACCTCCCCACCCCCCTGCCAACAGACAATGCAGCGAGGTGCCTGGAATCAATGAATCTAAACCATCACTGGGTTGATAAGACAATCCATTTATTGGTTCTTCAACAGGTCTTCTCAGGTGGACTGCCTACCAAATCTCCTTGAAAAGAAAGCAAGCACAAGAGGGTACTGCCAGCTCTACTGCCATTTGCCAGCTGGTAAACTTGTACAAGATTCCAAACTAATGCCAACTCGAATGTTAAGAATTTCTAAATATAGTCTGCAGAACATCAATCTAGATCAGTGGTCAACAGAGCCAAATATCAACAGTACAATTTTTTTCTGAGAACCAAATTTTTTAAACTTAAACTTCTTCAAACACCATTTCTTCAAAACAGACTCGCCCAACCCATGGTATTTTGTGGAATAGCCACACTCCAGGAGCCAAAGAGCTGCATGTGGCTCGTGAGCCGCAGTTTGCGGACCACTGACCTAGATAACAGTCACCAAAACAAGTCGTTTCACCCAGAACTAGTTCCAAAGTCTCCAAAGTCTCTGAGTGCTTTGTTTTGTAAACATGTGTAGAGGACTACGCATTGTTCAAAATGGAAATGACTATAGTATTTAATACTGGGACTGTTCTTCCTTAGGACCGGCTTTATGCGTCCCAATGATTATCTACTAGACACAGAAACAGCATTTCTGTAACTCAAAATTGTTACCAGAGGCATTTAGCAGAATCATGCTTTAAAAAAATATAATGATTTCTCATCTTTATTCTCCCCCCTTCAAAAGGTTTCACTCCTCCTGATGTTTAACGTTATGCAAAGACGTGTTTCTGCCAATGAATATCACCTTATGGTTATGCTTCTGCAAATAGCCTGCTGTGAGCTGATAAAGGGATTAATGCAGCCAAAATTCTTAATCTGTGAAATTACAAATTAAATTCTCATATTAAAAATACCACCCTGAGGTATTTTTTGTGGTTTTAATTCCCCTCTGGTGTTCTGCATACACTGTGCTTGCTAATGAGGGGGACAAGGCTGTCTCCGCTGGCAGCCTGCTGCCGAGTGATAATGTGGAGGCATTTGCTTCCTGATAGAAAATGGATTTAACCACTGGCTGATAAACTAAGTGGCAAGTGGGTAATAAGTCCATATTAACAGAAAAGTAGGACTACAGAATTCAGAATTCATAGACCATCAAAATCCTGGCTTAAACTCAGTCATCAAGTCAGATGGGATTGAGATGTCACCAAGGAGGAGTGATATCAAGCTACAAGTTATACTAAAAAAGGAAAACAAACCATAAGGTTGAGTTTGATGAGCCATAAACTAATAAGCCCATTTGAATCATTTTTTTTAGTATAAAAGGATGTGCCACCAATTCATTGGTTTTCCATAGGGATCTCATCTTTGATATTTTTTTAAAAATAGGGATAGCTGTTGTCATGATCAGTGGGTACTCTTTTAAAAAGAAGTAGTGCAGAACACAAAATAAATATATAATGTTTTTAAAATTTTACAAAGTTTAGTAGAGGGAGTAGTGGATTATAGTCACTTTAGAGTAAAAAAAGGAATTCAAATAAATTGTGGGATTATAAAAAATAATTTAGGGTAGGAATACTCAAGAGCAGTTGTTACTTGTGACTTAGTTACAAAATAAAAGGGTTACTGTTGCCAAGAAGAATTTAATACAATGGGGGAAATGTCTAAAGTACAAAAGATTGAAGAAATAACTAGGTATGTCCATGGTAATTGATGTATATACAAGGATTAATAAGTACATCATCAATATCTATGCATAGGTGCAGCATTTTAATTTTCAGGCAATCAGAATGAGAAAAAATATCTCCAGTTGGCATGTGGAAAGAACATATCACCATTAAACAAAAATGTTCTTGAGTGTTTTGCAAAATTTCACAAGAATTCTGTTTCACACTTTGGAAGAAAGATGAGATCCTCCCAGCCATAAATCCTCCCCCAAATATTTAAAAATGTAATTGAAAGAGGCTGTGTAAATATGAACACTTTTGTATAAACAAAACAAAACCCACCCAGGAATGTGTGTGTTTTTAAAGAGATCTCGAGAAGATTTGTCTGTATTAATACCAAGAGCATTTGTAGTTAAAATGAATTATGTCTTCAGTTCTTACATGTCAATTCAGTGCATTAGCCAATTGCCAACTCTACTCGTCAGCTCACTGCATTGCAGCCCTTTTTAAGGTTATTGTTACAACCAAGATGGTCTCTGAGAATCAAACAGAAATGAATCATTCCTCCTCTGCACTGCAGCCAGTTAAAAAGTACTGTATGCATAAATATGTAAATCATATTTTCCCTTTCCTTTATGACTGCTCAGATCATTTTTTTGGACACACACATAATCAAACACAAAGACATGCGGCTGCAAACTGCAGAGCAGAGATAGCAAAAAAAGGAATCCATTTTCTTCCTGTGTCTGGTAAGCTGGCATTTGAATGGCAGGATTCCACTAAATATTACATACAACCCCCCTTCCCCTCTGTGTTCTCTCTCCCTCTCTCTCTCCACACACACACACTCTCACACACACATAAATGTACATATATGTAGACAGACACATACATTATACGCAAGCATATAATCTTACACATGCACATGTAAACATTAATCTCTCTACATGTACTAGTATGTTACATGTAGATGCTAAAATGATGTCCCTGCTTTGATGGAATGTTGTGGATTTGTCCTACTCACTATCAGTCAGTTCCCATAGCCGTGGGGGCAGGTCACTAAAATACTCGTGGCTCAAGGCAGCCTGTGCTGATAGTCTGTTCTTTGGGGAGCATTGTAGGAGTTTGGAGGCCAGATCCTCTGCATAATTCACATAGCTAAGCCTGAAAGCATAAGCACAAAAGAGAGAAATCAGATCAAACATGAAGAGTCACTCAATAAGACATAAGGCTTACCCAAATTTTCTGGACTTATTTATCCCTGGCCAAGAAAACAAGTTAAATTACTTGCTGAAAATAAACAGAAGCTGAATACATGTTGGTTCTTAGAGTATCTGTTATGCTAAACTAACTGGCTTTTACTCTTGTAATCTTAGTCTCATTAATTTAAAATATTCCTACTATAAGCAAAAGGTTGATACTGGCCAGCTAGACCTAGGTCCAGAGGTAGAAAATTTCAGACGATAATTTATCAAATAGTTGTCAGAATTTGTTCATAGGATCTATGTACTGCATACACATCTGGATACATTTACAAGAAAATTAATACAAAATAACCAGGAGAATTAAAATAAAACTGCTATTAAATTCTCTAGTTACAAATGTTAACTTTTCTCTAAGAATTCACATTTTCTTACATTGAATAGAAAATTTTTGGAATAAGTACAGTCAAATGTCAACAATCAGAATATGAACATGCAGGTTAACAAAGGGGATATGCTTAAACCATATGGGGCTGAATCAATTCAAGATGACATTTAAAACAACAGTAGATAGAAAATGTGTCTCAAGATTAAAAAAAAAAAAGCAAGCAGAAGTCAAGTCTTCCATGTGGTACAGCTTTCAAATAGGCAGCAGACCACACAGCCCAGCCCAGCCCAACCTTGCTTTACATGGAATCTGTTTCTCTGCTCCATACAATCAAGCCTGGATAATTCACATAGTGATGACCAAAGTATTCCCAATAATGGCTACCATTTATAGATAGCTGAACATGTCAAACCCTTTTGCAGTCTCTCATTTATGACCATCCAATAAGATCATTCTGTTTCAATCTAGTAACAGGAAGCTAAGTGAGAGTCTAAGAAGGTAGTAGGTTGCTTAATCAGAAGGCTGTGTGAATTCAAATCTCTCCAGAATTAGAACTCTGAAATGGTTAGGGGAATGTATAGAGTACAGCACAGAGAATATAGCCAATAATTTTGAAATAACTATGTATGGTGCTAGCGGGTACTACACTCATCGGGGGATCACTTCCTAGGTTATATAAATGTCTAACTACTATGCTTATAGCTAATATGATATAGAATGTCAACTATACTTGAAAATTTTAAAAAGTTAAAGAAAGAAAGTGGTTTGCATTTGCCATGCTCTTGGACTGTTTCCAAAGTAGAGGCTTTTATCCTCAATTTCTGTGTTTCTGCAACAAGGTTCAATAAGTACAGACTCAGAGGCAGCCAGAAGACTGTGCAGAAAGTGGCACCTGCCTGTGGGTATCTGCTGGTGCACTGCTGGTGGAAATGCAGACTGGTACAGCCACTGTGGAGAACAGGATGGAGTTTCCTCAAAAAACTAAAAATGGAGCACCCATTTGACCCAGTGATCCCACTTCTAGGACTATATCCCAAGAAACTAGAAACACCAATCAGAAAAAATATATGCACCCTTATGTTCATAGCAGCACAATTTACCATAGCTAAGATTTGGAAACAACCTAAGTGCCCATCAGTAGATGCATGGATTAAAAAACTGTGGTACATCTACACAATGGAATACTATGCTGCTGTAAAAAAGGAACTCCTACTATTTGCAACAGCATGGATGGAGCTGGAAAGCATTATGCTAAGTGAAATAAGCCAGGCAGAGAATGATAAATATCACATGATCTCACTCATTTGTGGATTATAATGAACAAGATAAACTGATGAACAAAAACTGTGAAGCATTGATCAGTTGCTCAAACCTCAGAGGCAAGGTAGGGAAGGTTGGGGGTCAGGGGGAAAGATCAACCAAAGAACTTACATACTAACCAATGGACGAAGACAACAGGGGGTGAGGGTGAGGGCATGATTAGGTGGAGTGGGGCAATGGGGGATTAAGGACACATATGTAATATCTTAATCAATAAAGAAAAAAAAAAAAGCCCTGAAGCTTGTAAACACACTAGTAGCCTTAAACACCTTTCCTCAAAAAACCAACAAACTCTTCCTATTCCCCTCTTCAAGCAGCTTTTTTAAAAATTCTTAACTTTTGTCTTTTTATTATTATTTTTAATATATTTTATTGATTTTTTACAGAGAGGAAGGGAGAGGGATAGAGAGTTAGAAACATCGATGAGAGAGAGACATCCATCAGCCGGCCCCTGCACGCCCTCTACTGGGGATGTGACCGCAAGCAGGATACATGCCCTTGACCAGAATCGAACCTGAGACTTTTCAGCAATGCAAGCCAACGCTCTATCCACTGAGCCAAACCGGTTTCAGCAGGCAGCTTTTTAATATTGATTTTAACTTGTTGTGGGGCAGAGGAGGAAAGGAAGCAAGGAACCTGGGCAGAGGAAGGAAAAGGGGAAAGAGCAAAGACCTTCTCTCTAAAGCTTCACCCATGGAGCTCTCATAGATGGTTCGGTGTTTGGCAGCTGCAATGACTGTTTTTAAAATACTGATCAGGGGATTGTTTTAAATATGTCTGCCTGGCAAAGGGAAATGTGTCCACAGGAGAAGGAGGCATTATCAGATTCACAGATTTCCCCCCCCCCCTTTTATTGAAGAGGGGCCAGGGCCATTACAATGGATCCTTTCTCTTCCTAAGACACTCTCACTGTTAAAAACTGTCCATTATTTTTAAAATATCAAAGTTTGAGATAGGTACTTTATGTTAAAAGTTGCACTTATATTGCATGCAGTTTATTTATAATAACAAAATCATAATATGCTAATTAGACCAGATGTCCTTCCAGACGACCTTCCAGATGAAGTCAGGGCTGCAAGAGAAGCCCAGGTCCCGGGTGCCTGCCAGCAGCAGGAGGGAAGCAGGGTTCCGGGTGCCAGAGGGAAGCCAGTGCTGGCAGCCAGGGGAAGGAAGGCCTACTCTTGCATGAATTTTGTGCATCAGGCCTCCAGTGTATATATAATCATGGTGAAAAATATACTGGCATCCATTCTATATAACTTTGATAAAATAAGACAGTGCCACATTGAGACCAGAGTTTAGTCCTGACTCTGTTACAAGAGTGATGAACACGTGTGCAGTGCTGATAGCACCAATAAGCCAAGAATGAAGAATGGTTTCATTATTTCGAAGATTTATATTTGTAGTTGTATTTTTGTTTTTGCAATAGATTGCTGATCACATTTAAATTGTATACATATGTACCTAACTATAATAAAGTCATCAATATAAGACAACCTCATTTCTCATCTCCTAAATTTGAGCAAACTTTAATCATGTCGATGAAACAAACCAATGCTTATTTGTGACATTCAGTTTACACACAAATTATAAATTATACATATAAAATTTTAATTTAGAAAGTTTGCTATTTTCTCACTTGCATTTCAAGAACCACTTTTATTCCAACACACCACATGCATTTTTAACATCGGAGTCTTTGTGATCACCAGAACCTTTGAGGCCATGAGAGGTGTTTGAGACATGAGACTTCTGGGATATCTTCAGTATTTAGAAGTTTTACCCCTAGCCAAAGGCATACCTTATCAGAATGTCATAATGATTGTGGCTGTTGCTTGCAGTCTCCCATTGTGATGGCAGATCTTTAAAAAATTTCTGTAATTCCATCAATTTTTGTTTTATATATCCTTTAAAGTCGAGTAATTAAGTACATAATAATCTAGCACCATTATCTCTTCTTGGTAAATTAAGCCATCAATCCTTCTACAGTGACCGTTTTATCTTTAATAAAACTTTCTGAGCTAACGTTCATTCTTTTTCTCATATTAATTTAATAACTTCAGGGTAGTTTTTTTTCATTCAATATTTGTCTGTCATATCATTGGTAACACTCTTAATTTTTCAGAGCCATAATTTTAAGGTTTATCTTTCATAAATACTACATAGCTGGGTTTAATACTTACTCAATTAAATAACCCTCATTTTCTAAGAGGAAAATTTAGTCCATTTACATTTTGTGATTACTGATATATTTAAATTATTGCTACCATCTTAAACTTACATTCAATTTCCACCTACTTTGTCTTTTGTTTTTCAGTCTTTTTTTGGATTTAATCTTATTCAACATTTCCACCTTCTGTTTTAAAACTGTACATTCTATTTTTATATTTAGTAATTACTTTTAACTTTGTTTTGCATTTCAATATTTATTTAAATGTTTAAGCTCTCACAATGATTTTTATAAGCTGATGGACACACTGACAAAGTATTTTTCCCAGAGATTTATAATCATACATCCAGACAAAATAAATATATGATTGAGGTAAGATTGATGCACAGCACTATTTTATCAATTACATAATAATACAAATTGTTAAGTATACAAATTAAAAGTCACACAGTTCAACAGAAATATAAAATGTCAGATATATGTTCAATTCATTAGCAGAACCTAACTTATGTTTTATAAGGCATATTCCATACCTTCTGCACAAGGCAAGCAAAATATTTTGCTAAAAAATCTTTTACTAGCTCACTCCCACTCTTTTTTTCAGGCCCTCTCTTTTAAGTTGTACCCCAAAGTGCAAACATGAAATTAGTTCTCAGACATTTTGTCTGGCGACTATAAAGATATGTGCTTCCGTACGATGTGGATTTTACATGTGCTTTTTCACCAGAGGTTTGTGATTTTTCAAAATGGAGGTTATCATAACTGCGCAAAATGAGATTTATAGAAAGACATTAAAAAATCATCGTAAACTTGGTCAAGAGCCAACAGAATCAGCAGTTACAAAAACCTGATGTCTCCTGTTTTAAATATGGGAACTATAAACATAAAGTAGCAGGCAAATAGCCATAGAAGCCCTACTGTCAATGTTTGAAATGAATGAAGGGATAAACCACAGGCAATCTACACTGTTTTCCTGGTTCCCGGGATTTTAATTCTGTATGATATTAAAAATATGTAAGTATTGTGCTTGGTATTTCAGCACCCAGTCTCTCTAAATTTCTTACCTTTTGCTAAGATTCTGGCATGGAAATAGATTTGAAGGAGACATAACTCAATACTGCATGGTTTCAGGAAAGGTCAATTGATAAAAGTGATAAGCACGTTTTAAATGCTGAACAGCGAGAATCTTTTGCTAAATTTCCAACTAGGCTGATCATAATCCAAACACAGAGGCTGAAATTCCGCCAAGCTGAGGCCTGATAAAACTGCTTATCAATGCTCCCAGGAAAGCTTCATTGACTTATCCTTCACCAGGCCTACATTTTGGCTCATAGTTATGATAAACTGGGTCCTGTCTGAAGGCAATTGAATCCAGCTGCCCAGTTTTATTGAATGCAATGGTAATTTCCCTGACTACTGGTATCTATGAAGTGCAGCAGGGTTTCAGGACAATACTAGTACTTCTAAAGTTGCTTTTTTAAAAAAAGCTCCACTCTACTTCTGTTTTATGAACTGAACCACATGTTCACATTTCATCCCACCTTCAATTAATGCTGGGGGCAACAAGCATTAGAGGTCTCACAATGACAACAATACAACAACCAGGTTCTTCAAGAATCTTCACTTTCCCATAGCATAACCAGTCATCAATAGTCTGGCTGGAGGCAGTGCATCATCAGATCCAATCCGGAACCTGGCACCTTTTTTCTCCTCAAGATCAGTGTTATAAGTTGCTTCACATAGTCTTACTATTGTAGTAATGCTACACAGTTTAAGTTCCTCTACAAGTTTACTTAAGGTCGTACTGGTTGGACTCTTATGTATGATGTCCCAGGGTTGGTCCGTCCATTTTGAGCCATACTAATTTATTAAGAAACACTTTATAGGATTATGGAATAACTGAGATAGTTTGATACAAAATTCAGAATTGAGTAAAGAATGATGTAAAGAAACTGAAGTCTACTTCAATACACTACACTTGAAATCCTCAGTGCTTTGAGTATGAGGTTGGGAGTAATGGGAAGTGAAATGAACCTTCCAGCAAACAGCGGTAGCTCTTTCAGTAATGAGGAGATAGAAAAGATGTCCCCCCATGTTTAGCCCATGTAGGTCAGAACGCTTGTAAAACACTTTCCTGACTTTAATTCAATCCTCTTGTGTCCTACTTAACCCCTCTTATGGAACTTCTTGGTGGATAATGATGAATTTCTATAGTTTCATTTGTCTGTATAAAGGTTATACTAGGTTCCTGGTAATAATCTCTACCGCCCATCAGAAACTTAATAAATATTTCAGCAAGATCAGCACAGAATCACACAATCTGTGGCTAGCACCCTTTTGGGGGGTTAAGTTTGGTTTAGTGTTTTGTTTTTAACCATCAAGGATATCAGAAGAAACTTCCACACTTTATACCTTCATCCTCAGTTCCCCAAGTGAATGGCTCCTTAAATTCTTAATATTTAATATTAACTTCTTAGAGTTAAACTTTATCTTACCACCCTGCCAAACAATACAAGAGCACTGGAACTCGTTAATTCTGATGACGCTAGTCCCATTTCTCATGTCGTTATTGTCTAATATTTTATTTCTATTTTCTAGGCTTCTCATGTCATAGATGAAATAGTTACTGTCTTTATTATTCAGATTGACCCATTTATAATTTATTTAATCATCTTAGCTCCCATGTTTCTGATAGTTTTCTAAGATTTTTACTTTTGGTATCTGAAATACAAACTTTTAAAGTTATTTCTATGATGAAAGAACTTGGTGGCAAATTCTCTATTTTGTTTTCATATAGCATAATAGTTTGCTGGGGATTAATTCTAGGTTCAAAGCATTTTTTCTTAACTCTGAAGATACTATTTTATGGGCTTCTGTTGTCTCTATCTGATAGCTCTTCTTTTCCTCCTTAGAGTTCTGCTATGCTAAGTAAGGTACTGTTTGGATTTAATCTGGTTGGTATTCAGAGTTTCCTAAAGTTGAGGTTCATGTCTTTAATCAATTTCGGGGGGGCGGGAGGGGGGGGAATCCCAGCTGTTACTTTCAGAATATTGCCTTCCTCCAATCCTTTCTTTTCTCATTTTATAACACCAATGTAATGCTGTCTTAATAAATTTTACTTGTCCTTACTCATTCTTTCCTATTTTTCATCTGGTAGTTCCTCTGTCCTCCATTCTCAGCAATTATTTCAGAGCTATATCCCAGTTCCACTAATGCTCTAATCAGTTGCAACTAATATGCTGTTTTCACAATTCATTTTTGTTCTTATAAGTCCTTTTTAAGTCTTTGGCAAATTTACATGTTCAGGTCTGATGGTTTCTGGTTCCAGTTTTAAATGTGCACAAAAGAGGGAGACCTGGGCTACAGCAAGGCGAAAAGGGCTACTTTCTATGAGGGACGGTTCCTGGTACAGGTTGGGACATGGCGTTTGTTGAATGACTGCTCAAGTACTGAGTATATCAATTGTTATACCTACAGAGGTCTTAACTTCCCGGAGAAACATACATTTTAAAAGTACATTATCATTTTTGAGCACAGACATCTTAAGATCAAGTTCTGGTGCTTAAGGAACATCTTCAAAGTATACATTCTCCCAGAGGATGTATGTCATTTTCTTTTTTTGAATTGGTCCTTCTCTTTTTTAACTGCACTTTTTTTTTTGCTTTTTGTGTTTGTTTTTCTTACACTGTTCCAAAAGACTCTCTCTTGATAAAATGTCTGGTTGTTGGAGAACAACTAAGTTACATTTTGTTCCCAAGAGTTGACTTGTAAACAACTCTATGAAAATCTTCATTGGGATTTATTAATGTTTTAGCTCATGAAAACTGGACTTAAAGGGCAGAGGTGTAGTAGGTTCAATTTACTTATGACAGCATTCAATGGAGATACTGATTTCCATGTAAAAGCTTAAGAGGAAATAAAGGGGAACAAAAAAACTGCTAGAATATTTCTAACTTGTATTCTATAGTGGGACAGAACTACACACCCTGTGGGCGTGTGTCTGAAGCATGAGCAGTGCCTCTCAGAGTTGGAAATACATTGGCCTGGAATGAGTGGTGTGGAGGGTTTTTCTCTTCACACTTGACTTACTGTCACACTCTTTGCAGAGCAAAGCCAGGGGCCACGATCCTTCTATTGAACAGTGGATGTATTGTCTCTATGGCAAAGTTGCCAACAGGGACACTGGCCACTGGATTATACAAAAACTGATCTCTCAAAAATGATTGGTGAAGAAGCCCGCCCACCCATAAAGACAGTCTGACTCTTGCCTTGACTGTACTGGACAGACCTATCAGAAGCCACACTCTTTTTTGTCTGCACATCAAAAGCAAAATGGTCATTTAATCACCTTCTTACCAAAGCTTTTGATGTAGAGGGAGGACTGTGGTCATAAAATTGCTCGGATTTTTCAAAAAGTGGCTTTTTTTTTAGAAAAAAAATAGGCTCAAATCTATTCATTTTGTCAAAAAGGGGTCAGTAATTGGTCAAACAGAACATGAAGGGATTCCCTGACATTGGAATAAACTCTTTGGGAAAATAAAGAGCAATATAAGGAAAGATTTAGGCCTGTGAAGTGAAATTCTCTGTTCACGGGAGAAGCAAGACTCAGTTACATTAATAATGAAGAGACAAAGAGTCGATTAATGCTGAGACTTTCTTTGTCAATGCACTGTTGTAAAAAAAACAAAATTAATGAAATTCCTCCCCTTAGGGTAAACAGATATTTTAATAGTTTCCATAAATAGATTGTGTTTTGTTATGCATAGAAAATTGTTCAATTCTCATTTATTTATTCTAGCAAAACTGTTTAACGATACACTCTCCCTGGCAGACACTCATTCCCATAATGGTTAGTGTGTCACTTGACTGTCAAATGCTATATAATGGCAATGCTATTTGTAGGGATCTCTACAGTTCACAGAGTGCTTTCATATGCATTATTATATTTGATCCAGATAAATAAAGGGTAATACTTACAAAATGGGGAGTAACTAGATTCTGACGTTAAATTTTAGAGTCTGATGCAATTTCACAGATCTAGAACAAGTGCTCCAAAATTTTATATGTAACCAAAAAAGACCTCAAATAGCCTCAGCAATCTTGAGAAAAAAACTAACGAAGTTGAAGGAATCACAGTATCTGATATCAAATTGTACTCCAAAGCCATTGTAATCAAAACAACCTGGTACTGGCACAAGAACAGGCATATAGATCATTGGAATAAAACAGACAGCCCATGCCATTATGGTCAATTAATATTTGACAAAGGAGACAAGAGCACACAATGGAGTAAAGACAGTCTCTTCAATAAAGGGTATTGGAAAAATTGGGCAGGTACATGCAAAAAAATGCAACTAGATCCCCAACTGACACAATACACAAGAATAAACTCAAAAGGGATAAAAGACTTAAATATAAGTCATGAAAACATAAAAATCCTAGAAGAAAACATAGGCAGCAAAATCTCAAGACTTCTCACATAGCAGTATTTTCAACAATATATCTCTTAGGATAAGAGAAACGAAGGAAAAAATAAACAAATGGAACTACATCAATCTAAAAAGCTTCTGCACAGCAAAAGAAACCATCAACAAAATGAAAAGGGAACCCATTACATGGGAGAATATATTTGCCAATTATACATCTTATAAGGGGTTAATTTCTAAACATATTAAGAACTTATAAACTTAATACCAAGAAAACAAACAATCCAATTAAAAATGGGCAAAAGACCTGAATAGATACTTCTCCAAAGAGCATATACAGATGGCCAATAGACATATGAAAAAATGCTCAATGTCACTAATAATCAGAGATGCAAATTAAAACAACAAGGAGGTATCACCTCACTCTTGCCAGAATGGCTACCATCAATACATTAACAAACAACAAGTGCTGGCGAGGATGTGGAGAAAAGGGAACCCTAGTGCACTGCTAGTGGGAATGCAGATTGATGGCAGCCACTGTGGAAAACACTATGAAGTTTCCTCAAAAAATTAAAAATGGAGCTTCCATTTGACCCAGTGAGTTCATTTCTGGGAATATATCCTAAGAATCTCAAAACACCAACCAGAAAGATATCTGTACCCCTATGTTCATAACAGTGTTTTTTACAACAGCTAAGATCTGGAAATAGCCCAATTGCTCCTCATCTGTAGATGAGTGGACAAAAACGCTGTGGTACATTTGCACAATGGCATACTATGCAGCTCTGAAAAAGAAGGATCTCTTATTCTTTGAGACAGCATGTTTGGACCTGGAGATTACTCTTCTAAGTGAAATAAGCTAGTCAGAGAAAGACAAATATTACATTATCTTACTTACATGTGGACTCTAATTAACAAAATAAACTGATGAACAAAATTGGTCCATAGGAAGGATACATGGAACAGACTAATAGATCTCAGAAGAGAGGGGATTGGCTTTGGGAAGGATGGGAAGAGATTAACCAAAGAGCAAATGTGCAAATATGCACAGCCCACAGGCACAGTCAATAATGTGAAGGCTGGGTGGGGCAAGGGCTGGGTGGAGAGGGACCATGGGGGAAAATATGATGGATCTGTAATACTGTCAACAAAAATAAAGAAAACAAAACAAAACAAAACAATGGGTTATTTTAAAGTTTTTCATAAGAACATCTTATATTTTTCAATATTTCTCTTTTCCTTTAATTTTGAACTCTACATCTATGGAGAATATTCTTTCTATATTCTTGTTAACATCCCAACAGCCCTAAATTAAATAATGACAGCAGGTGGAGTATATACTTACTAGTATCATGGACAAGATGAGAGCTCCCAAAAGCCAGTCACATTAATCCATCCTGCTAGGTTAGGTCTCTCCTTCAGATCTAACCCTTACTAATACATAGTCGCCCTTGCAGTAAACTCGACCTGGTGGAAAAATACTGGAAGTGCTAAAATGCCCTCAGCAGATTGTGAATGAATCAAGGTTTTGAAAACTCTAGCACTGACACTCTTAAGGGTATTATAAACTGCCAAGAAGTGGGCCAGTGAAAGGAAAACATTAAATTCTTGCTTTGGATTTCAGAGCACAGCTAGATATTTACCCCAAATTTTCAAGCTTTGATTTTATTACTGTTTTCTACCTTTCCTGGAAAAAGAGGTGTCATTGAGTATGTAAGTTCACTCTAAAAAAAAAGAGTGGTCTTGTCTTTAAAAAAACAACAACACTGCATACACAATTATACTAGCCTTCCCTATGTACTAAAATGAAGCTATAGGTTTTCATATTTATACTTCATAAATCCACTGATGTAAATATAATAAAATATTCAGAAGATAAAATAGGTGAACTTCATGTTATATTCTTTTCAACAAAAGCCTTTGTGTACATTTTAAATTTATTTTTAATTAATAACCATAGAAGTAGATCAAACTTTCACTCACCTTGCTTATGGGAAAGAATTGGTTAACTATTTCAATGTATCCTGTGTTTCTTTCAGAGATTCCACTTGAATTCCTCTCCAATTCTTACCCAGTGCCTAGTAGCAGTGACATTTGTGAATTGTAAAGTTTTATGTTTTATGTAAAGTTTCATAGCTTTTACAAAACACTATAACTCAGCCTTGGCCAGTGTGGCTCAATTGGTTGGGCATCCACCTGTGCACCAAAAGGTTACTAATAGGGAGGGCAGGAAGCATCCATTCAATGTTTTGCTCTCACATCAATGTTTTTCTCTCTCTTCCCCTCGCCCTTCTTCTCTCTGAAAATCAATAAACCTATAATTCTACATGCTCAAATAACAATTAAAAAAATTACTCTAAGATTTGTTAGAGCTTGCCAAACATTGACAATTTTTTCTCAGACAGGATAGTTCAAACCTGTCAGGAATTATATCTGTAACTCAGTTATATTTTAGAAAATATTCCTAGATTTAACAGAGTAGTGATTATATGATTCTGTAATATCTGTTCAGTGTTTTACTTTAATAATGTGGTTAACAGCAGAAGAAGCACAAGAGGTTACTTTTCAATTTTCTGACTGAAGGACATGATAGAAGAGGATATATTTTAGGAAATAAAAATACAGTAATAATAACTAACCCTTTGAAACAGAAAGCTAAAACTTACAGAGTACCAAAAGGAGAATTCTAAATTCATAGTCAGTGTAGAATATCCTCAAAACCAAAAGGATGTTAAATCAACAGAATTGATTTCCAACTCCCCAGTTATTCTGCTTACAGTTATATCCAATCATAATTTCATGATCTTGCCCCACATGGAAGTCCATTGTTACCTGAAGGCCATCAGCAACTTGTAACCTTTCCAACTCTGGATACAGATCGGGATAAATTTAATGCCCTCTCCTACTTCACAGGACTGCTGTGAAGGTTGACCTTTTCTTCCCATAACTTTTTAAAATCGATTATAGGCATCTTATTATTTCACCTAGTTCAGAAGCATTCAAAACATTTTTAGAACATCAAGAGTGAAGCAAAGTAAATTGTTAGTGAATGTCCTATCCAGGTGGTGTTATTGATATTGATGCTAATTAGAGAATAAAGATTAACCAATTTTCCTGAATTCATAGTAGTTGATTACAGCAGTATTTCATGTGAAATAGACGCCTCATTTTTGATGATTTAAAAAAATGCAACAGGAGTTTAAATTAAAATCTCTCTCTCTCTCTCCATATATATATATATATATATATATATATATATACTTTAGCCATGGCTTATGTCTTACATTCTGATGGATGGGTTATAAATATTTAGTTCCAACAGCATGGGCAGTGTGAAAAAAGTTTCACTGTAAAATGCTTCTGGAAGACATTTGAACTCATTGGTGTATCTGTATTATGGTAAACTGAGTTAATGGAAAGGGTAACTTCACAGCCTTTCACTCCTCTAACACCCTATAGAAGTTACCAATCTCACCACCACAGGCCTGTCTGGGCGGCTGGCATCTGCTTCCCCGCGATGGCCCAATGTGTTCCTCAACTGTCAACTGTGCTAAAAATAGCTCCTGAAAGTCATCATTTTGCCTTGATATTATTTTGCCAAAAGAGAAAGGGAGGAAAATATATTTAATCCTGAACAAAACCTCTTTAAAGTTTATGTTCTCAATAAACCTTTCACTGAGAACTGAAAATATAACTTGGTAATGCAATGAATAGCCTAACAAATATATCAGATTTTTCACTTAATGCTGTTTATAAGCTTAAACCAAACCGAGAGAAAGGAAATCACCTTTTATAGCCCGACTCCTACAGGAAGAATACCTTGCTGTTGTGCTTTTTAAAGAAGGCATGGTGAATTTATATCAACTTGGGCAAATCTTGGGGCATGATAAAAGGAAGAAAAATACCAGTGCAGTTAACATTCCACAGAACTCTTTCTTCGCATGTTTATTTCCTTAGAGACTGGACATGATCCAAGAAAAGAAAAATGTAAAAAGGAAAGTTTTGTGTTTTTTTTTTAAGTAAAAAGATAGAAGTTAACATCTGATGATGATATGGAAAAAATAATGTTTCCCTACTACTTAAAAAAAAAAAGATTGTATTGTAAAGATATGAAATGGTGGGGATTAGAGGAAATCACCAAAAACAGTTCCTCTTCTCATTTAAACCAATCTGAAAGAAAATTCAGCGAGGTCAGAGCTTATGAGTTGAAGTTTAGTTCAAGACAACTGAGGAACTGATTTTCGGGGGACTAATTTCGGCTTCCTTCTCTTACAACATTGCAGCTGGTATTTGGAACTCTATGAGTTCATTCTGATGGAAAGAAGAATTGGCTTGTGTGCTTATGCGTAGAACAAGAAATAAGACTGCTGAATGGTCGGACAATCTCTACAAGGGTTTGATGCCCTGAGAAGAAAAGTCAAAATAATCTAGTAATGCTTCTTGATCCTCCTATGTGGTAGGCTCTGTTCTAGGTGCAAAGGATAGAGAAATAAACAAAACAGTCAAAATCCCAGTCTCATATGGCTTACGGCCTGCTGTTCCTTTTTCTCAGATTGGCCTCTTCTATTGTCTTCATATATTATCACTCTTTGAGGTTACTTTATCATTATTATTATTATTATTATTATTATTATTATTTATTGTCCTTAATACTTTAGGAGGTAAGCCCCAGAAGAACACGGACCTCACCTGTGCACTCCCAAGCACCCAGAACATTTAGATGCTGTTACATTAAATTTCTTGAATGTATCACAAATGAGTATCTTTACAGCTTTTAACATGTTTCCATGATGTTTTCCATGTCATTTACCAGTTTACAGTGCCCTCAGCAGTAAACAATTTTCTATTACCTCACCGGCATTGGTATTTAAGGAGGAAGTTATGGAGTTGGGGAAATAGATACTAAGGAATCACTGTTTGATGGAGAGCAAAGAAAATACTGAAACTACCTATTGATATTTTTAAAATATTGCATTAAAATATTACTTATTAGTTTACTGTGTTTTTTATTTTTTATTTTTTTGGGGGGCACCACCTTAAATGCCTTACCTGCCTTGCCCTCATCCCAGCCCCGCTATGTATAAAATAGCAAATGAAGGATATATTTATAGACTTGCTCTTGAGGCTACAATATAACTGAAGACAGGGAAATCAACTTCCTAAAATAAGCTTAACTGTCCCTATCTAACAACTAAGGAAAACTATGTGAGAGTTATTTTCAGGATTAGATTAAGTGATACAGACAAAGCATTTGGCATGCTGCAGGCACATCTCCCTGTACCAGGACAAATGCAGCTGCTGGTGTTAATAATGAACACTATTGCCACTTCTCCACCACTTCCGTACACGTACAAAATCAAACTGATCCTACTAAATGCAGTAAGACAAGTATTTTAAAAGGAGAGCTGGGGGACTGGGTTAAAGAAGGGAAGGGATTAAGAAGTACAAATGGATGAGTTACAGGACAGTCAAAAGGATGTAAAGTTAAGCAGAGGGAATATAGTAAATAATATCGTGGTAAAGATTTATGGTGCAAGGTGGTACCGAAACTACCAGGAAAAATGCTTTGTAAAGTATATGACTGTCTAACCACTATGCTGTACCCTTGAAACTGATACAAAATAATATATTTACTTAAAAAGTGATAAAAAGAGACTAAAATTCTTTCCCAAATCAGAGTATATCCCTAAAATCCTTTGGCAGACAACATCTTATTGTGAGATTTACAGGTAATAGGAAAAATAGAGGGATTGAAGTCATGAGTAAATAAATTTATACAAAAAAGGTCTTATTTTTGTTTATTCATTTTGTTTGTATTTTATCTTCACCCAAGGACATTTTTTCCATTGATATTTAGAGAAAGTGGAAGAGAGAGAGAAAGACTGAGAGAAACATCGATGTGAGAAAAACACATCAACCGGTTGTCTCCTGCGTGAGCCCTCACTAGGACCTGGGCTGGGGAGGAGCCTGCAATCGAGGTAGCTGACCTTGACCGGAATTGAACCTGGGACCCTTCAGTCTGCAGGCCGGTGCTCTATCTACTGAGACAAACCAGCTAGCACAAGTTCTCATTATTTTTAAATGCTCATTAAAATAAAACTATGATAAAGCACCATAAGTAAAAACACTTTAAATACTATTTATATACCTTAAAAACTTTTTTTTTTTGATAGATATACTTCAGGAGGACCTGCCTTTTAATTTTAAGAAGATTTTGTCAATGTGTTTTGCTGTGTTGCACACTAAAATATACTACTCCCTTCTTTGTCAGTATTCCCTTTACTCCAGCTATGTTGGTCTTCTTTCTAAATGTCCAGTATCTTCCTCATTTTATGGCTCCCCATGATTGGTTCCTGTTTCCCTGGCCTGCCTTAGATGTCTGGGTTTCCTCCTGCCTCACAGACATTAGGGTGCTGACCTAAAGTCATATTTATCAAGACAACAGTGAGAAAGCATGTCTTCCACTCAGGCATCCCCACTCCTCCTTTCCCAGTCCCAACCCTGCTGTGCCAAGGGTCCTCAAATGGAATGACTTGCTAACATCTGAACCAGGGCCCTCAGAGCTGTAGAACATCAAGCTGACATCTACTGGAATACTGAGTAACTGTAACATATGTTTGGGAGGGTTTGCTGTAACTTCATATTGCTAAAGTTAGTATGGAGAAAACAATTTTTGGTTGTGTTTTAGTTTTGTGGTTCAAGGTCTTGAAAATAATTTATTCTGTGATGTGATGTGATGTATGCTACCATTTTGAGAATCTCTTAGAGAAGAGATTTTTAAACTTTTAGAAAAAACTACATCATACATTTCCATTGCAAGACATTTCCTTCCACATTAGAATGTGTGATTTAAGGCATGATTTTTAACAACAAATTGGCAGGGTGTATTCCATCCAACTCAAGAAAAGATAATAACTGGTACCTTACATTCTTCTTCCCATGCCACGCCCTGGCCTTTGACCTTTCATTACCTAGATTAGTGGCTGGCAAACTCATTAGTCAACAGAGCCGAACATCAACAGTACAACGATTGAAATTTCTTTTGAGAGCCAAATTCTTTAAACTTAAACTCTTCTAATGCCACTTCTTCAAAATATACTCACCCAGGTCACAAGATTTTGTGGAAGAGCCACACTCAAGGGGCCAAAGAGCCGCATGTGGCTCACGAGCCGCAGTTTGCTGACCACGGACCTTGATGAACCTGTGAGATTGCATCTCTAGTATGCAATACTCTTTTAAAGTGCTTCTGAAGTTTGCAAATGGCATTCCCAACATAGAAATAGTTGCTACACAAGAGACTTCAGTATATATCTGCAGATAACTCACATGTCTATTAACAGAAAGCCTACCAGTCTCAGAATGGCAGGACACTAGCTCTGCGCATGGGAGCCCAGTCTAGAGCCCATTACTGGCAAAGGGTTGACAAGAACTTCATGATCCCTCTCTATTGTGCTTTGTTGTGCCCTGTGGTATAGAGATGCCTATACTTTCCCAAGAAGGTGGTCTCTTAAAGAACAATGTTGACTACCAACCATCCCCGCTTTCCTCTCATTGTGTGCAGGAGGCATGGGTGCTACAAAGGGTGGTTTGATGATGAATATAGAATAGGCTGAGGCTGTCTTTACTGAAAGTGAGCACAACCTTTCGGTTGCACGTTCCTTTATTCCTGCCTTTAACCCTACATCTGGCTCTTTATAGAAAATGACTTATAACAGAAGAGTGTTGCTGTATTTCCTTGGTTTAAGGAGATCCCAAATTGGCATAATTGCTAGAGCTATTTATCTTCTTGAGCACTAATTCTATCTTTACAGCTGAAATAAAAGGAAGATAAATGGATAGAATTAAAAAGCTGCATTTATTATCATTTGGGGTCCAAGTACTTATAATTGCTAGAAACATGTAGGTAAAAGTGTTTTCTGGCATGTCTGTAACAAAAGGCAGAAGCCAGTGGCATGACACAAACCATTATACAAAAAACTTCTTATGCCTTAAAACCAACAACATCAGCATAATGTAGAAAATGGAAGATAAGCATTTGCAGATCATGGGTAACGATATGGAAGCATTTAAAAATAATTGCTTGGGAACTCAAAGAAAATTTTCAAAAGAATACGGAGGTTGCTTCAAAAGTGATGGAACAAAAATAGGCTTTATTTGTGTCTTTGTGTGTGTCTGTATTTGTGTGTGTGTGTGTGTGTGGAGGGAGGGAGGGAGGGAGGGAGGGAGGGAGAGAGAGAGAGAGAGAGAGAGAGAGAGAGAGAGAGAGAGAGAGAGAGGTAGAGAGGTAGAGAGAGAGTGTGTGCATGCACTCCAATTTAGGAAAATGTTACTGTATGTAGCTTGACAGGTTTTAGCACATTTGCTAAATTTATTTCTATGTTTAGAAAAAAACTAGATATGAAGAGGTGACTGAGCTTAGAGGCTGAAATGGCCTGGGTCCACAGAATGAGAGCTGTGGAAATGCCATGCTTTGAAACTCCAATCTGGATACCCAAGAGAGATACGTTCAATATTCAACAAAATCGAAGAATTTGAAAACTGAAAATCTCTCAGATGTTCTGAGAGAGGGAAAATCCTGGAGCCAAGTCAGAAGATTTAGATTTAAGCCTACAGCTATATAAGAAAAAAACAAGCAAGAGAATGAAAGCCTGGGCAGGTTTTAAGCTGCAAAATTTAACCCAGCTCACAATATATTTTGTAAAACATTTGTTATAAAGTGATCAGAAGTCATGCTCTATTCTGCACTGTCCAATTGGGGAGCCACAAGTCACATGTGTCTCTTTGAATTTAAATTAACTAAAAATTAAATATTCAGTTCCTTAATGGCATGAAACACATGTTAGTTGATAGCCATACGTGGCTAGGAGCTCCCGTACTGGACAGTGCGGATATAGAACTTTTCCATCAACACATAAGAATCTCCTGGGAAGTGCCGCTCCACTGTCCTCAAACAATTTGTTGCAGCTTCTGGAAATTTTATAAAAAGAACTGGGTAGTGTAGACAGTTGGAGGATTTGGTTCTTTAAATGAAGAGGAGGACTGGACTGAGAGACTGCGAATTTAACTGTAGTGAAGAGAGCTGTGTTAGGGATTTCTCCAAAGAGGTGCTGGCCAGGAAGAAAAGGAGTCTAAAATCACGACGTATAGAAAATGCCCCTGTGGAAATATTTTTCACTCCCTTGGGAAAAATAACAGACATTGAAATCTTTCAGGGATCAGAATTAAAAAGGAAGGGATGTGGGTAGCAAAGAAAGGAAAGGAAAGAACGCCTCATTTGACCACCAAATAAAATTAGAACTGTAGGTATAATTCATCTTGAGTGCTAAACTTCAGTCCAGTGTGATGAGAAATAGCAGACAAATGGAAAGTCTCATTTGTATTTATCTTTATAGATAAAATGATGTGCTTTGTTCCATTTGGTGGCCAAAGCATGGAACCTTGTGTGATCCTCAAATTAAGCAGCCTCTAAGAGAGCACAGCCAAATCATAAAAATATTAGCCATCCAAGCAGATGCCTAATGTGGCAGAGAGGGGCAGGCAATCAAAGCTTGAGGCTTTCTTACTGGAGATATTTGACCTATTTTGCTAACGGCGAAAAAAATCAGTTGCTTATCTAATATTTTATGGCAATAAGCAGCTGTCCTCTAACCTTTTCTTTCCTCCAGAACATACTGCCCTCTACAGGACAGATGAGTCTACACATACTAGTATGTAAAGATATAAATAAGGTTCAGTTACATTCAAATTAGTAGGATCAATAGTAAAGGTATGGTAGAAAAGGGAGGGGCTGTTGTTTATATCTGTTGTCTGAAATGCTTTAGGATCAAGATGAAAAGCAATCAACATTTATAAGACTCTAATGAATCTTACCTCTTGAGCTGACATATATATGAGAAACCATAAACAGTACTAAAGTCCTATTAGGGTATTTTCGATAAAAAACTCAATATATTAAAACTAGGCTCTGAGTTGGGAAACAAAAGCCAATGCATTTAAGTGAGTGCAATGATTTTAGCCCTGCTAAGAGTTTAATCTTTTAAACCTTGGCTGCAGTGAAGTGGGCAAAATTTGGCCTCAGAAATGAGAACTACTCTTCATCTTTACTTCAAATCGATTCTTCCACAACAATCGTACCATAAACAACACACACACACACACACACACACACACACACACACACACAAACACAGCTGGTATGTTGATTGGTTTAGTCACTAAAGGATTTCACTGGACAAACATCACAAAGATGATGGTTGATTTAATTGAATTTATGATCAAATGTTTTCCATTGCAGGAAGAGTGGGAAATCACTTATGGGGAGATCTGAATAATTTAAGGGAAGTTCTCTATTTGGCATTATGTTTGTATATTGAGTCTTGAGAGATTAAATACAGCTGAGGACTAGCAGAGAATTCACATGCAAATACACAAAAAAACGCAGGATGCAAACAATGCAAATGAGGGCCAGAATACTGATCCAAGTTAATATTTCTATTCATTTATACTCTGAGTAACAATATCTACACACATATACACTGACTGTCCAGATTACTATGATCTCTGTATGCCTAATAACCTGGCTGCTCAGGGTATATTCCTATCTAATAAAAGGCTAATATGCAAATTGTCCCCTTGACTAGGAGTTTGACCAGCAGGCAGGCTGGCCAACTGCCCATGTCCCCTCCTTCTGGCCAGGCTGGGCGGACCCCACCCATGCATGAATTCATGCAGGGAGCTTATATACTGAGTGGCCAGATAATTGTGCATTCAGAGATCATAATCTGGCCAC
Source organism: Lasiurus cinereus (assembly GCA_011751065.1). Lineage (NCBI taxonomy): Eukaryota > Metazoa > Chordata > Mammalia > Chiroptera > Vespertilionidae > Lasiurus > Lasiurus cinereus. The sequence goes on from JAAGEH010000307.1 coordinate 20,312,842, forward strand.
TCAGTGTATACTCACTGGAGACTTCAACTGTAAATCACCACTACATTTTTCTGAGGTCCTAAAAATGCTCTTTTAGATAAGAAAACAATTAATTTGGGGGTTGTAGATAGTGTGTTTAAGGCATTTTAATGTATCTTTGTTGTTGTTGTTGTTAAAGACATAATGAAAGTCACTCCCATGATGGCTATAAAAAGATAACATGGGATTTGTGCCTTAAGGTATGGACTTGGCTCAGTGTCTGAAAGAAGGCCAGTTACCTTTGGAGTCTCCTATCCATTTGCTCCCCAGTAATGACAGATGTAGCAAATCAAGGCCATGCTCCCAGCCTTTATTCACCATGTGTCTAGAAATGAGCCACTTACACTCCCTATTTAAAAGCTGCAAACAGTAAGAATAATTACTGTCATTCTTACCACTAAATCCCCTAGATCAGTGGTCAGCAAACTGCAGCTCACAAACCACACGCGGCTCTCGAGCCACAGTTTGCTGCTCTGTTGACTAATCAATTTGCCGACCACTGCTGTAAGGCATTACCCAGAAGTTTTGTTTTTTTTCATTTGATAAATCTTTATTATTCAGATTACAATTGTTCCTCTTTTTTCCCCCCATAGTTCCCCTCCACCCAGCTCCCACCCTTCTCTCTGCACGTACCTCCCCCCACCATTGTTCTCATCCATAGGTGTATGATTTTTGTCCAGTCTTTCCCTGTACCCACCTCACCCCTTTCCCTCTGAGATCTATTATATTCACCAGTTTATTCTGTTCATCAGATTTTTAATTCACTTGATTTTTAGATTCACTTGTTGATAGTTATGTATTTGTTATTCATAATTTTTATCTTTATCTTTTTCTTCTTCTTCCTCTTTCTTCAAGAGTACCTTTCAGCATTTCATATAATACTGGTTTGGTGTTGATGAACTCCTTTAGTTTTTTCTTACCTGTGACGCTCTTTATCTGACCTTCAATTCTGAATGACGGCTTTGCTGAGTAGAGTAATCTTGGTTATAGATTCTTGCTCTTCATTATTGCCACTCCCGTCTGGCCTGCATAGTTTCTGTTGAGAAATCAGCTGAAAATCATATGGGTGCTCCCTTGTAGATAATTCACTGTTTTTCTCTTGCTGCTTTTAATATTCTCTGTCTTTTGCTCCTGGTATTTTAATTATGATGTATCTTGGTGTGGTCCTCTTTGGATTCCTTTTGTTTTGGGTTCTGCGCACTTCCTGGACTTGTAAGTCTATTTCTTTCACAGGTGGGGGAAGTTTTCTGTCATTATTTCTTCAAATAGGTTTTTAGTATCTTGTTCTCTCTTCTTCTGGCACTCCCATAATTCTGATGTTGGTACACTTGAAGTTGTCCCAGAGGCTCCTTACACTATCTTCATATTTTTGGATTATTTTTTCTTTTTGCTTTTCCACTTGAGTGTTTTCTGCTTCTTTGCATTTCAAATCTTTGACTTGATTCTTGTGTTCTTCTAGTCTGCTGTTAGGTCTCTGTATAATATTTTTATTTCAGTCATGTATGTTTAATTTCTAGTTGGTCCTTTTTCATCTTTAGTTGGTCCTTTTTCATCTCCTCTTGGGTCTCACTAAATTTATCCATCTTTTTTAAGGAAGTTCTTGAAAAACTTTATAACCATGTTTTGAACTCTATATCCAGTCGTTTGTTTTCCTCCATTTCTTTTGTTTGTGATCTGTTTCTTTGTCTCTGCATTTTGGCTGCTTCCCTGAGTTGGTAGAGTAGCTTTGTGTGCTAGGTATCCTATATGGCCCACTATCTCCACCTCCCTAGATACCTGAAGTGGAATATCTTGATGCACCCCTTTGTAGACTGTGTGTACAGCCTTGTTGTAGTTAAATCTTGATTATTGTTGGTATCACTGGGGGGAATTGACCTCCAAGCCAACTGGCTGTGAGGATCAGCTGTGTCTACGCCAGGAGAACTTTTGTGCTGGAGTCAGACTTGCAAGATTGCAAAAGCCTCTGTGTTCAGCTTGGATGGGGTGGAGTCTTAGGGATGAGCAGACAGCCTTGGTTTGTCCTACGTAGCCCCTGGGTCTCAATGTCCCTCAGTAATTGCTGCAACTCTCTCTATGCCTCCAGGCCTCTGCCTTTCCGGCTCCCCTGAGTTTCTGTGCACTCCTGGGACCTGTTTGAGTCTGGGTCTCCAGAGTCTTGCCCAAAACTGGGGTTCAGTGCAGTCGGAAGTGGATTTCAGCACATTTGGGAGGTTCTGTCTTCCTCCAGCTAGAGAAAGCCAGTGGCACAATCAGCAGTCAGCCCTCTGTGTGTGAACTCATGCTTGCGCACCTCCAGACCTCTGCCTTTCGCAGCTCCCCTAAGTTTTGGTGCACTCCTCCCTTTTCACAACAATCCAGACACCCCCCCATATGAATGTCACCCAGAATTGAGGTTCAGTACAGTTGGAACTGGGGTTCAATGAGGTTGGGAGTTTCTGTCTCCCTCCCGCTAGAGCAGTGGTTCTCAACCTTTCTAATGCCGTGACCCTTTAAGACAGCTCCTCATGTGGTGGTGACCCCCAACCATAAAATTATTTCCATTGTTACTTCATAACTGTAATTTTGCTACTGTTATGAACTGTAATGTAAATATCTGATATGCAGGATGTATTTTCATTGTTACAAATTGAACATAATTAAAGCATAGTGATTAATCACAAAAACAATATGTAATTATATATTGTGAAATATTTATTTCTAATTACAAATAAATGAAATTTTGTCTTGAATCATGGTGTAGCATGGGTAACAGTCTTAATATGACAACAGTAAACTACATTGCTACATTTTGCTACACTGACGAGCAGTGTGTTGGTTCTTAAGACCATGGGAAATAGGTGTTTTCCAATAGTCTTAGGCGACCCCTGTGAAAGGGTCATTCGACCCCCAAAGGGGTCAAGACCCACAGGTTGAGAACCGCTGTGCTAGAGGAAGCCAGCCAGACACTCCATCCGCCACCCGTCCCCTCTATGTGCACATCTCAGTACCTCAGCTTTTTGCAACTACTCTGAGTCTCCATGAGCCCCTCACTTTTCTTCTAGTTGTAGAATTTCCACTCCGTCAGCTTTTCTGTGGTTCTAGATGATGTCTGTTCTGTCTTTTAAGTGTATTTTTGAAATTGTGGGAGGCAGCAGTTTAGATGTTCACCTATACCACCATCTTGGTTTCTCTCCTACCGAGAAGTTTTGACTTCAGGTTAAAGACATTAGTACATTATTAAAATGTTTTTTAAATGTTTTTCCCTAAGGCAGTAGTCAGCAAACTCATTAGTCAATAGAGTGGCAAACCGCGGCTTGCGAGCTGCATGTGGCTTGCAAGCCACAGTTTGCCGACCAGTGCCCTCAGTCAAGTGGACACCCAGGGGCTATATACTTGGTTTAAACTTACCCATCAGTTCATATATAGAAAGTATCATGAAAAGTTCTACTGAATACTTTGAATTTGGTAAGTTTTACATTAATTTTATACAATGCTATTTGTTAACATAGCACTCTTAGGAGGAACAGTTAGGGAAGGGGGAATCTTGTTTCTACACAAGAAATATTTAAAAAATGATTTGGTGACTGAGCTGTACCTATTCCTAGAAAGGTAGGATAGATACTTCTAGAAGATATCTAGGGAACCTGTACTATGGAAGTATTCCAGTTCAAGGATAACTGCTTATTTGAAATGAATGAAATGCTCTGACTGGCAAGGGAGGCAGGGTTTGATAAAAAAAACAAACAGAAGGGAGGAAAGCTACCCTTAGCCAAAGGTACTCTTTCATTTACACCCATTTCTTATTCAATACTTGTAAAATCCTGCCAAGGGTTTTGAAGATTGAAAAACTGGAGATCAGATTGGTTAGTGAGCCTCCTGAATATTAAATGATTCAGTAGTGGATCTAGGATGAGAACTTGGTCCCTATGGTACCAAAAATTATGCTGTTTTCAGGAGTTTTCTTGTCTTTTGTGCCAATAATAAGTTTTGATTTCCTCTTTCCTACTCTTTATTGGTTCATATCAATAATATTTATTGACTGTATTCTTACAAGGTCAGTAAGACCACTGTCTATACAGCAGGTCAGATGCACACATCAACATGAATAAGCCTATTAACTGTATCTTCACAAAGAGTAGAATTTGAGCCCCAGTTTTACAGAAAGTCTCCCTAAATGATGAGGGGGACCCCTTGTCCCTATAAATAATTGGACCTTCTATCTGATCCTAATGTTGAAGTGGGCAGGAGGGTGGAAGGTGAAGGCAGCCTAATATATGATGATGGAAGATGATTTGACTTTGGGTGGTGGGCACTCAGTGCAATATACAGATATTGTAACACAGAAATCCACACCTGAAACCAATATGATCATATTAACCAATGTCACCCCAATAAATATAATTTTAAAAAGTGGAACCACAAAAAAACCACCATCAAGATGTGGTTCAAGTGTGAAGTGGGTGACAGTAGACACAAAATATGATGCTGTTAAAATCATCTCTTTGGCTCTAGCTAGTTTGGATAGAGTGTCAGCCTATGGAATGAAGGGTCCTGAGTTCAAATCCAGTCAATTCAATTTGGTGTCAAGCTCCTCCCTGGCCTGAGCCCTGTGTGGGAGGCAACAAATCGATGTGTTCTCTCACATCAATATTTCTTTCTATCTTTTCCTCTCCCACTCTCCCTAAAAATCAATGGAAAAATATCCTCAGGTGAGGATTTAAAAACAAACAAACATCTCTTTGTCCAGTGATTTCTTATGTTCATCTTCATTTGGAGGCTAACGATTCTCTAAATTCATAAACATTTTCTTAATGTAAAGAAAAGGATATAAACAGTGAGAAAAGGATCTCATACCTGGCATTTCCTACAAATAAAGAGCAGTAAAAATGTCTGCATTTCTGTTCACAATCCACTGTTTAAAGTGTGGCAATTTTCAGTGTTCCAAAGCTGAGGAATTAACATATGTGCCCACAGAGGCCCGTGGAAGCTTATTTAGAAAATGGAGCTCCTCACACTAGTACTTCATATGTGGCGAAGAGGCAGTTGAGCCTTTATGATATTTTCTGAGTAGAGTTAGGGGAGATCAAGGGAGCTGGGAACAACAGCAGAGAGGTAAATTCTTCAAGGAGTTCAAAAAAGGGGAAAGAACTGTGTATCTAACCCCTAGCTGTTCCCAACAGAAAAGAGAGAACAGGAGAAGGAGAAAGAAATAGAGGGCTTGCAACAGGCAGTACCCCTGAGGAGGGAGCAGCGTGGCTTCCAGAGGAGAGCAGGAGGGGAAGGAATGTGTGCTTGATGTTCTTTGATACTTCTACTAGTCCCTCTGCAGATTCATTACAATTTATTTGTCCTCCAGAGCTATTATCTTCTTAGAGTGTTTACAAATAAAAGACAGTAGTGAGAAGCAAAAATATAAAGCAAGCTCTCTGGGCACTTGAGTGCAAAATGCAAAGATTCTTGAGCCTAGAATTTCCAAAGCATCAGATATCCATACTTGTTTGACGCTGTGGGCACTAAAAATAAAGGAATAGTTTACATGTTGATCTACGGCTGTGCCACTGAGTATAGTAGCTAAGCATATGGCTATTTACACTTACTAAGTACAGTTATTTAAAAAAATATATATATATATATATATATTTATTGATTTCAGAGAGAAAGGGAGAGACACACACATCAATGATGAGAGAAAATCATTGATCTCTGCCTCTTGCAAACCCACCCTATTGGGGATCAAGCCCCAAACTTGGGACTCTTATATCTGCAGGCTGGTGCTTTATCCACTGAGTCAAATCAGTGAAGGCTAAATTAACTACATTTGAATCAAATTAAAATTAAATTCCCGAGGTACATCTCAAGTGCTCAATAGCTACAGGGACTAATGGCTGCTGCACTGGCCATTGACTTCTGTTCCAGGAAGTCATTGGGCAGTGCAAAAAGATGATCAACAGAGAAGGTTCTATAGGACAGCACTGATTTAGAGGGGACAGAAATATCAAGCCTAATGTTACTTTTCTCAGTGACTATAAGCTTTCCTGAGAAAGCTTATCTGTGCTGAGGGTGGAAAATAATTTCTTACTTACATATAATTTGGAGGATACCTAATTTTAACCAGGCAAAAGGTGGAACCATCAGTCAGAGGCCTATGCTTGTCACCTGATGGGCCAGAGAGCAGGCAAAACAGACCATGACTTCTGGGGAGAGCTGGGCTCGCCCCTCTGCTCTGCCTCACGCAGTGACTCATCCCTGAATAAGAAACCCCAGCACCAACTTGTGGAAAGCAGACTGGCCCCAAAGATGTCCACTTGCCAAACCCTGAAGCCTGTGAATGTTACCTTTTATGGCAGAGACTTCCTAGATGTAATTACAGTGACAGACCTTAAAATAGGGAGGTTAACCTGAACTGCACATGTGGGCCTTAGAAATAGAAAACTGCCTCGCTGGAGGCAGAAGAGAGGGTGGAAGTGATGATACTACCGTAATTATCTGGTTATTAATAATAGGAAAGGAGTAAAAGGGAGGCCTGACATTATAAGCATGGCCATCTGGGCAGCTTCACCAGGAAGCTGGGAACCATGGGTCCATTGCCTGCAAATCACTGGGGAAGGGGTCCAACAAAGCAGAGATGGATACATGTGCAGTGAAATTGGGGTGACGTAGGTCAGGGACTTGTCAGTCTAACCTGGAACAGAAGCCAATGGCCAGAGGGAGTGAGCCCATGAAAATTTGGGAACACATTATCCTCCAGACAATGTTTGTTCTCTTGGCACTTGGTTTCTGGCTCTTTTGTTCCACAGGCTTTGCTCCTGCCTGTGTTCCCTCCATAGCCATGTGGCCCTGTAGACCCCACACTCAACAGACTGATGGACTGCAGCAGGGAACACAAGCTAAGCTCGCCTGATACTGGATTGGACTGTGCCCCAACACAGAATGGAATCTCTGGGCAATGGTTTTAATCGTAGCCCTGCTAAAGGCCCAACTGGATTCCTTCCTTGACCCTGATGGGACAAAGGGAGATGGAAACTCAGGGATTTAACTCCATGCAAACAAACACCATTATCCTCCTGTGTGACTCTCAGAAAATTATTCTTCTTGAGATATGGTGAGAAGCCCATCCCCCACCACAACCCCAGCAACAGGCAGGGAGAGTTCCCCACTGATCACAGTAAGAGAAGTGAGATATCTGAAGCAGGAGAAGGCCTCACTGCACTGTTGCTGGTTTGAAGGAGGGGGCACCATGACGAGGAGCACAGGTGAGCTTCGGGAGCTGAGTGAGACTCCCAGCTGAACTCAGTAAGGACATAGGGCCTCAGCCTGATGACCATGTGAAACTTAATTCTGCCCAGCAACCTGTATGAGCCTGGAAACAGATTCTCCTCTGGACCCTCAAACAGAGTCCAGGCCTTGACTTTGGCCATGTGACACCCAGTTCAGAGAAACCAATGGAGCCCATCCAGACTGCCCAGAAGACCTGTGAGATGATACCATTGTGGTGTTTTACATCAATAAACTTGGAGTAATTAGTTATGGCAGCCACAGAATACAAGCACACCATTCTATATTTTAGAGAAGCAGAGGGATTTCTTCAGTTCATACTTCTAGGATCTGCTCTGGAGAACAGTTCAAGAAAGCCTAATTCTATTGGCCTCCTCTCAGGGAATTGTGCAGCCCAGCTGCACCAGGAAGCTCTGTGCTGCTTCAGAAGCATGGTTGAGTTTTATCCTTAATGAGCTGGACTGCAAAAGAAAGGTATTAGCTGCACCCAAAGAGTGTACTTTGGATGACGAATCCAACACATAATCTAAAAGGATGAAAAACAATGGATGTTGCCAACTCCAGGCCTGGCACGTACTGCCAATTAGTGAGCTAGGAGATGGATATTTTCTCTCCATCAGACGAAAAACAAAAAAACTCATGCCCAACCGATAACAAACAGCACGGGGCCTGCCCTTGGCCATCACCGGGGATTATTAATGACAGTGAATTCTTCACTTCAGAAAGAAAGACATGGACAAGAAATCTGGCAATGATAGAGGATCATCTCCTGGAGGCAGTGGGAGTTGTGTGGAATGAGCAACAAATCTCACTACTAAGAACTGAGTGGGTGGCCAGCAGGCTGTCATCTCCAGCACGGAGACTGTCACAATCCCACCTTTTTCCAAATGGCACACTCCCCAGCACTGGCATAGGAGAGGTGCGAGCTGATGTGGGTGGTCAGCCTGCTGCACACACTATCTCCCCAAGACACAGGAAGTCACGCTTTTACTCCATCCCAGCTCTCTAGATGCCTAAAAACTAGACTGGGAATGAATGACTTCAGTTCCCAGAAGAGATTTATCTACCCAAAGTTGTAGTGAAAACAAAATAACAGCAGGTATTGCTAAGCACACTCAAATATCAGGGTTTTAAAATCGGTAATATTTCTTTCATAAGATTTACATTGGGGTATAGACTCCAAGCTATAATTTTCAGTAGTCTTGATCATTTAACCTCACTGAGCAAGTTTTTTTTTTACTGATTTATTTCGAGCTATAAAATGCTGATGTGTCTTCCCAGTCTACCTCCCAGAGACTGTCACAAAGGTATGAGGATGTGACAACATATATAAAAGCAAATTCTATATTGCAAAAGGCTGCCCCAGTATTAATTACCCTTCTGTCCCCATCACAGCTATGATTATGGATCAATGGGGGTATGTTACAGCTCTGACTAGGAACATTTCATATGTTATCACATTTATGCTTTACTACTATCAGTGATCAGGACTAGGCCTCTGGCAAACTTGCCAGCCTTCCCTTGGATGGCTTTCTCTCTGTGTTCCTGGCCCTCAGCCCTAACCCGTGTCTTTGGAGGGACCTCTCTGTTGTCTGCTTTGAGGAACTCTAGGACTGCTAGGAGAGCCTGGAAAGCAGCTGCTATTTTAGAACTTCATCCTTTTCCCTTTCAAGAATACACTCTGCAATTTTCTAGAAGAACTGCTTTCATTGGGTGGCAAAAGGTTTAATGGATATGATAAACATCTCACCTACATAATGCTTTTAGTACCTGAACTAATGGTTCATTCTTGTGAAAATGAATGTCCCCAGAAACTGCTCTGAACTGTGACTTTCAAGTAGGCAGGTGACAGTATGAGGTCTCCAAACATTACCATGTGGGGGTAACCAAGGTCAGGACACTTGCTTTGATTTGATTTTCCACGTGTGAAAACACTATTTTTAAGAGTGTGGTGTGAAATGACATTCCACATGGCCTCCCAAGACTGGACTCAATTCCATAGAGATCAGCAGCTGACATTTGCAACTCCAGCTCTTCCTTTAAGAGGACAGAATTCCAAAATGTCTGCCCAGTGTCTGCTCCAGAGTTTGTGACCCCGATAAACCTATCCCCCAAAACGTGCACTGATGATGTAAAGAGCGATTTCTTTGAAGATATTGTGAGGGAAAAAAAAATCTCTGGGCATTAAATAAATTAAAACATTTATTTTGAAGTAAATAGAATTTTAACAAAAATGATCAACAATGAAAAAATGAAAGTGGAGAAAGATAATTTAAAGATTTGGCTTAACTCAACTGCTCCTCCTAGTGTCAATAACTGTTGTTACCTTTCTCTAACATACCTAAACAACTGGTAAAGAAACTGAAAGCTCTATCTTATTTTGTAATATATTATTATTTTAGAAAATTTTAAATCAATTTAGAATAAGGTTGAATAGAAAACAGGGGCCTTCAGTTTCTAGAAAAGGCACTGATTTAAATCTTAATGATAAGCAATTAAATCTGGCAATACAAATTCAGTAGAAAACCACCAACATAAATATATGGAGTGAAATTTGTTATTCCTCCAAATTTTATATTAAATACATTTTATGCACATATGGCACAACTATCTAGCAAGTCATCTTTAGCATTGGTAGTTAATCATCAAATTAGATAAATATTCTAATGAAAGTTCAAGAATGTTATGTTAGGGCTTGTGACTGCTGGTACTTTTAAATATACACAGGTGAATGTTTTCTTCTCTATTTTTGCATCTTCATAAAGGTAACTTCATTGTTAAAAATCTGTGTTTATTACAAATTTAAAGCATTTATTTTTAAATTCTTAGAAGAAATCCAGTGAAACTTAACTAACAGGGAGGATTATAAGGAGAACTAGAGCATGTGGACAAGGCATGAGGAGCGAGCAGGACAAGGCTGGCCTACACCTTTGCGAATCTCTGGGCCGGCTCTGCTCTATCAGCTACCAGCTATGTTTTCAAGTCTTGTCTTTTGTGACTTTGGTGATTTATCCTTAGTTCTCTTTTTGCTACTTTCAACCCTCCCAAAAATTGTTCAGCTGTTAAAAAGTTCCAAAACAAGCAAATGTGTTCCTGGAATCCGACCCTTAACTTTGCTGGAGAACATATACTAAGGCTTCTTCTGCAGCCAAAATAATAAAAGATCTGTTAAGTGGCTGAAATTCTTGGTTGATTGCACATACATGCCAATGTCAGACAACTATAAATAGAGAGATTTGAAAGAAAAATAGGGAGAGTCTTTGTAACTCCAATGCAATAAAGTGGAATGTTTTGAAGGCAGTCAGGAAACAGTGCATGCATTTATAAAATTAAGATTTGTGTCCCTTCAACCCCAAATCCCCTTGGAGCAGGGAGAGCCCATCCAGATCATGCACTTCCAGTATAAGGGAATAAACCAACTTTCTTTTCTTTATTGGTGTATATTTATTATTCCCAATCCTATAATTAAGATTTCTTCTTTATATTATCCTTTTTGAGTTTAGATAGCTGCTAGGTCTTTTGATATTTTTCTCCCATCGGTGCTTTGTTTGCCCAGAATACTAAAAAAATCCTTCAAAGGATGAAATTATGCCCATGGTTACTGGTGTAAATGAAGTCAGCAGGGAGTTGTATGGGTGTTACCTAGGGCAGAGTTGGCCCCCAAATAATCTGGGTCACATGTTATAGCCGTTCAAAGAGACTTGAGGATTCATTTCTCAAAAAAAATCCTTATTCTCTCAGGCAGGTGAACATACCCACTGGCTTTAATATCTGAGTTAATAAATATTTTTTAAAGACATTGTTACTTAATTTTGAATAGTGTTTTACTTCTTTATGTTAACCCATCCATCTTTTATTAATCCATCTAAACTGAATTCAAATTAGTTCTTGCAAATGAGTTCATTCTGTTTTGAATCTATTACTGCTATACAAGAGAATTTACCAGTTGCTTCAGTTTCATAATTGTGCTGTATACAAGCAAATTTGTTTGCAGAGATGGAGAAAGTCAGGACTTGCTCAATAGGGTTTAATACAGTGCTTCCGAATCCAGACCTCACTCTGAAGTGCAAAGTGTTAAAATGTCAATGATGGTTGCAGGGTCACACATTCACAAGGAGGAAGAATCAATAATCTAATTAATGTCTCTGAATTCTCAGTTCTTTCTAAATTGCATGGGGTTTGAATTGCCTGAGGCTAGAGCTTGTGGGCTCTAAGGATTCAGTATATAACACTGGGATACCAGAAAGTAATATTTTAATATTTTTAGTGATGATTTTCTTATTTAGTGTTTTCTGAAATAAATCCTTAAGACAACAAAAATAAGACTTACAGGAACTTAAAATTAGCATGTTTCTAAACAAGTCATGTTGATCATTAAAAAAAAAAATATTAGCTCAAGCTCAGCTTTTAATGTTTTACCTAAAATGTTTTCAAAGTAATCTAAGGTTGGGACTCAGTATATTAAATAACTTTGAATTAACTCTCAAAATTTTAAAAAGCATATATGATGTTAGAGATGAAAAGAAAATCATTAACTACAATTCTATCAACTGATTAACAAAAACTTTACATGAAAATGTAAAAGTGCCTTCAGTATTTTAGACCTTGTTTTTGTTGAAAAATTATAAATCATATGTTCATCGAAAATGCAAGTAATAAATATCTCTAAAGTAATTTCTTAAAAAGATACTGTGCTCACATTTTGTAAGCAATGATATTCCTAAGAATTCTTATTTCCCCTCAAAAGTAAAAGCTGATATCTGAACCTTTAAAAAAAAAAGTAAAGATTGAGTACAATGCATATAATTTTTAAAATTTCTAAAGCAGCACTACCAGGATTGCAAATCCTGATTTTTGTCAATGAAATTACCTATTGTTATTGTGACATAAATGATGGCTCCCAGAAAAAGAAAAGCATTAGATTGAAGTGAAACAATGCAAAATGTGAGTACTACTTCAACTTTCTTTTTCTCTTTGGAAGACATTAAATAACCAAGTTTCCCCTGGGATAGAGTAATGTAAATGGACAAAAGAGTCTTCTCTGAGGGGCATCCCAACAGTCACTGTGGAATGACTGATCAAGAGAGGCCATTCATTGGGGTACATATGTTAGTGTGCCCATGATGGCAGGTGCTGAATACAACTGCAACTATGAGTGACTGGAGGGGTGCAAGTATATATGGTGAGGGGTCATATCCACAAAAAAGGAGTGGAAGAAATTTCAAGCATCATCCAAAAACCTCCCCAACACCCACCCTCGTTTGTTGTAGACTATTCTAAGTGGATAAGAACTGTCATATATTTTCATGGGCAATTAGAATGCCATTCTAGCTTTGTGCAGCTGAAGGAAGGAAAAGGAGTTATCTAAAGTGGAGGCTATTTTCTACAAATGATATTATAAGTAAATTAGAGGCCCAATGCATGAATTCGTGTACAGTGGGGTCTCTTGGCCTTCAGGATAGAGCCAAAACTGGCTCACCAACATTTCCTGAAGGGTCCTGGATTGAGAGAGGGCCCTGGCCAGGCCAATAGACCCCACTGATCAGAGCCAGGAAGGGATGCTGGAGGTTGGCTAGCTGGGGTGGGACCATGAAAGGGCACCAGGGAGTATCCGGCTTGTCTCGCTCAGTACTGATCAGCTGGACCTCAGCTAATCTACTGGTTGGAGTGTCTGCCCCCTGGTGGTCAGTGCATGTCACAGCAAGGGTTGAGCTATCTTAACATATATTAGCATATTACGCTTTGATTGGTTGAATAGATGACCAGACAGCCAGATACTTAGCATGTTAGGCTTTTATTATGAAGGATGTGCCAGATTTTCCTGTTACTTCAAAGACAGGATTAGAGATTCAACTGCCTTATTCTGAATTATTTCATAAAGTGGTTAGTTGTTTGAACAAAAGTTTTTGAGCAATTAGGAGAGAGGCATGTGCTTAATCATTTCATTAAGGTGGGAACTATACACTGTATATAATACCTGATGTATGAAAGCACATAATTAAAATATGTTAGACTGCTGATCAGTGGTGGTGGTGATGGGGGTGAGGTGGTCAGTAAAGGGTGAGTGACTAACACACACAGAATGCTCCCAGCATAGGATATTAGGGAGAGTTTAGATATTTAGAACTGACTCTTCCAATGACAAATGCAAGGCCATGAGTTAGACAAAAATAATTACACTAGAGTGTTCTTCTAAGTATGAATTTAATAAAAATAAATGGCCAGATCTTTCAAGTAAACCACTGCAGAATTTAATGTATAAATTCCATGAGTTCCTCATAATAAGCTGTTCACTGTATCTACTGACAGTATTGATTAAAGACATTGTTATTTGAAAAGGTTCTGTACCACTTTTTATTTTCATAACTTATGGCATCTATAATTAAAATGTAATGACAGTAAAAAAGTGAGATAATAACACCAAATTCCCGAGAGACAAAATTTTGTTATGAAAAATTATAGTATATTTTATCAAAGGAGTTCTAGTTACCTTTTCCCTAGCATAGTGCTTGAAATGTGATACCCACTATGAGGCGAGTGACTCAATTACTCTGCCTTTCAACTTTCAATGATTTACTAGCAACTTGACTTGCAATAAAAGACCTTTGAATAACTTAAGTAACCCAGTTCTACAGATTTCATCATATTTTGAAACCAAGAAATAAAACTATTTTAACAAGGTCAGGTGACAGAACAGAAATTAAATAAATGGAGTGCATATACTTTGAATGATGTATGCACTTAGTTTCACCAAAAAGCTCATGTGGGAAGTAGGTGAACTGAAAAAATTTCAAAGATCAATTTTATCTAGCTCAACAGTTGTCACCAATCTTATTTAGATGATAAAATCAGTCATTATATTGTACTTAGTAAGTGCGATTTTGCTGACACAAAAATGTTTCTTGAAATCTAGTTACAAGATTGACCAAATGAATTTTAGGATTTACAACAATGAAGCAAGGCCACATTGCTCTAAGAACACAAACGTGTCTATACAACAGTGTTGGTTCAGTCTGAAGACGGTGGCTGGCACAGTTAGGGCTCAGTAACTGGTTAATGGTTAAATGAATGGATGAATGAATAATGAAAAAAATGTCATGAAAACTTATCAGGAGAGTCTTAAAAATTAAAAGAGAGACAGAGAGAGAGAGAGAGAGAGAGAGAGAGAGAGAGAGAGAGAGAGAGAGACCAATCTGTAAAAGACTTACTTATTCCAGGCTTGTCTAAGGTGTTTAGAGCTGTACACGGTAAAGCGTTCTGAAACAAAGAAAAATAATAAACAATTTTTGTTGCAAATGTATATGTTGTTATACTGTTCAAAGAATATGTCTAGAAATCAATTTTTAAAAAGATAGTGTTAGATTTAGCCATATTATGTTAGCCATAGTAGGTCTTCACCTTTGAAAACGAAGATCTTAACATTTTAAACAATAAAGCACTGTTTAATTTTGACTAGAGTGATTTGTTTCACAATCTGGCTTCATAGTCATTATTTATCAGAATAACAAAGTTTAAAAAATAAATATAAATTCCAAACTGTAAGTAGATTTACAGGAGAACATTGATGCAACCATAAAGCGAGACCTGTTGTTTTCTCTACAAAGAGATCTCTGATCAAATAAGTACTGTTAGTTCTCCTTCCTTACACTCCATGACATCTGCACTTGCCCTAGGCCAAATTATCAGTGTCCTACAGTGTATATTTATCACTGGAGAACTTTATGTTTTTTCAATTAAAACATAATATTTGTTTTGCCAAGTTAAACAACAAAGTGGCACAAGAATAGATATTGATAATCTCTCCTGCTCCCATTGTTTACTTCTGATGATACAGTGAGTGGCCAGATTATTATAATCTCTGAACACATATAATCTGGCCACTGATGTATATACATATTAGAGGCCCAGTGCATGAATTCGTGCATGGGTGACATCCGGCCAGCCAGGCCAGGGGGAGGGGACATGAGTTGGTTGGCCGGCCTGCCTGCTGGTTGAACTCCTGGTTGAGGGGACAATTTGCATATTAGCCTTTTATTATATAGGATATACACTGAGTAGCCAGATTATTATACATTCAGAGATCATAATAATCTGGCCACTAAGT
>JAAGEH010000307.1:20333790-20353100 GCA_011751065.1 Lasiurus cinereus
ACCAATCTGTAAAAGACTTACTTATTCCAGGCTTGTCTAAGGTGTTTAGAGCTGTACACGGTAAAGCGTTCTGAAACAAAGAAAAATAATAAACAATTTTTGTTGCAAATGTATATGTTGTTATACTGTTCAAAGAGTATGTCTAGAAATCAATTTTTAAAGAGATAGTGTTAGATTTAGCCATATTATGTTAGCCATAGTAGGTCTTCACCTTTGAAAACGAAGATCTTAACATTTTAAACAATAAAGCACTGTTTAATTTTGACTAGAGTGATTTGTTTCACAATCTGGCTTCATAGTCATTATTTATCAGAATAACAAAGTTTAAAAAATAAATATAAATTCCAAACTGTAAGTAGATTTACAGGAGAACATTGATGCAACCATAAAGCGAGACCTGTTGTTTTCTCTACAAAGAGATCTCTGATCAAATAAGTACTGTTAGTTCTCCTTCCTTACACTCCATGACATCTGCACTTGCCCTAGGCCAAATTATCAGTGTCCTACAGTGTATATTTATCACTGGAGAACTTTATGTTTTTTCAATTAAAACATAATATTTGTTTTGCCAAGTTAAACAACAAAGTGGCACAAGAAATAGATATTGATAATCTCTCCTGCTCCCATTGTTTACTTCTGATGATACAGTGAGTGGCCAGATTATTATAATCTCTGAACACATATAATCTGGCCACTGATGTATATACATATTAGAGGCCCAGTGCATGAATTCGTGCATGGGTGACATCCGGCCAGCCAGGCCAGGGGGAGGGGACATGAGTTGGTTGGCCGGCCTGCCTGCTGGTTGAACTCCTGGTTGAGGGGACAATTTGCATATTAGCCTTTTATTATATAGGATATACACTGAGTAGCCAGATTATTATACATTCAGAGATCATAATAATCTGGCCACTAAGTGTATAACAATAGTTAATGGTTTCATGTGTCTCTTTCCACATAATTCTTAGTTAATAAACACAAACCCATTCACTATATACACTATTTTAATTTTGTAGATAGATTGTACAATAACCATTCTCTAAAAGTTTTTAGGCATTTAGTAATATACAGTGGATAATCCTTCAAATCAAGAAAATAGATGTAACAATTGTTATAAAACTCCATTAATATTCTATAGGATAGATGTACCATAAGTTATTTGACAATTCTCAAGCTGATGAAAATTTAAGTGGCTCCCTGTTCCTTTCAGCTTAAAAACAATACTTTAACAAATATCCTTGCACATCTATCTCTATTCACTGATGCTTTCATTTCATCTCTGTTGGATAGATTTCCCAAAATAGAACTACTTGGTAAATTGTATGTACATTTTACAGTTAAATAGATGCTGACAGGTCACTTTTCATTTTCTCACAAGCAATGAAAAAATAATGTTTCTTTAATAGTATGCATCCTGGGATATAAGAATGATTCAACATATGCAAGTTAAAACCATATATCACATCTATAGGAAAACATCACGATTGTCTCAATCAATTCTGAAAAATAATTTGACAAAATTTAATGTCCATTCATGATAACTCAATAAATTGGGTATAGAAGGAAGTACTTCAATACAAGGAAGTCCATATATGACAAGCCCACAGCTAATATACTTAGTGGTGAAAGGTAGAAAGTGTTTCCTTTAAGATCAGGAACAAGACAAGGGTACCAATCTCATCATTCCTATACAACGAGTAGTAAGTGGAAGTCCAAGTCAGAGAAATTAAGCAAGAAAATAAGTAAATGGATAGATAGGCAGACAGAAAGACACATAATTTCACATGCAAAATGAAAAGAAGCAAAATTGTCTCTGTTGGAAGATGACAATTTTCTTTTTTTTAATATATTTTTATTGATTTCAGATAGAGGGAAGAAGAAAGAAGGATAGAAACGTCAATAATGAGAGAGAAAGAATCACTGATTGGCTGCTTCCTGCACGTCCCACATTAGGGATTGAGCCCGCAAACCTCTCATGTGCCCTGACCAGGAATCATAGGTCGATGCTAAACCACTGAGCAACGCTGATCAGGCTGCAGATGACAATTTTCTATACATAACATTTTAAAGATTCCACCAAAAAAGTTAGATCTAATAAACAAATTCAATGAAGCTGTAGAAATCAAAATCAATCTACAAAAACCAGTTGCATTTCCATATACTGATGACTTATTCAAGAAAGAAATAAGGAAAACAATCCCATTTCTAATAACAAAACAATAAAATACCTGGAAATAAATGTAACCATGGAGCTGAAAGATCTATACACTAAAAAAATAAGACAGTGATAAAAGAAATTGAAGAAGAAACAAATAAATGTAAAGATATTCCATGCTCATAAATGAAAAAATTAATATTGGAAAAATGTTCATATTACCCAGTCACTTATCGATTTAATGTGATCCCTATTAATATTCCAGTGACTTTTTTTATAGAAATAGAAAAAATAATCTCAAAATTCGTATGGAACCAGAAAAGATCCTGAATAGTTAAAACAATCTTGAGAAAGAAAGAAGATGGAAGTATTATACTTCCTGATTTCAAACTTACTAGAAAGCTATAGCAATCAAAATAGTATGGTACTCTCATAAAAACAGTCTAATGAAAAATAGACTAATGAAAGAGAACAGAGAGCCTAAAAATAAATTTACGCATATAAAGTCAACTAATATTTGACAAGGAGCCAAAATACTCAATGGAAAAAAGACAGTCTCTTCAATAAACAGTGATAGAAAAACTGGATATTCATATGAAAAGCAAAAAATTAAAAATAAAACTGCATACCTACATCATACCACTTACAAAAATTAACTAAACCACTCCCCCCCCAAAAAAACCCCTAAAGATTTAAATGTAAGACCTGAAACCATAGACAAAAACAAACAAACAAACAAAAACAGGGAACCTTGCAATGATTTTATGGATACAATATACAAAGCACAAGCAACAAAAGCAAAACAAACAAGTAGGACTACAAGAAACTAAAAGCTCTGCAAAAAAAAAAAATCAACAAAATAAAAGGTAATCCACAAAATGAGAGAAAATATTAGAAAACCTCATATCTGATAAGAGGTCAATCTCAAAATAATAAAAGCTTTTATAACTCATAGCAAACAAAAACAAATAATCCAATTTTAAAAATGGACAAAGGATCTGAATAGACCTTTTTTTTCTAAAGAATATACTCAAATGGCCAAGAGGTACAGACAGGGAAAGGTGCTCAACATCACTAATCCTCAGGGAAATGCAAATCAAAATCATAATGCGGTTTCACCTCACTCCTGTTCAAATGGTTATGATCAAGAAGACAAGAGGTAAGTTGCTGATGAGGATCTTGTACATTCTTGGTGGGAATGTAAATTGACATAGCCCCTGTGGAAAATGCTATGAAAGTTCCTCAAAAGATTAAAAATATAACTACCATAGGATCCAACAATTTCATTCAAGGAGGGCTAATTGTCAAATATTTAATAACCTGCAAGGCACAGGCATTGACCAATGAGTACAGAAAATGGCCCTTGCTAAAAGGATGTGCATTTGCTGAAGATTGGCTTGACTACAAATAGCACTGATCTAAAGCTATAGGAAAAAGTGCTCACCAACAGAATATCCAATGTCTGAATTATATCTAGTAGATGGAATTATATAAAATGTAACATAATTCAGCTAGTTGGTGTAGAGCAGAAATTTAAAGGCATATTCTAAGTTTGAGGATTAACTGACAAAGTAAGGAGAAATGGGAAGAATAGGTCTTTTAAATAAAGGTTTTAAAAAAATTATTATCTAAAGTCTAGCATTTAAAAAGCAAGACATATTTTAAAAATTAATTACATCAAATGTCCTTGTAAAACAAATTTGATCTACTTAACTTTGTACTCCCCACAAAGCAATTTTAATAATTTGCTATGATTTGGGGAGCAACAAGAATTCCATTAAAGATAAAATTAATACAATCTTACATTTACAAGTAACTTATTATTCTAGGCAATTAATGACTACACATAAATATTACTTCTAAGAATTGCTTCTATTTAGAGCTTGATAGGATATGCTAATAGATTTTTTTTTCCCAAACTACAATATGTCAATTTTAGCTGTGCATAAAAAGAGCCAAAATTGGTAAAACATGCCATATAAAAGATGAAAAAATAAGAAAGAATGAAGTCATTCTACATCCTTCTCTTCAAGTCACATAGACTTTTCTTTTAGCAAGTGTCACCGGGGCACCTGCCCGCTGTGCCAGGCATCGCACTGGGCAATGGGCACACAGCAATGAGCAAGCCCTGGTTCTAGTTCAGTGGCACCAATGTAAATGCAGAATTACAAGCACAGGATGAAAGGTGCTGCAATATGGATAGAGACACAGTCTCTGGAGAGCCCAGATGCACAGCCACTCCCTGCACCTATTTTTCTTCCAAACGAAGACAAGATAAACTCAGACATCAGAAACCAGGAGGAACACCCGGGACCCGGTGTCTTGTAACCAACAGCATCTTTCGGAGCTTCGCTGCTAAAGTCCACCACTCCCCACGGAGTCATTTCTAACATTCTCTGCAAGAAGCATACATTACAAAAACATGATTTAAAAAAGCCAAAACTATTTCCATCACAAATAAAAAGAATGTTTCATTACAACGAAAGCAGCATCATTCACCATGTAAGTTTTAGGAACAAAAACGGGTTAACATTAGTGCCACAAATGAACAACAGGTGCGTTTAATAAAATAGCTCTTCATCTGCCTAAGAGGGACTGTATCACAGTATTGGAGTATTTGCCTATGTGTGTTTTGCACTGGTCTTCTGTTACGTTTACTCTCTCACTGGGCACTTCAATGCCAGCTTTCTCTTTCCAATTACGTTTAAACTAGCAGTTTAGGATGCTGTGATTTAAAGCAGTGGCTAACTCATCGCGTAACAGAAGAGTGCAATTAATTTAAACCTGCAGGCTGATTTTTACCTTCTCTTATTGCAGGGACACTGCAGAGGATGGTCACACACAGCAGGGGCCCAGGGAAGAAATCACTTGCGATGCAGCATGATGAAGATGGGGAACAGAAGGCTGGGAAGGTTTGCCCTCACACTGCCAGCCATGTTTGCACACTGCTAGTCATTGAAATTCCATGGGAAAACAACCGGGAACAATGCTGCAGAGTCTCCAGGCCCCAGCTTGAAAGAGCTACACCTGAAGTGGCCTGAGGCACTCTGAGAGCTGCCTAGAATCCACAGGAGGATGAAACCTAAATTGGAAATTACTCATCTGCTTATTGGTATGGACTGTATGGTGCAGAGTATTTTGTTCATCTCCACATTCCCTTTTCACCAATGTTTAATGTACATTATAAGACACTGCTGTGTTTTTAACTTCGAAAACAAGAAAGCAGATAGTTAAATTAACCAACAAATAAAAAAAAATAAGTATGTTCAAAGGACTTGGAAGGCTAAGCCAGGATTTGTAAACTCACACTTTTCTTTCTTTTTTTTTGGGGGGGGTGAAGATGGAGGGAGGTTTGGAGGGGAGGGAGGTGAAGGAGGACTAGCAAAAGAGGAAAAATCCATAAGCAGTCTCAAACTTTAGTATATCTTTTGCAAATGGATTTAATATCATCCCATATAAATAATACCACAGAATAAATATCAGTTAATATCAAAATAAGTATGTCCAAAACACCATTGGAAATATTGGACAAACTTTATAATTAACTCTTCTAAACCAGCAATTTCCAATGATGTGCCACCAGAGGCACACTTGTGTGCTGCAAGAATTTTTAAAACATGCAGTATCTGACTATTTAGTCAAGGACACTGACTTCTTTTCCCTTAGATTGTCAAATAAAAAAATGACAACAGTCAGCACAATAGCCATCTGGTGAGAATGAATCAAAATCATGCCTATTTTGGTCAGATTGGCGCGTTCGCGCGCACGCGCACACACGTACCTACCCTAATAAAAGAGAAAGATGCAAATTGACTATACCTCTGTGACGCCCACCAGCCAATCAGGAGTGAGTATGCAAATTAACTCAATAAAGATGGAAGGTTAATTTGCATATGCAGGTGCCAAGCAGCCAGGGGTGGGGTGGTGCCAAGTGGCCTGGGTCCCAGGGATGGGTGGCACGCCCATAGACTCCCAGGACCATTGCTGGCCCTGGGAGGCAAGGGCAACTGCACCAAGCCACACCCACAGGCTCCTGGGACCATCGCTGGCCCCGGAAGGCGAGGGCGGCCACGTAGCTTGGCCTGCTTGGCCATAGTTGTGGCAACCTGAGAGCAGGCAAGTGGGCCTGCAGGCAGCACCTAGCAGGGCTTGCTTTCTTATTGCTATGGTGTGGAGCAAGCAGGCCCCACAGCGAGCAGGGAACCAGGGGGAGTGGATTCCCTGAAGGATCCCAGATTGGATAGGGTGCAGGCTGGGCTGAGGGACCACCTCCCCATGCACAAATTTCATGCACTGGGCCTCTAGTGTGTGTTTGTGTGTGTATGTGTGTGTGTGTGTGTGTGTGTGTGTGTGTGTGTGTGTATTTGGTGTGTCCCAGAATTTTCGTAATTAGCTTCTGTATGCCATGAGATAAAAAGGTTGAAAATCACTGCTCTATATATTCAACTACTCAGAATTAAATTCCTTCAGATTCTTTTGCATTGAAAAACTGCATTTTCTTAGCAGCTCAGTGGATAGAGTGTTGGCCTGTGGACTGAAGGGTCTCAGGTTCGATTCCAATCAAGGGCACATGCCTGGATTGTGGGCTTGACCCCCAGTAGGGGGCATGTAGGAGGCAACCAATCAATGATTCTCATCATTGATGTTTCTCTTTTTCTTTCCTTCTCCTTTCCTCTCTGAAATCAATAAAAACATATTTAAAAAATACAATTTACTTGTTCTTTCTGAACTTGTACAAGTAGTAGTGATAGAAGCAAAAAGCTGTGGGCATCCTATTACCTGGCTGAGGTGGAACCTGAAGCTTCTCTCAAGATTACTTCCATAGAAAGGAAGGGTTCCAATCCTTTATAAGGGTGAACAATGAACATAGTCATAAATCACTGGTGACATTTCAGAAAGTCACCCCAGTCACTTGTTTATGCAACAAGTAATATATGAATCCTCCAGGATAGAAGGCATGAGTATTCATTCATTCTCTTACTCATTCTGCAAATATTAATCGTGTGCCTGCCGCTCACCAGGCACTGTTCTAGGCACTGTAGATAGTCATGAGTAGTCTATGTCATGGGAACCAATACTAAGGGAATATCAATAGGAGAAAACTGTATTTACAAGTGTTCACAAGATTTTGCCTTTATATATTTATTAGGAAAACCAGGCTAGCAGTAAACATTTCCGCTGATACTCTGATCAAGATTTAAAATAGCCGGATGGAAACCATCTATAGTGCTTAGAACAGAAGTAAAGCAGAATTCATGTATAGTAGGAGAAAGTTTACCCCAAATAGAAGGCTACACTTGTTCCAAAATATGGGGAATTTGGGTATCTCAGCTCCAAAAAAGCACATGGATTCAAACAGAGCATTTTAGAAATTGCACAGTTGCAATTCACGGCTTTAAAACACTTGATATCCCCAAAATTTATGCTTGAGATAAGACACAACTCTAGTGTTACCATCGAGAAGCTCTGATGTGACACATTAACACTGACCAGAATTGCACTGCCCTGTAGCTGGCACCAGAGCGGCTTCCCCAGATACTAACAGTTATCTTCAGTCCTGAAACCAGGAAACTGCAGCAAACCATCCTTCAGCTCCCAACGGAGTACATGTTAAAATGAGTAACCTTTGAGCAATCTTCATAAACAAATATTCTTCTACATTCATTATATTCTGACTTTGGACAGCATATGATTTTTCTAATGTATATACATATGTGGGTTTGGGAGTGTATATTTCCCGGGGAGGTCTTCTAACTATCCACACCTTTCCCAACCTAAATGTCAGGGAACACTTCCCTTTTCATAAGAGGTTTTCTTTAAAGAGGTCAAGTTTCATCAGTTAGGCATTTACTAAAGTCTAAATTGTACCATTCACAAATCAGAATGAGTACTGACAGCTCCCAGAAAAGAAAGGAGAGGACTCTGTGTGCATCCCCACCCACCCCTCCATCCAACTCAGCAAAGTGGGGAAGAGGTCAGGAAGGAAGCACACAGAGCCTTCCCAGGGAAGTGGGAGCTAGACAGGACCAGAGAAATCAGGCAGTCTAGCCATTTCATGTGACAAGGAAGTGAACTATGTTAGAAAGGTTGAGTTGGCCCAGCTGGTGTGGCCCAATGGTTGAGCGTTGATCTATGAACCAGAAGATCAAGGTTCAATTCCTGGTCAGAGCTCCTAAGTAGGTTGTGGGCTCATTCTACAATAGGTGGTGTGCAGGACGCAGTCAAGCAATGATTTTCTCTCACCATTGATGTTTCCATCTCTTTCTCCCTCTCCATTCCTCTCTGAAATCAAGAAAAAAGCAAAGAGAAAGGCTGAGTTGCCTGAGGCCATGACGCAGACTAGTGGCAGGGCTGAACCAGTCTCTGCTCCCAGTCTACTGGGGTACATAAGAAGCACAAACAAATCAAAGTTCCTTCAACCAGCAATAAAAATCTCACTTGCAACTATATGACATTCTGGAAAAGGCAAAACTATGGGGACAGTAAAAAGATCAATGGTTGCTAGGGGCTAAGGCAGAGGGCAGGAGGAATAGATAGAGCACAGGAGATTTTTTTAGGGCAGTGACATTACTCTGTGTAACTCTGTAATGATGGATACATGTCATCACACATTTGACCACACCCATTGAATGTGTAATACCAATTATGAACCCTAATGCAAACTATGGACTCTGGGTTATAATGATGTGTCAATGTTGATTCATCGGTTATAACATATAACCAATGAATCTCATCGGTTATAACATTTAACATATAACATATAACCAAAGAATCTCCATTACCAACATTATTGTCTATTAGCTACTTGAGAGCACTGAACCAAGGACACATGTAAAGGAAGAAAATTTCATCAGATTTTACAACTGAGCTAATTATTCATACTCAGTTTATCACCCTATTATCTGACTTAAATACTGGGGGGCAGGTGTGTGTTTAAAATATTACTTGCATCTTAAATAATGAAAACCAAGATGTTTTTCTCTCACCTATTAGCATGTTATTACTCAATAGCCATAAAGGCCTCAGAAAATGGTTTAAAGGAATTTTAAAATCAACATTATTTTAAACGAAATTAATTTGATTCATGTATTTTTGCCAGAAGTAGCCAACCAGTGTCCTAAGTTAGAAGACCTAGCAGTGGACATTAGTTATTCAGCAAGTATTTCCTTTCTTCTCTCTTCCTACCTTCATGAGTGGAATACACTTCTTTGTCCACTGATATTTTGTGTAAATGATATTAGTGGTAGTGACTTTGGCATAACTAAATTGCCAGCATCACTACTCTTACCCTTGGAGGCTATTAGTAAGTCAAGTAAGTTATTTGTACATAAGCACTACATTACGGACAGTCTAGTAAATGATAAACTACTAAGTGACTACTGGGTAGGGGGAGTATATATTGAGGATATGTGGGACACAGGGATGATTCATGTCCTGGGCAGGACAGAGAAGGACTGAGAAGCACAAACCAAGAATTAATCACACTACTCAGATCTGCATGTAATTTAAAATTTATAAATTATTTATGGAGTTTCCCATTTACTATTTTCATACCTCAGTTGGCCACAGGTAAGTGAAGTGCAGAAAACACTATGGACAAGGAGGATTACTGTATTTTACATTTTTGAATGATTATCAAGATTTTTGGCTATTTCTTATTTCTTGTTATAGCATTGGCCGTATCTATGACATTTCATATCAAGTCCTTGGCCAGCTAAGGACCTAAGGAGGAAAAGCTGTCCCCATGTCTATGATATTACTGCCAACTGGTGTGATAATAACTTCTTCCAAGCCAGGACTTGCCATTACATGACTTTTAATTGCTGCTTGTCTGGGAACATTTCCTACCCTCACTCCAGAATTTTACAGTGCCTTTCTTTTTTAAATTCCTGTATAATAATTTGTCATTCAATAGATGTTAAATGCCCATTTTGTTGGAAGCATTTAAGAAGTGATTAAAATTATCAGATATGGAATTTACATGCAAAGTGATATTTAATGCAAAGTTATATTTGCAGTTTGATGTATTTTACTAAATACAGAGATCATATCCTCTCTACTTTCCAGAGATGTTCTTTATAAACTAATTGTCCATAAAGTACAACATAAGGATCATAGCCAATAATATTGTATGGCACCATGTATGTGCCAGCCAGGTGGGTAGTAGGAATATCAGGGGACCACTTTGTAAAGTATATGACTGTCTCACCACTATGCTGTACACCCAAAACCAATACAAAATAATATTAAGTGTAAACTGGGATTAACTACTAAGGGACTACTGGGCAGGGGGAGTATATATTGTGGATACTTATTGAGCCGTAAGTACTTATTGATTATTTAACTGAAAAATAAAATGTAAAGTTCTTTGCAAACAACAACAACAACAAAAGAGGTTGAGTCAAAAAATAATGTTCAGTAGAAGAAGGTCAGGGAGAAATCACAATATCGTTCCAATAGCAAGATCTTCCACGATGTGCACTGGAAAAAGGAGACCTGAACAGAAACCCAGGGAGAGCTGAGCTAGTCCACCTCTCCCTGCAACATCCTGACCTCAGGTCCTCCCCTAACAAAGGAGAGAGAGCTTCTCGTACTTCTTTCTTCAATCTCTTGATGGCTCTTTCATGTCCTTCAGTCAAATGTCATCTTTTCAGTGGGGCCTCCCTTGATTATATTTACCATTTAAAACTGTAAATCATCTCCTTTCCTGGCACTGCCTGAGCCCATTTCTTGCTCTAATTTCCTCCAAGCACTCTTCACCACCCAATATCATTGCTAGTCACAGAGCCAGCTCGTACTATCCCTTTGGACAATAGCCTGGCAGAAGAGTTCAAAATTATAGCCGTAAGTATTTATTGATTCTTTAACTTTACGTTCCGTAACTTATCATTCAGATATACTTGCATACATGCAATGTGTATTGTATGTGCCTATCTACGGGTTTTTAATATTTATAATAGCCAAATACTAGAAACAACCCAAATGTCCATACGTGGGGAACAGGTTAAATCCATGCCATGGAAAACAGTGCAGCTTTAAGAGAAGAGGGAAGCTCAAGGGCCTCCCCTGGACAGTGACATGGAAAGCCCTAGGATGCATTAGTGAGAAAAGCAGGGCCAAAACTGTGTTTAATATAAGAAACATAAACATGTACTTTTATAACTTCTTTCATTTACATAAAGAAAAGGAACATAAGAAGCTAGTAAAATGGGGCCTGTGGTGGGACAGTGATGCTGGGAAGTGGAGGATGGGAGGCTTTGCTCCTCTTGATATTGTTTGATATCTTGAGTTGCTTAAATTTATTACCTATTAAAAACTAAGCAAAACATGTCCAATCTATCAATCACACTCCTTGGTATTTACACAAAGGAACGGAAAACTTCTATCCACACAACAATCTGCAGCTTGATTCATAACCGTCTAACCTTGGAACAATTAGGATGTCCTTCAGCAGGTAGGTAAGTGAATGAATAAACATCCAGACAACAGAATATTCAGCCCTAAAAAAAAGAATCAGCTATCAAGCCATGAGGAGAGACATGAAGGAAACTGAAATGCATATTACTAAGTGAAAGAATCCATCTGAAAAGGCAACATCTTGTATAATTCCAATCCTATGACATCCTTTAAAAGGCAAAACTATGGGGACTGTGAAAAGATTGGTGGAGAAATAAAAAGGTGGAGCACGGATGATTTTTAGAGCAGGGAAACTACTCTGCATGATAGTATGATGGTGGATACATGTCATTATACATCCGTCCAAATCCAAAGACTATACAACACCAAGAATTAATCCTAATGTAAACTATGGACTTTGGGTGATATTGACATGTCAATGAAGGTTCATCAGTGTAACAAATGTACCACTCTGGTGGGGGTGTTGATAATGGTGAGGCTGTCTGTGCATATATAGGGACAAGGGTATATGGAAAATTTCTGTACCTTCCACTTAATTTTGCTATGAACCAAAACTGCTCTAAAAAAATTAAAGTCTATTAAACAAAACAAAACAAAGTATGTCCTCATGGCTCAGACGTTTTGTTTTCCTTCAGACTTTCTAGGGCATTCTGTGAGGGCAGAATAAGGAGGTGAAGGGTCGATGGACCTACCACTGATCCCTTTATCTTCTTGGAGTGTGCATCTTCTTCCTTGGAGTATGAGGTCCAGACTGGGGGAGACGAGACCCATGATGGTCTGGTTACTGGGTTGCATGAAAGGACTCAAAGATTGGCTTCCTTTGCCTCAGTCTAACATATTGTCTTCCCCTGACTCCTCTCAAGCCAACTCAGGAAGCATTTATTATCTCTTCTTTCATTCTCAAGCCTCAAACTTGGCCCATAACATCTTTCTTGTCTGTCAGCTCCTATGCCTTACACCATCTGCACGTTATTCTTCTGGATTCCCATGACCTATTTTGTATCATATGTCTGTAGTGACACTTGTACGTCATATTAATAACTTAAACATATATGCCCTAATTTATCTACCAGAAGAGTCACATAAGTAATGTCTGTTTTACTCATCTGTATATATAAAAGGCTAATAAGCCAAGTGTCCCCTCAGGAGTTTGACTGGGAGACCGGGAGTTCGATCACTTGCTATGATGAGTGTGACTACCAGGGAGTGGTGTGGAACGAAGGAAGGTCCTAGCTGGCAGCTGGAAATGGGAGGCCCCAGCTAGCAGCTGACAGCTAGAGGGAAGGCCCTAGTCGGCAGCTGGAAGGCTCTGATAGGCCCTGATCACTGAGCAGGCCTAGGAACCCTACCCCATGCATGAATTCCATGCACTGGGACTCTAGTTCAATATAATTCAGGGAAACAAACATTTGTTGAACATCAAAATATGTATTATGTGCAGTCTCTGATCTCATGCAGTTCTCAATCTGTTAGCTTATTTTCTACTACATCATATTACTTTCCAGGACATTTGATAAATGCTTTTGTAGGTTGCTGAGGAAGATAAATTCTATTTACACCAAAATCAACAAATTCCTCCATGTTTTCTGGTGCAGAAACTTGGCAGGCCAAATGACTACCGATCTCAATTATTTATTTCTGCACATTTATTTATTTATTTATTTATTCATTTATTTATTCCACAGTCTCCTGTGTCTTATTTTTTAGGACTTTATATTTTAGAAGCTAACCTTCTTTAAGAGCCCACATTTGGAACACTTACAAATTTGTAAATGTTCTCTAGACTTACTGGGGACAATTGGAGCAGTTGGAGGATAATTCTTGCTTGGTTGAGAAAAAAACCCATCTAAATTGTTAAGGTGCTATAGTCTTTTACAATACAGAAGTTAGTAAAATTTTGGGGGGCACTGAAGAAGATAAAATAATTCTCAGTACACACTATACTTTCAGAAGAAAAATATTAAGAATAAAATAGTTTCCAAATTCAGTCATAGTTTATTCTTGATGGTCCCCCAAAAAGAGGGGAAGTGGAGAAAAAGAATATACTTGGCCCCAATTACAGAAATTATTCATAGCTCTTTTCCCTCATAAAATAATGAACTATCAGATCTTCCATAAAATCCCTTTCAGTAATTTTATGGTGGGTCTGCATTTTATAATACATGTTTTGTAACCAAGAAATAAAAACCCAACAACCAACAAGAGAATCATTTTACAATAATTCATTTCACTGATTTTTATTAAATTTCCAATTGCAAACCTTTCATCCCTCCTATAAAAGTTAAACAGACCAAGTTTGAGATTCTTCTTCTGTTTAATATAATCATTAAAGTTGAAAGTTTCTTGACTGCCACCTCCTGGTGAGCAAAAATCTGACAGTTCATTTTTACAAGTACTGCATTTTTCTCCCAGATTTTCCAGTTTAGGTGTTTCAATATTTTACATTTAAAATGATTGAATGCTGTACAATAGGACATTCAGAACATTTCATCTGTTTAAACTCAAATTTACTGACCATAAATTGCTAGTTTTTAAAAAAAGAAATCAAAATGTGCCCTAACCAGTTTGGCTCAGTGGATAGAGCACTGGCCTGTGGACTCAAGGGTCCCAGGTTCTATTGCAGTCAAGGGCATGTGCCTTGGTTGCGGGCACATCCCCAGTAGGGGGCGTACAGGAGGCAGCTGATCGATGTTTCTCTCTCATCGATGTTTCTAACTCTCTATCCATCTCCCTTTTTCTCTGTAAAAAATTAATAAAATGTATATATTTTTAAAGTCAAAATGTGATGTTTTCCTTTTTATAATTGAATACTTTTCCTAGTATTATTACAAGGAGTCACACAGATTGTCGTACCCAAATTTAAATTTTGTTTTCATAGACATGGATACTAATCTAGCTGATAATGAAATGAATGCTTACTTCAAGATTAGCCTGCCAAGTCAAATAAATTACAACCCTCATGATGAAAATCTCTTATGAGGAATATCATTTATTCTATCTTTACAAGACAAATAAAATGTGAAAATAAAAGACAACTCCACTAATATGTAGAACACACAATGACAAAAGTAACAAGAAATTTTCAAGGTAATATATGAGCTTGAGGGCAAACATTTATATCTTCACCTTTTGCACATAGGAAGCATTTAGTCATTTGTAATGAATGAAACATACCTGGCTTAAAATGTGGTAAAGAATGAACTCCAGGCCAAGTGTCCTCATTTGGTGTTCCAAGAACCTAGTGGAGAGCAGGAAATTGTGGAAACAGACTTATTATTTCCAAAGCACTCAAAATTCTCCAGTACACTGCATATGATGAAACTCTGGAATTTTTTTTTTCTCTTTTCCATTATTGTGTGCCAGGAATTTTATTTCAGTAAAACCCAAACCCAGCTAAAGAGCCACCCAAGATGAATGTCTGTGCTTTAACATATGCAGCTGAATGAGGTAAGACAAGTGAAATCGGCTGCATTTTATCACTCCAAACTTAATAAGTAGGTTTAGAACTCAAACGATAAGCTATCATCTTCATGGAACTGAATAAACTATGCCTGTGCCCCTCATGATTCTTTCATGAGCTTTTGTCCTTCACTCTGGAATCAGATGTCTAGTCATTAAACAGTTCTAAGAATCTGTCGTTCCTCATCCCACATCCTCTGTCTGAGCATCGCTGTTTCAAAGAAGCAGGATGGACAACCGGGAAAGCCCGTTCCTGTACTGGCCTTATGCTCATTACAGTTAACATCTTTAATTATGTGACTCATAGGTTCCTCTTCCCAAAATACTGTTCTCCCTGGACTTTTTCCTTTCCTTACCCGCACTCCTACCTTCTTCCCTGTGTGCTTTTTCTATTACCACAATGTTTGATCTGGTTAAAGGAATTAAAGGGCAATTCCAGCTCCCATATATGTAGGCACACTTTATTTGAATTTCCAGCTCCACCATCTATGACTATCACACTCAATGGTCACGGCAAGTCACCGACAGAAGAATGGAGTTGAAGGGTTGAGAGCTCAGACCCGGAGACAGACCCCTGCATTGCTACTTAACTTACTAGTTTCAAGACCTTGGGCAAGAAATCACCTCACCGAGCATCAATCTCCTCACTTGTAAACTGCAGGTGATAAGAGCACCTCCCTCATCTGTGGTGAGAACCGTAGTTGGCTTTGCAGCAATCACTATGTCCCTGTTAGACAGTATTCAGAGCACCCACAGGACACGGGGTCAGGTAAGGGAGGCGCTGGCCATGTGGGAGAACCTAGTCCATCTACGTTTTCCACAGTGACTCCTGGTCAGGAATCAATGCCACATGCTCTAACCCCAACTATCATGAACCAACACGAAGAGTCAAAGAGGTTAAAAATGGCAAGAGACAAAGCCAAAAGCTGATGAAATAGGAGGAATTTGAGATTCCAGGTCTAAAATTCATCTCTTGACTACAATTCCTGGGACAATGGGCACAGGAAATACAAACTTGGCAGCTAGTGGTCAAAGGAAATGAATTAAAAGTCAATTTTGGAGCTGGCCAGTTGGCACAGTGGTTGATTGTCGACCCATGAGCCAGGAGGTTACCGACCAGTCAGGGCACATGCCCAGATTGCTGGCTGGAACCTCAGTAGGAGACATAAAGGAGGCAGCCAATTGATGTTTCTATTTCTCTAGCCTTCGTTTCTCTGCTCCCCACCCCCCAAAAAAATCAATTTAAAAAGTCAATTTTGCTTCATATAAAAGCCTTTTGGGGAGACAATTTGGGTGAAATATATGGTTAGAGATGATAGGGTATTTGAACAATAGGATAAATGGGTGTGTGTTGTCTCTGGTAGCAGAATTTCCTTTACATTAATCAACTGAGAAATTCTACCACCAAGATATTTTCAAGTTTAAAAGAAAAACAGGTATTCTCTAAAAGCCAAAAACAGTCTTTTACAAATAAAACAATGCACATACAAAAAAATTGTAGCCCGTGTGCCATCCACATTTGAAACATGGTTACCACATCTGTAAATAAGCATCTCCAGCCCATTTTAATCTTAAAACATCATGCTTTGATATGCTAAAAACTCTGGGACATGTTCATTTAAGCAGCTTCACCCTATCCGTGCTGTGGCTTGCCCATCTCTCTGCTCCTTTACTAGTTCATCTCTTCGCTGGACTAATATTTACTGTTTGTCACAGAAGACAGAGGGATAGGACTGGGCTCCGCCTTGAGGTGCGCCTACTCCGGTGAGGCAGATGAACAATGGCACCAATGACCTACCTTCAGCATAAGTGTTTTCTGAGAGGGAGAGGGAGGTGAGAGCCCAAATGGGGATTGTGTGAGTCTACCTGAGGACCGGTTAGTGGGAGAAGGAATACTGACTGACAGTTAGCCAAGTAAAGAAAGGTAGTGTAGGAAAGTGTTCTGGTTAAAAAGAAAAGATTATGCCAAAACACTTTCTCTAAATACCCATGTTGCTCAGGCCCCAGAACAACATGGGTATTTGGAGAAAGTACATTCTTCTGGAATGTCCTGCCCCTAATGGGTCAGGTTAACTCCTATCTCTGGTTCTAGCTTCAGCTCATGCTTCATCTTTTCCTGAAAAGACTTTCTGGATTCTCTGGTCCAAGTTGCATGGGGTGATCTTAGTGATCTCCGAGGGCGTTTTGCAGACCTCTTTCTGTAAGACCTACCTGCTACCTCACACTTGTTAGATTATTTATCTGTCTTCTCATTGGACCCTGGACTGCAGAGTGGAGACCATAGTGTTTGTCTCTGGATCCCTAGTGCCTACCATGTCCCATATACTCAATATCGATTGCCTGCCTGAATGACAACTGAATGAATGATGTGAATAATAACAGTATGAAGGATGCCAGGGAGGCTCGGGACAGAACCAAATCCAAGGAAACTAAATTTTATCTGTTTCAGGTTTCTCCACTACAGATGACCCATTTGTAGGTTGTAAATTTTCATTTAAGGATGTTGACATCAGCATTTTTCAAAAGAGAGAAAGTACGTAGAAAATATCAGAGGGCAACATACATGGTAAAAAGACATA
Organism: Lasiurus cinereus; assembly: GCA_011751065.1. NCBI lineage: Eukaryota > Metazoa > Chordata > Mammalia > Chiroptera > Vespertilionidae > Lasiurus > Lasiurus cinereus. The sequence goes on from JAAGEH010000307.1 coordinate 20,351,401, forward strand.
ATGTTTTATGAAATCTCAGTTCAGGTTGTATGCGTGTGTGTGTGTGTCTGTGTGTGTTCGAGCACACGCATGCATTGTGAGTCATGATGTAAAATACATTCTTTCAGTTTAGGAGCCGTTCTATGGGGAACAAGAGGTTATTAGCTAAAATAAAGAAAGCAAGCAATAAAGCAAGTTTGGGGGCTGAGGGCAATGAGTTACGGTCTGGGTCTGTTAAAAGTTAGAAATGCCTACCCATCAAGATAGGGGATGTGTAGAGGGCAGTCAGAAACACAGACATGGATCATAGCAGAGGGAAAAGATCCAGAAAAACATTTGGAACTCTTCAACATACGTGGTAGTATAAAGTAAATGCCAAACCACAGCCTCAGAATCGTCTTCCCTATAGTCACATGCATACAGTTCCCAGAAGACTGCGAATTCCAGGACTTTCAGTATCTGTTAGAAAACCAAGGGGGCTTCACCTTAACACTAAAGGTTTACACTGCCTGACTCTGATCAAGGAGGATCTAATGCCCTGGAATTTACTCTTCCAGGCCTGTCTAAGCACTGACAGGTATGGGTTTAAACCTCACCCATCATGACGGCCTCTCTGAGGGGCAGAAGAAAACAAGAAAAGGGAAACGAGGCTCTCTGCTAAAATGTTTACAAATTCTAAACTTCTAGCACTCAGAGTTCAAGAACTCGGGTTGGTCTTTGACTTGCCTTCTAAATTATCTATCCTTTCACTAATTCTCACATTTACTAGACTTTGCCCTGAGGCTGCTAAAAATGAGTCCCTGGGCTTTCCCCTAAGAACACCCGTGGTTTAAGCAGAACAAGGAATGCTTATGGTTCTTCCTGGATCAGGCTCAGGGAGGCTCTGAGAGAGGGATTCTGGCCCATCAGACGCAGAGACAACTGGCTCACATGGAGCGTCCTGATGAAGTAAGTTTTGTGTTCTATGTGAGGGCACGCTACAGCAGTGCTGATTATTCCAAACCGACTTAGTCATGAATCTAAGGAAATAGAGAACATCCGAATAACTTCTATAACTTTTCAACGGAATCTCTGAGAGTCCACACGTATATCTCTAAGATAAGGATGGCTTCACAGAACAAGAATGTTTCTGGTTCCTCGGGGAGAAGTCTTAAATGGAACATGAGGAGGCTCAGCAGAGCTGGATTGGCCATCACACACTCCGCTGTGGAATGGATGGTATAAAGTTCAAAAGTGGCCAGAGAGAAAGCACTATTTCCTAACTCTTATTCTGCCTGCGCGCTCTTGATTTAGAAAAAGAATTATCAAGTGGAGCTAGGATCCAAAACCAGGTTGGTTTGACTAGAAAGACTATACCCTTCAGAGCTGTCCAGTGCATTCCCAAATCAAATGGAGAAATGCAACTGACTCAGATGGTATTAGATGAATCACAGCCAACTGACTGATTCTAGAGGCAGGTTTTAGGTATTAGGAACTAGGCTTTTCCATTCTTTCTCTCCCTCTAGCCTAACACACACACACACACACACACACACACACACACACAATGTATATATACATATACTAGAGGCCTAGTGCACGACGGACTCCTAGGACACGGCACAATGATTCAAGATGGGAAGACTTGGCTGGCCACAATTTGTGTAAAAAAAGACGCATGGCTATTAGCTGAGTACAGATTCTATGAGATCACCCAATCGGGAGGATCAGGGCTGGGCCTG
>JAAGEH010000307.1:20353500-20386277 GCA_011751065.1 Lasiurus cinereus
ATATATATATATATATATATATATATATGTACATGCACACGCACACACACACACACACCTCTTCAGCAACTTAAAGGAAGACATAGAAAAATGTCTTACATTCTCCAATGACACAAAATAGAAGAGATGTATAATATTCTGATGGCTCAGTTAGGATTAAAAAATATTTAATCAGGTAGGAACAACTTTCTGAACATAATAGAGAGAAACCTAATACCAATAAATGAAGTCCAGCACTTAGGTTTTATTAATTAATGATTTGTAGGGAGTGGCTATAGGGTTAAGCCTCAGACTGAGCTGTTGGTAAGTCCCAGCTTAGAGGGCACAGCCCTCTTAGGATAATTAAGCTTGAACTTATGATATCCCCTAGATCCTATCTGGGTAGCTAATGGCTATGGGAGGCGCAGCAAGTGCTGCCAAAACAAGTGAAACTCACAAGAACATTGCAACTATGGTGAACTACTACCTTGTTTACCTTTGGTTATAAAATAAAGGCTCATTTTGCAGTCTGGATCTTTTCTCTGTGACCTCAGCCAGGCACAGGAGATCCACAGCTTATTCTCTTTGTCTGTCTTTTCTAAATCCTTCACCATCCCTCCCCGAGCACTCCCCCTCCCCACCCCACCCCCCGGCACAGGTTCACCAAACCCTTGGCTGTGCTGGCACAGCACAATGATTCAAGATGGGAAGACTTGGCTGGCAACGATTTGTGTAAAAAAAGACGCATGGCTATTCGCTGAGTACAGGTTCTATGAGACCACCCGGTGGAAATCACAGGAGGTTGAGGGGACTGACTTTAAGCTGGCCCACCTCCTTGTGTTCATAGGCTTCCCCCTGAGGATGGATGGGACTGGGGGCTTGCTCCCAATCAACACAATATGGCCAAGTGACAAGCTGTCACTTGTGTGATTATATTGTGTAAGACGTTCACTCCCATTCTGCTAGGAGACTCTCCCTTGCTGGCTTCGAGGAAGCGGGCTGTTATGCAGTTAGAACACACATAAGGGAATGAAGGTGGTCTCAGCCAATAGCCAGCAAGAACCTGAGGCCTCCATCCAATGACCCACAGGAAAGTGAATGCTGCCACCAACCCCATCAGCCAGGAAAGTGATCCCTCCCCACCTGATCCTCACGCAGGCCCAGTTGACACCTTGACCGCAGCCCTGTAGGACCCTAAAGCAGGTCACCCAACTCAGTAGGCCTGGGCTCCTGGTCCACTGGAATTGTGAGCTGATAAATGTGTGTTATTACTGAGTTTGTAGTAATTTGGTTATGCAGCAATAAAGAACTAATACAGATTTACTCACTGAATCAGTTCATATACCAGGTGCTGCATGTAAAAGGGGACAATAATAAACAGGTGTGGGATGTACCCAGAAAGGTTATGGTGGGCCCATGTCCCATGAGGTGGACTGAAAGTGTGTACTCTCAATGACATTGGGACAACACCTGGAATAAACCAACGACCGTAGTGTCCATGGGGGCCTGACTTAAGCTGGGCTTAGCCAGACAGGAAACAAGGGCAATGGGTGAGACATTAGTATGCAACAAAAAAGGGTATCTTAATGACATGAACTATATAAAATGGGACAGCCTTATGAGGTATAATCAGAGCAAAGGATTGGACGGCACCACCTTTTACATTCAAATATAGTAAGGATCAAGTCCTGCTTCCATAAACACAGGGTCATGTGCAGTAAAATTCTGAGGTAATGCTACAACAAACAGTTTGGGCGATAAGATGAGGTCATGCATTTACATCTACCTTTGCTTTTATTCATCCTACTTAGGGCAGGTAGGGAGAAGTGAGTTGATGAGGAAAAGGGTGTGACTAAATGAGGGAGGGTAGAGAAGGTATGGATGAAAGCTTTCCTTTCCCATTTTCAACCCAAAGTAAGTATCGATGCTCATTATTTTGCATAGAGCCAGCAAAATCAACAGTAGGCATCAAAATATTTTCTAGTCACAAGATAAGCAAAATATATGCCTGTATGTGGTGTGTGTGTCTAAATCCTCTCTCCCTTCATTTTTAAAAAAATATATTTTATTGATTTTTTACAGAGAGGAAGGGAGAGGGATAGAAAGTAAGAAACATCGATGAGAGAGAGACATCGATCAGCCTCCTCCTGCATACTCCACACTGGAGATGTGCCTGCAAGCAAGGTACATGCCCCTAACCAGAATCGAACCCGGGACCTTTCAGTCTGCAGGCCGATGCTCTCTCCACTGAGCCAAACTGTTTTCGGCTCTACCATCATTCCTTAAGGCTTAAGCTAAAGTACCACTACATCAGGGGCTAGACTGTTTGAATTGTTCATTTTTGGCAATGGCCCCTGGCATACAGGCTGGATGCAGGATTAGGAAAGGTGCTTTAAACTGCTGATTTGGGGTTGTGTTTTCCAGAGCAGCCAAACCTGTAGTGAGATTCTGCAGAGCAGAGAGCGTTACCTAAGAAAGGCAGCAGAGGGAGCTGCTGGACTGAGAAAATGAAAAGCTGCTGGGGCTTCAGAAAACGACTTGAATATTTAATCAGCTGGATTAAAGGAGATGGTGTTTCCAAAATATTGTGCAGAGTTTTCCACATGGCAAAGGTTTACAGGAGAGGCAACCTAAATAGTAAAGGGCAGCTCTGAGAGTTTTATTTGAAGTGATTCCACCTGCTACAAGGTTAAGGCCAGGCTCAATCGTACATGGCTGTACATGGGAATCACCTGAGAAGTATTAAAGAAAAAAAAACTATTAAAAAAAATACTAAAGACTGGGACGTATCCCAAAGAGTCTGATTTAATTGGCAGAGCTGCAACCTTGGTGTGTGGAATTTTCTAAACCTCCCTAGTGACTTTAATGCCTGATAAAGTTGGGACCACTGACTAGCCCAGTGTACCAGGCAATCTCTCAGTGGTCCTCGGTTTAGTTAGGTGGTTTATAGATTTTTTTTTTTTCAAAAGCCTTTGGCCTGGATGCAGAGGGCAACAAAAGACTTTCAGTAGATGAATGAACAAAACAAGCAGTTGGCTATTAGAGAAATCAGGAAATGCTCTCAACTGAAAAACTCTGTAGCTCCTTTAAAATGTTTTCTTCCAACTACATTTTCATTTTCCCCTCTCTCTGTTCACCTGCTGTTTCTACTACTCCCTGCTTCCCTAAACCCCGACTCCCTCACGGATTTCACTCCCATCACAACAGCTTCTCTTCTTCTCACTGAGTGATGTTACTGTGACAGGGCTTCAGACTGTCGGTCCCCAAGAGTGCGCCCCCCCCCCCCAAGAGTGCGCCGCGGGAGCCAAGGCAATGGAAATACACAGGCACCAGGCTCAGGACCCCAGGGTGGAGGGGGGTCATGTTGCCAAGTGAAGGCAGCAGAACTAGGCTGACTGCCTGAAGCAGCACCACAAAATGCAGAAAAACAAAGCCAGGGAAAGGAACCTGGAGGCAGGAGCAGGAGATGCCAGAGCCTTGCTGCTCAAAGTGTGGTCTGTGACCCCCCAGTGGCATCACCTCGGAAAGAGGCCCGACCCGATGAATGAGAACCTATAATTTCGCACGAACCCGGGGGATGCCCGTGCACACTGAGGTTTGAGAAGCACTGCTTCAAAAAATTCATTCTACTTGAAAGGTACAAGTAGTAGCAAGGAAATTAGGGTCACCTTCATCCTTTTTTATTTGAATAGCATTTGGGAAGGGGAAATTGTGGGCAATTTCAAGTTCAGTGGTGTGGGCAGTTGGTACCAGGAGCTACTACGGATGGTTGTGTGAAGGACGGGCTCAGGGTCTGTAAGCCAGAGCTCACCTAGCAGTCCCTGCTTGCCAGTCCTTAGTTTAACATCCCAGGAGTCTCCATGTCAAGAGGCTCCCAATCACTTTTGAAAACTGGCAGGATGCGAATACTGATAATGTTTAAAAACACTGATGCTCTTTACTTCAGTGCAAACTTGAGGCGAATTAAAATTCTATTGTTACAGAAAACCGAAGAAGAACCGAGCAATACTTAGAGAGAAATTTTTATCAGCTAAGTGGGCTGATTTTGCTCTCTCTGACGGAGAGCAAAAGACTCTGAGAAAAAGAAATCTCGAAGCTGCTAAAGACTTTTGCATTCCGCCACAGTGGGTCCACCCTATCTTTAAACAAAATAAACAATAGAAACATATAACAACTATTCCCTTCCTAACCCAACGGGGGTCTCAGCTAATCCCCAAGGAACTCCTTGACTTCCAGGGAGGTGATCAAGCTCCGCCTTCACTCACTTGGAGTGGGCCTAACCAACTGGGGCCTCTACCTTGCCGATTCTGTCAATAGGTCCCAAAGTGTCCGTCCACTCCCCAGATGCTGGCTGGGTCCTGGGCTGAGGTCTGGGAATGCCCAAAGTCCCCCAGTTCAATTCTGCTAAATCAGCAGAGCGATGGCTCCCAGAAGCCTATCCAGCTCCCTCAGGCCCCAAACCTGGCCCATTTATCGGAGGCCAAAAGGCCAAGCTGTTGTTCCCTGGCTCAGGGAATCTTAATGTTACAGAAAACCAGGGAAGAACCCAGCAATACTTAAGAGAGATGGAGTTACATTTATTATGTGTGGGTCCAGAGGAAAATGTTTCTCAAATTCTGGGCCCTAACATGGAGGAACTTTCCCTATTTATATGTTTTTACCTTCTTTGTCTCCCAAATAGGGGGTGTTTCCAGCCCCCTTTGCAAGTTCTGGGGCCTTAAGATCTCAACCAAAAGCTTGGCTTGGTGCCAGCACTGATAATTTTATCCAGGGAAGGTTTAATGGCCTCTCTGAAGAGGGAGTAGTGTTATTTTCCTTATTATTTAAGTAAGCAAGCATCTACAGAAGCCAAATAGCAGAGTTAAAATTTCAAACAGCAGTTTTATATAAGATGGATGCTTCATTATGATACCCATGGTATATGTCATACCTGACACATAACACATACCCAAATTGATCACTATTTTCTTTTTCTTGAATGAAAGTAGTTTCCCTATTTCCTGAGCAAAGACTGTGGCAAGCTTATTGATTATTGGGAGACATGAAAATGCGAAACTAGAACTTTTACCCTAAAAAAATGTAGTATTGTAAATATTCATTTTATGACATTAAAATTTAAAATGACAGAACTATTGAACTGATTCATCACACTATGAAACTTTGTGTTTTAGAAAATCATATTACCTTCAAAAACATGTTAATGGGAATGAATGTATAAGTTTCCTGTGGGTGCTATAATAAATCACCACAAAGGTGGCGGCTTAAAAGGACAGAAATTTAATTCTCTCAAAGAAGTTCTGGTGTTGGAAATCGGTTTCCTTGGGCTGAAATCAAGAAGTCTGCAGGATCACTCCCTCTCCCTGCTTCTTCCAGTTTCCGGCGCTAAGGGATTCCTTGGTTTGTGGCTTTATCACTCCAATTTCTGCTTCTGTCTTCACACTCCTTTTCCTTTTCTGTAACAAATCTCCTTCTACTCTCTCTTTTAAGGACACTAATGACTGCATTTAGGGCCCACCTGGATAAGCTAGGGTAATCTCCTCATTTAAATATCCTTAACTTAATCCCATCTGGAAAAAAAAAATTGTTTTCTAAATAAGGTAAAGTAAGGCCCAGGAATAAGGGCCTGCTATCTTTGAGTGTTCTTTATTCATCCTACTCCAGAGTAAAATTACCATTTAAAAAGATGTGTTCTAAATGATACTCAGAATGTATTATTTATACATAGAAAACAGAAGTAAACAGAAAAAGCTGTGGAAACATGTCTTATAGCAATAATAACTTCACCTAAGCTGTTTTACTGTTGGCAACTTTACATCTATTATTTCATGAGTTGTCATCAACCCAGTAAATAGGACAATATGGACTGCTCTGCAGATGAAAAAACTAGAATGCAAAGAGGGCACCTGCTCAGGTCTCCTAGAAGAGAACAGAACCAGACAGAATCTGGATTTAAATTTTTTTGTTTGTTCTTCAGTTATAGATGACATTTAATATTATAATAATCTTGGGTGTGAAGCAGAGTAGTTAAACATTATATAACTTACTAGAGGCCCCCGGTGCATGAAAATTCATGCACTGGATGGGGGTCCTTCAGCCCAGCCTGCCCTCTCTCACAGTCCAGGAGCCCTCAGGAGTGGGAGGTGACCCAGCAATCAGGGGAAGGTGGTACCCCCATCACACCTTTGCTGCTGCCACTGCCGGCAGCACAAGCCTGGGCCAGCCCTGATTACCTGAGCCTCAGGTGGCCCTGGGTAGCTGAGCAGCTGCCATCCAAGGCTTGCCTGTGCCTCAAGCATCAGCTGGGCAGCTGCCATCTGAGGCCTGCCTGCACCTCAGGCCAGCCTTGGGCAACTGGGGGCTGAGGAGACTGGGCATCACGGTCTATGGTTGTGGGTGCCGCCATCTTTGAGGATGTGGCAGTCAATTATCATATTCCCTCCTTATTGGCTGTGGGCGCCACCATCTTTGTGAGGATGTGACAGTCAATTAGATATCCCATCCTTATTATATAAGATGAAGTGTTCTCTGTGATGTCTGGTACCCCCCACACCATATACAGCTACTACAATATTACTGACTATATCCCTATGCTATACTTTATATCCCCTTAGCTATTTTGTAACTACCATTTTTTACTTCTTAATCCCTTCACATTTTTCATCCAGCCTCCCAATTCCATTTCTACCTGTCAAGCATCATCAGTCTGTTCTCTGTATCTATGAGTTTGTGGTGTGTGTTTTTTTTTGGGGGGGGGGGGGGAGGGTTTTAGATTCCACATATAAATGAATGTGGTATTTGTATTTCTCTGTCTAACTTAGAATGATACCCTCGAGATTCATCCATGTTGTCAGGAATGAAAGGTTTTCCTTCTCTTTTATGGCCAAGTGATATTCTGTTGTATTTATGTACCACTTCTCTGCCCTGTTGCTTACTGATGGACACTTAAGTTACTTCCTCATCTTGGCTATTCTAAATGCTGCTGCAATGAACACAGGGATACATATGTCTTTTCCCATGAGTGTTTTGGATTTCTTTGGGTAAGGACCCAGAAATGGGATTTCTGGGTCACATAGTTCTATTTTTCCATAGTGGCTGTACCAATTTGCAATCCCACCAATAGTGCATGAAGGTTCCCTTTTCTCCACATCCTCATCAACATGTTGTTTGTTGATGACACCTGTCTGACAGGTGTGAGGTGTCATTTCTTTGGGGTTTTAATTTGCATTTCTCTGATGAATGGTGATGTTGAACACCTTTTTACATATCTGGCCATCTGTATGTCTTCTTGGAGAAATGTCTATTCAGGTCCTCTGCCCATTTTTAACCAGATTGTTTGTCTTTTGATTGTTTGTATGAGTTCTTCATTTAACTTGGAAATTAATCCCTTATCAGATGTGTCATTGGGGAATAGTTTCTTCCACTCAGTAGGTTGTCTTTACCTTTTATTGATGGTTTCTTTCACTGTGCCAAAGCTTTTTAGTTTGAGGCAGTCCCATTTGTTTATTTTTTCTTTTGTTTCCCTTGCCCGAGGAGATGTACCAGAAAAGATATTTGCTAAGAGTGATCAGAGAGTTCATATTGCCTATGTCTTCTTCTAGGAGTTTTAATGGTTTCAGGTCTTAAGTTTAAGTCTTTAATCCATTTTGAGTTTATTCTTATATATAATGTAAAATAATGGTCTAGTTGCATAGAATGCATGTATCTGTCCAGTTTTCCCAACACCATTTATTGAAGAGATTGTCTTTGCCCCACTGTACATTTTTTCTCCTTGGTCATAAATTAACTGACCACATAGGCATGGAGTTTATTTCAAGGCTCTCTATTCTGTTTCATTGATCTATGGAACACAAACTGTAAATCAGGTGCTGCTGCAACATTATTAGTAGGACTCTTAATTCATCTCAGTTGACTCCTTATGTATGCAAGACCAGCAGAGACTGAAGCATGAAGCTGAGTGGTCAGCCAGGCAACCTCACCAGCTAAGTGACTCCTTCCTCCCGGCTGGTGCTGCCCTGCTTCTGCTGACCTGCAGGACCTTTTAGATTGGTTTCAAAGTCACTCCTATATTGCTATTTACTAAGAAAGCCTATTTTGTCACTCACACTTATTCGATCCTGACAGTCATAGGAACGATAATCCTTCAGAACCAAGGGTGGAAAAAGTATTTATTATTATTTTTCCTACTTGTGGATCTGGTACACAGAATTTTGTTGTAAGTAACATAATAAGCACCCATGAGCTCACCACCTCAGACAAGAGCTGGGTCATTTAACTTCTAACCACCACCAGTGAGCTCCATCCTGAAACATGCTCATTATTCCTTTTCCTTTTATATAATTTTATTGTCCTTGTAAAGGTTACAAAATTTGTTTTATTTTTCAATTTTATATACAAAGTATAATGCTGTAGCGAATCTTTGGGGATTTTTTAAAACATATATTGCTAAGATTCATCCGAACTCTTGTGTAACTATTATGTGAATGGAATGGTACTATTCATCAACGTCTCTTACTGATGGCCATTTATGTTATTAATAAGCTTGGGCCCAGGATTCAGGAAGGAAAATTGCATAATATAAAAATGCCAAGTTGAAACTCATCAGACATCTTATCACTTTACTGTTATAAAATTCCATAACAAAAAAAGAAAAGATTGGCTCCTGACATCGAGTTGCATTCCAAGAGTTCAAGAGCTGTTCGGGACTCATAATACATTTTCCCAAAGAAACAATTTTCTATATGGTGGTTAGTCCCCAGGCTGATGTTAAATACATAACAAACCAGAAAGCCATACAGAACCAAACCACCTCATACAGTAGAATGTCCGATAAAAGTGCAACTACCGTAGAAATCCCAACACTCTCCCAATGGAGGCACCAGGGAGCTGGAGAGAGCTCCTGTCCCCAAGACTCAGGAAGCTCTAGCCTGGGGAAACCACTCCAGCCCAGAGCGGGGACAGGCTGGCCTGAGGCATCCTAGCCCAGGGGGAGACAGGCATGGGCCTAAGGTCAAGAACACAGAGGGAGCAGAGACTTGGGAGAAGTGACAAGAGCTGTCTTGGAGGGGGTAAGGAGTGATCCCAAAGCGAGTCATTTTCCCTGCATTTTTGGCACTGCTTAATAGGGCAATGGGGAAGGTCTGAAGACTGCCTAGTGGAGTGTCAGGCTGCATTTTCTCTCTATTATTCACAGCCTTTTACCTCTTCTTTCAAGGAGGCCCCTACTAGCACTTAGGATGGGGCACTGAAGCAGCTAAATAGGGGGCTCCTGGAAGAAGTGGTGAGTTTCCACCCCGGTGTTGTGTCTGCAGTGGTGGAGGAGGGAGAACAGGACGGAGTAAGCGCTGTATGGGAGTATGTAGGTCAGGGCCTGCCTACGAAAGGAATCCATACATTTATACCTGTTCTATAAAAGATGCTATTATTTTTAGAGCTTTGAATGGAGTATGCAGGAATGTGTGAATTACAACTAAATCTCTGGTAAGTTTACTAGCAGAAAGGCTGTTTAAAAAATTTAGGTCAAGGGACTTCTACAGCATGTGCTGCATTAGCAGTATTTTATTATAGATTTTGCAACTGTGAATATACTATTTGGATAGATACCATTACAACTACAAGATATGTGTATATTATTGCCTATTTATTCATTTATGCATAAAAATTACTGCAAACCTCTTACTGCCAAGGACTATGCACTAGATGCCAGGATGCCATCTCCCTTTTACCACTATATTTTGTTGTTGTTGTTAATATATTTTTATTGATTTCAGAGAGGAAGGGAGAGTGAGAGAGAGAGAGAAACATCAACGATGACAGAGAATCATTGCTTGGCTGCCTCCTGCATGCCCCCTACTGGGGATGGAGCCCGCAACCTGGGTGTGTGCCCTTAACCAGAATTGAACCCGGGATCCTATCCACTGAGCCAAACCAGCTAGAGCTATCACTACATTTTTATGACATTAAAACTTAAAATGATAGAGCTACTGAACTGATTCATCAAACTATGAAACTTTGTGTTTTAGAAAATGATATTACCTTTAAAAACATGTTAATGGGAATGTATTAGTTTCCCGTGGATGCTGTTATAAAAAGCCACAAACTTGGTGGCTTAAAAGGATAGATATTTCATTGTCTCAAAGAAGTTCTGGAGTCAGATGTTGGAAATCAGATTCACTGGGCTGCAAGCAACATGTCAGCAGAGTCACCTGATAAAGGGTGACCTTTATGATAACCTTTCGTCCAGTGGCCCCAGTGGCTTTCTCCTGGTCCAGAGCAGCCCCTCACTCTCAACACAACACTCTTAGCAACTGACACCCAACACCACAGCCTCTCACCTACACATGGACTATTCATTTCTAACCAGTTCCGTGGGTTCCGAACTGGAATTTAGAATACCACTGCTAATATTTGGTATTTACCATCTAAAATGAATAAATAAGTTGAAAATGATGTCTTCTCTCAGGAAGTATGGCTGCTATTCAGGTCCAGACAACTTCGGGTGCTCCTAACAGGCACCGAAAGCTGGAGCCGAGAAGTTCTCTGCAGAACACGACACTACGGGTTCATCATCAGGTCAGTGAGTTCAGTGTAACTTTCAATTGCTGTATTCTTGATTTTAAATGCTAAACTGGGGCTCATTTAGCTTCATCAGCACCAGTTTAGATTATTCTAAGCTATCTGGTTAATGTCACATTATATTTTAATGCATTTTTGAATCAATGGCATAGTTGAACAATTATTTTCCAATAACTGGAAATTATTACAGTTCTGTACTTTGAGTTATATATGAATCAGCTAAGAGACTAATGCAAAAAGCAAATATATGCCTATATCTTCCTTACTCCTTAACCGTTTTTTTGTGTATGTGTGTTTTTCCCTCAAAACACTTATATATATGGACTGAATGTTTGGGTCTCTCCCTCCCCAAAACTCATTATGTTAAGACCCTAACCCCCAATGTGATGGTATTTGGAGACGGGGTCTTGGGAAATAATGAGAATTGGATTGAGTCAGGAGGAGGGTGGGTCCTCATCATGGGATTAAGATCCTTATTTTAAAAGGAGCCCTGGGATCTCACTGAGCACACTCTCCAGGGAAAGTCATGTGAAGACATGGCCAGGAGAAGAGCCCTCACGAAGAAATGGACCATGCCGATCCTGGACCTCCAGCCTGCACGACTGTGAGAAATAAATGTGTATTATGGAGCCCCTCAGTCTATATTATTCTGTTACAGCAGCCAGGACCCATGGAGCCACTGTGTGCTGCTCTCCATTGTTAAACAGGAAAGGGCAGGACTGGTAGGCCCAGAGATCTGTGGCCAGCCAGAGCGTCCGGGGGGAAAAGAGAGTGGAAGCCTGTCCTGGAGGAGCTCCCGGTGGGAAACACACTCCAACTTATCCTGTGTCACGATCGTTTGGACAAGGACTTTAATAATGTTCAGAGTGGCTAGGACAAGGGGCTTCAGTATATAGAAATATGAAATGTGATATAATGAATAGCAAGCCTTACATAGGGACCTCTGAGTTATATAGAGATATACAAATGATGTCTGAAACAGGCTGGGTGACTTGCAAGGTTCACAGAGCTAATGGTGACTGGAGGGGGCAGGGGAGAGAGGATGGTCTCTGGACACCCAAGAACTAATGGGTTCCCATTAGATTATACCGTAAAAACCGCTGAAACACATATGTTAACCTGTGGCCATGAATGTTACCTCAGGTGAAAGACAAAATGAAGATAATCAGACAAATTTGGGGTAGGACCAACAATGGGTATCTCTTCCTAGTCTCCATCCTACTTCTCTAAGGCCATCCTGTTTTGCTATTTCTTGAGAAGTAGCTTTCACTTGGGATTATTAACACATCACAAAACATTGCCTGGATGGCTTATTACTTTCAGTAAAGGATAAAGTTTCCTACAAGTTAGGAATCTAAGCAGGGCCACAGTGTGGCCTCCTTACACAGTTGAAGCTGTTGCGGCTGCTCTTTCTCTGATCTCTCAAGAAGGCAACATCTCGTCATCCCGTCTCCGCTGTCCCATTCCCCCACAGCCCAGTCACAGGGGTCAAGGACAGCCTAACAAGACTGCCTGGCAACAGGCAGGAGCAAAGGCCATTCCAACCAAGGTGCAAAGCCTTCTAATGATCACATTCACTACAGAGGCAGGTAACTCAGTCCTTTCAAAGAGCTCACTGAGTTTTTTAAACATGTGAAGACATGGCCAGAAAAGAGCCCTCACTAAAAATTGGACCATGCCAGTCCTGGACCTCGAGCCTGCACGACTGTGAGAAATAAATGTGTATTATCGAGTACCTCAGTCTAGGATATTCTATTATAGCAGCCAGGCTTATGGTTCCTTCTGATTAAAATAAACTCCTATTACAACATGTTGAGGAACAGAGATCAGGGCGGGTAGGCATTTTTGAAAAATAAAAAATTAGGACTTTGGCCAATGGCACTGCTGCCTAAGAGGACTGGGAACTCATATTTTTAGTAGATGTGGAATTAAATTCAAAAAAAGGAGGAAAATTCTCATTGCCACCCTTATTTTCCTTATGTTGCATTAGAGACACTGCACAGGCAGTTGGCTCAGAGTCAAGGTGCAAAACTGACCTCCGTCGACGCATTTATAGATGACTCTGTCATGTACAAATAGAGCCGTTGGTGTCTTTCTTTCTTCTACCAGCCTTGTCAGCAGCTTCCATATGATCAAGTCATGCACAGTCCTTTCAAGGGCCGGACTTGAGCCAACAACAATTACCACAGTTTCAGTACTTTCTCTGTTCATGTACTATGCCTGCCTGCATGCAATTTATTCAGACGTAAGTCACAAAGTTATGGCCCTCTACTAAATTATTCACGGGGTAAGCCTTCAACCACAGCCAACTGGAACTGAGGAACTTGGTTCCCTCAAGACGGCTTTGAAAATGTACTTTTCTATCTTTGGACAGTGCCCTGCTAGAAACCCATCTCTTCCTATTAGGCTCTTCTGTTGCTAACTTCAGAACTGAGAGATCCGAACCAAGTGGCAGGTACAACTATAGTACAGAACAAAGCAACTGGGTTTCGTTAGGGTGTGTTCGTCATATAAAGCAGCACTGGATGCTCTTAGTAGGGTGTACTACAAAAAGTTCTGTTCCTAGATTAGAAACCAACATTTTGAAAATGCCCAACCCTCCCACCCCAGACCAAGAAAACCTCACTCATTTCAGATGACACCGGTGATGATGCAGGTTAGCAAATAGAACACCTCAAACATATCCTCAGTTCTTAAGTTCCTTTAAAAATGATTTGCTGTCAGGTGCATTTCAGGCCAGGCTGACTGGAGGGCAGAAAACGCTTGGTTGGCTGGGTACAAGAAGTGTTCATGGTTGTAGACTGCAGAGGGGCATGTGTACAAGCTAAGAGCATGAAGTACTCAAGGACTGCTACTAAACTAGGGAGAGGTGTGCGGAGAGTGAGGGCTGAGAGAAAGGAGGCTCTCGGCCACACTCTCCAGTGCTCCCTTGTGTAGGACATGTTGATACCCCATTTCATTCAGTTCTCACAACAATGCCTTGTTACAGATGAGAAGGCTGAAGCTTAGAGATGTAAGGGACTTGACTAAGACCTTCACTAAGCAGGAAGAAGCAGGATTTCCAAGAAGTGACTGGCCCCCAAATCCACATTCCTTTTTAAACTGTACTACACTGTTTCTAGGTTCTAGGCTCCGTTGGTGTCCTTCCCTGTGGGATGAAACTGGCCACCCCACCCCCATTACTTTTAGTTACTTTTCCAGTGGGGAAGCCACCTGTGCTTCAGTTTACCCTTTGGCAAAATGGGAATAATAACGAGTACCTACCTCATTAGGCTTTTGATAAGATTACATAAGGTGATAGATGTAAATACTTCAAAAACCATATGACACATAGTAGCACTCAGTGAAAGTCAGCTGCCACCATCACCATCATCACCATCATCATAATTCCCATTTTTACAAAAAGGTTTTTAATCCTCACCCAAGGATATATTTTATTTCTTTTTTTTTCTTCCAAAATTGATTTTAGAGAGGGCGTAAGGGAAAGGAAGAATGAGAGAGAGAAACATAGATCAGTTGCCAAGAGTAGGAGTTATCAGTTTGAAACATCTTCCCTGAATTATAAAATGCATGTACCCTTAAAGACAACATGTATATTTAGCTGGACTGTGGAAGTCAACTTTGTGGGCAGATCACCACCAGTATTACTAAGACCAACAAAAATCAAACTTAAATTTCATGTTTCTAAAACACAGAAAACAGATTTATGAAGTAGCAGGAACAGCAATGCATTTATTATGAAAATGAGCCTTAATGAGAACATCGTATTCCACTGTGTGAGAGGGTGGTGCTGTGAAGTAAAAAACACAGCCCGCTGAGGTATGTGGTGTCCTCAATCGGACAAGGAAATCAGTAGAACCATAGTTCACATACTCCCAACAAAAACCCAGCTGTTAGTACTTTTGAAGGACTCAGTTGTTTCATTAGATGAAAAATGTCTCCATTGAGGGCTTAAAATATTGATGCCCCAAAGAGGTTTTCCTCACTGCCACATGGCATCAGTCTTAAAAGAGATCATGGTGCGAGGCTCCAGAGGCCAAAGGGGTAAGTTAAGAGGATGCAGCTCCTCACTGTGCAGGAAGTAATTCTTTTTGAGAGACTATATATCAGTCCAGAAAGAACTGGTGAACTTTTTCTAAAAATGCAATGGAAAGGACCTAAAAGAGATTCATTCCGGTCATTTTGTTTTCATCTTGAACATAAATGAAAAAAAAATTCCTAATAAAAATATAATACTGCCTGGCCGGAGTAGCACAGTGATTTGGTACCATCCATGTATTGAAAGCTTGCCGGTTCAGTTCCTGTTCTGACATATACCTGGGCTGGGAGTTTGATCCCCGGGTTGGGGCACACACGGGAGGCAACTGATTGATGTTTCTCTCTCTCTCTCTCTCTCTCTCTCTCTCTCTCTCAGCATGCCCTTGGGTAAGGATTTTTTTAAAAATATAAAAAGTGTAGTACAACTGCCTATATGTCTTGTAATAACTAGATACCCGTATCTGCATTTATATAAATGTCAGAGCAATCTCCAGAGATCCCTGGTAACCTAAATAACAGTAATATGTTTGCCTCTGGAGGGAGAAACCCAGAGCTGGGGTACTGGGGTAAGAGACATATTTTTACTCATTACCATTTTGTACAGTTTGAATTTTGTAAAATCATGCATGTTTTTAATTACCTCTTTAAAATTCATGATAACTATGTAAATAATATATAAAAGGTATTGGGACATCTGGCAAGATCTACAGACATCTTTTGGTTGACATGACAGAGGATGGAGGGATTGCACTGGCATTTAGTGGGCAGAGACCACGTTTACTGCTAAACATCCTACAGGCACAGGACCCCCCCACCCCCCACACTCCCCAGATATCCAGCTCAGAAGGTCAATAGTGCTGCTGCTCTAAATGATAGCCTTTCCACAGAGAACATAAACACACAGAGCATGACTTATACAAACAACTACTGAGGCTGCCTTTTGGCTCCTCTCTGCTCCAGACAGAGTCTATCAGCCAGAGACAGGGAATGGAGAGACCGCGCAACCCTCCCCTTCTCCCCGGAGCCGTTTCCTGTCTGGCTGGGGAGAAACAGCTTTCATCAGTAGCTCTTAGCAGGGGAAGCAGTAATAGCAAGATCGGTTGCCTGAGGAAGAAGTGACCATAGGCCCTCTCTTCATGGGCCTAGGTGGGTGGGAGGGGACACCTGGGGCTGTACTGCTTCAGTTATTCATGTTTAAACAAGTTTGGTTAAAAGCCATTCCCACTTTTACCTCTCAAACATAGCCCCGTGCCTACAGGCAAACTGTGACCTTATAGAATCCAGTGGCAGCATCCAATGATCTGTTTGAGATCCTGAGGCTTCAATTAATTTAGGGACAGTAAGGTAAACAAAGGAAGAATCCTCACAAAGCACCATTTGCTTAGAGAGCCTCTGGTCCCCCAAAATATCCTTTGATAAGACAGCCCACAGAACCTCACATCAGGAAGTACATAAGGAGGTTCCCTTTACAGTAACATGAAGGAGGAATGATCTTGCCTCCTTGAAATGTAGTCTATTAAAGTTAAACTTGTCCCTCTAACGTGCTTTTTTCTCTTGCTCATTTTAAATCAGATTTCTTGTCCTTGTTCATTTTTGCATTACATTGTATTGTAACAAAACCATATAATGTTTAAGCTGAAAGGGACCTTTAAAATACTCAAACAAAATCCTCACATTTCACAGATAATAACATAATTAACACATATAGAATTTCTCTGTAGCCGGCCAGCACTGTTCTCAGTTACTTCAATTAATTCCTTTAATCCACAAAGCCACTTGATGAGGCAGATAAAATTATCATCACCCCTATTTTACTGATGAGGAAAATGAGGCACAGAGAGGTGAAGTACCACGTTTGGCAGACAGATTTCTAAGATGACCTTCAGTTAGTCAAGCCCTTGAATAAACCGCTCCCACTGCCTGCAGGCAGAAGCTGTGACTGGCTTCAAGTCAACAGTATATGGCCATAGTGATGGGAGAGTCATTCCCCTGAGGGCAAGATATCATTTAAGACTCTGTTTTGGTAGGCTTAGTAGTCTGGAGAAAGATTCTTCCACTGGCCTTGAAGAAGTAAGTTGCCATGTGGTGAGAGACATTAAAGTCACATGACAGGGACATTAAAGAAAGTCACATGACAGGGACTATTCTCTAGGAACTGAAAGCTAACAGCCAGAAAATGGGGACCTCATTCTACAGAATTCTGCCAACCACAATATGACATGGAAGGAAGATCCCAAGTTCCAGAAAGGAATGCAGTCTAGACAACACCTAGACTGTAGCCTTGTGAGAGCCTGATCAGAGGACCTAACTATGCTGTTGCCTGGACTCCTGATCCACACAAACTGCAAGGTCATAAATGTACATTTCTCTAAGGCATTAAGTTTGTGGGAATTTGTTATGCAGCAATCCTATATAATAAAAGGCTAATATGCAAATTGTCCCGTTGACTGGGAGTTCGACCAGGAGTTCAATTGGGAGTTTGACCAGGGGGTGGAGCCAGCCAGCCAATCACCCATGGCCCCGCCCCTGGGCCAGGCTGGCTGGACCCCATTCGTGCATGCATTCATGCAGTGGGTTTCTAGTGGAAATATAATAGATATGTCCAAGCTCACAAAGCAAGTAAAAGGAAGAGCAGTATTCAAACCCCCATGGTCAGACTCTATTATTCATTCCCTTAACCACAAACATCAAACTGTTAATAATGCAATCTATGGGGCATGGAGAGGTGGATTGTTTTACTTATCCTATTGAATTTTTCTTCACTACATTTCTTTTTTTTTTTTTTTAATAATTTTTATTGATTTTAGAGAGGAAGGGAGAAGTAGAGAGAAATAGAAACATCAGTGATGAGACAGAATTATCAATAGACTACATGCCACCCCATACTGGGAATCAAGCCCACAACCCAGGCATGTGCCCTGACCAGGAATCAAACTGTGATCTCCTGGTTCATAGGTCAGTGGTCAACCACTAAGCCACACCAGCTGGGTCATTGCATTTCTTTACTCTTTGACACGTTATACACTCATGAATGAATGGACACACATACACATTATTTGTTTTCTGTATTGCTGACTAGAATATGGGATCTATATGGGCAAAGACCTCTCACTATTTTGTTCACTGTTGTATTCCTATCACCTAGAACCATGCCTGGCACCACGTAGATGGTGAAATGATTCATTGAATGGCATGAATGAATGCAATCACTGAGAAGCTGAGGCATGGAGACCTGCTTGAATGAAGTGGCTAGATGATTATGGCAAAGCCAAATGTGGTTGGCTGTATTACTGATCTCAACTCCTCACCCCTTCCTGTAACTGCACCCTCTGCCATCTGGCTCTGCCGCTCCTCCATGGCAGTGTGACTAGCTTGGCCAATGGCAAGGGGCTGGATGTGAAAAGAGCACTTACAAACTTAGAATTTAAGAGGTAACACCTGTTTCCATTCGTCCGTCTTGCCTTTCTGTGATTGCGAGAGTAAAGCATGCCATGATTAGCCCACTGATCTGAGGAAGAAGAAAATGTGTGGAGCAAACGTGGACTTAACCTGTAGTTGATGAGCTGAGCTTGGATCAGCCAAACCCAACTCACCCACGAGCACCTGAACAAGAATACGTCACTGTTTTTCAGCCACTGCATTTTGAAGTGGTTTACTATGCAGCATTATCAAGGATGAGGAAGAGTTCCTGGTACTTCTAGTCTACTGCAGTCTTGTTAATCTGGAGTTTCACACATTGGCATGATGGGGAAGAAAATGCTAAGCACTCCAATGAACATAGACACTGGGGGGTTGGGGTATGCCTGGGAGGGAGGGGGGGCAATGGGGAGATATGTATACATGTAACACAATAAAAAAATGGAAAAAAAAAGAAAAGAAAATGCTAAGCACTAAAGGAAGACATAATTAATGCTTTAATTGTCCCTATGTTGGCTATAGGATGCTTTGTAACCATTACACTAGAAGCAGCTTTTAGGACAGCATAAATCCAAGATAATAATTCTGTTAAAATAACAAAACAAATACATAAATGCCCTCTTGAAATTAAGGCACTACAAAAAATTACACAAGATTAAAGAGAGAATGGAGGTGTAAATTGGAGCCAGGAGTTCAATAGCTAAGAAACCCTGAGTCAATGGAGAGCTGACAATGGTTAATCACCCGCTTTCAAGATCTGAAAAGACGAAAAGGGTGAAATTCTTTAGTCTGAAGTCTCTGGCTATACTTTAAAATACAGTGTTATTGTCCATAATTCTGTAAAAATTGAAAATAGATCAAAGCTAGATCTATTTGGTGTAATTTTCCCTGAATAAGGTGTAGAAGGAGCATCAAAGCTTAATACCGCAGACATGAAAGAGGAAATGCATGGAGCTGGTAGCTGGATGGAGCTGTGCGTTCACAGAGCAGAGCCAACCTGTGGAGCCAGCCCACGGGGCGAAGCAGACAGTACTAGTGGAAGCGAGCTTAGCACAGAGGCAGCCTCACCACTGCCAACAAGAGCAGCAAAGTTATTCTCATTTACTTGGGATACTATAAGCCAGGCTATCTCTGCTTTAATATCTCTCTCTGTCTCTCTGTCTCTCTCTCCATATATATATTAGAGGCCTGATGCACGAAATTCATGCAGGGGAGTGTGTGTCCCTCAGCCCAGCCTGCACCCTCTCCAATATGGGACCCCTTGAGGGATGTCCAACTGCCCATTTATGCCCAACCCTACTGGGCCTGCTGGCTCCCAACTGCTTGCCTGCCTACCTTCTGATCACTCCCTAACCACTCCCCTGCCAGCCTGATTGATGCCTAACTGCTCCCCTACCAGCCTGTTTGCCCCTAACTGCCCTCCCCTGCAGGCCTGGGTCTCCCCTAAATGCCCTCCCCTAAAGACCTGGTACCCTCAATTGTTCTACCCTGCAGGCCTGGACCCTCCCAACTGCCCTCCCCTGCTAGTCATCTTGTGGAAGCCATCTTGGGTCCACATGGGGGCAGCCATCTTGTGTGTTGCAGTGATGGTCAATTGAATATTACTCTTTTATTAGATAGGATAAGAGGCCTGGTACACAGGTGGGGGTGGGGGCCAGCTGGTTTGTCCTAAAGGGTGTCCTGGATCAGGGTGGGCATTCCCTTGGGGGTGGGGCAGCCTGGGTGGTGGTTTGTAGGCTGACCACGCCCCCCAGCAACCCAAGTGAAGGCCCTGGTATCTGGGATTTACTTATCTTCTATAATTGAAACTTTGCAGCCCTGAGTGGAACCAAGCCTCCTGCTTGCTCCGTGGCTGCAGCCATTTTGGGGGGATTTATCTATCTTTTATAATTGAAACTTTTTAATGGAGGCCAAGACAGGCCAGGGTGTGTGGAAAGCTTGGCTTCCTCCATCACCAAGGGCAACCCAACCCCCCTGCTCTCTCCAGCTTGGTGGCTGCACCATTTTTGTTGGGATTTATTTATCTTCTATAATTGAAACTTTGTAGCCTTAAGTGGAGGCCTGGGCCTGCCAGGGTGTGCAGAAAGCTTGGCTTCCTCCATTGCCAGGAAAACCCAAGCCTCCTGCTCTCTCCCTGGCCACAGCCAGCTTGGTTGGGTTAATTTTCATACTTGGTCCTGATTGGCTGGTGGATGTGCCTTATGGTTATAGCAGAATGATGGTTAATTTGCATGTTACTCTTTTATTAGATATGTTATATGCCTTCTATCTAATAAGAGAGATATACAAACTGACCATCACTCCAACACCCAGGATGGCTGCCCCCTCATATGGTCAAAGATGGATGCCACCATGTGGACACAAGATGGCCACCACAAGATGGCCAGCAGGGAAGGGCAATTGGGAGGGATCAGGCCTGCAAGAGAGGACAGTTGTGGGCGATCAGGCCAGCAGGGGAGGGAAGTTGGGAGGGACCAGGCTGTCAGAGGAAGGAAGTTGGGGGCAACTGAGCCTGCAGGGAAGGGCAATTGTGGGGACCCAGGCCTGCAAGGAAGAACAGTTGGGGATACCAGGTCTGCAGGAGAGGGCATTTAGGGGTGACAAGGCCTGCAGGGGAGAGCATTTAGGGGTGACCAAGCCTGCAGAGGAGGGCAGTTAGGCGCAATCGGGTCGGTAGGGGAGCAGTTAAGCATTAATCAAGCTGTCAAAGGAATAGTTAAGAGAGTGATCAGGCTGACAGGCAGAAGTGGTTACTGGCAATCAGGAAGGCAGGCAGCCAAGCAATTGGGAGTCAGCAGTCGTGGATTGTGAGAGAGAAGTCAGACTGCCCGTTTAGGTCCGATCCTACCGGGGCCTAACGGGGTACCAGATTGGAGAGGGTGCAAGCTGGGCTGAGGAACATACCCCCCATGCATGAATTTCATGTACCGGGCCTCTATATATATCCTTCAATCATCACAATAATCTTACCAGGCAGGTACTCTTCTGTTCAAGACACAGACCAGGCTGAGAGAGTGAAGTGTGTTGTTTGAAGACAAAGAGCTAGCTAATACGTGAAGAAAGAGGGAAGAGACTAGAGAGCTCTGACCCCAAGCCCAGATTCTTCCTGCACCATCAGAGTACTCCTGAGGTTTCTGAGCATTGAGGGCTTCCTTGCCTTGCCTCTCCTTCTTGCTTTTCCTTGTACAGAGGGTTTTGAGTTTACCCAGTGCGTATCTATTCATCATTAATGTCACAAATTGTATCACAAGTTCCCTCAGAAATACCATTGTTCCTTTGTTTAGGAAGTCACGCCACAATTATTTTCTATTGTTTCCTCTTGAGGGATGCCCAACTGCCCGTTTGGACTGCACAAAGCCAGTTTACTGTGGTTTCAAGCCCTGAAATTGGATGAAACTGTAAACAGCACCCTTCTTTAGTTATGGAAATAATCTGGAAAGCTGTCCAGCTTTTGCACTCCAGCGGCCCTGTAATTCAGAATGCTCTGTTATCTCTGTGCACAGATTCACCTACTTACAGAACATGAGTAACAATAGAATACAGTGGTGTTGGTTCTTCCTAACGGAGCTCTTTGAATGCACAGGCCTACCAGAAGCTCTGACACTCATCAGTCACAAAGCCAGGCTCACTCGCCCTGCTTATGTCAAGCACAAACACCTATTCAGTCAGCTGAAGCAATCAATGACAACAACACAGAGACCAAAAGCACAACATTTCAGGGAGCATCACCAAGCATCCAGCCTACTGCTGAGCTGAAGTTATACGAAAATTGACCAGATGTCTTGTTTTAAAAGGGCTCTCTGCCTGACCGATGTGGCTCAATGGTTGACTTGACCATTGACCTATGAATCAGGAGGTCACGGTTCAATTCCCAGTCAGGGCACATGCCTAGGTTTCGGGCTTGATCCCCAGTGTGGGGTGGCATACAGGAGGCCTCCTATCAATGATTCTCTCTCATTCTCCCTTCCCCTCTGAAATCAATAAAAAATAAATAAAAATTATAAATAAAAAAAAGAAAAAGAACTCTCCTTTCTAAAAACTTTGTTTTAAATTTCCCCTTAAATTCTTTTTCATGAAAATAGCATATGCAAACAGCGAAATGAGGGTAATAATTAACAGTATATAAGAATATTTGATAGAAAGGGAGTCTGTTAGCACAGGCCCAGTCCTCACCCCTATAGGTACCCTCCATCTGGAAATAACTCTGTGCACTCCCTGGACATCACATCATATCCACCTGCTCAGCAGAACATTCTGTCTTCCTCCCATTAATGGGCACTTAGACATTTTTTATACTTTGACTATTTTCTTTAAAATATCTTGAAAAATCTTTCCATATTGGAGAAAACAGTGGGGAACAATCTATTTTCAAAAGGTCAACCTCTTTTGAAAACGGAATGTATGTCACTAAAAAATATTAACTTCAGAGAAAATAGATCCGAGTCCTTAAACCATTTTTGCTCATTATGAATGGATTCCAGCGGATACAGTGAAGAAAGGGAACATCAGTGGGGACCAAGGAACAGACAAGCAAGTGTCCTCAGGGATTTGACTGCCTTCTTCCTTGATATAAGGATTGTATTTCTTATTTCCTTTTCCTGCTTTTCTTCACAGGAACAATAGGTATATTGACATTATTGGAAGGCTTAAACAAAGGTCCCTTTTAAGTCACTCTGGGTGCCTCTCTAGATATGCAGTATGTGCATCTAATGTTACTATAGACAATGCTTTGTTGAGTTTTGTTCAATTGTTTAGCAGACGAATACAAGTCTTTCACACATTCACACACACACACACACACACACACACACACACACACACACCCTCCTACTGCTGTAGAAACTGGTTTCCTAAAATTTCAAACTTGCCATAAATGATGACTATAAAAGGTATATAATACTTTAAACAATAAAGATAAAAATAATTTAAAAATATAAGAAAGGAATCAGCACATAGTATTATATTTATCACAGGAAGGCGTGAGATAACACTTAGGCACTCTGCAATTCTGCTTATGATCTGGATTGCAGATCTCTGAGGAAGGATTGCACTACTGGCTAAACAGCTGTTATGCCTGGGGATGGGTTGGGTGGGCTGCGGAGGGACAGTAACAATGCATAACTCACCTTTCAGCAGAGGCTGCCAGGGCATGTAGAGCCACATGGTATATGTTACACAATTACAGAGAGTACAATTTTACGTAATAATAGACAAACATGTAAATTGACTGTACCTCTGCTATGCCACCAGCTGATAGGGGTGATATGCAAATTAACCCAATCAAGATGGTAGGTAAATTTACATACACAGGTGGGGTGGGCAGAGCCATGGCCGGTTGGAGGTGTCCTGGTCAATTGGGGGCCTGGAGAGAAGGGGTGGACAGTTCCAGGTCCCACCTGCAAATCCCATTCCGTAGGGTGCCCAGGGAGTTGGGCAGCTTGAGGCTTTTTAGGCTGCTGTAGGGCATGAGCAAAGGCCCACATTTTGGGCTACTGCTAGCAACCCAATTGTCTATTTATTGTGCCTGAATAGTTTTGCCCCCTTATAAGGACACTAAATTCCCTTAGGGGTTGATTTTCAATGATAGCTATTCCTGGGAATTACTTGAGGGGTGTGTGCATGTGTTTGTGTGTGTGTGTGTGTGTGTGTGTGTGTGTGTGTGTGTGTGTAAAATATTCCAAACAAGTCTACCTCTTCAGGAATTAGTGTCCCAATTCTGTTCAATTTCCATAGATTCTTATTTTGCTGATTTGTAGAGTATCCAGCCAACAGTAAATTTTAAGTGTCCCTGGATGATTCCAACCTGTAGGTTAGAAGCCACTGCTCATGTTTATGTAAATACAAGAGCCAAATGTCCAGGTAAAATACAGAAATCTTAATTGTACAGCTCAATAAATGTTTACCTATGTCTACCCCCAGGTAGCCACTATCCAGAATGTTCTGTTGAATCTTTCTCCATTAGCAATAAAGGCAGAACCAGCTACTTATCTTGGAGAGAGAAAAAAACAGAAAACAAAAGAGAATGTGTGGGAATATGTAATAATACTTCAAAACAGTATCTCCCAATAGTTTTATTTATCAGATTAAAGGCTCTTACTCATCTGTGTTATACACACTGGCAGTTGGACATCCCTGAGGGGTCAGATTGGAGAGGGTGCAGGCCAGTTTGAGGGACACCCTCCCCCGCTGTGCACAAATTTTGTGCACCGGGCCATTCGTAATCTCTAAAGAATATAAATTACTAAGCATAATCTCCAGTGGACTGCACCACCTCTGACAATAGCCTGATGGGTTTTCATCAATCCTTGAGAGCATGTTTGGAATAGGCATCCTTAACTTGATGGATACGTGAAATCCAGTCCCTGAGGCCTAAAGGGCTGTCTGAAATCATGGACAAATGAGAGACCTGAATAAAGGGTGACGACTGGGAGAAACATGTTCCAGTGTTACGGGTTTGTTAGCAGAGAAAACATGTCAGATTTCAAATATCCCCAAATCAAAATTTACAAGGGCAGAAGCTCTAATCTGCAGGAATATAGCTCACAGGTGGGACCGCCTGGAGGGCTGCTGGTCCCACAGGCAGCTCCCTGTCTCCTGGAGCATCCTCCAGTGTGACAGAGGGACTTATTTATGTAGTGATGGTTAGCATAGGCATTGCTCCCTGTAGGTCAGTAATCCCTATCTGCAAAGCCAAAGTTCTGCATTAAATGCTATTTGGGAACCTATTTCCATTACTTTAAGTGGGAGAAATTTTGACATGCTACATGCCAACCCCTAACCCCGCCCTCTTTG
Source organism: Lasiurus cinereus (assembly GCA_011751065.1). NCBI lineage: Eukaryota > Metazoa > Chordata > Mammalia > Chiroptera > Vespertilionidae > Lasiurus > Lasiurus cinereus. The sequence goes on from JAAGEH010000307.1 coordinate 20,378,299, forward strand.
CCCCATGATGAAGTCCTCAAAATGTAATTGCAACATAGTAACCTATTAATATATGTCACCAACTATCATTTTTACAACAATTCCTGTAAAAGCAAACTAATGTTTTGTGGGATGTTCATGTAATTATTTTTGCATATAAACATAGACCTGAGCCTTACCTATATTTTATGAGGCAGGGTATGAAAAATAAAGACATGTTTGGCTGGAAAAAAAACCACTGTCTATCAGGAAGAGAAATGCTGTTGGATACTGTTGAGAGTGATGCTGGGTGCAGATGGCATGTAGGAAGAGTACAACCTGTGTGATCGGAATCGTGATTAAAGAGTAATTAGCAAAGGAAGAGCTTCCTGAGGCTACAGACACCACAGCAGCAGAAATGGATGGACTGTGGCTAAGAGAGTGAGACCAGGGGTTGCTTTGCAGAAGGACCAATAGCCTGGGAAAAGAAAGAGAAAAAGGAAAGAGCTTGGCAAATAAGAGGGTTCAGACTGACCCCATTTCATTAAAAGGAACAACAGGCATGTGAATCTGAGTCCAATAAGAAGAGATTAAGGCATCTGGACCTTACCTAATGCAGAAAGACAGCAAGCAACAACACAGGAGACTAAGGCAAATTCAAATGGCACAGTACCCAGAACGCTCTCTGTTACAGGAAGACAGCATGCTAGAAGGGAAATATACTAAGTATATTAATAAATATTAGTGACAATGGACAGAACTTTCAAAACCTAGTTCCAAGGGTTATGTGTTTTAATATGAATAAAAATAAAAATAAGCCAAAGCCCTGACTGGGTAGCTAAGTTGGTTAGAGCATCGTCCTAGTACACCAAGGTTGCAGGTTTGATCTCCCATCATGGTACATACAAGAAGCAACCAACGAATGCATAAGTAAGTGGAACAATAAATTTACACACACACACATCTCAAAATCAATCAATAAAAAAACAGCAACAATGACTTTGAGAGCTGAAAGGGGCTTTCACAGTTGTCCCATTTAACAGTGAAACTTGATAAATGGTTGGTGCATTCAGCTGGGCAAGTGGGCACTCAGGCACTTCAACCCTAGACAAGCTGTGCCCTCACACATTCTGGGCACACACCATAGTGAAGTTTAATATTTATATTTCAATTAAGCAAGACTCTATTAACAACAATGACAACTAAGCTTTACTGGCAGCTAACTTGGTTTAAGGACAATAACCTCTGCTAAGTTGGTTTAAAATACTAGTTTGTTTAATGCACACAAATTCCCTATGATTGTTTAGTATTACTGCCACCTATACATCACATTTAGCCTGGTGACAATATATGGTCTTCTAATAAATATCTGGGAAATAATAATCATTGTACGTAATGCCATATTTTATGCTGTAGAGTTGGTAACATTTATAATAAATCTTGGCAAAAAAGAACATGGGCTAGATCATCATTCTAAAGGGGATATCATGTTTCAACTCCAAGAAAAGAATGAGAAGTTCACAAAGTAATCTCTATTTCTGCTCTGGATTGCCTGTGTGTTTTAGTTTTCCCATGTCTGTAATAAAGTATTGAGTTACAAAATAAAAATCCTTGAAATAGAAAATAATTTGAGGAAGCAAGGGGAGAAAAACAGTAGACAGTTGAAGGTAAGGAAATGCAAGTTTTGCAATTAAATTATACTCCCTTCTTCCCTGACCCCTAACTCCTCTCATATGAGGATTAGAAGTAATAAAATTTGGTTTACCTAATGTGACTCCCAATTCAGCACTGGATTATAATAAACTGAAGGCAAAGTTTGGTGATCGAACCAGCAGGAAGACATGTCTATTCGTGTGATGTCTTAAGGTTTCACTATCATGACAACTAACAAAGATGTCATCGGCTTAAACACTAGAAGAGTTTATGTGAGACACTCTCAGCACTTCTGTAACTCTACAGGAAAATAAAATTAGGTCACCTACTTTCCAGTCCCATTTTCCAAATGTGAGTAGCTATTTCACTAGGCACATAGGCTGATGCGGGGCTGGGAACACTCTGGAGCGAGCATTCTCTCCTGTGCAGAGCTGACCCTCTTTAGATTGAGTCTTAATTACATGCTACCGCAAATTAAGATTTGTGATTCTGACAGTCAGACACGAAGACTCTCCTAACTCAGAACTGCCTTTCCTTACCCTCAAGGTACATCAAGAAGCAGCAGCAGAAATAAAAAATCATAAGAATAATGAGACTGTGTGCACTACAGAAAGATAGATCTTTCTTTAAAAACATTGGTGAATGAATAGGATAGGAACCTAGGTTTCAACCAGGCTGGAGTTACTTGTGAAGAACAGAAACTCAAAACATTCTCAATGCTGGAGTGACATTTAAAAAAGAAAAGAAAAACAGACCCCCTGTGGAACACAACCTGGCAGCTTGCTTTGATGATTTCTGGAATGTCTTTCTTTAAATCTTGACTGTTTCTGGCCTCATAACATTTTGAGAAGCATAGGAAATAAAATACAATACAAAGTTCTAGTAATGGGTAGAAGCAAGTGGAAATAAGCAAAGAGCAAGTTCTGCCAGAAAGCAGAACTCCAAGTAGGAAGACAGTGAAAAATAGATTCGTTCAACAGTAGCTAACGGGGAGGCATCTGTCTCTTATTGAAGAACAAATTAGAATCCTTGGCAAGACTTTCCAGGGGGAGGCACTGGGCAGGAGCCTGGAGAGAGGAAAGGAAGGGAGCAAAGGAAGGGGGAGATTGGGGTGTTGTTTACTATGTAAATCTGAGGCTGTGTTGGGGCTGTGATAACTTGATGTCTTTCCTGCTGTCTTGAATCAATCAGGGCAGGTAATGAATTACATAATTTCATTCCCATGTTAATTTGACTATTGAGCAGGACTGGAAGAAGGGAGAATTCAGATGCATGGCTGCCCTGAAACTGGCTAGGCCATGCAGGAATCCAGGAAAGCCCTGCTCAAAAAGGCTCTGTTGTCTGACATTTATTTACTGTCATATCCTCTCAATATGTTACACATTGTTCTTTCACTTACACATCACCCAGTTATTTGTATGCGGGTCCAGTCACTCTTTGAGGATCATTCACTATATACATAGCAGCAGGCTAAATGCTAGGGGGTATGAGGAAACAATCCCAACTTCCAGCCAAGATAAAATATTAGAGATTGAATGTCCTGTCTGAAACAACTAAAACACCACGAAAATAGATGCAGAAAAATGGCTTTCAGGTATGTAAATGTCAGGCAATAAAGGGCAGTGGTTCCTGAGAGACAGAAAACAAACAACACAAAATCTACACCTTACTGTCTGGAAAGAATTTCTAGGTCACAATGCAGACCTGGGGAAACAAAGAGAGCTTAGTAACCTCTCTCAGCTGAAAATCTGTAGCTGAAAATCCAGGGAAGCAAAGGCTGCTAGAATTTTTAGAGCAAACTATCAGGGAGGAGAAATCAGCATCGTGATAAAACTCTGGTGATTCTAACTCATGACTGGGTTAAGTACTGATTAACGTGTAAAGTGAAAGAAACTACCCAATGCTAGGGAAAGAACTACCTAAAAGGTTAAACCATGCCCAGAGCTCACCCAGGGCTGAGTATAGTGGCTCATGCTCCCAAGTGTCAGAGTGGAACACCACTGAGTTCACAAAGCATTGTTTTTTGTTTAGAGCAGCAGTCGCCTACCGGTGATCCCAGGATCACTGGTGGTACCTGAGGTCCAAAAGGTTGGTGATTACTGGTTTAGAGTACTAAGAAGGATCTTGCTCCAGTGGTAGAGAAAAATCCATCCAAGGCTGAACACAGCTTGGGTCCTGCCTATCAACGCCTAAAAGCAAGACCCGAATGGGTAAAACTGTTTCAAGTAACTTGACCATGTCACAGAATAAGCTGAAGAACTTCTTTGGGAATACATAAATACATAGAAAAAAACCCATACTATATGGCATTGAATTAAAAAAAATTACCAGGAATACAAAAAAGGAAGAAAATACAACTTATGGAGAAGAAAAATCAATGAAAAAAGCAAACTGATCCAGAAATAACAAAGATGGAAGAATTTGTAAAAAAGGAAACTATGAAAGAGCAAACTCCTACAGATAAACCCTACACTGTGTGAGATGAAAAAAAAAATGCACTGGATGAGATTAATGACTACTTAGAAAGAGAAGAAGAAGAGATGAATAAACCTGAAGACAAGGCAACAGAAATGCTCCAAACTGAAACATTAGGAAAAAAGAAAAAAAGTCAACAGAATATCAGTGACAATCAGTTAATCAAGTGGCCATGCACTTATAATTCTTGAAGAAGAGTGACGGGGGGGGGGGGGGTGACTAAAATGTTTAAAAAAGAATAACCAGGAAATTTCTTAATTTGATGAAAATTTTAAACTGATTTATAAGTTTAATGAACCCTCAGCACAAAAGTAAACCAAAAGCCACAATGATGAAGAGAATATTTGAAAAACAGCCAGGGACAAAAGATACAATAGAGGCAAAGCAACACAGATGATAAGAAAAATATGGTGGGTTTTTTTTGGTTTTTTTTTGGCCAAGATGATATGATCATCTCAATAGCTGAGAGAAAAGCAAACATTTGACAAGATCCAACATACATGCCTAATAAAAATTCTCAACAAAGCAGGAAAGAAATCTCTTCAATCTGATAAAGGACACCTGTAAAAAACCTAAAGCTAGCATCATTCTTATTTATCAAACACTGAATGCTTTCCCCTAAGATCAAGACCAAGATAAAGATGTCTACTCTCACCACTTTTTTAAGTATTGTGCTGGAGGCCCGGCCCAGCGTGGCTGAGTGATTGCGTGTCAACCTATGAACCAGGAGGTCACAGTCTGATTCTAGGTCAGGGCACATGCCAGGGTTGTGGCCTTGATCTCCAGTGAGGGAAGTGCAGAAGGCAAGTGATCAATGATGTTTCCTCATTGATGTTTCTTTCTCTCCCTCTCCCTTCTCTCTGAAGTCAATAAAAATATATTTTTTAAAAATATTGTGCTGGAGGTTCTAGCCAGGGCAATAGAATAAAAATACATTAAAAGACTACATGTTGGAAAGGAAGAAGAAAAATTATTCAGAGACAATATGATCATTTAAATAGAAAATCTATGGAATCTACAAAAAAAGCTACTATAACAAGTTGATTTTAACAAGATTGTAAGATATAAGATCAACACACAGAAATTTGTATTCTGTAATGAATAACTAGAATTTTAAATAAAAATACCATTTGCAATAGCATAGAAGTATTAAATAGTTATAAATCTGCCAAAAGATAAGCAAAACCTGTACATTTCCAGTTATGAAACATTGGTGAGAGAAATTAAAGACTATCAGGTTCGATTCTAGGTCAGGACACATGCCTGGGTTGCAAGCTAAATTCCCAGTAGCGGGTGGGCAGGAGGCAACCAATCAATGATTCTCTCTCATTGATGTTTATAGCTCTCTCTCCCTCTCCCTTACTCTCTGAAATCAAGGTAGAAATGCACTGTGTTTACAGATTGGAAGACTCAAGATTTTAAAAAATGACAATTTTCTCAAAACTGATCTGTAAATTCAACATAATCTTATTCAAATACTCACTAAGTATTCAGTGGAAACTAAAAGTCAGATTTTAAAACTCATATGGGAATGCAAAGTCTCTAGACTAGCTAGCCAACTGTGAAAGAAAAACGAGGTTGAAAGAGTTACTAAACCTAACTTTAAGACTTACTATGAAATTATAGTAATCAAGACAGCGTATTATTAGCATCAAGAAGGAACACTAGCCCTAGCTGGTTTGGCTCAGTGGATAGAACACTAGCCCTAGCTGGCTGGGCTCAGTGAAGGGTCCCAGGTTCGATTCCAGGTCAGGGCACATGCCTGGGTTGCAGGCTCAATTCCCAGTAGGGGGTGTGCAGGAGGCAACCAATCAAAGATTCTCTCTCATTGATGTTTATAGTTCTCTCTCCCTCTCCCTTCCTCTCTGAAATCAATAAAGTATTAAAAAAAGAAGAAGAAGAAGAAGGAACACGTTAGTAAAATCACATTTAGGGTCAACCGATTGTCAATAAAGTTGCAAAGATAATTCTTTTCCACAAATGATGCTGAGACAATTGTTTAGCTATGTAAGAAATTTTTATCTAGCCCTGGAACCACAAAGTTAACTAAAAATTGATCAAATATATAAAATTATAAAAATTCAAGAATCAAACAGAGAAGAAAATCTTTGTGACCATGGGACAGACCCATGATTTCTTTGGACTTCATCAAAATTATGTACTTCTGCTCTTCAAAAGAAACTATTAAGACAATGAAAAAACAAACCAAAGAATGAGATAAAATATTTGAAAATCACATATCTGATAAAGTTCTCTAACCAGAATATATTTTTAAAAACTCTCAAAATTCAATTGTCATAAAAAAACAATAAAAAGTGAACAAAATATTTGAATAGCTACTTCACCAAATAAGACATATGAATGGCAAATAAGTACATGAAAAAGATGTTCAATATTATTAGTTATTAGAGAAATTCAATTAAAGTCACTAAAATATTAGTAAACACCCATTAAAATGTATAAATTTAAAGATGTAGAGCTAGAACTCTCATACAGAGCTGTTGGCAATAAAATACAGTACAACTTTGGAAAATAGATTGGCAAGGTTTTGTGGGGTTTTTTTTGGTATTTTTTTAATTAAACACACACCCGCCATTGGATCCAGTCTTTTCAATCCTTATCTACCTAAGGCAAAAGGAAACAATGTACATTTAAAGATTTATTCATAACAGCTTTATTTATATAATCAGAAACAACGAAAAGGGAAACAAACAAAATGTCAACATATGAATAGATAATCAAATTATGGTATATCCAGACCCTGGAATACTATTCAGCAATAAAAAGGAATGAGAGAGAATCCAAGATGGCTGCCTCCCACAACAATTTCAAAACTACAACTAAAAGACAGAACGGGCATCATCCAGAACCACACGAAAGCTGGCTGAGTGGAAATTCTACAACTAGAAGGAAAGAGAGGGGCTCACAGAAATCCAGAGGAGCGGCAAAAAGCTGAGGTACGGAGATGTGCGTGTGGAGAGAGCGGGTGCTGGAGAACCTGGCTGGCTTTCTCTGGCAGGAGGGAAACAGAGATTCTCAACGGCATTAAACCCCCTTATCCTACGACACTAAACCCCAGGTCCAGCTGAAACTCATATGGGAGGAGTTTGGACTGTGAAAAGGGAGAAGTGCATGGAAATTTAGGGGAGTTGCAAGAGATCAGAAGTCTGATGACGCACATTGTGCGCATAGGACCGGCTGCTGATTGTGCCACTGGCTTTCGCGAGTGGGCGGGAGACAGACCCTCCCAAATGTGCCACTTCTAACTTCACTAAACCCCAGTTTTGGGCGAAACCCTGGGGACCCAGACTTATATGGTCCCAGAGCACAGGGGAGCCGGAAAGGCAGCAGTCTAGAGGCACTGCAAGTGTGCGCACACGCACAAGGGACTGCCTCAGCAATTACCCAGTCACGTGAGACTCGGGGACCTTGGAGGGCGGGGCCGACTGGAAGGCAAGGTGGTCCCTTAAGCCCTGAAACTCCACCCATCCCAAGCTTAATAGAGAGGCTTCTGCAGTTTTGCAAGTCTGGTATCATAAGGCTGAATCCAACACAATAGTTCTCCCGGCATAGTGAAAATGTCTAGACAAGGGAAGGGATCACAAACAAAAGAAATGGAGGAAAACAAATGACTGGATATAGAGTTCAAAACCACACTTATAAGGTTTTTCAAGAATATGCTAGAAAAGATGGATAAATATAGCGAGACAAGAGGAGATGAAAAAGACCCAACTAGAAATGGAAAAGAACCAACTAAAATTTAAACATACACTGACTGAATTAAAAAATATTGTACAGAGACCTAACAACAGACTAGAGGAAGACAAGAATCAAGTCAAAAATTTGAAATATAAAGAAACAGAAAACACTCAACTGGAAAAGCAAGAAGAGAA
>JAAGEH010000307.1:20386377-20418423 GCA_011751065.1 Lasiurus cinereus
ACCCATACGACTGTCAGCTGATTTCTCAACAGAAATGATGCAGGCAGGACGGGAGTGACAAGAAATATTCAACGTGATGAATAGCAAGAACGGACAACCAAGATTACTCTACTCAGCAAAGTTATCCTTCAGAATTGAAGGGCAGATAAAGAGCTTCACAGATAAGAAAAAGCTAAAGGAGTTCATCAACTCCAAACCAATATTATATGAAATGCTGAAAGGTACTCTTTTAGAAGAGGAAGAAGAATAAGGTAAAAGATAAAAAATTATGAACAACAAATACGTATCTATCAACAAGTGAATCTGAAAATTAAGGGAATTGAAGATTTGATCAACAGAATAAACTGGTGAATATAATAGAATCGGGAACACAGAAAGGTAGTGGACTGATAGTTTTCAGAGGGAAAGGGGTGAGGGGTGTACCGGGAGAAACTGGACAAAGGTCATGCACCATTGGATGAGGTCAACGGGAGGGAGGTAAGGGTAGAGGGAGGGGTGGGAGCCGGGTGGAGGGGAGCTATGGAGGGGAAAAAAGAGAAACAAATGTAATAATCTGAATAATAAAGATTTAATTAAAAAAAATTCCACACTCAAAAATAAATAAATAAAAATAAAAAGGAATGAACTACTGGCACTAATGACAACATAAAATGGAATCTACAGAGTTATGCTCACTAAAACACCACACACACACACACACACACACACACACACACCCATCAAAACAAAAGGGAAAAAATATGAAATTTAAGAAAATGGAAACTAATCTGTGTTGACAGAAAGCACAGTGGTTGCCTGGGGATGAAAGGGAGAAAGAGGGAAGGGGGAGAGGAGGAAGGTATAGACAAACTTTCAGGGATGCTGGAGATGTTCGTTATCTTTATTACAGTAATAATTTCATAACAAAATGGGATACTTTGAAAACAATATATTAACTATACCTCGAAGACAATTAAAATTTAGCATAAAATGTAACTATACAAAGTATAAATTCTTGTTTTAGGGCACTGTTTCTAAAACTTCAATTAAGTCAATGGCCTCTTTTAAACACACAATCCTCATGCCTTTTATAAATGTTGTTTAAAATTTCAGAAGTAATTAAGTATTCTGACAGGAACAAAGCCAACGTAACTGAACATGCTTTTTTACACTGCAAATTCTTCTGCAGTCACTTTGATGTGGTCCAGTCCCTTTGAGATTATGATTTTAAGTTTTATTTTTAAATACAGCCAATTAGGCATTGGAGGATATAAAACAAATACAACAGAGAAGGAAGTAAGAAAGGAGCAAATTTAACAACTAACCAACATACAAGTAAACTTCAAAGAATGACCTCAAATGTGGTCTGAATGTTAAGCTTTGGGCTTTATTCTAAATTCGAATCAAAAGCTGCAATGCTTGCTTAGCCTGTTGCTTGTTCATTTTTCACCTGTCTGTTTTCCTCTCACCCTTGATCACTCTGTTTATCCCTGTAGCCACATTAAATTCACAATTTCAGGCTGCTAGGTGGCCTCACATGGAGTCAGCAGAGCTTTGTGACCTGCCAGACAACAAATTCCTGAGTAGCATTACTACCACTTACGCCTCCACCACCATCCCTTGTTTTCCGGTGTTTTCCCTCCCCTGGCTCACTTTCCCAGACGCTGTAAGGCTCTGGTGTGTCTAGAATGAGCAATTCTAGTCCAAGAGTAGGACCTTTAAAGTGGCATACATCTTTTCTAGGAGGCCACCACCATCCTTACCTCAACGCACAATGACAACGAAGGCTGCAACTATGACTGAAAATATCTAACCAAATGTCATGTTTAAAGTGAAAAAACAAAACAAACAGAATATAAAATGATACTGATAAAAGGATTATAACCACCCAAAAATACTGAAAGATGAACAAAAATCAGAAGGACGTGTGTAAAAATGAAAAGTTAGTTTTCTTCCACTCTCCCTCCTGTTTTCATTATCTTTATTGATGTTATATTGTCTTTATGGGGGGGAGGGGGGCGAGGAGAGGACCCAGTTTATTGACAGCTGCTAGCTGGAAGGCTTTTTTATTCTATCTGGATGAAATAAATCTGAGGCTTCTATTCATCTGGGGGAAAAGAAAAAAAGAAAAAATTTATCTTGCTCCTGTGATGGGTGTTATAACTGTGGTGGATTTGTTTGACTGCCAATTACTGGTAACAGTTATCTGACTGTTATACATTTTATAAATGTGTCTGGTAGTGTTCCGTCTGGAAATGTATATGGTTTAGGGGGGGAAAAAACTACAATAACTTTACCTCCCTTTCCACAAGATGAAAAAACTGACCCTGGTTTATTTAGTGATGTGGCCCACACCTTTCTACAAGCACAGGGTATGTTATGACCACTCCCACAAAGCTCTGGTCAGAATAGCATCTCCAGGGAATAACGCTACTGTGCCAAATCATCTAAGAGAGGAAACAAGCTTTTGTTGGGTTTATTCTGAAGGTCAGAGAACCTGTCACCCCAACACATGCTGCATTGTTATATTGATGATCTTGAGCTGTAGATGCTTGAAAAACAGCAAATGCATGCAGAGGCTTTCACTGAAGTCTTCTGATCTGCCTAAAATCGGACACCCCAAAAGGAGCTCAAATGCCACAGGTCCCCTCGATGGGAGAAGTGTCATCAGCCAGCAAAGACTGACTCTTGTCACAGGACAGGAGACTAGAAGTTGACATCACACCCAAACTTGGTTACAAACTATATCCGCTGCCTTCCCCTACCCCTGCCCCATTCATCTTTCCTAAAAATCATTTACTCTCCTCTAAGAGGCCTACATCTCCGTCCCCTTTCCCTAGGAAGAAGGTATTTAAGTCTGGATTCTAAGCCATGTTGGGGAGTTATTTTTCCCTGGGATCTCCCACTTATACACGAGGTACACATGTTAATGAACTTTTGTTTTTCTCTTGGCAATCTGTCTTTCATTATAAGGGCCTCTGCTAAGAACTCAGAAGGGTACAGGAAGACTATTTTTCCTCCTTCACACTTCTGTCTGGGGAAATCAAGTCCCGGGCTGAACAATGAGGTTGGCTTGAGTGCAAAGCAGTCCCGGCTGATGGGGGGGGGGGGAAGCTTCTAGGGGGAAATCAATGATATTGGCATAAAAATGGGACAGAGGGACATGCATGGCTGCTGGTGGGAGTTTAAAGTGGTTCAACATTTTTGGAGGATGATTTGGCAAAATCGATAGAAATGTTCAAGGTACATCCAAGAGTCTTCTGGGAATCATGTCTGCTGAGATAAAGCATGAGCGCATAAGCCTTGGTCAGAACCCAGGATGCTGCTGCGGGCTCCCCTTCCACAATAGGAAAACCTGGGAACAATCTGCATTTTTAGGACGAGGTGGTATCTATATAATAAAAGCATAATATGCTAATTAGACCAGATCACCTTCCAGATGAAGCCAGGGCTGCAGGGAAGTCCAAGTCCTGGGTGCCAGAGGAAAGCCAGTGCTGGCCGCAAGCGGGAGGAAGGCCTACACTTGCATGAATTTTGTACATTGGGCCTCTAGTAAACATGTAACAGCCAAAGACCTGATTATCATGCAGCGGTTAAAATAAAACAGAGTGAGCTGAAAACAATGCTTGTAATTTTTTAAGTGAAGTATACATCACTCATGAACACATACTACTTATGTATAGACAAAGAAGAAAGTATATGCATAAAATTTTAATCAGAGCTTCCAGGGAGGGGTTACTGTGATGCTGGAGAGAATTTTAACTTTAACGTTCACATACTTCCAAAATATAGTGGAATTCTAAGTGCTTTTTAAGTAAATTAAAAAGACAAGATTAAATAAATTTAAAATAAATGGAACAGGGTATTGGTATAGAGAATAAAAGGTAAAAATAATGGGACATGCTCAAATTAAGAAAATAAATTTGGTAGTACAGGTGTTGGTAGTAAGAAATTTCTACCAAAAAGAATGTATAATGTTTTTTCTGAAAATACAAACAAACAAACAAAATAAGCACATATTGAATGACTTTCTCTCTCTTTCCCTGCTAACAGCCATAAACCACGTTTCTGGGTAAATGCAACGAGGTAGCAGACAGAACAGAAACATTAAACAATGAGCAAAGGGGTCCTATGGGGAAGAGGAGTTTCAACATTAAGTTATGCCTTTAAGAACTAAAGTGAGCTATGGTGAAAAAAAAAATGATCTAGTTCCTTTTCAGATTAAAATAGGCTATGCTAATTCTGAACAATGCCAGCAGGCTGACTTCCCAGTCTAGTCTGGGGCGCTACTAGTCTGCAGGGTGCAGCCCATCCGCCTACAAGGATGGCTGACACCGGCTTGTAGCCGAGTCCTGGGGACCGACCCATAGCCACCACCACCTCCTGGGTGGGACGAGGAGGAGATGCGGTGTCTTTACAAACGGCTTCAGATCTCAAACCACAGCCGCCCACATCGCCATCTGTTTCGTGCCATGTGGACCCTAAAAGAAAAAATCCGGTTTGGTCCTAAAAATACTATTTTGCCTCACAAGGAAGGAGACGTCTCCTTGGGCTCTGACTCCGGGGCCTCTGTTTTACATAACATTAATTAGAGATGCTAATTCTGTGTTGGAATGGTACAGCGGCCACACCCTGGAATATGAAATGGTAAACCTTAAAATTCTGCAAAAATGTGTCATTTTTATCCAAGCCTAGCAGTTTTCAAATGCTTATGGCCCAAGCCTCCTTGATCATGAGTTCTAACTTGACTGGAGTCATAAGCTTGGACTGGAGTCAATCTTGCTCTTCCTTTTGACCCATGTTCACATTTGCCTTTGCAGGAAATAATAATCCCCAAAATTGTTAATGAGACCTCAGGACAGAAGTTAAGAGCTGTTTCCTATCAGTGCAATGTTACTCAGCCCCAAATACACCTTCCATCGTCTACCTGGATTATTTCTCCCCTGCCAGCTGGCAAGATTTTACGTTTTGTCAATAGGTGGTGTGGACGGGACCTTGGTGGAGGAAGAGTCTTAGCTTGATCCAGGGCACTGGATCCCCAGCAGCACACCAGTCATCTCACCCCCTCGTCCTCCAGCATTCCAGCCCTAGCCCAGAAGCTCCCTGCCTGCCTGCCAGAAGCAAGAGGAGACTTCCTGCTTGCAGTGCCCTGCCTGCCAGCCTTGGCCCTCTGCTACCCCAGACGGAGGACCCAACTCGCTAGTCTTGACTAGCAGTTCCCTGCCACCAGCCTCTGCTCTGCACTGTGGACCAGCACTGGCCCAGGACAACCCGAAGAGCTTCCCTGCCAATCACACCTTCCCAAGTATGTTCCCTTCTTGGGTTCTGTCCCTTCAGCCTTAGGATATACTTTAGAGCAGTGATTGCCAACCTTTCGGACCTCACGAACCACTGGCTGGTGACTGCTGCTTTTATACCCTCTTAGTAGCAAATATCTTGCAAATAGTTAATAACTCTATTAAATCATCCCTGTTTAAATTATAGGGTGGCTTGTAACTCCAGACTGGACCCCGACTGGAGAAGTTATCAGCTTTAAACCTCATGTTGGCTCACAATGTAGTTGATTAATTTCATCATTCATTTCCCACTGTCAGTCCAGCATACTGCTTATTTCAGGCCTTTTCTTGTATCCTTTAGACTTCAATCCGACCAACTTAACAGCAACTAACTACCAGAAGATGATATCAATTGGTATTCATTAACAAAAACAGCTTTCTTCAAAATTTTAAATTTATTTACCCTCATATTGATCTAGCTCACATTCTTTTCAGGTTAAAAAAATAAGTCACAACTGCTCATCACTGAAACACCTCCTCCAAACTTAATACATGACAGCTATTCTTTATTTTAGATTTTATAGGTCAGCACCTTCCTTATAGTAATTGGCTTATCTTCTCTTTCTCTCAACAGATTAAAGCTGGAGATCAATCTGGAGACTTCACAACAATATTCAGTCTACTAGTTAATGAACATGGTATATCTCCCCATTTATGGTCCTCATACTATATGTCTTGGAGTTGTACAAGTTCTTGGAGGCAGATCAGAGCTATTGTGGGGGATGGAAAAGGAGGTCAAGCAGGTGGAATTTAGGGTCTCAGGATTACAGGTGACATTTATTTAAAAAATAATTACATTACTAGTATTTTTTTGAAAACTATGGGTACTCTAGCCTCATTCTATAAGTGAATAAATGAACCCTGCTTAAGCATGTCCAATTACAAAGACAAGACTAGAAGTCAAGTCTTCCAACAAGCAATCCAGAATAAGCTTTCATGCCAGAATTTATGTAAAAATATATTTGACATACTTTTTACATTTACTATCTATCATGACATAGAGTCATAAATCCCATAAATTTATCACAGATGGTTACGTTCTATCACTTGCACTGGGTTTAAACACAGTGTAGTACAAAGAGAAGGAGCTTTGAAGCCAGCAATTGGGTGTAAGCTGTGCTGGCTCCACTTACAGGCAAGATTTGTGTATTATTTTAATGGAGGCAGTACGGAGCATTCAGGTCTACCAGAGCTGTTCTTCAAACCCTGCTAGGGGGGGAATACACAAATTATTGAAACATATCCTAATCTCCCCCCGCCCCAGGGCCAGTAGAATTAATTAAATACTAATATTTTAATGAAAGTACAGAGGGGGTACTTGCTTCAGCAACACATGTAATAAAATTGGAATGATGCAAAGAAGATTAGCATAGCCTCTGCAAGGATGCACGCAAATTCGTGAAGCATCCCATATTTTTTTTTATGTAATACCTAAACAATTAAAAAAGAAAAGGAAATCACATCTTGAAAAAAAAAAAAGAATAGAAAGTATAAGAATATATTCTGCTGGTCAAATACATGTAAGTTATCAAGTCCCCAAAGACACAAAAAGTCTATAAAGTAATGAGTGAACTAGCTTTACCTGAAGATCTTCTGCAGTAGATATTCTCGTGCCCTAATCTGGAAAACGTGGGTGACATCCAGGATGGACATCCTTTTCTCTGGTTTGCTTGCAAAGGCTTACACCGTTATAATTTAAAAATAAGAAATAGAGCTCATTTCCGTTAACAATGGAGTAAGTTAATGATTAGAGTACATATTCATAAGGCTTAACTACATTGAAGTTTATGAATGCTGAATTAGCTAATTTTCTACCATAAAAATACCACTGGAAAGTGCTATTAACACTAAATGCAAAGGAGATGTGTTGCCCATTTTAGCTGTGTGGCTTTAATTCATGATATTGAATCTCTTACAGGACTTCAGACTTGCATCTTATTTAAGTTAATTTCAAATCAATGATTCAGAAATGCATTGACTATAAAAGTTCAGCAGAAATTCATCTTTGTAAAGCTTGGTTTGGGAAATAAAAAGAAAAACAAGATGTTCTCCAATGTGTGGATAAAATTTGGAGCACTTGAGACTTGCTTTATAGTGCAACATTGGATCGTTGTTTTTTTAGTATTCCATGAGTATTTTGAACATACTACTTTCTCTCCAAATTCCATAAAAATCTTTTTGAAAATGAAATACAAATAAAATAAAGTACAGAGTGGTTGGGAAAAAAGAAAGTCTCTTTTTATATTCACATTTAAAAAAAAGGAGAAAAGAAAAGGCAGAGTGACTCCTGAAAGTACTTCACGTTATGGTTTCATTATCTCGGTTTTATTTCTGCAGCCGGTTATGCCGACACACACAGTGAATAAAACCTCTTCGTTTGCTTTCTTCTTTCTTTTCTGAGTGAATTTTTAATCTTCTCATCTGAAATGACAGGCTGGTATTATCAAAGCTCTGTATCCCGAGAGTCAGTAGCAGACCCGAATTTCTTTTTTTCATTATCTTTGGTTGACTACACAGACTGTAGGGGTAAGCTATCAGCACCCATATGTCTTCAAATCCTTACTAGGTTCCCTTAAGGGGAAGGAAGGTAAGTAACCTGTCATCCGAGACTGTGTACCGTTCCTTCACCATGTTTAAAATTTTTATCATAAAGAGATGAACCAGAACAAAAGAAAAGGAAGCATTTCTATCCAAAGCACCTGAAGAGCAAATACTGAGTTCTTAGAAATTCTACCATAAGATTAAAAACCAAAACCAAACCAATAACACTCAAAACACAGTACTCTTGCCTGTTGACATGTACTTGCTTTCTTCATTTAGTTACACATTTCTGAAAACCGATCTCCCATTTGACTACCTTGCTCCTATAAATGTTATTCTAATGAAGACCAAAGAAATATGAATAAAATATCTAGGATTGATTTTTTTTTTTAATCCTCACCTGAGGATATTTTTTCCATTGCTTTTTAGAGAGAGTGGAAGGGAGAGGGGGGAGAAGGAGAGAGGGAGAGAGAGAAAGATCTATGTGAGAGAGACACATTGTTATTGGCTGCCTCCTGCATGAGCCCTGAGCCCCAATTGGGCCAGGGATCAAACCTGCAACCCAGGTACGTGCCCTTGACTGGGAATCGAACCCATGAACCTTTGGTGAACAGTGCTCTAAGCACTGGCTGGGCTTGCATTGATTTTAACATGTGCCACTCTCTTAGTTTATATGTTCATCTTAGTTAATATGTTGAGTTTCCTAAAGCACAAAGGAAGCATTCTGAATCACTCCCTTCACAAGCTGCTCTTCTGACCTTGTCCCTCAATATGAGGACCTTGCTTAGAATGTCTCCTTTGTTAAGGGTTTGAGAAAGACCCTCTGAAAATGAAACCTTATCTCTGTCTTTTTCTCCTTCCTAAAACATGCCCTGAATATTATCACAGAGCAGCCTGGCATATGCGGGAGGAAGAAAAGTCACAGTGCTCATCTCTGTCACTGGAGAACACCTTGATGAACTGCTTACACCAATGCCAATCTCAGCATCTTCCTCTGTACCTGCAGGAGAGGCCACGTCCTTCCCACAGTGTCTTGGATTCTGTCCCAGTGCTATAAACAGAAGGCTTGGCCTGTCAGGCACGGCTGACATCAGTGGAAATAACCTGGAATAAGTGTGCACATCAGCGAAAAGAAAGCACAGCTGTTTGGAGGGCGGGGTCACCTGAGATGAGATAGGAAAATACTAAGCAGTGAAATGGAAGTAGCCAATAGTAGGCATATTTGTAGGGTTTTTTTTGTGTGTGTTTTTTTTTTTACCTTAACATAGGCAGGGCTTTGAACACAGAATTAAAATTATAGACTAGATTCCTGGCATTTGTCAAACTCAATTCTTGGGCTCCAAGGACTACCCATGGAGGGTGAGTCAAGGCTAGAGGAAGGGAGAGTTCTGTGGTGTCTCATTTAGCTCTCTAACTTTCTGAGTAAGCAGTTGGTTTAAAAAGAGAAGAAAAAAAAACAAGCAAGAAAAAACCCCCAACTTGCTTCTTGTAGCATTTTCATGAATCAAGTCATTACTTAAAAACCAGAAGACAAAGAAACACATATACCAGAGAAAAAATTGCTAAGCCCTGGCTGGGAGCTCAGCTGGTTAGGGTGTCTGTCGTCTGCATACCAAAAGATTGTGGATTTGATCCCTGGTCAGGGCACATATTAGAGCAACCAATCAATGTTTCTCTCTCACATCAATGTTTCTCTCTCCCTCTCTCTCTCTGTCTCTTTTCTCCTTTCTTTCTCCCTCTTCCTCTCTTGCTAAAAATCAATTTTAAAAAGTACATATATTCTTGGGTGATGATTATACAAAAAGCTAAGTGGTGGCTGAGATAGAATTAGTTTACTAGTAAACAACAATTCGATATTTTTAAGTCAGAAATTTACCTGTTGTAGGTAAATTTACAGAACATTCTTTATCTTAACACTCAAAAGTTAAAGGTTCACTGGTGTAGTAAAGTCACTGAGTTTATATGATGGACAATATAGTACAGCACCTCTGACCTTTTTTGGAAGAATGTTGGTACAGGCCTGTTCAAATAAATGAGTGCTCCCATTTTAACCAATTCATGCAGGAAGAAGGATCACCAGCAATGCCCCCTGACCCTGTTCCCTACTCCCAGGGTAATGATTATAGGCCTTGGTTTTGTTTTTGTTTTTAATATATTTTATTGATTTTTTACAGAAAGGAAGAGAGAGGAATAGAGAGTCAGAAAAATCAATGAAAGAGAAACATCAGCTGCCTCCTGCACACCCCCCACAGGGGATGCACCCACAACCAAAGTACATGCCCTTGACCGGAATCAAACCTGGGACCCTTCAGTCCGCAGGCTGACGCTCTATCCACTGAGCCGAACAGGTTAGGCCTGATTATAGGTTTTTAATGCCTCAACTTGACCTTGTCATTGTACTGCCAGCACTTGGCTTGAGGATCTTTGCACTGCCCCACCTAGCACAGCTTTCACTTGGTTGCCAGGCAATAAATATTTTTTACTCCTAAGTGTCTATTTCCTTCCACAAAGTGGCTCATTGACAGAACTAAGACATAATTCCTGAAAGGGGAAATCTTCCTATTGACACGGAAGAGGAGAATACTTTTTGGACAGTATTCTACTTTGATCCATCTACAGCCTCATTCCCTCCGCCTCCTACCAGACTATTTTATAGAGCAATTTCAGGTTCACACAAAATTGAGCAGAAGGTACAGAGATTTCCCATATAATAGTATCTTTTACTGTTACCAAAAATTGAGCTCAATGTTTGAAAAGATATACAAACACTGTATTACCTTTGTTTAAAAACCTTTTTGCTAGATAGAAGATTATAATTTCACTAAAGTTAATGCCTTTTCCATTTCCTATCCATTTAGATATCATGGTATGGGGAAGCTCAAAGTTATGAGAAAGCCTCTCTATATACCACCTAATTATTTGTGTAAGCATATTTTTTATTCTGAGGAAGAAAATTAATAAGGAACTGGAAATATGATTAAGTTCCCTTATGGTTTAGATTCTGGGTTTCCAGAGTGGCACTTCCAGCCAGTACTAAGTACTACAAAGAAAACCCAATGAAAATTGTGCCAAACTTCATCAACGTAGAAATTCCCTGAAGCCCACTGCTGGGTATATCCTAGGTACCCGCAAACCGCTGTACGAACTGAATCACATCCAGAGTCTATAATCAGATTAAAATGTGCATGCATCACTACTCTGTGTGGGAGAGTAACAATATTTCATTTTAGTGGAAATAAGATGAGATCTGAGAAGTGAGCCCAATGTTATTCTCCAAGACACCATTATTAATACCTTTCAGCTATTTACTTTTCTTATGGCAAAAATGAAATACTTCTTAATACTAAATTTTAATTAGAGCAAATTGAGCTTCAATCAAATGAACTATGCGTGAATGTTAAATCAGAGTGACTTATATATTATTGGAACAAGAACTGCAAAGGAAGAAACTAAAGGAAAATGTGAACTCACATCTACTTTTAAACAAACATATGAAAGAAAATAGTCTCTAATTTTTAAAGTGGTTTTTAATGTGATCCCCATAGAGTCCCCACCCCCCCCAAAAAAAGATGCATTTTTAAAAAAGAACACAGTGAAGTTTAAAAAGAATGTAGTATCCTGTTGGTGAGAATGCAAATTGTTGCAACCACTGGAAAAGTGTGGTGGTTCCTTAAAAAATTAAAATGGAACTTCCTTATGACCCAGTGATTCCTCTTCTGGGTTTATATCCAAGCAAATACGAAACACTAATTTGAAAGAATATATGCACCAACTTGCTTATTGCAGCATTATTTACAATAGCTAAGATGTGGAAGCAACCCAAGTGCCCATCAATAGACAAGTGGATAAAAAAGTTGTGGTACATATATATAATGAAATATTACTTGACCATAAAAAGAATGAAATGTTACCATTTGTATCAGCATGGCTGGACCTAGAGTGTATTATGCTAAGTGAAATAAGTCAGTCAGAGAAAGGCAAATACCATGTGATATCATTCTATGTGGAATCTAAAGAACAAAATAAACCAACTAGAAACAGACTTATAAGATAGAGAGAACAAACTGATAGAGGCCAGAGTGGAGTGATGTTGGGGAAAAGGTAAAAAAAGGTGATGAGATTGGGAAGTACTATTTGGTAGTTACAAAACAGGCATGGGGGTATAAGGTAAAACGTAGGGAATACAGTTAACAATACTGTAATAACTATGTAGGATGCCAGGTGAGTACTTGAATTATTGGGGGAACACTTTGTAACCCATATGAATGTCTATTCTCTATGCTGTACACCTGATGCTAATACAAAAAACGACTGTTGAATATAAACTGTAATCAAAAAATAAAAATAAAATAAATGTGAAATTCTATTATTGCAAATATTTCTGCAACATCAGGGTGCATGTTAATGATTGATTCCCACAAAGTACTCCCTTCTTCCCCACCCCTATTCCCAAATCCTAAACTCCATTAGGAGACTAAAAGAAAAACTAACGGCATTGCAAGGTCAAAGTTGAAGGGAGACAGCAGAGAGGCTTGAGTAAAGGTCTATAAAAAGGAATGAGAATTTTTAATTGGGAAATCAGAGAAAATTTCACTAGAGGAAAAAGAGTTTCCCATATTCAGAAAAAAAAAAGTGTTCTATTTAGACACTGGGGACAGGATAAGCGTAATTCTGGGCAGGTGTAAAGGCACAGAAGTATAGAAGTTTGACAGCGCAGGATGTGTCCCTAACCAATTCCTGCATCTTCATCGACGATTGGCCAACATGGAAGGTGAAGTCTGACCTGATCTTTGCTCTTGTCTTGGAAAAGAATGTACTCCTAAGTAGAAAATCAAGTTTACTGGCAATTTGAACATGTAGCTATTCAAAAGTAATAGGAGCCTGAGTTTATATTAGATACAATACCAAGAAAAAAATTAAGTGACTGGTACATTTAAAATAAACAGTGCTCAAGAAAATGTGGTATATACACACATATATATGTAGGTGTATAAATATTATTCAGCCATAAAAAATAAAATAAAATCTTGCCACTTGCAATGACAAGAATGAACCTTGAGGGCATTATGCTAAGGGAAAGAAGTCAGCGAGAGGAAGACAAATACCTTATGATCTCACTTATATTTGGAATCTAAACAAAACAAATTACCCAGCTCATAGATATAGAACCAACTGGTGGTTGCCAGAGGTAGGGAATGAGTATAAACTTCCATTTATAAAATAAATAAGTTGTGGATGTAAATAAAATAAAATTAGTTCTCAATATTTTTCTAGTACAACTAAATTCATAAAGAGATTTTAGGTAGAATACAAAAATGCCATAGCCTCCACACTCCCTGGAAAACATATGCCTGTCATTTTCCCAAGAAATGAGAGAGAGGACAAATTCAGCTCCAAGGTCAGCTCATCTGTTAACTTGACTTAAGATAAAACTGTTCTCCGGTGGACATGAGCCAGTGACTTGGGTAGATTAGTCTTATGATAAATTTTAATCAAATAGCCATAGCTTTCTATGAAGATATATGATAATGAGACATGAGAGATCAATTTAGGATAGAATGTTTTGAGAAGGCTTTTCTTTTTGTTGCAGGGGGTAGGGCAGGAGATGATACAAGGTCAGATTTTAAATGAACTCATGCCTCAAAAAAGATTAGCAGCCTGGATAGATTTATCATTGAGTGTCAAGTCTTCTAAGGTCTAAGAGAAGGCAGGGGACCAGAATGTTAATCAAGTGATCCGAACAGACAGGAAGTTATAGTGCTGGGATGTGATGACTACAAATCTTCATCCGCTGTGTATGCAATTCTAATAGTAGGCACCTAATATTATTAACACAAACCATGTGAAAGAAACCCTCCCATATACTTGTTATAAAGGCACGCCCCAAGGGGGTCACACCAAAAGTATCCTGGAAGAAACATGGGGCTCAGTCTGACTGCATCACTAGTCCTATGTTCTGGAGAGTATGTCTCCACTACCTAGGTTTTTAGGTTGCCACAAAGGGCCAGAAAATTTAAAACACGCACAACGTTTCAAAATGTGCCGAGTATCTTTAAGAGCTGGCTTTCTTACCCAGGAGGAGTCAGTGTTTGAAGGCATGGAGGCCTATCCCCTGAGCCTGATTCAGGGACCCCAGTGAGGCCTAAGAGTGAGCACTCAGAAAAGGATTCCCAAGTCATGCTCTTGCACACTCCTGGCTACAAATCAGCAAACACAATCAACCATCTACAAAGGAATATTTTGGTGAAGAGTATTTTGGCAATTACTGAGCACGTCTTCTTAGGCAAGTCCATATACTCTCTGAAGATAGTTCCTCAGCTATAAAACTATAGCAATGGTACTTTCTTCCCTGATCTTGGGATCAAAGGAAATGAATTAGCTTTGGAACAAGTTACTTCAAAACGTATTGGCTTTACGTAACAGGCATTGATCATTGATTATCTCACAGGTTCTGTTGGTCAGGAATCCAGGAGCGCCTTAGCGGGTGCTACTGCGAAGGGAGTCTCTCAGGTAGCAATGAGAGTGTAATGATGGCTGTGGAACCACAGCAATGCTTGCAGGGAAGAGCCACTTCCAAGCTTTCACGCACGATTGCTGCCAAGTTTCAGGTCTTCACTGGCTGAAGGCTGGAAGCATCAGTACCTTGACATGAGGGTCCCCTCCACAGAGCAATGCACAACATGGTAGCTGGCTTGCCTTGGTGTGAGCCAATGACAAAGTAAAAGAGGGTGTGTGCTCTGGCCAGTGTTGCTAAATGGTTAGGGCAGCAGACTGCATACCAAAGGGTCATGGGTTTGCGTCTCTAGACAAAGGCACATACATGGGTTACAGGCTCAATCTGTGGCCCCAGTCATCCAGTCATGGGGGGTTGGGGCAACCAATTGAGGTGTCTATCATTCTCTCTCTCTCTGGCCCCAGTCGTAGGGGGTGGGGGGCAACCAACTGAGTTGTCTATCATTCCCTTCCTCCCTCCTTCCTTTCCACTCTCTAAAAATCAATGTGAAAGTGTGAATTGTCACAGAGCGCTTTTGTGTAGGTCACATTCCCTCACTCCCTTCCTCCCTCCTTCCTTTCTACTCTCTAAAAATCAATGGGAAAAATATCCTAAGGTGAGGATTAACAACAAAGATAAAGAGAGAAGGTGCATAAAGAGGGAGTATCAATCTTTGTGGAATTTAGTTTCAGAAATAATGCTATTGCCATAGCCTATCCATTAGAAGCAAGTCTCTAGGTCCAGCCGACACTCAAATATAGGGGGAAGGGATGACATAAAGGCATACATACGAGGAAGGGGGGATATTGGGAGCCATCTTACCTGCTACCTCCCACAAGAGACCACGTATGTGATGTCCTAAGGAATAGAAGTCTTATCAGTGGGAGCACACTGCAAGTGACTAAAAATTTTAAGGCAGAATTTGAGTTAAAAAAAAATCTCCTTTATGGATAACATTCTGAGAATTTGCTACGAAGTGTCACCACCTCCTCACTTCCCTCAGATGTGTCCCACTACGGCAGCATTTCACCATCTTCTGTCATAGACATCTGTGAACTTGGTAGTCACAAAAGGAAGAAAAGGAGGCTGAGCAGATGAGAGAACCATGTGACCTACACAAAAGCACTCTGTGACAATTCACACTGTCACATTATCAGGAGAACAGCATTGTAAGGGTGATCAGGAGTATGGGAAAAACAACAAAAAAATTTAGCAGCCTGAAAAAAATACTGTTTCCCAGATTGTTTTTCACTTTAGAGCTGTTTATCAGTTCAACTTGGTGATATATCTTAATGAAAATTTACTTAAGTTCAGTGTTGGAGTTTTAAAACATGGCCCCGGCATTCTTAACATTCTTCTTATCTAGCACTGGAGGATGTGTCTCCTACTCTTGACTCTATGTTGTGATGAGCTATTCTACAATGGGATGGATATCCCACTATCCTGAGTTTTTTCCCCTAAGACAAATGACCCTACTGAAGTTTGTTAGTAACATTTCTATTGGCTTATTAGCACAGAACTTTATTTGTTAGACTATCCATCTAATCTGTCCATAAATAAATTACGACATTTTTTCTCTCTAACATCTTCATTGGCACTGGATAACTCTTCATCATTTTTCTTCTCCATAGACTTTCTTCTTTCCCCCCATAGAACTTTTGACCTGGGAGGTTTCCAACCTTTCTTTCAGCACTGGGATCTGTTTCGCAATCAAAACCTTAAAGAAACCAGGAGTGGATGGGCTGGAACAGCACTTCCTTCAGGGCACACCCACCTTCCCTCCAGCACCCATGAGACACTGAGCAGGATCCTAAGTCTCCTTTAAAAACCATGGACAGTCCAACCTTTCCCAATTAAACCAGCTAAACAGACCTGAGTTGATCTACAATCTCCCTGAAGGGAGCGATTATTTTTCCCCTCCTTTCTTTTCCTTCGCTTCTCTGTGGCTTGCCCCCACCTTGACTTTTCTGTGTCACTGTTCTGTCCTCTCCTGGTCCAGCTCCCACCCACACTCTCGCTGACTGACTGTGAGCCTCACTCAGGTGTAGGCAAGGTTCTAGACATCCCCCTTTCCCTGTCTGCTTGTCAAGAAATGGCTGGGTTGGGTGAACTGAGCCCTGGATCTTCACCTTTCTCCTGATTCTGAATGTTTTATGTCCTGGACATTTCCTCCTGGACTCACCTGCTCTCATGAAAGTCCAGTAACTTGCTCTCACTTCCTCCTGGCCTTCCGAGGGCACTGCTTTTCAATACCCCCATTACTTTCCACGGCCTCACTAAGCACTTAGTTCCACACGCTTCAAACTCGGAAGTTATCCTTGCCTCCTTTCTCTCCCGGATCCTTTATATGGATGCATCAAAATGATTTTGCAACAACAGTCTTCTAATCTGACTTTCTGGGACCTGTTCAAATGCTGCCCAGGTGACAGTACTTTTGAGGCGAGCCAAGACGGTGTCTGTTGGTTTATCATGGCCTGTAGGCACCGTGCCTGGTACGGAATGGATGTGTGATAATCCTGCTGAAAGAATCACTGAATGAGATAAAAAATATGTGGTGCTTACTGCAGCATTAAAACCACAAGCAAATTACCTAGTACAGTTTGATGCTCTTTTGTCTAATGAGTTTGCTGACCACTGACCCTAGTAAGATCGCAGTGAGTTAGTACATTTGGGCACATTTATAAGATGTTATAGTATAATTAAAATAACATTTTCAAGTATATATTAATGGCTTGGAAACTGTTCCCTATTTAATGTGAAAATAAAGAGAAGCTAGATACAAACTCATACATTCATTATTAACCCAATTGTGAAAACATTAAAAAAAAAACACAAAAAATAGGTTAGCACTGGTTATCCCCAAATGTTGATTGCTATTTATTTTCATACTGCTTTTAAATTTTTCTGTTTTATCAACTTAACACTCTGAAAAAGATTTGCCACTGTGTCAATAACTATGCCTATTAATAAGGCTTGAGAGAAGCACGTACAAATTAAAAGAGGCATTTGTCCCCCTACTTTGTTTTGCTAAAATTGACTTTCAAAAATTATTAATATTTTCAATATCCTTCACCCACCATGTATTGCTTAGCTCTCTACTTCTGTCAGTCTTTATACAGTTGAGTTGATCATTATATCATATTATATCAATTTTCTTAAAGCCATTTTAATGTTATTACTCATTAAAAATTGTACTGTCTCAATTTTTAATCTTAAAATAAGATAAAAAGTTCTCAATCTTTCAAAGCCCAGTCTTGAATATCCTTCCATCCATACACGACAGACTCCCAACTCTGGCACTGTGGCCTGGCCTGATGCCTCCTGTCTCCCTTATTTCATTTCCAATATTCACTTCAAAACTTTCTGCAATGCCTATCAAATATTTACTTAACCATTTTATCTTTAAACACCACCCACAGAGCTTTATGCACAATCCTGTAATACCATGCATTTTAAAATTAAAAATGGTTAGAGCTGCAAAACATTATTGAAATCATTACTTTAATCTTCCCTTTAGAGATGCAGACACTACAATCCAATTAGAAAAAGTGACTTGTTCAGAGAGAATTAAAAAACACAACCTAAGATTAGAACCTAATATTTAACTCTTAAAGCTCAGTATTTTTTTAACTAATACATGATCTATTACTAACCCTGAATTCCTCATTTGCTAATCAATTGCTCAGCAATTATTCATGATTCCATTCTTAAAGATGATGCTTGCCTGCCCACCTTAATTGTTGCTATTTTCTCCGGGGCAGGCACACAATTCCTTCCCATCTTTATTGTACGTTATGCAGCAGAGTGAGTGCTGAAGAAGGATGGTAGTGATGATACAAATTTGTGATGTCAATATTCCATCTTCACCACATGGTGCTACATCCAATTGGATGGTAATGACCATCTAGTGTCAGTGCCAGCTTTCTCTGACATTCTATATGGCTGTCCTAGCCAATCATGAAACCTCAGGGTTATGGTTACAGCTAAGATTCTGGATACAACCCTGGCCAGTATGGCTCAGTTGGATGGAGCATAGTCTGGGCACCAGAAGGTCACAGGTTTGGTTTTAGGTCAGGGCACATACCTAGGTTTCGGGTTCAATCCCACTTGGGGGAGCTTTTTCAAATATATCTCCTTCACATTGATGTTTCCTTGCCTTCCTATGTCCCTCTCTCAAATCAATTTAAAAAGAACAACAGCTAGGATCAGGAAACAAGAATTGGAGCTGGGTCTGCAGACTATATCTCTGCAGTCAGTCAACTCCAAAGGAGAAGCTTGCTTAGGGAGCAATCTCTCCCAAAGGCCGGTCTAAGTAGTAGCTTTCTAAGTTGCAAGTGGGTCTTCTTACACACACTCACACACATACACACTTCTACAGCCTGAATCCCATGCAGGGAAGAAGAACATTTCGACAGCTGTACCAATCAAATAATGTGCAATAGGTTAACAAACAACTGGTGGATGAAATTCCACTGCAAGCCCGAAGACTCAGGAGACAGGCAAGGTGAGACTCTCAGGGTTAACAACATCCAAAAACAGGGAGAACAAGGACAGGCCCCCAACTAAATCATACCAGTCCCTCTGTCCTGGCCGCTGTACATTGAGCTGTGAGCCACACAACCCAGAGCATCTGCCACAGGTCTCGGGCAGTTCTGCAAGCACTTCTGCCATTTGCTCAGCTGTTGTGAAGTGAGAGGGATGCATTTCCCTGGGATCCACCAAGCAGATTTCTCTTTCAATTCAGAATAAGGTGATTAGAATACAAATTTTGTATTAGTTCTGATTTCTGTCACCCTGAATATATATTTACCTGGATGAATACATCTACTGCTTATTTTTGCAATTAATGGAAGAGAATAGAATATATCACACCACATTAAAAAAAAATGGGTAGTGCTAAAAAAAAAAAAAAAGAATGCATTTTTACCTAAGTATCGCTTATAGAAGTAGGTGCCCATTCTCCTGGCAATTTCAAAGTATGAAACATAGTTTGTCAAAATTCTATTACTTTCCTTCTTTCTTGCTATGAGCATCACAATTTCAAGGAAAATGATTTAATGGTAAGCATAGCCGGCTCTCCTTACAGATATCAATAGAGTTATTATGCTATAGAAATAAATTCACTGGACTTGTTAAAAACATGAACTGCTCCCTTTCACCAAAGAAGAGAAACAGGAAACAAAAAGGAAGAGAAACCCATGAAAAAATATATAAAGGCTTTACTGACTGATCTTTGTTGCTTTTCACATATGTTATAAAGACTCTGTGTATGGGGTTAATGATATGAGTTATCTTGGTAACAAGCTATTAATTTTGCGCTTCAAAGTTATTAACCATCTTTCTATACACAGTTCTCAAGTGAATACATGGACTTAATCCCTCTATTGAAATACAAAACAAAACAAATAATCCTGTGTTTCACAACTTTGCAGAATTGACTATCTCCTTGGCGATACTTGACCAGAGCCTGGACACACAACTGCAGCTTGAAAAACAGTGTCTGGCCATTTCTGTGAGAAGCTTGTGCAAGTGGATTTAATTACACTTTAATAGCCATTCCTCTCCAGACCAGACATAAAAGGTCACCGAGGAAAAGCATTTTTTCCCAGTGATTCAACCACACTGGGTTAGCAGAACGTCTTCTTCCAATGATTGCACAACTCCTGGGAGAGTCTGCTTGTAGAGCATGACATATAGCTAGTGTTTGCAACTTTAAACAATTCAGTGGGGGAAATAAAATATTTAAGATGATAACATTTACTGTCAAAAAGAAGTTTTTTTTGATCATGTCTAATTCTCCAGAGTAAAATATAACATTTTAATTCTAAAGCATCAATTCTAGACGATACTTATCTCCTAATTACCAACAGACATTTTTCTTGTAAAAAGCACTACGCATGTATAATAATTACAGTAAAAGATAGTTATTACCATCAATCATGATGCTGATCTGTATTTAAGGGTCTCTATGCTCTAACAAGAGCAAACAGTAGTTTAGGATATCAATATTGCCATGGGAAGTTTATAATGATTTATTTCTTTGATTTACTAAAAGCCTAGTCATTGCTCAAAGGTCTCTGAATACCCATTAAAATTAGGAAAGTATTGCCATAAAATTAAGAAATACTAGCAAAATCTTTATACAGGAAGCACACCAATAGGATAGTGCTTATTGGAAATTACTTATGTTATAAAGAGATACTTAAAATAAAACTTCAAGCTATATGAATACACTGTGATTTCATGACACTCTTTTTGTCCTATTGCTATAGAATATACCTCATTTCTAGTATAACCATTTCCTTTAATTTTGAGTTCACTATGAAATAATATATAAGTGAACATATTTCTTTGATGTGTCCCTCAGTAGATGTGTGGATAAAACAGCTGTGGTACATTTACATGATGAATGCTGTTACTCTGCCATAAAAAAGAAGGGAATTTTACCCTTTGCAACAATCTGGATAGACCTGGAGAACATTATGCTAAGTGAAATAAGCCAGTCAGAGAAAGACAAATACCATATGTGTTCTCTCATATAGGGAGTCTAATGAGCAAACTGAACTAACAAGCAAAATAGAGATAGACTAATAGATAGAGAGCAGGCTGACAGTTCTCAAAGAGGGGGAGGGTGAAGCAGGGGATGTAAAGGGATGAAGCAACAATGGGAAAAAAAGAAAGAAGTCATGGACAGGGATAACAGTGTATTGATTGTAGGTAGAGGGGGATGGAGGAGGGAGAAGTTACAGTGGGGATAAATGGTGATAGAAAAAAATAAAATATTTATTTATTTATTATTTATTTATTTATTTCAAAGAGAATAAAGGAGAGGGAGAGAGAGATAGAAACATCAATGAGGGAGAATCATTGATCACCTGTCTCCTGAGTATTGAACCCACAATCCAGCATGTGCCCTGACTAGGAATCGAACCATGACCTTCTGGTTCATGAGTTGACACTCAACCACTACGCCACTCTGGCCAGGCATAAAAAATTTTTAAAAGCTAAATATTTAAAGCAGTTTTTGCATACTAATTTGTTAACTACAGTTTTGTTAACTGTAGCCCATTAAAATTCTCTCTTCTGCTATTATTTTTCAATGATATAATATATGAACAAGTTTATTATATTTTTTAGAAAATAACACAAAGTTATTTACAATAATTGAATGAAAATAAAGAATGGAGTAGAAAAAAAAGAAAAAATGTTTATAAAACTGTACATTTTTGCTAAGAGCCATAAATTATGAATAAAGGAATATAATTTATTCTTGATTAGGAAAACTCAATTTTATGTCATGTCTTCCTAATGTAATATCTACAGGCTCAATACAATCTCAATGAAATCAGCAAGAGATTTTCTTGGGAACAGGGAAGAAAAAAGTGTTCCATTAGTTTAAATAAAAGGATGGCTATATAAGAATATGAAAATTAAATTTTATTGAATTAAGGGACTTCTAATTCTAATGATTTTTAAGTAATAGGATAATTGTACAAAGGATGTTCCTGGCACTTCATAATAGTTAATCACTGCAAACTATGCAAATGATATCTCATCCATACAATAAACATTCTCCTGTCATTAACAATGATGATAAGTTTCTAGATTTATTTTTCAGTGGAAGATGTTGATTATATACTGCTAAGTAAAAAAAAAGTTACAAAACAGCACAAGGTAAGATTCAATTTTCTTTACCTGTATAGAAATGGAGGATATACATAAAAATGCTAAATGCCATTTTCTCTGGGTAGTGGAACAAAGGGTGACTTTTTCAAGTTTTATACTTTTTGATACTGTGGGAGTCTTCTAATATAAAGATGCATTATTATTATAATCATAAAACAATATTTTATTATTCTGTGTGGTAATTTATGGATAATAAATAATAAGCAGAATTGAAAAGAATTGGCTATATAGGGTTGGGCAAAAGTAGATCTGCAGTTATGAGAATGCGAAACAGAGTTCATTTTGATATTATTATTTATTATTGTATTGTTTCCATACAAACAACCGTCAGCCTATTTTTGCCCATTCTGCATATGCTGTTTAGAAAAGACCCACTTCAGATCAAAAGACACACAGACTGAAAGTAAAAGGATGTAAAAAAAATTTCATAAAAATGGAAACAGAAAAAAATAGCTTGGGTAGCAACACTTATCCTATATAATAAAGAGATAATATGCTAATTAGACTGAACAGAACAACCATCCAGACAACCTTCCAGATGAAGCCAGGGCTGTGAGAGCTGAGCTCCTTGCATGAATTTCGAGCATCAGGCCTCTAGTCTTACCTAATAATAGACAAACATGTAAATTGACTGTATCTCCACTATGCCCACAGCCAATCAGCATGAGTATGCAAATTAGAAGGCCAAAGATGATGGTCGCCCAGGTGTTCTGGCACAGAATGGCCAGGTGGGGCAGAATGCCTGCTATGAGAAGGAGGGCGGGGATTGGGGGGTAGGGGAGAGGGAAGGAGAGGCAAAGGGATCTACAGAAGCAGAGTGCCACAGCGAAGACAAGACTGCAGACTCTGGAGTCTGCAGCAAAGACAGTAGACTCTGGCCGGAGTCTGCAGCGCAGCGAAGTAGTGAAAACGAAGATGGCAGACTCCAGCCTGAGTCTGCAGCAAAGGCGAAGAAGGCAGACTCTGGCCAGAGCAAAGGTCTGGGTCCGGGGTACCAGAGGAAAACTGGTGCTGGAAGCCAAGGGAAGGAAGGCCTATAGCATGAATCTCTTCGTGCAATGGGCCTCTAGTATCAGATAAAATAGATTTCAAAACAAAGGCTATAGTAAGTTTCAAAGAAGGACACTACGTAATGATAAAGCAATCAATCCAACAAGAGACTATAACCCTTGTAAACATTTATAAACCCAACATTTATAAGTATCCAAATATATAAAGCAAATACTGATGGACATAAAGTGAGAGTGGGGCAGCAATACAGTCACAGGAGGGGATTTCAACATCTCATTGACATCAATGGGTCGGTTTTTCCAGACAGAAAATCAACAGGGTATTTACTATGTGTCAGGCATAGTTCCAAAAGCACTTTCTGCATATTAAATCAATTATTCCTCAAACTTATGAGGTAGGTGTTACCATTATTCTTCATTTCCCCCAGGGGAAAATGAAGGCTCAGAGAGATAAGTCCCTTGACTAAGGTAAGAGAGCAGGTGATTAAACACAGGTCCTATGGCTCTAGGACACATTTCATGTTTATTTTTTGCTTATTTTAAAATTTAAAATTTTAATAGTTTTGTAAAAGTTACAAAAGATAGTACAGAGAGTTCTTGTATACCCCTCACCAGCTTGCTCTGTGGTTAAAATCTGACATTACAATGGAACATTTGTCATAACTGAGAAACACACATTGTTATGCTGATATTAATTAAACTGCATGCTCTCCTTGGATTTCACTAGTTTTTTCACTAATGATCTTTTTCTGTTCCAGGATTCCGTCCCAGATACCACATCACATTAAGCTGTCATGCCTTTGTAGCCTCTAGGCTGTGAGAATTTCTCAGACTGTCCTTGTTTTTTATGACCTTGACAATTTTGAAGAGCACTAGTCAGGTATTGTGTAGAATGTCCCTTAGTTTGGGTTTGCATGGTTTTCATGATTAGACTGTGGTCATGGTTTTGTAGGAAGATCACAGAAGTGTAGTATTGTTCTCAACACATTGTACCCAGGGTATATACTACCAAACATGACTTCTCTTTGTTGATGGCCACCTTAAGGACCTGGCTGAGGTATGTTTTTGCCTGGTTTCTCCATTTCAAAGTGACTATCCTTTCTTCCCCTCACTGTCTCTCTATGCTCCACTTGATGGGGAAAAAGTTACTGATCAAAGCCCATATTTAATTAAGTGGATGAAGATGGGAGGGAGTTAAGAAGGGGGATAGCTATATAAATTATTCACAATTTCTCATCAGAGCTCTCACTTTTACCCCTTATTATATGTTGCCTCTGATGGCCTGCCCTTTCTTACCATTATAACATAGTATTAACATGCAGTAGTGTAAAATATAATTATTAACTAATTTCTTACTTTTTCAAAAGTCAAAAAAATATGTTAGAATTAAATGTGACAACCAGTAAATTTGTTTAAAATTATTTCCTACTACCACTAAGGGGTGAATTAGAAACCAATTTTTCTCAAAAGCATTCCATGAAGAACTTACCAGAAATATGCGTTCAAGTTGATCCTGAATGTCTTTCATTCCTGGAAAAGCAGCAACTCCTTGGATCATTTCAACAAAGATGCAACCAACTCCCCTAAAGAAAGGAGAAACAATTATTACAAAAACTTTGATATATTCTGCTTAGAAAAATAAATCTGGAGCTAGAATTCCTACTCCGACAGAGGAAAAACAATGAATAAATAACATTCTTAATGAGTACCAAGGACTGTGACACACACTCACCTGGATCCCATAACTTTCCTTCCCCCCTCTGTCTACTGCCCTGAAAGGAATTTAAATAGATGCAACTATACTAGGCTCAGAAAGCGATGGAAACCAATAAAATAAAAAAACTTGGTGGCTCCACCTTACTTACACGATGCAGTCCAGAAATCCTTATGTTCTTTTCCAACCTTATTTCACAAATTCATAATGTAGTTTTCTCTATAGCTATCCAGGGCTCAAACACCTTTGCATCAAAATTATCTGGGAAACTTTAAAATACTGCAATTGATCTGAACACAAACCCCAAGGATTGTGTTTCAATCAGTCATTGACTCAAGCTGCTCAAGCAATTTAAGGCAACTACACTGAGTATCTTTAAGCCAGACTGATCGGCCCATGAGTCAAGCATAACTCTACACAACTTGTCTCAAACTGCTGCTCTACCTAGGACTTCCCCCTTCTTCATGTATTTGCTCTTGACATGTGGATCCAGCCCAGCTTCTACACTGTGATGTAAATGCCAATTCTTTCGTGAAGCCTTCCACTAACAAATAGAATAGCTTTCTTTCTGAGTTTATTTTTGGAGCTCTTACTCAATCTATATTGAACATCTACTATGGTCCACTTCCTCTCCTAGTAGCCTGCCATGCTCACACTCCTAGCCAGGCAGTCCAGCAGAATATCAGGAGACCTTGCTCCCCCAGACAGCAGCTTGCACCTAAGCAGCAGGAACAACCAATCCATAGTACAGGCAGGGAGCCAATCAAATACCCCTGCTGGGATTTTGGAGACCAAGTCACTTGGGAGCAGAACAGAAAGAAACTACCATACGTAATGGGTTAAGTCCCATCAATGGCAGAGAACTTTCAAGAATGGCCAGCTTCTTAGAAATGAAGTCCATGAATTGACCTAGTTCCTGCCTTCCTAAGGCCTGGATGTTCAGGTAATCCAGTGTTTGTGCTAAATCTCTCTATCTTCTACCAATCCGCCAGGATATATATGTAACAAACACACACACACACACACATACACACACACACACACACACACACACACACACATTAATGGTTCTACGTTGAATGAGTTTGTTTCCTGACAGTGTCCTAATAAAATCATGAACATATTAGGGTACTTCTTTAATTGATGCACCACTTCTATTCCATTTAGGGTGAGCAAACCCTTGTGTCTTTAACTTATTTCAGATCCTCTAGAGCAGTGGTTCTCAACCTTCCTAATGCTACGTAGCAACGAAAATAATTTTATGGTTGGGCGTCACCACAACATGAGGAACTGCATTAAAGGGACGTGGCATTAGGAAGGTTCAGAACCACTGCTCTAGAGGTTAAAGACAAGGGGCCTGCCTACTTCTCTATAGCTGCCCCAGTTGCTATCATAAGTGTATATAAGCAGTGTTTTGAATTAAAGAAGTAATTTACAGAAATCTCTTCTCTATTATAGCGCATACTTTATATCCAAATTAAACACCAACAGTATATAAAGTCAAAATGATAAAAACAAGTGCTACTTTATATAAAAAAATAATTCAAGAAGTAAAGAATTAATTTCAAAAATCGATACTCTAGGCAGATGGGGTTTTAACACTTCATTTAATATTTGAGAGACAAAATAGAAATAAAAATTATTTTTTAACACACTAAAATGCAATGATATTCTTGTAAATATTGAGGTTTCAGATGTCCAGTTAGGTGTAAGATTTCAATTTGGTGACTTTACACATTTTTACTTGATGAATTCATTTCTAAGTCTATTAACCTACATACTTATTGCTTTTGTATTTAAGTTTACAAAAACTATATTGGATCGTGAATAGCTACCTACACCTCCCTTTTTTAAATATTCAGAACATACCCACTATTCTGCACCTTATGGCCTTAAGTCTTTCCCACCACAAGCTCCAACTCTGAGTGCGAAGACCTTCAGTAGAAGGCAAGCCACCCCTGCTATCTACTCTGCTAAGCTGGCTGCTGGTGATGTAACCATTACACTTACAGAAATTATTTTACCACTGCTTGGGTTTAATCTATATCATCTCCATAATATGATATTTAGAACAATTAAAAGACAAATCTATGCTGTAATTCTACTTGATTGGAAGGTAATGATATAACATACCTGTAGGCTCTTATCTGCTCAGCTAGTGAAGGGACTGGAATTCTTATTTCTAAAGGACATTTCCGAGAACATCATTTTTCAAAGATGCCTTCGGGTAGACTAATAAAGCTGAGAAAATTATACTTAAAGGGTATATAAAAGAAAGAGATAGGAAGCTCAAGAAAATTAAAAAGTTGAAATATAAAACATATCAACATATTAACATAGCAGACTACTTTATTACAGAAGCTGCCTCACTGCCTCCAATTTAATATGAAGGGACTATTACCTGCTTTCCATTTATTCCTTCCTACAGGAAATTAGCCCTATGAGCCCTCTCTTGATAGATTAAGGTGACTACCTTTAGTAGTTTACTTAGAAAGAATTCATCCACTCTTGTTCTATGCTTATGATATATAAACTTATTTCAGCATGTCTGCTTTAACTTGTCACCTCTTTTGACAATTTGAGTAATTACATAATTATCACCCTCTTAGTCTACATTTTTCAAGAATAAGAACTGGTCACAAAGCTTCCAGGTCACACAGGAATCAGTGTGTTTAAATTCTTATTTTAGGATTAATTACGTGGTAAGGTAATATATAAACATCCATGCATGCTTACTCATCTTTCAATTCTTTTGAACTCAAAACTCCTGAATTTAATTTATGTCACAGATGTATAAATAGTTTATCACAATTAAGATGAATTAATCATTTTAATTATGAGCAGAGATGGACTATATTTTAGGCCTAAAGGTCATACAGTTTGGAGTTCTTATTTTGAAAAAGAATACAAAATTATGAGTAAAAAACTAGGTACAAAAGTGAATTGAGAAGCCCTGGCTGGGTTGTTCAGTTGGTTAGAGCAGCAGTCACCAACTGGTGGTCCATGGACCACTGGTGGTCTGTGAGGTCCAAAAGGTTGGTGACCACTGGGTTAGAACATTGTTCCAATATGTCAAGGTAGAGGTGTGATCCCAGGACACATACAAGAAACCAACCAATGAGTGGTAAGTAAATAAACAACAAATTGATCTCTCTCTTTCTCTTCTCACTCTCTCTCCCCCCCCTCTAAAATCAATAAATAAACATTTTAAAAAGAAGGTGAATTTAGAATGAGAAAACAAATCAAAAGAAGTCATAAAAATTTTAATCTACAGAGGAATCAGATTTTTAAATATCTTGAGCTTTTTTCTTCACAGAAGAGAGTGAAGGCCCACAGACTCTCCAATTTCTGTCAGACCTTTTATCCACAGGACTTCCTCTTCTCCAGCCATACTGCTCTGCTGTCTCTCCTAAAACACCCAACACTCTTTCCCATATCAGTATCTGCGCTTGAGTTGTTCCCTCTGCCCAGAGCACATTTCCCCTCATTATGTGCATGGATAATAATCTCCTTGTTATTCAGGGATCAGCTCAAATGGCTCTATCCAGAAATGACCTTCTTAACTACCGTATGTAAGGCAGGTTCCTCTTGTTGCCCAGACCCCATGTTTCATCTTCCTTTCCCTAGTTTGTTTTCTTTATATCACTTAAAGGATGTTATAGCTTCTCTCTGCTTTTTGGGAGTGTGGTTCCTCTATATGAAAGACCCAAAAGACAAGGAACAAGGTCATCAGCTTGTCTTCAAGGCACAGGGAAGTGTCAGGCATATAGTAAGGGTTCTAAAATATTTGTTGAATGAATGAATCAAAAGCAGTGCAACACTCCCTCCACTCTCCCTTTCTCAACTACCAAGTGAGAGCTGAACTCAGGGACTCGTCTCCAAGGAGTCTTGTATGGAAGAAGGGAAGGGATGGTCACCTTACAATGGAGAAAACTGGTGAACAGTACCTTGGCCATGTGAACAAGGATACCGTCATTAGTGACAGGTCATGTGGATAGCACGTGCCTTCTACGGAAGGCAGTCTTCCTCCCACAAACATTAGGTGACTACAAATTAAGGGAAATTCTACAAAATACCCAAATAGTACTCCTCAAAACTATCCAGGCCATGCAAAGCAAGGGCAATCTGAGAAACTACTATAACCATAGGAGGCTAAGGACACAGGACTACTACATATAATGTGGCATCCTGAATGGGATCTTAAAACAGAAAAAGGAAGTTAGGAAAAAACAACAACAGTAAAATAAAAATAAAGTTAAAAGCAATGTCGCCCTAACCGGTTTGGCTCAGTGGATAGAGCATCGGCCTGTGAACTGAAAGGTTCTATTCTGGTCAGGGGCATGTACCTTGGTTGCAGGCTCATCCCCAGTAGAGAGTATGCAGGAGGCAGCTGATTGATGTTTTTATCTCATTGATGCTCTCTATCCCTCTCCCCTACTCTCTGTAAAAAGTCAATAAAATATATTTTTAAAAAAGTAAAGTTAATAGCAATGTATTACTGGGGGTTACTTAGTTGGGACAAATGTACCACAGGTAAGATATTAAGAATAGAGGAAACCAGGTGAGAAGTATATAGAAACTCTCTGTGGTCTGCAAGTTTTCTTTAAGTCTAAAACTATTCTAAAATCAAAAGTTTATTTTTTACAAAAGGCAAAATGAAGGACAGTGTCTCCTTGGGACAGTATATAGAATGAGTCATTTAAGTAGAAGAGCCAGCATTTTAAGTTTTCCTCCTATGAGAAAAAAAGAACCCCTGTGCATTTTGATGAAGTTTTTCTTTAAAAGCAACATGAGCCATCTAGACCTGCAGGCTAGAATGTAAAATACCGGTTAAAGTTAACCTTACATAACTTGGGCAGCAAAGTAATTAAAGATTTAGTTTGATATAAAGATACCTAAAAATAGATATACACATTCTTATGGCAAAGGAATTCAAGATGATAAAAAATGATCTAAATGATTAAATTTCAGGCAATGGGGGGAGTGTGGAATGCAGAGAAAGAATGGAATTCCCAGGGAAGAGGCAGGAACTTTTCTTTCTCTGAGTAGGGAACAGCGAGTTCAATGTCACTTCTCTGAGAAGGCTTCCTGATCCCTCTGATTGTCTGAATTAGGTCTTGCCCTAATTTCATGCTTCTCATGGCACTTCCTAAAACTACAATTATTAATTTGTAAATGTATTAGCCACTATCATCTTTCTCAGAACACTAGTTTGGTCTTTTAGTTTTAAAGATGAAGTTCAAATGAGCCAGAGCCAAGGGGTTATAACAATACAGCAGCCCTCCCAGACCTGAATGAAATATGGTCACTATGGTCACCAGCTAAGATGCACTGTAATTCACCTATGCGTTAACTACCTATGTGGTAAAGTCCTGCTGGGATTTTATAGTGCAGGACAATTTTATATCTTTCCATTAAAATAGGGATTACTTCAATCCATCAACTCCCAACTCAAACAATTTCTACATTTGACACATGCCATTTCAAGCTGAGTGCAGGGGGCCGCTTCTGCGTTGTCTGCCCCCAAGAGGGAGGCTACTGGCGGCAATGGGGGTGAGGGCAGGTCCTACCAGCAGGTGGCGCCAGTCCACCAGCCAAGGCGGGTCCCCCATAGATGGCTCTGATGGCAGGCCAGGCCTAAGTTCCCTACTCTATATATTGCTACTCTATATATTGGGAACAGTCTCTTAGATTTAAAAAATAAACCTGGCAAGGCTACTCTAACACTGAAAAACACAGGATGATGCAGCAATGACATGCATGGACTCTGGCTTGCACATTTTGTGGTCAGCCCTGATTCTGACACTTATCATTGTGACAAAGACAATTACTTAACTTCTCTCTGCTTCAGTTTTTCCACCCATAAGATGGGGAAAACAGTACTACTGCCTCAGAAGGATCATGTGATGTACTACTTATTATAGTCAGGGCAAAAAAATGTAGCTGTCCATACAGCAGCAAGATGCCTTTCATCTGTATGAAAAGTATGGTCACTAGTGCATGCAGCATCCCAGATTGCGAGAGGGATGTCCAACTGCTGGTTTAAGCCTAACTTCCCCTGAGGGGTCCTAGATTGCAAGAGGATGTAGGCCAGGCTGAGAATCACCCCTCTTACCCGATATGCACAAATTTTGTCCACCGGGCCTCTAGTTTTCTCATAAAGACATTACTATTACAAGATGCTAATTAAATTTAAAAAAATGGTTATCCCACATGAAGCATAAAATAGGACCAAGAGATTATTATTATTATTTAATCTTCACCTGAGAATATATTTTTCCATTGATTTTTAGAAGTATCAGCATGAGAGAAGCACATCAATTGGTTGCCTCCTGCACAAGCCCTGACTAGGGCCTGGGCAGGGGAGGAACCTGTAACAGAGGTATATAACCTTGACTGGAATCGAACCCAGGCCCCTTAGGTCTGCAGGCCAATGCTCTATCCACTGAGTCAAACTGACTAGGGCCCAAGAGATTATTATTTATTTAAACTACATTAATCTTATTTTGGTCTTCAAAAAATAAGATTTCCTTCTTCCCTAATTCTCAGGGCAACAGTTTTGTAAGACTTTAATACATATATTTTTTATTTCTTTTCTAATACTTTAATATTTTAAAATGTGGTTCCAATTAAAATCTCAAAAAAAAACACCCACAAAACTCTCGTAGATTTTAGCATCTGATTTCATCCATTTATTTACAAAGGCTTGAGATTTCTCAGGGCAGAGAGGGACAGTTTCACTCTCAAGTATTATCCTTGCACCGCAGAGCCCGGATCATAACACACGATAGATTGTGCATCTGAGTTTGTACAGAGAGGACACGAGCCATCCAGCTCCCACTCCCACCATGAGAGAGACCTGCCTGCCCCTTTTCATTCCAACCTGCCTAACTGAAAGGTACAAGGCCTCTACTCAAGTTCAGAGAATTGGAAAGAGGGCTGTAGATGAAGAGAGTGTCAAGCTGCTTCCGACAGGAGGACAGATGAACAGAACAGGACTCACTACAGGTTTTTCCTTCCTCTCTTTCAACATTATGCTGGATCCAGAAATTCTCTCAAAGCCTGTGTGCTCATTGTGGAAAAAAAGAAAGAAAAAAAAAAAAGCTACAGAAGCAGCTCTTGTCACTCTTTCATGCGGCTATCCATCACGTGCGCACGTGCGGGTCTGGTTAGAATAAGAGTTCACTGCCCATCATGTGTGGGTCTGGTTAGAATGAGGGTTCACTGCCCATCACGTGCAGGTCTGGTTAGAATGAGGGTTCACTGCCCATCACGTGTGGGTCTGGT
>JAAGEH010000307.1:20418433-20442492 GCA_011751065.1 Lasiurus cinereus
AGAATGAGGGTTCACTGCCCATTATATGGGGGTCTGGTTAGAATGAGAATTCACCGCCCATCACATGCGGGTGAAAGAAATATAGGTAATTCTTTTTTGAAAGGAGTTTTATAACTTTGATTACTTCTCTGAATATAGATCCAGGCTCCAGTCAAAGGAATAACAGACAGTAGACTAGTGCAATAAATTAGATTAAATGCTAAAGCCAACCTGAACTTCACACACAGGAATGCAGTAGTATTTCAGAAAGGTTCCTCGTTAATTAACCTAATAGGTAATTTTATTTAGCCATGCTTCACTGAAATAAGCCATTATGCAATTAAAGCTAGTGTGACTTGATGTTCCAAGACTACCATTAATTTATCTCACTTCTTTCTGTGGAAATGTATATATTTGTAAGGTAGGCCATGGTTTTGTTCCCTAGGATGTTAGCTTCGAAAAGATCAAAATTTAAAATATACATATATATATATATATATATATATATATATATATATATATATTTGCTAAAACTTATAAAAATTGTATTACACATAACAGGCATGATCTTTTCAAGTTGGCATTTGCAGAATTTGAAAAGTGAAAGATTAAAAAATTACATTCCACATGCCCTTGGTGACTACTGAAGGGGCTGAATTGATTAAACTGTCACTCATCATTTACTGTGGTTAGCGCTCCATTAGGTTCAGATAGGCACAATATATCTTAGTCAAATACTTCTCTGGAGTACTTAGTTCTCAAGGAATGAAAACCAAACCAAAGCAAACCTAGATTGTGGGTAAAAGCTCATTTCAAAAAACATTCAACTCAAAAGAATATATAATAGGAAACTCTGAGATTTATTTTTCAAATGGTGAGACAAAAGTATATCTCCATGAAGGTACACTTACCAGTTAAGCGTGTCAAAACAAAAAATAAATAAAAGCCAAGAATGAAGGCCAGGCAGCTAAAGTAGTTCAGTAAGGCCAAGGCCCAGGGTAGCCGGCTGCTGACTTGGGAGTAGGTACCAGTCAGTGTCGACATCTTAAATAAGACTACTGAGAGGGCTCAAGAACGCAACCATCTTAAAGTACTAACCAGCATTAATGCTTCTTACGTTACAATGGTATTCTTGCTCAGACATTTTAATATACTTCTATCTATCTATGTAATCTACATGTTTCAGTATACATATATTTTAGTACATATATATTTATGTGTATATGTAATATTTTTATATATTTATTATTATTATTACATATTATTATTATTATTATTATCATCATTTAAAATCAAGTGGCAAGCCTGTATTTTTGCATTCTGGTCCAGCTGCTTAAGCCAGAAACACAAGAATCATCCAAAACCCTTACCTTCATTCAGTCATGAAGTTGTCATATCCTAATTATTTCTAAAAATCCCTCCATTATGGTCTCTAACTATTTCCCTTCCTTCCTTCCTTCTTCTCTACCTGCTTCTTAAACCATGTCCTTTTTCCTACCCACAAATCTCAGCTATTTCACCTGGTGGTGGAATATTTTATCCCCAGCATGGCCTTCAATCCCAGCTTTGTCAAGTTGGAAAGAAGGCTTTGACAAGTCAGCCCAAGTAATTGCCACTTGGTGAAACCTTCTGTGACCCCTCTGGGGGTCACAGAAGGTTTCCTCAACAATCCAAGGGTAAATTTATCACTGTCAACCTCTGAGCCACCACTGTAGCAACTGAATGCCTGAGTTATAGCTTATCACAGACTTTCCCTCTGACCTTGATGGCATGAATGGGTCTTTCTCATCTCTATAAGCCCTGATTCAGTGCCTGGTGCAAAATAGGTGTTCAATAAATATCATAAAAATGAATGAATGTATTGCATAAACTAGTCTGAGCAGTACATAATAAGAAACTGCAACAGAGAAAGAGGCTGGATATACAACTAATATCATATAAAACAAAACACTAAAAAAAAAAAAAGAAAAGAAAAATCAGTTCAATAATATCACCAAAATATTTAAACACTAATTTGATTTATAAGTCACTCTGAGAATTCCAGCAGTCTCCATGGCAACCTCTGGTTCAGCAGTACAATTTACTCAAATGATAAAATTTAGAGATAGAGGAACTTTTAGAGAATGTCTAAGACAATGTTTTGACTTTCACATCTAAGGACACTGTATTACATGTTTCAATGTCTTCGGTTCAGTTCCAGAACCTGAAACTGTGAGCCCTTCATTATGCCACCCTGCTTCCCCAATGACAAATAAGTGGCTTTATCTGGTCAGATTACAAAAGAAGAAATAGAAATGGCACATTTGTTCTTCTTCCTGATCACATAAGTGATAAGAATAAAGATAATACCAAAATCAAGTCTCAAAATTCAGGTCTGAAAAGGCAATAAAACTACCTTTAAAACTGAAATCTATCTTCGTTGCTGCTATACTGAAAATAAGATGATTGTCTATGTTTAAAAAATACTTGAAAATGCAAAACAGGCTCCCACAGATAATGAAGATCCTAGAGGTAAAATATTAAAATAACAGCCCCAGATTACGTTGATAACTGAGAATATTCAGATTAGGAATATCCACAAGCTAGGCGTGCATGCTCACACACACACACGCACACACACACACACACACACACACACACACACACACAATGTATATAGGAAAGGTCCTTCCTTACTGAAGACTATTATAAGTAAACAATGTAAAATTCAAAGTACTGCATTCAATAGCAGAGAAGTATTATTTCTTATACTATGGAACAAGAGAGGAAGAGAAAAGTAGCATTTGATTAGTCATTTAAAATGCTACCAGAGAAAGCACTTCTCCAGGGAATAACTGAAGACCAGTCGGGACAAGAAAAAAGCATTAATAAGCCTTGCGCATCTTTAATTTCTGTTTATATGACAACTGATGCAGAACAAGGAAGTCATATTATAAGATTTCTCCCTGCAAAATTATTAATCCTCTTGCATTAGTGGGGAATTAGTGTGGGAGGGGAGGAGGAATTATTCACAGGTAATTATGTTAAAGATCAAAGCAAATGACACATTCAAGCAATCTTTCTAGAGAAATCGTATCTCACATACCATGAAGAGAATAAGTGCTGAAAGAATATTTGACAGTGAAATATTTGACAACCATCTGATATCTCAGTAAATATATGGAAGACCTGGAGGCAAAAATCTTCCCATTGTAAGTCCTGATTTTCCATTTTTTTCTGTGGGCTTTTTGAAATATTCTCAAAGGCTTGCTCTGGAATATGGCTGTGTAGACTAGACATTGCACATAGACTACAAAGTGAATTATGTCCCCTGGAGTTGTGAGATGCAATGACAGTAGTAAATGGTATTTGAAAATAGGGACCAGGTCTTTTCACGGCTGGCCCTTGGGAAAATCTGTAAGGTTTTATTGAGTGAGTGAATGAATGAATACAGTCATACTGTGTTAGAGAGATCGTTGTGGAAAGGGGGCTGTCCCGGGACTCTAGGGTGCTGCTTTTCTTTGCTACCACCAACCAGCTAGTTAGTGTGTACAACATAAGCAAGCACTTTCAGACTTTGGGATGGGGTTATAAAATGGTCATGAAAGAATTAAAAAATTATGAATTTA
This sequence comes from Lasiurus cinereus, assembly GCA_011751065.1. Classification (NCBI taxonomy): domain Eukaryota; kingdom Metazoa; phylum Chordata; class Mammalia; order Chiroptera; family Vespertilionidae; genus Lasiurus; species Lasiurus cinereus. The sequence goes on from JAAGEH010000307.1 coordinate 20,422,021, forward strand.
TTTCACTGGTTACTAAAATCCTGAAATAACTGAATATGCTAGGATGAAATATAAAGATTTTAAATTTGTTGACTTTACATCAGACCATGAATATATTTTTCAGAAGCAAGCATGGAAAAGCTAGCCATCTTGTGTCCACATGAGGGCAGAATCTTTGCCCACATGGGAGCAGCCATCCTGTGTGTTGGAGTGATGGTGAATCTGCGTATTACTCTTTTATTAGATAGGATAGAGGCCTGGTACATGGGTGGGGGCCAACTGGTTTGCCCTGAAGGGTATCCTGGATCAGGGTGGGGGTTCCCTTGGAATGTGGAGCAGCCTGGGCGAAGGGCCTGTGGTGGTTTGCAGGCCAGCCATGCCTCCCAGTGACCCAAGAGGAGGCCCTGGTATCTGGGATTTATTTATCTTCTATAATTGAAACTTTGTAACTTTAAGCAGAGGCCAAGACAGGCCAGTGCTGCAGAAGCTTGGCTTCCTCCATCACCAGGGGCAACCCTAGCCTCCTGCTCTCTCCAACTGCTGCCATTTTTGTTGGGATTATTTATATTCTATAATTGAAACTTTGTAGCCTTGAGTGTAGGCCTTGGCCTGCAGGTGTGTGGAAAGCTTGGCTTTCTTTATCGCAGGGAAACCCAAGCCTCTCTCTTGCTTACTCGATGGCCACAGCCATCTTGGTTGGGGTTAATTTGCATAATTTCTCCTGACTGGCGCGTGGATGTAGCTTGTGGGCGTGGCTTGTTGCTGTAGCGAAGTGGTGGTTAATTTGCATATTACTCTTTTATTACATAGGCTAGCATCTAAAATCAAGGTGTACTTTTTTTTTACACTTTTTTTTAAATTAATTTTTTTATACATATCTCCCCATTGCCCCCCCTCCCTCCCAGGCATACCCCAACCCCCCAGTGTCTATGTTCATTGGTTATGCTTATATGCATGCATACAAGTCCTTTGATTGATCTCTTATCTACTGCACCTAACTTTAATCTTCCTGCTGTAATTTCACAGTCTGTTTGAAGCTTTACTGACTCTGTATCTATCTTTTTGTTCATCAGTTTATAATGTTCTTTATTATCCCCCAATGAGTGTGATCATGTGATGCTTCTCCTTCATTGACTGGCTTATTTCACTAAGCATAAGGCTCTCCAGTTCCAACCAGGTTGCTGCAAATGGTAAGAATTCCTTCTTTTTAATGGCAGCATAGAATTCCATTGTGTAGATGTACCACAGTTTTCTGATCCACTCATCTGCTGACGGGCACCTAGGCTGTTTCCAAATTGTGGCTATTGTAAATTGTGCTGCTATGAACATAGGGGTGCATAAATCCTTTCTGATTGGTGTTTGTAATTTCTTAGGATAAATTCCTAAGAGTGGTATTACAGGGTCAAATGGGAGATCCATTTTTAGTTTTTTGAGGAAAAGGTGTACTTTAAGTTATATTAATTCATACAGCAAAATACTAGCAAATAAAAGTGTGTTTTTTAATTAAAATACACTTCAGATAATGCAGTGTCCTGAGGAGTCAATTCACAAATGGCACAAAAGCACAGGAGTCCTCACTTCCTCCTTCAATGAACAGTATGAAGTAGACACTGAAATCCCTCTACTAACTATAGTCACAAAATAATGGTTGGCCAAGCTCCCGGTTTCTCTCCAAGCACATTTCCATTCCATCTTATCTTTCCTCTGCATATAAATTAAGAGTCTACCTTTTCACCTTCATTGGATTAGAGACTTTATATTGACTGGAATAATTGTTGAAAGAGTATCACTAATTGCTTCTGCTAGTTTTAATAGCAAGCTTATGTTAGATTCACACATACTATTGATCAAAATGCTTACTTCCAAAGATCAATTCTAAAGAACTATCACTCCATAGTCTATCCCCTTTTATCACATAGCTCATCAGAAAGCATATGGCCTTCTTTTTCCAATTTTTTTTCTCCCCATAAATGTCATTATTTCACTAACACTTAAGTGATTAGGATTACAAATTTTCACCAGCACACTAGATGTGGGCAGTCAAGAGGCTCCTACCTGCATTGTGCTGTGTGAGTGGCTCTCATCCATCAGCACCTGCCTTTCAACTCTGTTTCCAAGCAAAAACACACATTTCTATAGGACAATGACCTTAGTAATCAATGGTCCATAGTTAAATCCTCAAATATTAAATTATCAATGAGAGCAGGACATCTAGTAAAATCTGCATAAACTCCCCCTTGATCCCTAAAGTGATTAAAGCATCTGATAAAAAATAAAATTTTAAGCAAGAATAAATAGATGAGAATGAAAGATACCCTTTTTTCAGATGTGGATGAACGTGTGGCAATCTCAGGAGACTGTAGGTTAGTTACACCTTTAAGATATAGTCAGAGTATTTACCTACAAAAACTCAAAAAGGCTCAGGGGTTGGACACACAGGTTCTAGAAAGTGTGCAGGTGAATCAGACAACTAGAAATAGGGTGGAAGTTGAGTTTGTACAAGCAATTGATCCACAGCTTTCTTGGACTATCTCCCACCCCAACCCACAGGAGGACACTGAGTGTTTATTCTCAGGATAAATTAAATCCAAAAGACCTCAAATTGAGAATAAAGGGTGACAGCAGGGTGAGGCACAGAGGTGAAAAAGGGAAATGAAGTGAAAAATCTATTTCTTGACCTGTGTGACTATCAGCACCTCTCCCCTATCCTGCTTTGAGGAAGTCAGCTGCCAGTAAGCAGCACCTTAGGAAGAACAAAGGGCTCAGGCCTGGACATCTGAGTTTCTCCCAATGAAGAGTACAGCTCCTTCTGAAGAAAATATAATGAACTGAGCAATCAATAATGCTCCCTAAGCATACTGATTCATAGTGCCTCATTTATAAAGTAAATAGACAGCCAAGGATATCCGCACCCCCACAGTTGAGGAAGGCTTCCAACAGAAACCAGAGGAAAAGAAAGCAGAGGTTATATATATATGACAACTGCAACTTTGGGGGAAAAATGCAATGTTTAGAACAGTGGTTCTCAACTTTTCTAATGCCGCGACTCTTTAATACAGTTCTTCATGTTGTGGTGTCGTGACCCACAGATTGAGAACCGACCCACAGGTTGAGAACTGTTAGAAGGGTCGCCTAAGACCACCAGAAAACACAGATATTTACATTATAATTCATAACAGTAGCAAAATTACAGTTATGAAGTAGCAGCAAAAATAATTTTATAGTTGGGGTCACCACAACATGAGGAACTGTATTAAAGCGTCAAGGCATTAGAAAGGTTGAGAATCACTGGTTTAGAAGATAAAAAGTGATGAGGGGAAAAAAAGGTTTTAAAAATAGAGGAGAAATATAGAAGCTTAAATATCAAACTATTACAACTTTTCCAAAAAGCAAAGGCAGAGAAGATAAAAAGAAATAATTTAAAAAGAAATTCAAGAAAACTTCTAAGAACTGAAATATATGTCTTTATATCAAAGGGAACTTACCTAGCACCAATGGAAAAAGACACCCCACCAACTGAAGTATCATGAAGTTTCAGAATACCAGAGACAGAAAAAAGAACCTAATACACTACAGAGAGAAAGGTTAAGGGGGCACACAAATGGCTATGAAATCAGAATGGAATCAGACTTCTCAGCAGCAATACTAGAGCTCCAAAGAAATTAAGCCAAGCCTAATGATATACTCAGAATGAAATTTTATCAATCACATGTGGGAGTAGAATAAAGACATTTTCAGAAAACTAAGAACTTGAAAACTGTATATTTAATGCATTCTTTCTTATAAACTAAAGGAAGACTGGAATCCAGGAAATAGGGAATCTTTAATCAGTTAAGGTCTGGAAAGAGGAGGAATCCAACCCAGAACCGACCAATGAAGTGACTACCTCCAGAGGTGAAAGTGAACCAATAAGACATCGAAACCCTAAAAGGCTAACTACAGCAGAAAGCCGTTGCCTGCCTCAGACCTAAAAGCCATTATTCCCCCTAGTATGAAAAAGGTCAGTGTTACTGAAATCTATTGATAGCGAGAGCATGGAAGAGGGACTGCCCACAAAAGTTGTAGCCAGCCACTTCTAGAAATATGGGCTAAAGTAGGGAAGAATTAGGAAAGAATATTCCATCTCTCTCTCTTCTCACTTGTCCATTGCCTGAACCCAATTGGAATTGTAGCCAAGATAGCTTGGAGGATATATTCCTTAGGAGCTGGCCAACCAGGACACAGGGCAGAGCAGAAGAGGGTAGAGAACAGATTTGAAGAGAAACAGAGAATAACCAACTTAGGACCAACAATCACAGGAGAGGGGCAAATAGAAATCCCAAAACAACAGATGTTCTTGCTAAATTTAGCAAGACATCAGAGAGCTGAAAGAGAAAAGCTCCAAGAAAAAGGTTGAGGGAGGGAGATATAAAAGAAATTAAAAGGGATTGATAGATTTGATAGATTTGCTGATGTGTTTGAGCATTTGGAAGTTTCTGTCATACAGAATTGACATATCCTTCATATCTATAAATAATTAAGAATAAGAACAAAGACAACTAAATACAAATCAGAGACAATTATAAAATCCAGGAAGAACACAAAGTTATACAAGAAATAATACATATCATGAATACTACTTGACTTAATCAAAAATATTTACATATCAATGTTTCAAAATGTGATACAGACTCTTTATTGGGAGCATGAGATGAAATCAGGGATGGTTGATGAAAGAAAATTAAACCTTTATCTATCATTAACACCTACCTAGTAGATAATGTCTAAAATCATATATATATATATATATATATATATATATATATATATATGAGAGAGAGAGAGAGAGAGAGAGAGAGAGAGAGAGAGAGCCATCACAAGCAAAACAACCAAACAAACAACCAAACAGGCTGAGTATGGTGACCAGGCCAGCAGGGGGTTAGTGAAGGGCAACCAAACGACTGAGTACCAGGCTGTGTGGGGTGACCAGGCCGGGGTGGGGTGGGGTGGGGGGGCTGTTGGCGGCAACCAGGCCAGGAGGGTGGGCAGTGAGGGACGACCTGGCCAGCAGATGGGGACAGTGAGGGGCAACCAGGCAAGCAAGGGATGCCATGAGGGGTGACCAACCAGCAGGGGGCAGTTGGGGGCGACCAGGCCAGCAGGGGGGCAGTTTGGGATGACCAGGCCAGCAGAGGGGGACATATAGGGGGACCAGCCTGATGTGGGTGCAGTAAGGGGTGATCTGGCTGGTGGAGGGAGCAGTTAGGGATGACCAGGCTGATAGAGAGGGACTGTTGGGGCAACCAGGTCAGGGTGACCAGGCCAGCAAGGTCAGCAGGCAAAGGCGGTTAGGGGTGATCAGGCAGGCAGGCAAGCAGGTGAGCAGTTAGGAGCCAGCAATCCTAGATTGTGAGAGAGATGTCTGACTGCTCGTTTAGGCCCGATCACTAAATGGGCAGTCTGACATTCTCTGAGGGGTCCCAGATTGGAGAGAGTGCAAGGTGGGTTGAGGGGAACACCTCCTTGCCCGCCCCCCCATGCACAAATTTCATGCACTGGACCTCTAGTCTATAATAATAAAAGCATAATATGCTAATTAGACCAGAGGTCCTTCCAGATGACCTTCTGATTGCAAGGGAAGCCTGGGTCTTGGGTGTCAGAGGGAAGCCAGTGCTGGCAGCCAGGGGAAGGAAGGCTACTTTCCATGAATTTGGTACATCAGGCCTCTAGTAACTCAATAAATAGAAATGTAAACAATTACTGAAGACATATAGAGATAGACAATAGAATAGTTGAAATTAGAGGGTGAGTATAGGTAAAGCAGGGAATCACTATTTTTGCTAGTGCCTACCTTTGTGGCAGCTATTAGCTATTAGTTATACCTGATACAGGTTTTAGAAACGGAAAGTAAGGATAGTTATCAGATTTGGTCAACAAAGGCCACACAGGGAAGGAGGGGCAAAGATCGAACTTACTGTAATTTAGGTTTTTAATGTGTACTCTACTACAAGACTGCCTCTCCTTTACATAACAAACCACTGCTAGTTACTTGACCAGAAAACTGTTTCTATATGAAAAAACACACATTTCAAACTTAAAAGGTATTAGCATACATCCAATAAATATTCCCTAAACTCTGAGCACTGACTAATCTATTTCCAAAATACGAAATACACACATACACACACACACACACACACACACACACACACACACACATATGCACACGCACACACACACGTTAGATAAGAATATCCTCAGCCAAAATTTCTAATTCTCTAGATATAAATGGTATGTTAATTTTCCTGAAACCAGATATAGCAGCTTCTATTTCTTGTATTGGAATTGTGTTTGGCTTTTTTGAACTTCACAGATGCTGCATTTTTTGCAAATGGAAGGTAAGACCCTCCAACCATCAAAACGTTTACAACTCGCATTACTGCAATACTTGCTTTATTGTGGTTTGGGACTGAACCTACAATATCTCTGAGGTACGCCTATACTCCAATAAAAATGCAATAAATTTTGCTTGGCTGATATACTAAGAACTAATAAGAACACCATTTTCAACATTTGTGGAGTCTTATGTTTCTTAAAAAAATTTCACCTTTAACCATCTCTTGCTAGTTTCATAAACCAGTGAAGTAGCTGAGTACACTGTGGAGTATATTAACATCATGAAATCTAGTCATTGTGATCAGGTATTTAAACATCACCCAGAAAAACAACATGTGGGTTCCAATACTTTGCAAACTTTGGTAAAAATAAGAGAATTTTTTATTTTTAAAAAATATTTAGTAGTGAAGACTAGATGTAATGCCTCATTTTATATATTATTATTCAACTAACTTATCACTAAAAAATGACCAAACACATCCACTGAAAACACACATACACTCTCTCTCACACAAACACAGGTTGATAGACAACATGAGATGTAAAAACTATAATCATTAACAGAAAAATAGGACTGGTTCCCTTCAACACTCCAATGCCATTGCTAAATTCAGCACTTTGGCAGCCACTCAATAATCCTATATAATAAAGAGATAATATGCAAATTGACCATCACTCCAACACACAAGATGGCTGCCCCCATGTGGTCAAAGATAGCCACCCCCATGTGGACACAAGATAGCTACCACAAGATGGCTGGCAGGGGAGGGAAGTTGTGGGTGATCAGCCAGCAGGGTAGAGAAGTTGGGAGAACCTAGGACTGCAGAGAGGACAGTTGGGGGGGACCCAGACCTACAGGGGAGAGCAGTTGGGGGCAACCCAGCATGCAGAGGAGGGAAGTTTGGAGTGACCCAGGCCTACAGGGGAAGGCAGTTGTGGGGACCAGGCCTGCAGGGGAGTGCACTTGGGGGTGACCAGGCTGGCAAGGGAGGGAAGTTAGGGGTGACAAGGCCTGCAGTTGAGGAAAGTTAGGGGCAACCAGGCCAGCAAGGCAGGGCAGTTAGGGGCAATCAGGCTAGCAGGAAAGCAGTTAGGCATCAATCAGGCCGGCAGGGGAGTGGTTAGGGGGTGATCAGGCTGACAGGCAGAAGCAGTTAGGGGCAATCAGGCAGGCAGGCAGGTGAGCAGTTGGGAGATAACAGTTCTGGATTGAGAGAGAGGTATCCAACTGAACATTCCTTGAGAAGTCCCAGATTGGAAGGGGTGCAGGCTGGCTGAGGGACACACTGCCCCCCATGCACGAATTTCATGCACTAGGCCTCTAGTGTCATAATAATCTAATATAAGAGAATTGTACTTTTGGAGACAATTTGTTATTAATCAGTGTTATGGAAGTTTTCCACAAGAAATGTGACTTTGTAGCTAGCAGTCTGTCAGTGTAAATTAAGCACTCATATGCATTATGTCTCTTCTCATTACTAGTATTTAAGAAATTACTGCTCTAGTTCTTTATGAGAAAAAGACCATGTCACAGTTAAATCCCTGCTTTATATCCATTACTATTAATTCTCAAAGGTATTCTAGAATGGATACTATACTATACCCGAGACCCAGTGCACAGATTCGTGCACAGGTGGGTTGCCTCAGCCTGGCCTGTGGGGATGGGGCCAATACGAGCCCTCCAACATCCCCTGAGGAGTCTGGATTGTGAGAGGGCGGTTCTTGGGTAACACAACCTGGAACTGCATTCCCAACTCTCTGGTTCTAGGTGTGGCACCAGAGAATTGCAGATGCCAAATCACCAAAGCTCAGCAGCTCCTGTATTGAGCGTCTGCCCCATGGTGGTCAGTGAGCATCATAACTATTGGTCAGATGGTCGAACGTTTGGCTGGTCACTTAGGCTTTTATATATATAGATGGTCATTCTAATTTTAAGGGACTTAAATATACTAGGAGTGGATACAGAAACTGGCTGCCACAATGAGCACAGCTTTTGAACACTTTGATGCCCTTCTGACTATCATCTGTTCTTTTGTTATGTTCCATGGCATGTCAGTGACCACACGGAAAAGTCACCTGGATTGTGTATTACCTGAGCAGCTCTTACTGTTACTTTAGACCAGTAGTCGGCAAACTGTGGCTCATGAGCCACATGGGCTCACAGGCTGCAGTTTGCCACTCTCTTGACTAATGAGTTTGCTGACCACTGGGATAGGGGCTTAATCACAAGGAACAACGACAGCCTGTAATTATTGGAATCGAGAGTCTAGGTCAGTGGTCAGCAAACTAATTAGTCAACAGAGCTGCACTGCTTTAGACAGTGACTAATTCAAATCTTCCTTGGTCTTCTGACCTGATTTAATTATAAATAGTGTTAACAGATAGATAACTTTATGTGGCCTATGAACTCAAATTCTCATTCTTACTAGCATTCTTTTTTAAACAGACTCATTCATTTTAGTAGAAGTGATAAATGAGTAATGGTTAGGAGTTGGGGAAATGCATGCCAGCACAGATTTGGTCCCATAAAATGTATTCTATCCAGAGATTCCTGTCTTAAATTTATTGTAAAGAAACTACTCCTTGAATGAAACTATATAATACAGAATATTAAAGTAAGGGAAGAAAGGCAATTCTCAAGGCTGTTGAGTGAGAGAGAAAGCCACAACCTTTATTTGAAGCACAAAAGGATTCAGCATGACTCAGAGCATAATCTAAACTACAAAATAGGAATTTCACTGTATCATGTTTTGAAATAACTTTACTAGCAAAAGAAAGCCCAATTCCTTATAAATCATCTTAAGAGATTATGTAATAAGTTGGAAAGGAAAGGGCTTGGAGTGCGTTAGCCCTTTGAATGTTGCCTCTACTCACTATGACCTTACTTACTATCCTATTTACTCTTCCTGGGTTTTGCTTTCTTCCACTGTATTACGGTATAATGGGTAAATAAGTAAAATGTATGAGAGCTTAGAACAGTCTATGTTCAATAATATCATTATTGTTCTTCTTATTAAGAGTCAATTACTATTGTTACTCAATTACGACAGGGTTCATATAGAATAAATTTATTTTCAGGATGGGGGTTAGAGTAGAATTTATCTAAGATTTTCTCGCTTAAAACACTGGTAAACAAATCCGAGTCCTCAAAAAAACCTTTATTTTATCATATAAATTTCCTGAATTCAAGAGAGATCATTAAGAATGACGGCAACTCTGTATGTTGCCAATATGTATGGTGATTAGGCTTATTTAATAAAAAGTAATGCTAAATGGCCTTATAGTACTCAATGAATAGGCAATTTCTTTTCTGGTATATGCAAAATCGATTTTGATGCAGACATTTCTCTATATATCAAGATGGATATGGAAATTTTTTTCTAACCACCCAGCTGCTACAATGTTAAATAAATTAATTTTAATCTTAAATCAGAGATGTAATAGAGAGAGGGGTGATTTAATATGCAATCTCATTACATTTGACAGGCTTATTTATAAATGATTTGCCCCACATTCTGACAAGCATAGTTAATATGTTAATTAGCTTTTAAACAGACGATGAAAGAAAGAGACTGACACACTATCATTCTTCACACACCATGTTGGGGAGCACTGTCATTGATACCATAAGGTAGTGCTATTACATAGTGTGGCCCCCCAAAAAGGACTGTGATCTTGGTGAGATAATTATTTATCAGCTACAGATAACTTAGTCATATTATGTTAAAAATTAATCCCTTAAATTAATCCCAACTGATCTTCTGCTTTAGAAAATAAATGTGGCTCTAACCATATATATATAAGCTTCCATGAACACTACAAAGCTAATTGAGAGCAATGACCTCCACAGCTATTACAGGGAGAAACTCACTAAGTTGTTTTCACATCTGCACTTCTCTTAATGGGGTTCTCAGTATTTGGTAAGCCTCTTTGGTTTAGAAGCTTAAAGATGATTTCCTACGCCTTAACTTCCAAAGAGTTATAAAATCCAAGAATTAAGAGAAGTTAGACACGAGACAATATCCAATTTGATTCCTCTGCTTAAAGACTTCTTCATGGAGGGGTGATAAAAGTATCAGAAATGGTCTGTCTTGTTGAGTGCTCAAATCCCAAGGGATGTTTACACCCACCACGGAGCTGGAGACCCAGAGCAGCTAATCATAACAGGGACAGGTCTGATTCCCATCACTTGCTGCCAACGTTAATGCCTATGTGTCTTCATTAATATTTGATCGCCTGTGGTTATTTAAACAGAAAACTGGAAAATGTAACACTGTGTAGGGATCGTTAGGTTTTAGTTACCACCCTCCTGCCCCAGGACGGTAATGAACTGTAAAAATAGCCTGAAACAATTGCCACCTGCCTCCTTGCTATTGTCCATGGGTTAATATTTGCACTTCTTGGTGCACCTGCGCCATGGCTCAATTATAGTCCCATTTCTAGGTCTTCACATACTCGGCATCAATCTCATTTATTATGCAAAAAACTGGCGCCCTGTAGACTTCTCCCTAACTGGAAAAATACCTGACTTAGAGGATAATAACAAAATGGCTTTTAGAAAATGGAATGAAATGAAATTCAGCATGACAGGCAGGGCATAGACATAACTCAGAGTTTAGGGCTTGGAAATGAAAAGCCAAGAAGCATAGGAAATGGCTCAAACATAAAACACTATTTGATTTTGCCAATGATAATTGTTGCATGCAGGCCAAAGGCATTTGGGGGGTCTACTATTTTTTTTTAATTCTCACCCGAGGATATGTTTATTGGTTTTAGAGGTAAAGAAGGGGGAGAAAGGGAGAGGGAGAAAAAGAGAGAGAAACAGCGATTGAATGCCTCCTATGCACACCTGGACCGGGAACTGAACCTACAACCTTCTTGATGTAGAGGCAGATGCTCCAACCAAATGAGACACCTATCCCAGGTCTACTATTTTGTATCAGTTTTCCTCCCTTCCGCTTTAAGCAGAAGTCTTATTCTTATACTTCATTATGTCTCTGGTTAAAGTAAATGGGCAGAAAGTGCCCAAGACTTCTTCCTTAAAAGAATGAACACACAGCCAAAACCGGATTGGCTCAGTGGATAGAGTATCAGCCTGCAGACTGAAAGGTCCCAGGTTCGATTCCGGTCAAGGGCATGTACCTTGGTTGCAGGCACATCCAGTAGGGGGCGTGCAGGAGGCAGCTGATCGATGTTTCTAGCTCTCTATTCCTCTCCCTTCTTCTCTAAAAAAATCAATAAAATATATGTTTTTTTTTAAAAAAAAGAATGAACACACATAAGAAAAATGTGTATGTGTGTGGGGAGCAGGGGGAGGCAAAGACTGGAAATCAAATGCCAATTATCAGAAACAGACATAACAGCAAGTCACAATCTATGTGGCTCTGTACTTGAAACAGCACTTTTAAAGGTTTGGGGAAAATTAGTCAATAGTGTATAAAAAACAGCTTCTTTCGTTTATGAGGGTAGTCTTAACTGAACTGCCAAGCACTAAGACAAAACTGGCCCAAAGCCACAAATATTTCCAAATTATGTTCTATTAGCAGAGTCCTTAGCTGACCTCACTAAAAGGCAACCCACAATTTCCATACTTAAAAAATGGAGAAAACCACTCCATAACTCAAGAATATTAAGCAATGATTACTTGCATAGCCTACTCTCAGGAGGGAGGAAGAGAATTAGAAAGTTAGTAATTGATATATGATGACTTCTTTGACCTTTATTTCCAATTTTTTACTCTATTACAACCAATGATCAAAATATCTATTGCCCCTGCCTAGTCTGGGGGAGGGGAGAGTAATAGGGAGAGGGAGAAGTTAAAATCTAACTGTAACAAAATGTCCAAAACAAACAAAAAAATAGAAGTGGGATGGAAAAATAGGTTAGCTCAGCTCCTCAATGATAGATGGTCATCTTTATGTTCAGTGTTTTGGAACATGCATTATGATGGTATTAGGTTTATTATAAGGCATTACAAAAATGTATGGCAATTGATCTTAGGCTGTTTGATGACCCAGATTCCTTTAGAACTCTATTGAAAGCTATAGATCTACACCCCATAAAAATAAATAGGTCCATGTGTACACAAAATATTACATGTAATCTCAGTGGTTTCAAAGACCTTGAAATCCCATTTCCAGGGGGTTTGCTGGAACCTAAATTAAGAATATCTACACTGTGTCCTACATCACAAGGAACTTGTTTTCTCACCAGAAAATATTTGAATCATAAACATCAGGGTAGAAGCCAGACCTCATCACAGCCTAATTAACTAAAAGCCAAGATAACTGAGGGCAGAGCTGTGAAGTAAGTACATGGCAGTAAGATAAACACCACATGCTAAAGTTTTATTGAAGTCATAAACATTACATGAACATGTAACTGAATTCTGTATATGGGGCACAGTCATTCTTAGAAGATGATTCTTGCTGTAAAATAACCACATGGTATGTAAAATGTTTTTGCTTTAAACACAATTCTGAGTCTAAAAAAATATTTTTCCATTAATAAAGGACATTTTCAACAGTCACTAGTAAACCTTTCCTGAGAGCTGAAATTATTACCTTATTTGATTCAGATCACAATGGACTGGGAACCCATGTATTGTTATAAATAATAATCAGGCATTAAACCTTATGAGTCTCTGAGCCTCCTATTATGATAAGATTCTTAAGTTTTGCTAAACCATCATGTGAGATTGAGACTCTATTGAAATTAAATGTATTGTGACCCTTTAAAAGAGTAATTTTATTTCATTTTGAATAATTGGTGGCAACAGTTTTCAGTATACTGCACCAAATTTAGTGCCTGGCAGTTACATCAAAACCTCCAGACCAATTATCTGAGCTTTGCTGTGAATTTAAACATGCTAGCTACTACTTCCAACCACACTGTTGTTTGGAGATATAGATATATGTCCTTGTCATAAAGCAAAGCCACAAATTAAGGCCTTTAGGGAGAAAAATCACAGACTTCTTGTGGGAAGTCACCACTTGCCAATACTGTCACCAAGTAACGCAGAAGGCCGATGGACCTTGGGTGTTAGCAGTGCTGATGCTAAGCAGGGATTGTTAGATTGCTGGTTATGTTGAGATAGTGGTGGCTCAAGGCAATTCCCTAACCTGATAATCCTTTACCGTTTACCAAACTTTACTTTTGATATGCCTATATGCATTACTAAAGGGCAAATATATATTCAAGTAAATAAATAGCGGACCAGGCCGGAAGTCCATGTGTCTTCAAAAAAGAGGCTCTTGCCCTAACCAGTTGGGCTCAATGGATAGAGCATCAGCCTGCAGAATGAAGGGTCCCAGGTTCAATTCCAGTCAAGGACATATACCTTGGTTATGGGCACATCCCCAGTAGGGGGTGTGCAGGAGGCAGCTGATCAATTATTTCTCTCTCACCAATGTTTCTAACTCTCTATCCCTCTACCTCCTTCTCTGAAAAAAAAATCAATAAAATGTAATTTTTTAAAAAAGAAAGAGGCTCCACCTGGCCCCCAATGCCTTCTAAATTCATTTTCATTTGTGCGTCAGCTGCTCCTTCAGATCCGGAACACCGCTGCGAAGATTGCAGCATCTACTGACAGTTAGAAAAGTGTCTCTGTCCATCAAGGGCATTAGTAGGCCCCATCTGCAAGGCAGGCTCTGATTAGGAAATATTTCCAATCGTGTGTTTTTTTTAAAATCTAGTATCAATGCCACACACCGGCAAACACTCCTCCACCATTAATCTTCATTCAAACCGTTGGGATGTTTATCTAGGCTTGACCCAGACCAAGCACCAGAGACAGATTAGCTAGAGAAAAGCTTCTGTTTCTCACCACATGTCAAGGCAGGTAGAATACTCTGTTGAGCCCAGGAGGACATCTGGAGGTCGGTACCATAAGGTAACCACTTCATTGGAGTACGTGTGGCTAGGGACCGATTTTGCTCTTGCAAGACCTGTGGGTTACATGAAACATAAAGAAGTTTAATAGGCATTCATAGGACAAGGGAATTTAAGTGTGAATGTTAACAGTTTTAAAAGGTCAAACATGACACTGCAATACAGAGTCACGAATTCAGTGTCAAAGTTATAAGAAAGGTCGGCTGGTTTCAAATACATGCTTGTAAATCATTTATATCCCTAATAAAATATCATGACTGTAATAAAATCCCAGGAGAGTAAACAAATGATCCATCAATGATTAGACATTTCACAGAAGCTTAGAAATCTTCTGGACTTTCCAAAGAATGTTCCATGGAGCTCTAGTTCTGAGAGCTATAAATAATGTTATTGGAAAGGCTTCCAAGGTGAAATAATTTTGAGAAAAGATGGACTAAGAAGTTAAAAAGTATTCCATACATGAGATTTCTCAGTGCCTTTAATTGTCCTAATGTGTACTGTGAACAGACAGTATGATTGTTTTCTCAAAGAAGATTTCCCAAACTTCTTTGGGTTTCAAGTTCTGTCAAGCACTCACTAGGAAATGCTTATTCAGGAAGCTCATTTGAAAATTACCTAAATAAAAAATTATAAAGGAATATAAAAAAATTAAAATGTTTTCTAAGAATTTTTTTAAAACTGGGAAAATGGTCACAATAATATGTTAAGTGATAATGCACATGCACTTTGACCTCACAACAAAGAATGACAGGAAATGCATTTTTCCAAATTTTCTACAATGACTATGATTCCTCTAAAAATCACAAAATCTAGAAATTTCTTTCTTTTTTTTCTTTTTAAATATATTTTTTATTGTTTTTTTACAGAGAGGAAGGGAAAAGGATAGAGAGCTAGAAACATCGATCAGCTGCTTCTTGCATACCCCCTACTGGGGATGTGCCCACAACCAAAGTACATGACCTTGACTGGAATCGAACCTGGGACCTTCCAGTCTGCAGGCCAATACTCTTATCACTGAGCCAAACCAGTTTCAGCTAGAAATTTCTTTCTTAAAAGAAAAAATAATCTATGTAATAGGGTTCTATCTGGGTATATCAATTAATGACAAGGGTAAAGTATTATTTATCACTGCGATGCTAAAAGCACATATAACATTTTAATAATATTCTAACAGAACAAATTTATTTCCTTGTTCTGCTTATTTAAATTTTTATGTAGTACTTAGAAACATGACCTTTTTTCCTGTTTATTAAACACTTGGTATTCCCTTTAGTGTATTCTATGCAAACGTTAAAATTAATAGGACAGCTGGTGAAACAAAGAATTTCTAATTTATTCAACTATGCTATATGTTACAGTAACTCAATTTTTCTACAGTGCAGTTTTTCTAGCAATACAATGGCATATTACAAATTGGTGAATGTTTATAAGTATTCATATTAAAATGGACAGATTATAAACACAAATACACATATGTGGTCTCCAAGTTTTTTGCACATAAATAGAATAACTAGTTTTGATAACAGATTTCCAAAACAGATTTCTACTTTGATAACAGATTTCTACTTCTTTTCTTTTTCCTTTTAATTTATAGTGATAAGACATTCATATACCTTACGAAGTGATCACTCCGGTAAGTCTAGCACCCATCTGACATGATACATAGCTATTACAATATTATTGGCCATATTCCCAGTGCTGTAGTTTATAGTCCCATGATTATTTTCATAGCTGGAAATTTGTACTTGTTAAGCCCTTTCACCTTTCCTACCTCAATTCAGGCAAAGCTGAACACCAGATAGGACAATCAGGGAAGTAGTGTTTCCAGAATCTAGTAACTCCATCAAAAGGTTTAGTTCCTCAAATGGGCATGTTTCTATACAGAAACCAAAGAGCCAAGCACAAGTTCTGAAATAGGTTCTGACTCATTCCATATGCTGTTGTCAAGTCAAAAGGGAAGCCAAAAACATCCAGGCTGGATTCCCTTGGCTTTTCTGAGGCCCTGTGGAATAGAAAGCGAGGCCAGAGGGATAGGAGAATGAAAACATCTGAGATTTCCTTTGACAGCTCAGAAGACCAGGCTAGTTATAGAAAATTATATTTTCACTTTTAAAGGGAGAGCATGGCCTCAAAGTAACTTAGAAATAGTATAAATCTAAATAATTATATGTGATTTCAGGTCAATTATGTTCACTGTGACTTTAAGTTTATAAAACTGGTTAAATATATCTGGAAAATATAAATAGAAAAGGCTTTGCCTACATTATTTTCCTCCTTCCCACATGTTTAGGTCAAGGACTGCCCAAATTCCATTCACGAGGGTCACAAAACTTCCCAACTTAACAGTGAAAATGAGTTTTCCATATCTAACCTCTTCAATGTGTTAAGACAGTTTCTTAAAATAATTAGCAGGTAAAGTTATCATATATTGAAGAATGTTACATTCTTCTTACTTTAATAAAATCAACTGAAATAGTGTCTTGTGGAAAGTATCCTGTATACTGATAAACAAAAGGGGTTTTCACCCTACCAGATTTTTTGTTCAGTTAAGAAGATAAATAAATCTCAAAACTTTTCAGGGAGGGAGTAAATTATTAAACAATGATTCAACAAAAGAATAAGGAATAAAGAAAATATACTTTGAAGTAGGAATTATAAAATTGGGCTTTTAATAAATATTTTGGGTAAAGACATTGTTATGTATACAGTTCATGCATCAAAACACGCTTACTCATACAAAATTTATTACACTGCATCCTGCAGCTGAAGGAAAACTGTAGGACAGTATTAATTAGCACAGCATGTGTGAAAGGCTTCTCTCTCTGTTCCTTGTCAGTTGCTATGGTTACACTACAGGAAGAGAGCTACACTACCTTTGAAAAAGGATGAAGTTCATGGGTTATTATCAAAACTTCTTGCATTAATGTTTAGTGTGAATTAAAAGTTAAAAAGCCAAGTGAAATGCTAACCAGCTGAATACAGGGTACCTGCACGCTGCAGTTATGGCTGAGTATGTGCATAGGAACCGGTGCTTGTTGCCATGGCACCGAAAATAGCTTGCATAACAATTCAGAGCATCCAAGTTTAAGATGTTACTGTTTCTAACTCATCAAAGACCCTCAAGTTGAGGGAAAAAAAAAAAGAATCCTGCTATTCATGCCCTACTGCCAATTATTCAAAGATGACTTTGATACTGTCTAGCACAACAGAATCTTCAATTTCTAGAAGAGTTCTGAAGCTTTATAGTTACCCTCTTACCCATGGAAGAGCTCCCTTTCCACATTATCTTCAAGATGGTTGTCCAACATATGCTGCCACCCGGAGCCCAGTTCTACCCTCTTGCAGGGATATGAGATAAACCACTTGGTAGTGCTTCTAACATTTGCCCTACACTGCCAGTCATTGGAGATGTTCTCTAGAACAGCGGTCGCCAACCTTTCGGACCTCACGGACCACCAGTGGTCCATGGAACACCAATTAAGCAACCGCTACTCTAGAACTTATTTTAATAACTCTCTCAGCTGCAACAGACCTCTCCTCCACTTTTATTATCTACTTCCTTGACTCCTCAATTAGGGAAGAGTTAATAGCAGTGACTTGGTCTCCCTATGGGATCTTCCTCTACTGGTATATGCTGGTTTTTTCCCTAGGGTTATATATTCAAACCAGGTAACTGTGGCTAACGCCATGTCTTCACTGTTATGGACAGGTGATTTCTCATAAGGTGGTACCTCCAGCTTCCACCTGTCCATGGGCTTCAGATCTGGGTCTGTCCCATTCCTCAGCAAGGATGCCCTGCAGGAACCTCCACACAACCCCTACCCCAAGCTCCCACAGCCTTCTCTGTCAAGAATACAGGGAATATGCCCCTAAGTCCAGGAAAAAATGCATTTTACTAGTAAACTGTTTTAGGTTCCCCGAACAATAAAAGTTATTTTTAGCTGTATACAGATATAAGTTAGATTTTATATTCCATGCACATCGAACTATTCCTTCAAATTCCAAGGCATCCTTTTGGCAGGTAGTAAAAATGTTTGGAAACTGTGAGTAATCTCTTAAATTCTATGAAGAAAAATCACTAAACCTAGGACAGCTCAAAATTGATCATGTTCACGCCTCTGCTTTGACTAAGGGATTGAAAAAGAACTGGCAACGCTGACTGGTTTCTTTCTAATTAAGTGGAATAATGGCAAAAAGCTAGATGAACTTACAAAAGTCAACAAAAATAAGATAAAAAGGAGTATCTTTCATCACTTCAGTCTTTCCAGAGAACGGGCCACTGTATTGTGCTTGTCAGTGATTTCGGTTTTTTATTAGAACAATTTCCACACCTCTCTCTCAACATACTTCATTTCCCAAACTAAACGATCAGAAAAAGATGGTCATGTTCCCAGTTAATCATAAAAAGCAATATGTCCAGGCCAAGGGTTCCTTCCTTCACAACTTGAAACTAAACAGACACTATTTGGGTAATAGTTCACCACCGAGCAGATGGGTTGGAGAGGGAGAGACTCCTCTATCCCATGAGTCATCCCCTGGAGAGGGGCAGCGAAGGGTTCTCCTTTCTTTCCCTTTCCACAGTCCTGGGAGCTGGCCAGGAGTTTCTTTTTTCATATCCATTTCTAATGAAGTACTCTCCCTGCTACAGGATTTATAGTAAATGTCTCAGGCTATGCTAGAGCTGCTTGAAAATCTTTTATTGCTGCTCTTAGAGTATACCAGTAAACAACCACCACACAAAACATGGAAAACCCTTTTTTTGGTCTTTTATTGCTGCTCTTAGAGTATGTCAGTAAACAACCACCAAACAAAACACAGAAAACACAAGTTTTGGCTTTAACCTATTTCCTCTGCACTCTACAAATTTTCCGGGATGATCTTATTTCATCCTGAGGCTCCAGTTACTGCCTATATGCTGGTGATCTCAAAAACTTTAACTCTAGAATTAATCTTCCTCCAAATCTTTAGGTTTCTACATAAAAAATAGCCACGTAGATTTTTCTACGGCTATCTCAAACATTTCTGTTGTCCCCAATTCTCCAACCAGTACTATCCTCACCAGTATTCTGTAACTCACCATTAGCCATCACCATCCATCCATTCACTAGACCCAGAAGTCTCATCTCATTCCAGGTTCCTTACACTTACAAAATTACAAAATTCAATGCATTTTGCTTTTTAAAAAAAATCCCCACCCAAGGCTATGTTTAGTGAGTTGAGAGGGAGAGAGAAACATCAACCGGGTGCCTCCCATATGCACTCCTATAGAATCGAACCCACAATCTTTTGGTGTACAGGTTCGCACCTCAAACCAACAGAGTAACCTGGCTGGGGCCTATGGATTTTACTTTATAATTATTTTATAACTTTCTTCCACTTATCATCCCTTACAGGACTGTTACACTAGCCTCACTTCTGTCTATGGCAAATAGTGACCAATTTCAAAATCCATTCTAGACAATAAATCACCTAACTTTATTGAAATTAATTTTATTGAAAATTAAGTTTAAATGAAATATACTCTTTAAAGTGAATATAATAGGAGACTGAAAAGCCCAAACGTCCCAGCTAAGCACCACGGAAGTTGGACATCCTCCAATGCCCTTGGCCCACATTTGCCTTCACAGGAAACAGGAATTATGGGTGTTTTAGGGACAGGTCTAGGCTTTTTTATACATTTGACTATTGAACAGCACAGGTTTGGACTGTGTTGATCCACTTATATACATGGTTTTTTTTTAATAAATATTTTCTTTCCCTTAGAATTTTCTTAATAACACTTTTCTCTAGCTTACTTTGTTTTAATACAGTGTATATACATACACAAGGCAGGGCTAAAGTAGATTTACAGTTGTGAGTATATAAAACAGAGTTTATTCTTATATTATTATTAGTTGTTGTGTTTTCCAAATGAACAAGTATAAACCTACTTTTTGTCCCACGATGGATGGATGGATGGATGGATGGATGGATAGATGGATGGATAGAATCATACAATGTGTGTGTTCATTGACTGTTTGTTATGGGTAAAGCTTCTGGTAAACAGTAAGATAATAGTAGCTAAGCTCTTGGGAAGTCAAAAGTTGTACACAGATTCTCGACTATGTGTGGGGGTTTGGTGGCCCCAACCCCCAAACTATTCAAGAGTCACCTGTACATTTAATAACATGGTGTTGTTAAAGTGGAAAACAAAGTTTTGAAAGTACAGTTAGATCTTTCTTTTCATTT
>JAAGEH010000307.1:20442502-20582603 GCA_011751065.1 Lasiurus cinereus
GTGGAAAACAAAGTTTTGAAAGTACAGTTAGATCTTTCTTTTCATTTGAATAAAACTTTTTTGGTTTTCTTTCTATCTAGACTTCTACTTTAACGGAATCTATTCTTACAGAATAACAAAAATCCCTTAAAAATGTTTTTATTGGCATGTCTCAAAGTCTTTCCACTGAATAAGAGCAATTTTTGAAAATCAATTCTAATAAAATAAAATTAAGTCCAGAAGAAATGTAAACATGCTAAGATAGTATTTTATTTTGCTCTGGTTTTATTTAATTATCTTTCCATTTCTTAATATATTATACCTAACTTCTGGCTATCCTAAAGAGCACAGTTTTTTTTATATCTTTCATTTTAAATAACAGAAATGATCACAACATTTTAATATAGACATTCTGAATAAAAAAATTTATTCAAATAATTAAATTTTATATATAGGAAAAATATTTTCTATTTTATATAGAAGATAAAAACAATGTACTTCTCTGGTAAACACTGTTTTAAATAAAATTAATAGATATGATGGGAAGACCAATTAGTCAAATTTTTTTGGCTGAATACCACATAAGGAACACACTATTTTTGTCAGAGCATTAAGTTACAAATTGGAAGACATGATAAGAAAAAAAACTAAATTCCTAATAGTGGCTTAGACACCAGTTAGTTGTGTCTCCTTGATGAAGTGACTTAAGCTCTCTTGCTTAACAAGGCTGAGATCAAAGTCAGCAAACTATGGCCTGCAAGCCACCTACCTGTCTATGTAAATAAATTCTGCTGGAACAGAGGTACACCCACACCCTCACATAACGTTTATGGCTGCATGTGCACTACACAGCAGAGCTGAGAAGTTAACAGGCCCATAAGATTATAACAAATAGCATCTGACCCTTTAAGGAAAAATGTGCTGACCCAAGGGTAAGATTAAAGAAGCTTCAGAGTCTATTCAACTACAGGCATATTTCATTTTATTGTACACTTCACTTCACAGCTCTTTGCAGATAGTATGTCTTTTACAAATTGAAGGTTTGTGGCAACACTATGTGGAGTATGTCTATTCACAAGATTTTTTTTCAACTGCCCTTGCTCACTTCTCGGCTCTGTGCCACATTTTGGTCATTTTCACAATACTTCCAACTTTTAATTATTATGATATTTGTTATGGTGGGGCATGATCAGTTATTTTTTATGTTACTTTTATAATTATTTTAGGGCACCACAAACCTAACTCATATAAGAAGACAAAGCTAATCATATACCCGAAGTCAATGGGTAAAATGCTATTGAACAGCTTGCCATGCAACAGAGACATTGTTTGTGACAAGGAAAGTCAATCGATGCAACAATCTTCATTGCGGTCTTATTTTAAGATGTTGCCACAGCCACCCCAACCTTCAACAACCACCACCCTGACTAGTCAGCAGCCATCAACACCCAGGCAAGATCCTCCACCAGCAAAAAGATTACAACTCACTAAAGGCTCAGATAACAGTTAGCATTTTATAGCAATAAAGTATTTTTAAATTAAGGGATGTACATTGTTTTTTATACACAATGGTAGTGTTATGATTGCATACTTAGTAGACTACAGTATGATGTAAATATAATTTATTTTTTATCACTTAAAGTTTTAGGATATAAATATTTTATTAGTATATTACAATAAATTGGATTTATAAAGAAGTTATGACTGAAATGTATATCTATAACCCATGATACCAGTTTTATATATGCCACAAAGCCTTAATATTCTCAAAGGATAATATTTAACCATGTTAATGTGTTTTAACTCGTAACAGTACAGAATGAAATGCTTTTTATGTAGATGTAGTTTAATAAAATGCTTTTTATATAGACATTATTTCAAATTCTGTTAGATGAAATAAGTCAGACAGAGAGAGACAAATACCATATGATTTCACTTATATGTGGAACCTAAAGAACAAAACAAAGGAATAAACAAAACAGAAACAGAATCATGGATGCAAAGAACTGACTGATAATTTGCTGGGGGTCGAGAAGGGGTGAAGAGATTAAGGAGCTACAAAATAACCCTGGCTGGTGTGTCTCAGTGTTTAAAGCACTCTCTCCAAAAATCAATGGGAAAAATATCCTCATGTGAGGATAACAAAAACAAAACAAAACAAAAAAACACAAAAACAAAGAAAAGGCTACAAAATAGTCATAGGGATATAAAGTACAGTATAGGAGATATAGTTAATAATATTGTAATAACTATGTACAGTGCCAGGTGAGTACTAGAACTGCAAGGGGATCAGTTCATAAATTATATAATTGACTAACCACTATGCTGTATACCTGAAACAAATATAAAATAATACTGAATGTGAACTGTAATTTAAAAATAAATAAATTTTTAAAAAGCAAAAGGAAAGGCTCATTCTAACATAAATGTAACTATTATATACACTTGGAAACAAAAAATTCATGTGACTCGCTTTATGGCACTGGTCTGAAACAAAATGCAGTATATCAGAGGAGTGACTATACTAAAACTAAGTGATCCTAAGAAAATATTACTAAAAACTTGTTCATGAAATGTATGAAAATTACATATGCTCAAGCTCCTAAAAAGCCCTCTAAGTAAATAATTCCACCTCAATGATCCTATCACATCGCATCTCCATTAGCAGAAAATGCAAAATTCTTTTCAATGGACTTTATGTGAATATATCATCATTTTCACAGTTCACTGGTTTACATTTCACTTTCTAGTTTCTGCTTCTCAGTTAATGAAACTCTGGATCATTATTCCTAGGCTAGATGACAACACAATATAGAAAATGAATTTTATAACCTGACTAAATTAGCAATTTTCATGAATGTCCATATTCAAGCTGATTTGTTTCCAATTTTTTTTAATTAAAAGTAAAACATACCAAATTCATCATAAGAATCTAAGTCCCAAATCAAAACATAAGACTCAAAACTTTTAGGCTATTTACTCAGAGATAAATATATGCCACAAATACTACGGGTATCACTTGCATGTGTTAAAGAGAGATTATTGTAAAATCACAACTATAATTAGGTCAAATAACCTGAGAATAATTATGATTTTATGTTAGAGATATGCTTTGCACTTCATAGGAAAGAAGTCAATCTATAAAGATGAAATTATCATACATACATGACATTTGAAATGACAACACGGACTCTCATCATTATTATTATTATTATTATTTAGCTCTTAAGAGAAGACATTAGAGTAAATGTTCTGAGAAGCTTAGGGAAAAAAGCATTCCCATTTCTTTCCTGAACCACTCAATTAATTTAAAAAAAAAGTGTGTGTGTGTATGTTTGTGTTTGTGTAGGGGACAATATTCTTACTCAGTCTTACTATGATAATACTAAAATATAAAAATCAGTGGATATGCTAGCACTAATAAGAGGTAACCTGCTGAGAATTCATTGAGCAGTTATAATCTGTTAGGAACTCTAAGGGTTTTTAAATATATAACATCATTGAATCATTACAACAACCTAGAAGGTTGTATAATTATTAGTATCCCAACTGAACAGAAAGGAATCTACTTTACTCCAGATCATACAGTAACAGGTGGCTGTGTCAGTATTTGAATGCAGGCAGCTTCCCTAGAAGACTGGGAATTGGGGAGCAAGTATGTACCTGGGCTCCAGGTGGGCAGGGCATGGACCCAGTGAATGGTGACAGGTCAGTCTAGTGAGAGGGAGATGGATGGGGTAAGAGCAGAGAGGCAGGGGGGAAAGGAAAGAGAAGTGATGAGAAAATATAAGTTGGTTTTGTTCTTAGGGAAATTGGGGTATCCCTTTCTCCACTGAATACTGGGGGTAGAGTTCTGCTATCTTGAGAAAAAGGACTTTCTGAGACTTGCCTGGATGATCTTTATTTGTGTGGCATTACATCCCTGGGTTTCCAAAATTCCATGTCCCTGAGTCCAGTTGTAGTAGATGTGTAGCTGGGGCTTCAGTACACTAAAAGCAAAGCCAGTGTCCACAATTTCTGTTCCCTGTTACAGCCAGGCCCAGTTCAGCCTCAGGCTAGTTATGGTCAATTTGACCATTGTGTATGGGGGTCCCTATGGCTGTGTGCCAGATGGGTGAACATAGGGGAGCCCAGCGAGAGGGGGCCCTGACACAAGAGTCCCAAGAGAGCCAAGGGAATGAGCTCCTTTTCTTAGGGAATTACATATCCCCAAATAAGAGCCCTTGCCGTGGTCATGCCCTTTCTGTTCCCAGGTGTGATTGACAAGCGAGTCTCTTTCCGACATCACCCCAATTTTATTGGGCATGCGTTTCTTCTCCTCCCTGTCCAGTTCCTTCTCCCAGGGATCTCTGGGGAGTAGACTGGTGGCTCACTGGGGAGCATGAAGCTTTCACTTCCTGGTGAAGCTGCCTGAATGACATGCCTATAATATTTGATCTTCCCGTGGCTCCTTTCCAGTCCTTAATAACTAGCTAATTACAACAGTATCCGTTTTGCTGGAAGGAGGTTCCAAAAATAGAACTAAACTCGAGATTGATATCGTCCAAAAAGTCTCACAAAAGAGTCAGACAAAAACCCTGACTGGAACCTCCCCGTGGGTCTGCTTGCTGAAATGAGAACAGTGCGTATCTACTGCTTTCTTTGTTTCAAAGTGGAAATTAGCAGAGGGCAGGGATAGCCCCAAAGATGGAGCAGTTACCAGAATGCTGTGATAGGTTGGAGAATAACAGCTAGACATATAAAAATAATAATAATAATAATAATAATAATAATGACTGTGACTTGAAAAGGAGGCCTCTTTATCTTACAGGACCCTGGGGGCCCTTACACCCCTGGTTACCCCCGCCCTCACCCGCTCAGAAACCTCAACCATGGGTGTGGTTAAAGCTAATCCGAAGCATCTGTAATAATAACCTATAAAATAAAAATTCTGAGGTGTCCTTTTCTGAAGTGAATTTTTAAAATTATTTCATGAGATGAAACCAGGCAGTTACCTTCAAAATGAACTGAGAGGTTTTTATGTTTCTTTCCAACAGTAAAAGTCCAACTGCATCAGTTCAAATTAATGAGGCAATTTTTGAGCCAATTCAAGGCAAAGGAGGCTTGAGTCATACTGCATCATTACATTTTTTTTGTTTTATGATGTCTGCCCAATTTTTCTGAACTATTTTCTCTCATGCTTTTCATTTTGTCTTTTACCATACTAGTTGAGTCCAGGTCCAGAACACTGCATTCACTACTGGGCTCCAGAAATTATAATTAAGAGAACACACCTACTAAAAGATATGCATGTTGATTTTGATAATTTATGAAAAGTGACAGTGACAACCTTGGATGCCCCTGCTGAAAGTGGGCATCAGAAATGTAGTAAATAAACTTCAGACACAGCTGGTTTGGCTCAGTGAATAGAGAGTCGGCCTGTGGACTGAAGGGTCCAGGGTTCGAATCTGGTCAAGGGCACCTACCTCAGTTGCAGGCTCCCATCCCTGCTCTGGAACATGCAGGAGGCAACCAATCGATATGTCTCTCTCACATCAGTGTTTCTATCTCTCCACTCCCTTCCACTCTCTCTAAAAATTGATAAAAAATTATCCTTGGGTGAGGATTATAAAAGATAAATAAATAAGCAAATAAGTAAGTAAATACATAAGTAAGCTTTAAATCTCCAAAAAGACTTATAAAGAGCATGTGGGGAATATTTTCAAAGATACTTTAATTCGGAAAAATAAATATATGTCATGATCACTGCAGAGACCCATCACAGAACTTTTGTGCCAGAAGAGATCTAAGACAGTCCATGCAATATCTATGAGAAGGAAGCTGAGGTCCACAGGAGGATCCATTCTGCCCCCAGGGTTTCAAATCTATTCCCTTTTCCTGTCCTCCCTGCCACTGTCACAAGAGGCCCAGAAACATACTCTTCTGGGCCTTGAACCTTAGAAAGAGCTCCCCCTGGCCTCCCAGGTGCCATGCCTGCCCTTCTGTCCCTTTTCCACAGTCTGAGGAGGAGACAGGTCTGCATAGTGTGAGACAGTGTCAGGTCGGACCACCACTTACTTACAAGCTGACCTTAATGAGCCTGTAACTACAGAGTCCTTGCTCCTAGCCTCACACTGGGCCTGGGCAGTGGGAGGCACAGGGACCCAAGATCACAGGGAAAGAAACGAAGGAAGGTGGTGTACTTGTTCCCTGGCTCCTCCCAGCTAGACAGGAAATGGCAGTGGCTAAGTCCTCCCTCGCAAGGCTACTGCTCTGACTCAGTGGATTGCAACATTATCTTTTCTCTTCATCCAGCAGTGGGGGAGTGGGAAAAGCTCCCCACGACTGCCAACCTGAAAGGGGTTTCCGTTCTTCAACCCTGGCCCCCGTTTCATCAATAGTCCCTTCATCACATTCTTCTCGGCCACCCCATGTGCCTTGCCCTTTGCTTCCTTTGGGGAACCCTGAGACAAGGACTACACTTGAGTCAAAGGGTGTTAGTGTGAGCTGAGTAAGAAATGCATGGAAAAGGCTTCATTGTGCACTTGGCCTACAGAAACAGCAAATACATTTTGCCTATTGTCAATCTGATCAAGTCACTCCTCTGCTGAAGAGCTTCATGGATCCTTCATCCTAAACTCCAAGGTATAAACCCTGTGCTATTACTCTAGCCTTGTTGCTTCTTATTCCTTTCTATGTTCTAGCCAACTGTTAGCAGCCCATCATATTACCTGCAATTATCTGCTTGCATGTCTGTTTCTTTGCACAGTATGGTCTTAGTATGGCAGGCCTTACTCAGCTGTGGTCTCCCATATGTCCTTCAAAACTCTACTCTGACTTGCCTTCTCCTCCTTAGCCCAGGCAATGAGCCTTCCTCTAGTCTCTGATTGCAGCTCTGAGCGTCATTCATTCACATGGCAGCACCCACCAGCCCAACACAAGACTGCAGTTTCTCTGCGAGGAGACCATGTAGCTAGTTCACTGCCTTTGTGTCTCCAGTTCCTGGCCTGGTGTCGGGCCCACAGGGAGCCTGTTGCTGGCCTGACATCTGCAGTAAGAACAGCCACCTATCATGAATCCTGAGACAGCGTTTCCATAGCAGGTGGTGTGTGTGCCCTGCTCTGGCCAATGGGGAGGAAACTCAGCCCAACTTCACCAGAGTACCTCTGCTTTCACCTGTTTCACACCTTGGGACTTTGTGTCAGTTTTCACTAAAAAAATCTGGATTTTTTTTAAATGTTTAAATCCCGAATGTGAATAAAACTGAATCACATAAAAATTCATGGTTCATATCCTTTCTAAGAAAGAGGGAATATGCTAATTGACTATCACGCCATCTCAAAGATGGTGGCACCCACAGCCAATAAGGAGGAAATATGCTAGTTGACTACCATGCCCTCAAAGATTGTGGTGCCCACAGCCACAAGATAGCAGCACCTAATCCCCTCAGCCCCCCAGTCACCCAGGGCCAGCCCAAGGGACAACCAAACGACTGAACAAGAAGGCTGCGTGGGGCAACCAGGCTGGCAGGAGGGTTACTGAGGGATGACCAGGCCAGCAGGGGGGACACTTGGGGGCAACCTGGCCAGGAAGGGAGGGCAGTTGGAGGCAACCAGACTAGCATGGGGGGCAGTTAAGGGTGACCAGGCCAGTGGGGTGGAGAACAGTTGGGGGTGACCTGGCCACCAACAGGGGGCAGTTAGGCACGACTAGGCCAGTGGTGGGGGGCAGTTAGGGGAGATCAGGCAGGCAGGCAGATGAGCAATTAGGAGCCAGCAGTACAGGATCGTGAGAGGGATCCCGGATTGGAGAAGGTGCAGTCTGGGGTCTAAACCTCCCTACCCCCCCTCCCGCTGGCCGGGGGGGGGGGGGGGCGGGGAACACCTGGCCTGCAGGCTGAGTAAGGCCAGTGAAATCATTTGGCCTGGCTCTGCCAAGGCATTAGGGGTGAGTTAATTAAATGCTTGACCAAATACAGCAGGCTAATTTTTAAGTTAATAATTTGTATGGCCTATAAATGATGTTATAAATATCCAAACAGTTCTTAGCAGAAAAAAGGTTCCCCACACCTGAGCTAAGGGGTCAATTGGCCTCTGCTTACTAGGACTCCACCTATGAACAACGATACTCAGAGGTGTTAAACCAGCTCATATCCCAACTATTGCAGTGTGGGTGTCTCCAATAGTACATGGCAACTTAGCTGCCTCTCAAATAATTAACTCACGCACAGAAAGAAGTGTGCCTAGACCTGAGAGGGCTTTAAAAAACAAAACAAAAAAACCTTCATGAGCAGAGAAGTACAGAAACACTCATTTCAAAGCTGCTAGCTGTTTAATTTTATTGAAAGAGACCTGAATCTATCTTTGAGGCTGATGGCTGGCTCTTTTAATCAAGAAAACCGACTTAATGGAAATTGCTGTTATATAAATGTAAAGCGAGTCTCTACCCATTGTTCTGGGATAAGCTGTGAAATTAACCTGAATTTTGATGTTTCAAAAGAGCAATGGGTGTAATGTAAACTGAGTGCATGTTTTGTCAGAGGCAATATTTTCCAAGGCTTTGAGTTTCTTTGAGGAAGATGTTTGCTGCCTCAAGAAAGACAGGCAACACATGATGCCCCGCCCAATTGTTGAGCAGAGGCTTTTAGGAACCAGGAGGACTGAAGAAAAAACAGGTGCTGAGAACTAACTATTCTGCACCCTACAAAGAACAGCAACAATAAAGGGCAACTTGTAGTAACATTTAAGTCTAAAGCCCTCCAAGGGCACCAGTACCGGGCTACTGGTTATGCTTTGGTATAAATATTAAGTGTTGTGATAGTTTACTGGGCTGCATGCCAATGCCCCCCGTCCTGGGGATGGAAATGGGATCCCCAGATCTGAAATTAGACCTTCCAGGGGTCTCTGATTCTGAGGAGGAGGGAGCTTCCTCTTTCTGGAGCCTGGAGGCCTGAATTCCAGGTTGCATCACTGGAAATCCAGGTGCATCCTACCTCCCTTTGGGAAGAGAGGGAGGTAAGCAGAAGATAAAGAGAGGGCCCTTTGCTTTCACACTGAGGAGGGGCCCCTAAGGGCTGAGTGATCTCCCTGAGCTGCAATGCCCTGCCCTGCACCAAATGCCCAGCCTTCATTAAGTCTAGTTGGAAGAGATAGCACCATGTCCACTCTGCTGTAGCAGCCTAAGGGGAAGGCCTGCTATACCCTTGAGCAAATGGCAGAGGAAGCCTAATGGCCACGGCCAGGCAGGAGCCCACTGTGCCTTAAGGCCATCACCGGAGGCACTTTTATGGTGGCATCAGAGGAGGAGATGAGTGCAGGAACACAAAGGACATATTTCTGACAAAACAGGACAACGCACGGAGCTGAGGTGCCTGGACGCCCTGTGGGCATCACTGTAAAGAAAGAAAGCCATAAAGAAGTCTAGGGCACAGTGAGTGCCAATGTCCTGTGGTAGGAGTGGCCGGGCATGTGACAAGCATGGTGAGGAGGTGTGTAGCAGAAGGCAATGTCCCCAGGACGTGTTTCAGTGCAGTCACATGTCCTGTCCTCTCCCCACATGCCTTCCTCTGCCACTACCCACATCTAATTCTAACTCCGGCTCAGCCTCCAAGTCCTTCCTGGTCCCCAAGGTCAGAAGTCATTTTTCTGCCATGGACATCCACAAGATTCAGCTGCACCTCTGATCTGTCACCAAGCACTTTACCTAAAACACGCAGTCACCGGACAGCAACCTATTCAAGGCACAGGCCATGTGCGATTCCTGAAAGCCCCCAGAGCCAGCACAGGTGCAGATAAGTAAGGTGTTCACTGAGTTGACAGAATGAACTGAACATGAAAGTCACTGGGTACATTTCAGAGAGTGATCAATGCCACCTCATTCCAGGTGTTTGTCCTATATTTATACCCACAAAGACTTATGTGCATGGATACTCACTGTGACATAGTTTATAGCAAAAAGCTAAATATAACCTCAAATTCCAGGAAGAAAATAGCTAAATAAATTATGGTCTAGCAACCAAATGCAGCCAATGAGGCCACTAAGTCTATATATACTAACGAGGAACCAACTATTGTCCAGGGAAAAGGCAAACAAAAGAATGATGGGCATGTTATGTACTATTTGCATTAAAAAATAATAGCTTATACGTACATGTGATATCTGTGGAAAGAGAAGTGAGAAACCTGCAAAGGCAACTGCCTGAGGAGGGAACAAGGAAGCAGGAGGGAGAAGGGAAATTAATTTTCACTATACTTTCATTTCTACTCTTTGAAATGTCTATTATTGTGTGTGCATGCTACCGACAGGGGAAAAATGATACCTGTTTTTGAAAGGGAGGAAGAAAAAAGGTCAAATAAGTCCTCTGTGCAGTAGAGCACACCATTCTCTGCCTCCAACCTAAGATTCCAACATGTTTTTTTAGATTTTATCATTTGAGTCCTAAAATAGTCATCGGTTCTAAATGACAGGTTTTCCAGTGTGGCAGGGAAGCGTATGGCTGGCAGCATTGAGTTAATGACTGGGTGGAACAAGCAGAAATAAACTAATAGTTGAATATTCTCTCCACTACAACCAAGTTGCCTTCTATTAGGCTTCTGCATAATAGCCCATTTAGCTACTAAAACCTAGGATAAATTGCATGAACAATTTGGATCATCAGACAATTGGGTTAAAAAACAAACAAACAAAACAAAAAAACCTTCGTTGAAGGGAATCTTGCTTTTTAAAAATAAAACTTATAAAAGATTCCCCTACAATGAGTGTCAAACTGCCCAAGCAGCTAGAATTTAAAAATATATATAATTTAGACATTGAAGGTTTCATTTCTATATCCAAGCTAACAGCATGAAGGCATGCTATCTAAATAACCAAGAAGTAATGTATGTGAGAGGGTAGTTGGGTAGATTTTTGAGAAGTTGGAACTCAGAATCAGCCACTTGACAATCTATTTATCCTTTCTTACTTGTCAGCAAACATCACACATGCTAAGTTTGAGAGGAACAAGGACATTTCCAGAAGACTGCCATGGTTTTAAAAGAGCTGTCAGCTATAAAATGTAAATTCATCTAGTGCTATATGAGACTACTTTAAGAATAAAAGTCAGAAACCCAACATCTAAGGCACATGTCCTTTTTAGAATCTGTTAAATATACTTTAAATATTGCCATCTTGTTAGTCCAAATAGCTTGTCTTTCAAAGCATATACCTTCAACAATAAAACTTCATTGAAAACATTACGATGTAGATGAGGCTATTTTATTCTTTTGTTTGTTTTAGCTTAGAATCTTTCTTCAAACCAAATTCGAGTCCCAGAATCAGAAAAGTGCTTTCTGTCCTGCTATCCACTCTTGGATTGATTTCACTGTTTCCTTCATTAAATATTTCACTGAAAGAGCTCAGAGTGGACACTATATTTGAAACATATATCTGGAAGTTAAGTAAAACTTACCACATGGGAACTGATTTAACCTTTGAACTCATGATTGCATATTAAAATCCAAAAAGTACAAAACAATACCTCATGGGCACTAAATTGCTCTAAATTACATGACTTTAAAGATGACATTACATCAATGTTGTGAACAAATGCAAAATAAAACAACACCCACAAAAGTTTTCAAAAGATATTCTTTCCACTATCAACCATTTTCTGTAAGACATTTTTGTCTTCAAAACTAGCAACTTTATACAGTACTCACATTGAACTCAAAAGGGAAGTCGTATAATAGTTTTTCCTAAAAATACTTTTCTATGCTAACATCCTTTTTTTGCTGCCCTATTTTTACTATGAAGTTTTCTATTATAAGTTGCTGACTTTACCTAGCTCTTATAAGTCCATTCTTTGTCAATGTGTGCAATAGTGAATGTGGGCTGAATTTTTACGAGATTGCTACATATATCTGGAAGTTAGGTAAAACGGTTTGGTAAAAATAATATAACATTATCCAGTTGGACGTCAGAGGAGAGCGAAGTCACAGCCTCGTCTGTAGGGTGCTCCGTCAGCCCAGGGGTGACATTCTTCCTCCACAACAAGCTTGGGACTCAGTGAGGCGGCTCAAATGGTTATGAAACACTGACAAAACAAGGGTAGACTATTCATTTTTCAAAATGCCATTTTGAGCAGCAGCATTACGGGAAAAGAAAATAGAATGTGACATAAGTCAACAATTTGTGAAAGTTTTCTAGGTTAGTGGTACAATTGAGGACTTACTAGTAGTTTTCAATTCAAATACAGATACCAAACTATTTTTTCCATTATCTCTTTGCTACTACAAAAAACATTGGGTGAGATTAACTTATTCTAATTGCACTCTGCACATACATTGGCACTCTCAAAAATAATATCATTCAAAAGACAGGTGTATTAAATTAAAATGCTGCAAATTATTTCATTATCTAAAATGCATTCCCTGAAAAGATAACTAAGCTAAATGTTTTATATCTGGTTCACTGGCTATTAGTAAGAAAAACAGAATTTTGAAGTCTAAAACAGAGGTTAGCAATTCTGTCTCAGAGACTAAATCCAGTCATCTCCCTTTGTTAAAATAGTGCCTGAGGCTGCCTTTTCACTAAAATAGCAGACTTGTGTAATTGCTACAGAGACTTCATGGCTAAGAGTTTTATTATCTGGCTCTTTACAAAAAATGTTCGCCAGCCCTAGTCTGGAATATCTCATAAGACAGAGATCTTGTGTTTCCAAGTTGTGTTTCATTATTTGGGGTTCTACTCTTCCAGGCTGACTAAGGTCTCAAAAAAATTATTTAAATAATAGTGAAAAAAGTACAATATCTGCAAATCAATAAATGTGGTACATCACATAAACAAATTGAGAAATAAAAATCACATAGTCATATCAATTAATGCAGAAAAAGCATTTGACAAAATCCAACACCCTTTCTTGATAAAAACTCTCACCAAAGTGGGAATAGAAGGATCATACCTCAACATCATAAAAGCCATATATGATAAACCCACAGCTAACATCATACTCAATTGGCAAAAACTAAAACCATTTCCTTAAGAACAGGAACAAGACAGCGATGCCCACTCTCACCTCTCCTGTTCAACATAGTACTGGAAATATTAGCCACTGCAATTAGACAAGAAGAAGAAATAAAAGGCATCCAAATTGGAAAAGAAGTAAAGTTGTCCTTATTTGCAGATGACATGATATTGTACATAAAAAACCCAAAGGACTCCATTCCAAAACTAATTGACTTAATTAATGAATTCGGCAATGTAGCAGGATACAAAAATAATACTAAGAAGTCTGTGGCATTTATATACACTAATAGTGAAATTACAGAAAGAGAAACTAAAAAAGCAATCCCATTTATCATTGCACCAAAAAAATTAAGATACCTAGGAATAAACCTAACTAAAGAGGTAAAAGACCTATATGCAGAAAACTACAGGACACCGAAAAAAGAGATAGAGGAAGATGTTAACAGATGGAATAGCATACCATGCTCATGGATTGGGAGAATCAACATCATTAAAATGTCCACACTACCCAAAGCAATCTACAGATTCAACACACTACCCATTAAAATACCAACGACATATTTCACAGACCTAGAAAGAATTCTTCATAGATTCATCTGGAACAAAAAAAGACCATGAATAGCTACAGCAATTCTGAGAAAGAAGAATAAAGTAGGTGGGAATCTCAATCCCAGATTTCAAGCTATACTACAAAGCAACTGTTCTCAAAACAGCCTGGTACTGGCAAAAGAACAGACATATAGACCAATGGAATAGAATAGAGAACCCAGATATCCACCCAAACCACTATGCTCAACTAATATTTGACAAAGAAGGCATGAACATTCAATGGAGCCAAGATAACCTCTTCAATAAATGGTGTTGGGAAAATTGGACAGATACATGCAAAAAACTGAAACTGGACCACCAACTTACACCAAATACAAAGATAAACTCAAAATTGATACAGGACTTAAACATTAGAAGGGAAACCATAAAAATACTAGAGGAATCCACAGGCAGCACAATCTCAGCTATATGCTGAAAGAACTTCTTCACTGATACTGCTCCAAAGGCAATGGAAGCTAAAGAAAAAATAAACAAATGGGACTACATCAAAATAAAAAGCTTTTGTACAGCAAAAGAAACCATCAACAAAACAACAAGAAAGATCACTGTATGGGAGAACATATTTGCAAATGTTATCACTGATAAAGGTTTAATCTCCAAAATCTATAGCCAATTTATACAACTTAATAAAAGGAAGATGAACGATCCAATAAAAAAATGGGCAACGGACCTAAATAGAACCTTTTCAAAAGACGACAGAAGGAAGGCCAAGAGACACATGAAAACATGTTCAAAGTCATTAATCATCCAAGAGATGGAAATCAAAATGACAATGCGATACCATCTTACACCTGTCAGAATGGCAATCATCAACAAATCAACAAAGGACAAGTGTTGGCGAGGATGCGGAGAAAAAGGAACCCTTGTGCACTGTTGGTGGGAATGCAGACTGGTGCAGCCACTGTGGAGAACAGTATGGAGTTTCCTCAAAAAACTAAAAATGAATCTCCCATTTGACCCTGTAATCCCACTCTTAGGAATTTATCCTAAGAAATTACAAACACCAATCAGAAAGGATGTATGCACCCCTATGTTCATAGCAGCACAATTTACAACAGCTACAATTTGGAAACAGCCTAGGTGCCCGTCAGCAGATGAGTGGGTCAGAAAACTGTAGTACATCTACACAATGGAATTCTATGCTGCCATTAAAAAGAAGGAACTCTTACCATTTGCAGCAACCTGGTTGGAACTGGAGAGCCTTATGCTTAGTGAAATAAGCCAGTCAATGAAGGAGAAGCATCACATGATCTCACTCATTTGTGGATAATAAAGAACATTATAAACTGATGAACAAAAGGATAGATACAGAGGCTGTAAAGCTTCAAACAGACTGTGAAATTACAGCAGGAAGATTAAAGTTAGGTGAGGTAGATAAGAGATCAATCAAAGGACTTGTATGCATGCATATAAGCATAACCAATGAACATAGACACTGGGGGTTGGGGTATGCCTGTGAGGGAGGGGGGACAATGGGGAGATATGTATAAAAAATTAATAAAAATTAAAAAAAATAAAAATAAAAATAAATAATAGTGAAAAAAATGCCAAAGGCATTTCTGAGGTGATAAAAATGTTCTAAAACGTACTTGTGGAGGTGTTTTCCCATCATATACATTCAACAAACTTATCAAGTTGCAATGGGTACGTTTCATTTTAAATAAAACACAATCCAACAAAAACACTAAAATATAACATTTGAAGACAAATCCATGTCATTGTTTTAGCTGGATAATAAAATACTAAAACTGAAAAAGTGCTGAAAGGTCATAATGTGAAATGCCAGTTAATGATTGGATCTATGTGATTTCTGATAGAACTGTTTCTAGTTTATGATGTGAATCATGAAACACGTTAAATGTAGAATGTGAAAAACTATTCTTAACTATTATATCTGATGCCCTTCACTTTAAAATATTAAAAATAATTTGGATGCAGACTCAACATGAGTATTCCATGTACCAGGAGGTAGAAAATCAGAGAGCAGTCTATATTTTGTGATTAAGACTGTTCTCTTCCTGAAGACACCCAAGCTGAGGTTTCAGAATCCAAGGTTTTAAAGAATTACTCAGCCCTGGCTGGGAGCTCAGTTGGTTAGAGCATCATCCTGAGAAGCCAAAGTTGTAGGTTTGGTCCTGAATCAGGGCACATACAGGAGTCTACCAATGAATGCCTAAATAAGTGGGATGCATTGTTTCTCTCTTCCTCTCACTAAAAATCAATCAATAATAAAAATGTTTTAAAAAGAATTATTCAGCTTTAGATATACATTAAAAATGAAAATAATGTCCATTTAACAACCTTGAACAAATCTATTATGTGTGAATATAATCTAATAACTACAGTGAGTTAATAAAAAGAGACAGAAATAGCACTAATTTAGGAAACTATCCAAATTTTTATGGTAAAATTTTATTTTCATTAAAATCTTAGTATGTTTTATGTGTATTGAAATCAATGGAAGCAAAGGACCTATTCAATTTTAAATACAATAACATTGGATTTAAATATAAAGTTTGTGATGATTTTATGGAAAAACATCCCATTTGCTACTGCAATTCCAGTATGTCATATTAATCTCCATTTCACTATGAAAGTCACTGGGACAACTATTGAAAATCACCACATTAATTAAATCATATGGCCTTAAAAGGTAATGTATGTGCTGTTAAATATAAAGCAAGTTACCTTTTTAAAGACAAATATGTCATTATGTAAGGCTATGAGGTATGTTAACAGGGGCTATATGAGCAGAGAGAAAACAGGTAATGCTTACTCCCTTCTTTATGGCTGCCTATACTGTTTATTTTAAAGCAAAGAACACATATTAGTTATAACTGTAAAAGTTAACATATGGAAATAAAATATGAAAAATGTTGCTATGTTAATAATAAAAACAATCTATGTTACCAATAATATAACTGACACTGTGTGAAGATATGTATGTACATAATCAAGGAATTCAAGGTATTCTGAAAAATTTTAAATGGCTACTGTAATTAGGTTCACAAGATTATGAGTAAATGTTTTTAGACTGTTTTTCTTTGGTATCTTACTTTATTTTCCTATTTTTCATGTTCAGAACAATAAATATATAAAGAGAAAGAGGGACAGGATTAGACATTCTCTTTTAGGGCAAAGATCCATTTCTGGATTTCCTCTGACTTTACTTTTAAAAACGACACTTACTGAAAGCATTGAAAGATTTTCATCATTGTTTTCCTGATTATCTAGCAACAGTCAGTGGAATGATTACACCAAGAAAGGTAACACAATCTCCATCCCAGATAGGGCTGATGGTCACACACTAATTTTATATTTTGGGGATGCCTTTACTTTTTCATGGACAAAAGGAAATTTACTATGAAGTTGGCTAAGGTATTTTTAAGAAAGTGACCATAAACTGTATATACACATGCTTGTAAATAGAGGAAACTCACTTAGGAGAATAATTTTTAAGAAAATTTTGAAAACATTAAAAAATAAAATTAAAATATCATTAAATCAGTTTTATTTTTTTAATTTATAGAAAACAAAACTGCCCCTTTTCATTGACTAGTCCAACGTCAAACAGCTAATTAGTGAAAATGTCACAACAAATGCTTAGACTTCTCACTCCTGCTACCATGTTTCACTAAGTTTCATTGCTAAATGGCCTGTCTTTTTGCTGTTATCTCTGCCCAAGGGATCAGCTTGTAGAGAAGCCACGAGTCTCCTAGTTTTTCACCCCCAGTCTTTGCCGTGAGCCTTGTCTGTCAGTCTTCTCATCCAGAGGGTTCATAAACTGGACCAGGACTTAAGTCTCACAGCTTTGGCCTCCTCCGATCTGTCAACGGGTTCTGCAGGGCAAACTCTTGGTTGCAGGTACCTGGCTCAACACCCTGCCACAGTCCCAAGGGCCTATCTGTGCAGAGATCGGACCTGCCCCAGGTCCTGCCTGACTGG
Source organism: Lasiurus cinereus (assembly GCA_011751065.1). Classification (NCBI taxonomy): domain Eukaryota; kingdom Metazoa; phylum Chordata; class Mammalia; order Chiroptera; family Vespertilionidae; genus Lasiurus; species Lasiurus cinereus. Next base: position 20,460,017 of record JAAGEH010000307.1, read on the forward strand.
CAGCAGGTTCTAGCTGACATGTGGCAGGAGAAATGAGTGCTAAAACGCCCCTGTGCTGCAGTCCTCCAGCCCCTGGAATCTCCCAGCACTGGCACCTGGGGCCTTCCCAGATACACATGAGTGACTGAAGGTGGAACCTGGAGATGCAAACTGGAGGCTGGACAGGAGGAGGGGTGGAGTAAGATGTGAATAGACACAATTCTGCCTAGAACAGTCTGCAGGCTAAATAAGAATAAAGCAAGTAGACCATTCGATCAGCAGCTGCTTCGGGGACACGTTGGAAGGAGGCTGGGGATAAATAAGTAATAAAAAACATAACCAACAGTTGCTGTCTGCTGCTATGTCCACCACCTAATTGAAATTTAATCTACTCTCTGGCTTTGATGCCCATATGTCCACCAAAATCTCTGCCCATAGCTAAACCTGTAAAGGCTCTATCTGAGACTGGGATGAGCATTCTGCTTAAGTATCTTAAGGGGCCTCCTTTCCCAGAAAGGTTACTTGTAGAGGGACTGTAGTAGATATTACCACTACAGAAATCTACAATATCTCACTGAATAATAACATAAAATAATTTTTATATCAACAGTAGTTGGCAGACTCGAAGGTGGTTTTCCTGGCATTCAAGCTTTTGTGGACGCTCCTCCCCTTGAATAAGGGTAGGACCTGTTACTTGTTTCTAAAAAGTAGATATGACAAAGGTGATGGGATACCATTCCTGTGATTAGTCTTACATAAGACAGCAACTCTGTCTGGCTGCAGACAATATTGCCTTCTTGACTTGCATGCTTTCATGAAGTAGGTAGCCATGATGGCGAGGTCCACATGGCAAGAAACTTAGGTGGTGTCTGGCCAACCGCTCGCTTGGCACGGAGGCCCTCAATGGAAATGAATTCCACGTGAGCTTGGCAATGCATCCTCTCCCAGCAGATCCTTCAGGTGATTGCAGCCTTGTGACAGACCCAGGCAGAGAAGCACTTAGCAAAATCAGGCCCAGGTTCCTAATCCATAGAAACACAGAGGTAAAACAAGTGTGCTGTTTTAAACAACTTAGTTTGTGGTAATTTATTACTCAGCGAAAGACAACTATTGCACTAATAATTTCCCAACTTAAGTTCCACAGACTCAAAAAGCTATGTCAGAATCTATTTTAACTTCAGAAAGGTGAGAAGTCTTTAATCACTAGCTAATGTGCTTGGGATTCCACTAGGCAGGGTGAGTAGAGAGGACACTCATGCAGCTCACCCTCAGCTGATCTGACCAAGGACAATATTTTTTATTTTAAAAGTTATTTTTTATTAAGGTGTGTTCCGTGGAACATCATTTTAGAAATATTTTCAGGTTTACAGAGGCAGCAAAAGACACAGCACTTAAAGGTTGGCTCTGAATGACTCAGTAAGAAGAAAGCAGGATAAGGCTATAAAGTCGGTAACCATTATCCAACTAACTAACTGGGGTAAATTGGCTACTCTTAAAAATACAAGAATGAAGAAGTTGACCTTCCAATATTTTTATAGTCTTTTCTGGTCTTTTAGCTCTCTAAATATACCAAACTAGAGGCCTGGTGCTTGAAATTCTCACATTCCACCGGGACTTCACCCTCTCCAATCCAGACCCCTCAGAGGATGTCTGACTGCCAGTTTAGGCCTGATCTCACAATCCAGGACCACTGGCTCCTAACTGCTCCCCTGCCTGCCTGCCTGATCGCCCCTAACCACTTTGCATGCCTGCCTGATCGCCCCTAACTGCTCTCCCTTGCCAGCCTGGTCACCTCTAACTGCTCTCCTCTGCTGGCCTAGTGGTCCCTAACTGCTCTTCTTTGCTGGTCTGGTCGCCCCTAACTGCTCTCCCCTGCTAGCCTGGTTGCCCCTAACTGCTTTCCCCTGCTGGCCTGATTGCCCCTAACCATCTCTGCCTCAGCCCCCACCACTGAGGCTTTGTACGGGAGGATGTCCGTAAGGATGTCCAAAAGATGTCGAGTCTAATTAGCATATTAACCTTTTATTAGTATAGTTCTTCTTTCTTGCCCCTTCATTCTCTCAGGTGTCAGTGACACACCTCATCTATAACCAGCAAGGACAGTGACAGTCAGTGAGATGGGGATGGGGTTGGAGCAGCTTTGGAGAGAGGAGGAAGTGTAGAGTAGTTTTATGAGCACCTTGTTTGATGTCTCATATGTTTTTAAAAGGTTTTGAGCTTTGTTTTTATTTTTTAATGCCTTTCTGATTTCCAGAAATTTTATCTTGGGCAATGAAAGGGCAAGTTGGAATATACTGAGATGTGTTAGCAGTAAAACATGTTTGTGCTTTCAATTTTTAAATGACCTTTTAGACCTGGTGGGTCAAGTGCTGTGTTTATTTTGCATTCATTTAGCCATTAAAGGACAATTTCAAATTTGCATCAAGACTCTATTTTTCCAGGAGATTAAAAAGCTAGTTTATAGCTATTCCCGTTGATAAAGTGCTGGGCAGCAAAACATATTTATCTATAATTTTCATATTGAAAAGATCACTGGTCAGAATAGCAATGCGAACTCCCTAAACATTCTTCATGTTGTTATTTAAAAAATATAAAAGAAGTCATATGATCTTATATGACTTCAAGATGAATTATTTTTAAGAATACAGACTCAATAGAAATGCCAGTGTTACAATATCGGTCATTCTGATGACCATGTTGAGCTACTTGTGCAAGCATAAATCAATCTTCTCAAATTACAGAGGGGTAATGAGACCTGTACTGTCTACTTCAAAGGATTATAAGGATGAGAGCTATGAAATCACTTCATTAACTATAATGGGCTGCTATCATTATTAGTAGAAATGACAGAGGTTTGAAACAATCCTAAAAGCAATCTAATGTCAAGTGCTTCAAATAACATTTCAACGATTCAAATACTAGAATGCTTTCAAATGTTGAATTCAACATTCAAAAATAAAAATGCTTCAGACCCTGGAATCTAGAATGACTATAACATCTTGTACTAGGCAAATTGCTCACCCTTTTTTCAACATTGTTCAGCACAGATGCCCATATCCAAAGTAGATCACAGACCCAACCCTCACAAAAAAGGGGAAATAAGCCATTCAAGGGACTTAAGTTTGCTATTATAGTCACAAAATGTAGGGTGGTAGTGATATTTTTAGTGGAAGGAAGGCTGCATGCTACAAAAGTGCTAAACTTATAAATTAGCTAAGGAAACAACAACCTACCTATCTTAAATCATTTTAACAATCGATGTCCATCTTTCTTTGAAGTTTACAAGTGTATTCCTTAATGTATGCATATGTCCAGTTGTGTGTTTTTCCCTTGAGATTTTGAAGACTGGTCAAATGAACTCTGGCATCAAATATAATTTCAAAAAATCTGCCACATAAATCTTAGAAAGCAAATTATAGAGGCCCTGCATTTTTCTCATAAATTAATTTCACTATTTTATAGAGATTCAAACCTCTGAAGACTCTGAAAAATCAATGTGTCGTTTTTCATTCAAATTTCTGCATTGCCTAACAAGGTAAAAATAATTTCTGCAGGGAGATCTACCCTAGGAGACCATAAGCTTTGACATGGGATAGAAATCATGTTCTTTCTAGTAGTGTTCAAGATTTACTCATTTCTTTAGTAAGATGTACACTAAGGTGTAATTACATTTTCAACAAAGACTGACTTTCCTTGTGGTTCACATAATTTCCTTATCTCCCAGGTCTTCCTAATGAAACATTTGGCAGAAGAATTCTGTTTATAAGGAGAAAATGCATAATACCAGTAGATTCCTGGTTAGTTCTGCCACTTAAAAATTAACGAAGTCTAATTTTCTTTTCAAACAATGACATTAGTACTGCAAATCTATCAGGAACAGTTTTATCCAAGAATGATTCCCTTTTCTTAAGTTACTAGAGGCCTGGTGCATGAAATTCATGCACGGGGGTGGCGGGGGCGGGGGGGTTGTCCCTCAGCCCAGCCTGCACCCTCTCTAATCTGGGATTCCTCAAGGGATGTCCAACTGCCCATTTCGGCCCAATCTAGATTTTGAAGACTGGTCAGACATCCCTCTCACAATCCAGGACTATTGGCTCCCAAATGCTTACCTGCTTGCCTTCCTGATTGCCCATAACTGCCCTCCCCTGCATGCCTGGTCAACCCTAACTGCCCTCCTGTGAAGACCTGATCACCCCTAACTACCCTCCCCTGCAAGCCTGGTCCCCCCTCTCCCCAAATGCTCTCCCCTGCAGGCCTAAGTCCCCGGCAACTGCTCTTCCCTGCAGGCCTGGTCGCCCCCAATTTCCCACCTCTGCCGGCCTGGTCACCCCTAACTGCCCTCCCCTACAGGCCTGATTGTCCCCAACTGCCCTCCCTTGCAGGTCTGGTCCCTCCCAACTGTCCTCCCCTGCTGGCCTGATTGCCCACAACTGCCCTCCCTTGCAGACCTGATCTCTCCCAACTGTCCTCCCCTACTGGCCATCTTGTGTCCACATGGTGCAGCCCTCTTTGCCCACATGGGGACAATCATCTTGTGTGTTGGAGTAATGGTCAATTTGGATATTACTCTTTTATTATATAGGATCCTTAGTCCCTTCAACAGGAAAGCTAAACTGAATGGCTCTGTGATAACAATATTTTAACATCTGAACTACAAACCACAAAAAGATTTTAACATTGATTTGTAGATAATTACTTTTAAAATCTTACTTTGCCCAGTAATTATACTTCAAAATAGACAAATGATAATGTCTGTAAAATATATGACAGTTATTTAAAATTCAGATCATTTAAAAAAGCTCATTAGTTCCTGGGCATCTCTGAATAACTGATATCCAAAATGACTGTAAAAAAAAGTTTAGAGTAGGGTTGCAAGAACAATGCTACTTCATTTACCACTCTATACTCAGCCAACGATACAGTGTTGGGTATACAGTAGGCACTCAATAAAAATCTGTCAAATGAACTATTAAATAATATTCCATATTATATCCTTCTACAAGGAAGCAAAAAAAGATCCTGGCCAGTGTAGCTCAGATGGTTGGAGTATCCTCTCATGCACCAAAAGATACTATGCACCAAAAAGTTGTTGGGCTCAATTCCTGGTCAGGGCATATACCTAGGTTGTGAGTTTGGTCCTCAGTGGGGACACAAAGGAAAGGCAACCAGTGTTTGATGTTTCTCTCATACATTGATGTCTCTCATTCTCTCAAATCAGTAAAACATATTCTTTTTAAAAAAAAAAAAAAAGCAAAAAAGCACACTTTAGGAAAATCATGTTAAAAATAGCTAACAATTAGAATACTTAAACTGACTGGTTAATAATAAACATGACATTTATGTGGACTGCCTATAAACTAGGCACTGTTCTTAAATGATTTTTAGGTATTAAATTCTTTAATTCTTTAAGCAATTGAAGTAAATTAGGTATAGAGAGTTTCAGTAACTCTCCAAAGGATGCAAGATTTGTAAGCTGCAAAGACAGGGTTCAAACGCAGGCACGTGGCTCCAGACCATGCACCCTAACCATTCTGGGAGAGTTTACTTGATCCTGTCTTTTCACATGGGTATATGTGCTTCCAAATAAAAAGTGATCTCTTTTAGACTTAAGTGCTTTTACTAAGTACCTCTGAATAGCTCCACCTGCCTGGAGTTGTGTACCATTTATTTCCCAGTGTGGGGAAGGTCAGATTTGAACAGGGGAGTCCTCCCCTGGGAGGCAGTAAGAGCATTTCTTAGCTACTGCCCAGTCCAGCTGAGTGCTCAGGGGAACACTGCTAAAGACAATTTAGCCTTCATCTGGCCACTGGGCTTCTCAATATACTTTGATTTAGCCCACGGATATAATTAGAAAGGTGGTTCTTTCTACTTCATAAATTACCAAGGCTCCATCCCAACTTATATTTCCAACCAGGCTTCCTACAGGTGCTCTGAGAATCATTCTTTTTATTGTTTCCTGTAGTTTTCTCAAGACCAGTGTTTGGGACTCAGTGATAGCTAATTCCGGACGCCACCGCCCTGACAAGAATTTCACTTTTGAGCTGACAGAGAGGTCATTTTGAGCGGACATCTGGTTAGCACTTGTACCCTCTCAAGTTTGGTAAACTAAGATTATGCAGGTGGATGAGACTCCAATAGTCATATCACATTATGCTTCCTATTCTTTGAGCAAAATGCTTGAGCAAATGCTTGCATACCATACTTATTTTGTGCTACTTTTGTAATGTTAATATTAGTGATTTTTATTAGGTGCTCCAACCTTATTTTAAGTAAATTGAGAGCTTACTGGTCATTTTTCAGAAACCATTAAAAGCACCTGATACCGAAATCTTCCAACTTTCCTGATGCCTCTCTTTATGCCTCTGTTGCCACCCACTGTTCCCCATTTTATGACTCCCAGGAGGTTCCAAGCACAGTTTCCACATCTACTATCAGCTGGTAACTATTTCACACAACAGATTTCTTTAGCTAGTAACTCTACTCCAAAATTGGAATAAATACTCCAATCTGCATTTTATATCAGCATCCTTTCAGATTAAAAATCAGAATGTCAAATAATTTGGCAGGTATTTAATAGAGAGAGTTCCTATTTCTAAAGATGGAGTTTTTGCAAAAAGTTTTATTAGTTTAGATGTGTCAGTTTGATTATGCATATCAAGGATATTTTTATGGTATTTGACAAAATAAACAGATTGTTTTTCAGACATGTATCTAAAATTCCTAAATCATACCCAGCATGTGTGGTTCAATGGTTGAATGTCAACACATGAACCAGGAGATTAAGGTTAGATTTCCAGTCAGGGAACAAGCCCGGGTTGGGGACTCAATCCCAGTAGGGGGCATACAGGATGCAGCCAATCAATGATTCTCCCTCATCATTGATGCTTCTATCTCTCTTTTTATCTTCTTCTCTGGGAGGGGCGGGGTGGTGTGTGAGGACATGTACCAGGGAGTACGGGAGGCTGGGGGAAGGTCAATTGGGGAAAAAAAACGAAGACATATGTACTACTGTTTGTAATACTTTAAACAATAATAAAAAATAAACATTTTTAAAAAATATTTAATGCAAAAAATTCATAAATCAGCACAGATTACGTCCTCATTTTTTTATATCCTACTTATTAAAATGAAAAAAGTCCCAGCTTCCTATGTTTATCTATTACAACAGAAAAAATATCATTCAAGGTGAGAGAAATATTTTAAAATATTACTATTAATACATACTACTTCAAAAGTAAACCAAAATATATGGCATTAAAAAAAATATAGAGACAAAACAAAAAAGCAAACTAATATTAAACTGATACTATTTAAAGTAGGGTATAGGAGGCAGGATCAAAATCACAAATTTTTCCAGTATGTCTTACTTTCAGAATTTATAGCCTATCTCAGATTTCCCATAGATGCTGGTTTTTCTTGCTTCTAGTAACAATTTTAGAAAACATGTGCCTTAGACTACAAAGACTCACTGTCTCCAAGTTTCTAGTATAAAACAGGCACATTGACGGATGATGGATCAGGGGAGTCTGGTTTTGGCTGCATTTTACAATGTGGCCTTTGGAAGAAGATAAAGAACAGGGGATGAAGGAAGATCCATGAATAAGGAAAATTAATGAATTGCTAAACTCTAATCAACCTTGTATACTTACCTGCAGGTTAATGAAACTCATATTCCAGTGTAATCATTGCCATCTTGACTAGCACCTGTTACATAATTCTAAGGTTCATTTCAATGCAATTCTTGCCAGCATAATCTATATTTGTTCTATCTGGACATCACAGCCAGCACTGAGGGTTCCAGTCATTCCCTACACAGATTTCTTCAGAGAATATATTGGTATATTTCAACTCACAACCTGCATCATCTATCTGACTTACTTAAGCCAACAATATTGCCTTCATGTTGTATAAGAAAAAAAATTGCATATGGAAATCGCTTTGCCCAGAAGGTTTTCACTGGGAGTGGAGAATAAGACAATCAGCCCTATTTGTAGCAGTTGGTTCTGCATTTAAAATGTTTCATTACTTCACATGCATGATATGACTAAAAATGAATGAACTATGCTTTGAATTTCCTCATTTCCATGGAGTTCGAAATTGCCATACTTAGCAATCAACCCCTATCTACATTGCTTCAATCTGTTTATTGGTGACTGAACAGAGATTTCTCACAGAGCAGAATAAGTATATTAGTAGCAGTTCATATATCTCCTTCTTGTTCCCATTTACAGCTTTAAAACAATCCATATAGATGAGTTTTTAGAAGATTTTTAGAGCAGTGAAACTCTTCTGTATAATAGTATAATGCCAAATAAATTACATTATTATGACTCATCAAACCCATAGAATGCACAACACCATGAGTAAACCCTAATGTAAAGTAAGGACTTCGGGTGGTGCTGACATTGATCAATTATAATAAATACTAGAGGTCCTGTGCATGAATTCGTGCACTGGTGGGGTCCCTCTGGGTGGCCTGCAGGGATCGGGCCAAAATCTGCAGTCCAACATGGCCTGCAGCTCCTACCTGCCATTCCTGCTCATCCCAGCACCATTGTGCCTGCCACAGGCTCACGCCCAATCAGTCCTAATTGGTCCAGAAAGGCTGCTGAAGCCATGAGCCCTGAGTCTGGCGCCCTCCCTAGGGAAGTGGCCTGAGGGATTGGGCTGAGACTGGCTCTCTGACATCCCCCAAGGGGTCATGGATTGTAAGAGGGAACAGGACAGGCTGAGGGACCTCACCAGTGCACAATCCAGCTGGGGAGGGACTGAAAGAGGGCTCCAGGGCACGTCCGGCCCATCCTGCTCAGTCCTAAGAGGCCGGACCCCAGCAGCAAACTAACCTACCAGTTGGAGCATCTGCCTCCTGGTGGTCAGTGCTCATCATAGCAAGCGGTTGAGCAGCCTTAGCATATCATTAGCCTACTATACTGTGATTGGTTGTTTGGTTGTTCTGCCGTTCAGTCTATTTGCATACTATCCTTTTATTATATAGGATATGACTTTGATGGTGTATGGTGATATCAGGAAAAGGCTATTCATGTGTGGGTGCAGGGGACTATGGGAATTCTCTAGTTTCTGCTGAATTTTATAATGAATCTAAAATTGCTCTTTAAAAAAAAAGTCTATTTAAAAGGAGAAACAGAAGTAACAACCGATCCCACAGAAATACAAAGGATTATGAAAAAAATACTATGAACAACTCTATTCCAACAAAATGGACAACCTAGATGAAATGGACATATTTTTAGAAAATACAAGCTCCACAAACTCAATCAGGATGAATAAAAAACCTGAATAGGCCAATAACCACCGAAGTAGAATGATATTAAAAAAAAGTAGAGTGATATCTCATTGGATAATAAAGACATTATTGATAACAGAAAATATACTTTCAAACAAAGACAAAGCACCACTGACTCTTACAGACCATAATGCATAGACTAAGTTATAGCTAATTTTGGATTTATAATTAGGGCTTCAATGGTGAGTTTTATATGCTAATGATAAAAAATAATTACAAAGGTCTATACTTTGGGGACTAGCAGACTTTGATTCAGAGACTTTACATTTATCAAACTGACAGACTCTTCTCTGCACCTGAAGGCACCTGATTTCCTTGTTTTCTACGTGAATTCTGAGGTACACTACAAACAAACCCTGCACTCCCCATGGCTCCTCAGAGTTACCTCTCTGATGTGTTCTGCAAATTAATCTAAAACGTGATTCACAATTATTTCCTTTCTCAAATTAAGACCAGGAACAGCCTGAAGGAGGAAAATACAAACATTAGGACAGTAATATTTTAGACTTCTGGTGGGAAAGAGACCAGTGTAATTGTACTTGATTAAAACCACTGAAGTATTTAACTTCGTTCCTACATTAGGAAAGTCAGTGAAATAAGCCAAGACCTTAAATGCTTAAATTACAGAGTTGTCACTGTCTCCACTTTACAGGAGCAAATTTAACCCAGCTGTCTTTGCACAGAGCAAAAAAATAGTGGAGAGATGGCTGGGCAATGTAGATGATACCATCATCATCTTGCAAGAATTGCAGGAAACTGTAACCCTATGGACACATCTATTTTGTTTTAATCTCATCTACATGAAAAATATCTTTACATTTCCATACTACCATACTGCAAATGAACATCAATTTCTCAGTGAACTTATTTATGCATTTACTTGTCATACCTCGATAGTTTTCTTTTAATGTGATCACAATGCATATCACAAAAGCATGGCTCTCATCTATTTGAATTTTCTAGAAGCTAAAATAAAAAATTAGATTCTAGGGAGAGATGGCATAGCATTGATTCTAGATTCAATTGACTGATTTTTATCCACCAGTGAAAATCTGGTTATTTGAAAATAAGTTAATAATTTCAGAAATGTACAACATAAAAACCAGCACCCACAAAAGGGTCTTAGAAAGTGTCAGTTCAATGCTCTTATTTTTCAGTTGGGAAGCCTAAGGCTTAGAGGAGACAAATGACTTCTTGAACGTCAAGAGCTAATTACCGACAGAGCCAGGTCTCCTAATTCAATGCTCAACACTCTTTGTTCTCAACAACTGTACAATTAGACAATCATTAAAGGTCTGCAGAGTCGGAGATTCAAATCTTTTATACATCTTTTGTGTGTGTTCACATTTACTCAGTGACATTTATTTCTGCAGCCTGTGGTTATAAACATAGTAAATACCAAACAAGTATGTAGAGACTAAGTGTAAGAGCCACAAGGCAATCCTGAAGCTTGACACTATTTTCAAAGTCATCAAATTTCATTTATGCTCTTGACTGTGCCCAACCAGCCCGGCACTGATAAAGGGGAAATTCATTTGTAAACTAATGATTTGCCAAAATATTTCAAGTAAAAACTAGTAAATTCAGATGAGTCTTAGTCTTTACATGAATACTTATTGTAGTCATGCATATTTTTGGTTCATTCAAACAATATTTGCTAAGCACCTACTATGTGCTAAGCATGGCTCTAGACATGGCACAGACAAGAGTGATCAAGAAAGGCCAAGGGCCTATCCTGAAGAAACGGACAAGTAGCAGAATCAAAAAATAAACGATAAACAAATGGACTGTAAGTGCTAATGAAGTAGTTAAACTGGATGATAGTCAAGAAAAAGGTTTGATTTGTGGACAAGTGGCCTCTTTGAACAAGGTGACATCTGATCCATGACCTGCCTGATGAGAAAGTGACAGCCACAATGAGAAGCAAAGGGGAAGGATGAGTAAGAGACTCTGGTATGGGGACAAATCTGGGGTTACTGCACAATAATAGGTAAGAAGGAGCAAGGTGGTAAAGACATCCACCAGTGGTATGAGACTTGAAATGTTCTCTTCTCCAAGATAACGGAAAGAGGAACCCCTCTTTAGAAATGGGTCTGAATGCCTCTGCATAGTTTATTATTTCACTGGATACAGGCAGGACCGGCCTCTGCATTAGGAAAGCCATAGTGACTCTAAGTCATGTGTTACTTACTTTTACGAACTGGGTATAGAAAATGCACCTCAGGTAGGTGCTTAAATGTGACTTTGCTCACAAGAAAAAAATAGTTACAGCATTTTGATCACCTGGGATTCAGACATGCCCTTTGTTTAAACCTGAATGGGTCACGGATACATTATCATGTGCTTTACCTTGGCCAGCAGATAAAATCTAGATATACTAAGGTTAAATTCACCCATTATTATGTGAATTAGTCAAATGATAAAAAATTCTTTCAAATAAGTGACGCTATATTTTTCCTGGTATTAGTGCAAGTTATTTACATAGCATGAGTGTCGTATGCAGAAAATTGCACATTCATATGTGCAATGATCAATAATTTATTAGGAATTAGGCATCTCTGTAAGATAACCTTCCTACGCATATAAATACAAAGACCCTGGGCCACCTAAGGTTGAAGGATATGGACCAAGTACCTGAATTCCAGCTTTGCAACCACCGAACATGTGTGCTCAAGCCTGGCAATATCCTAAGCTGTCTGAATCTCAGGTCTCTCTCAAAAACAGAGGTTATCACACCTTACTACGTTGTTGACGAGACAATGAAACAAAAATATCTTAAGTGTCTGGCATAGAGAATAAACTCAGTAAAATTCAGCATGTTTCTCTTATTTCCCCATTGTATTTCCCTAATAAAGGTAGTAGCATTTACAATATAGGAACAATTATCACACAGATTTTGTTGGTCTATTTTAATGAAAATGTTGTGGTATTTTTCACATACGAGGAGGAGGTAGGACAAAGAAACTGTTTCTAAAGCTCCTCATACATCAAACTCTGAATTAAGACCTAGTTTTCTAACTGTTCCTCTGCCTGGCATCATCCCATTTTGATTGTCTAGTTTATCTGCAGTTTCCTCTGTGCTTCCTTCATCTCAGACACAAATATGTGCCCAAGTACAAGTAAATCACAGTTAATTGCATGTCTTAAATTAAAAGACAAAATGATGAACAATTAATTGGGGGGAAATTGTCAGTTGGTGAATGCATCTCGCTCATTATACTTCATGCACAGGATGCACACCAAGTGTGTGTTCCTGGCAAGAAGGTTCATCCCTGACAGTGAGGGGAGGGGCACGGCACAGCCTCCCTGTAGTGCAATTGGTCTGAGGAATGACATGCTCTAAAACACTCAACCTTGCACGGGCAGCATGCACAGCTTTCTCTGCAAGGGTGGCCCATGTAGCAATGTGTATCATAGTGACTGATATAGATGGAATAAGGAGACAGTTTTGACCAGTAAGAGAAAATCCTTAGATATGAATTTCTCATATTTGATAATATGAGTATGTGTTCATAACATATTCTTATGTGAAAATTACTCAAAAAATGGGTTTGAGATGTATGATTTTAAACTCCGATTGTTTTTTTTATTTAATATATTTTATTGATTTTTTACAGAGAGGAAGGGAGAGGAATAGAAAGTTAGAAACATCGATGAGAGAGAAACATCGATCAGCCGCCTCGTGCACGCCCCCCACTGAAGATGTGCCCGCAACCAAGATAATGCCCTTAACTGGAATGGAACCTGGGACCCTTCAGTCTGCAGGCCAGCACTCTATCCACTGAGCCAAAACGGTTTTGGCTAAACTCCTATTATTTAATAGTACTTTAAATACACACACACACACACACACACACACACACACACACGCATACATATATATATACACACACACGCATATATATATGTGCACACATATATATATTGATTGATTGATTTCTAAAGAGAGAGGGAGAGGATATGAGAGAGAAACACAAATTGGCTGCCTCTTGCACACCTCTGACCGGAGATTGAGCCTGCAACCAGGTCAAGTGCCCGGACCAGGAATTGAGCCTGCAAACCTTCTGTGCATGGGACAATGCCCTACCAAATGAGCAACACTGGCCAAGGTGGTAAGTTTGGTTTTTGAGGATTTATAATAGGTGGAAGAAGCAAGAAAAGAGAGAAGGAGAAAGGCACTTGGAAAAGACACAACAAAAGCATTAATATTTGTTATCTCTGAGTTGTTTATACTTCCTAAATTTTCTCAAAAACTTTCTAAGTTGTTTAAAATTGCATTTCAACTTATTCCTGAGTCTGATATTATAAAATACCTGTTTTAAAGATCCATAAGAATCATTTAAAATAAATGTAACTGTTACAGTAAAAATAACATCATAAAATTTAAAAATAAACCCCCAGTAAACATCTAAATACAATTCTACTATATCCTTGGTTATATAGAAAAAAACAACTTTGTAAAAAAATTTTTTTTAAATATTAAGAAAACCATGTTCAATAAAACTGAATGTTTAATACAATAATTTGTTCTAACATATACCTGATAGTATATTAACACACCAAAGGAAATCACTATAAATCCTTATTAATTTACTAATATTGACAAACTACAAATAAGTTCTCAGCAAATTCAATAACCTTGAATGTAAGGAACTGCAAATCTTATTTCCTCCCATCTATTCTCCCATTATTTTCTACCTTGTCATAGAAAGACCCAGTGTTGTTCTAATGCTAAAATCTGCAATAAACAACACACACACACACACACACACACACACACACATACACACATACACACACATATGTCATCATTTTTATAAAACCACATGACGACAAATAACAAACTTTTGCAAAACACAAATGCTAACTTTTTGTTGTACTGCAAATTTAGAAGAATACACAACACCCAACAGAGTAAATTCATTCCAAAGTTGTTAAATAGTCTACTAACCTTGAAATAAAAAATAAACATTGCCTGCTCTCTTTTATTTTTCAGGAGGAGTGGAAGCAGAGTGAGAAAATGTAATCATATTTCAGCAAAAGCCCATATCTAAACCTCAGGCATTTTTATATCCCAAGGGTAATATTTCCATTCCATTCTTAATGGAACAAATTTCTAATCAGAATATGTATTCAAAAATAATTGAGGCAATGCCATGTCAACACATCATGCTGCCACCAGCATTCCTTGGTGCTAGGAATCAACTCAGCAGGCTCTCTGGTGTGACAGAGAGCGGGGCAATGCAGAAATGTCAGACTTGGTGAAGGGAGGGGTTTGAGCGAGGATGATGCAACCACTCTGCCTCGCTTCCCTTGCTCAAGAAGGTGTTTGGAAGAAAGCTTCTATGCTGGAAGTTGACAACCTTCAATTGTTTAAGGAAGAGATGACTTCAAAGGGGACCAGAAAGGACCTGAACTTTCCAATCAGAATCAGTGTCAACTTTTACAAAATTATTTAGAATTTCTAAAACAATAGTCACTTCCAAAAAAGTTAATACTACCCCTAGATTTTTAAATTATTAAAACCTCAGGCACCGCATACTACGGAATATATTTTGTGCTGCCTTGAAAAAGTCCAGAGACTTAAATTCAAGTTTCCTCAAGTGTGACAGTATATTGATCATCGTTCCAGCTAGATGATTAATGGCAGTTCATTATACTAACTTTCTACTTTTAAATTATGACATTTTCATAATAAAAAGTGCAAAAACATTAGATTTCTTTCAATATGTTTTATGTTCAAAATCTTACTAACTTTTCCTTGGGAAATAGGTAAGATGTAATTTATGCTTATGATTTCTTAAGACTTGAACAAGTGGTCTGAAATTTTTAAAACTCTACCAAGCATGATGATAAAAAAAAATTCGTTTATTCCTGAATAAATTTTACTGTGATCTATAGTGCTAGAAGAAGTGCACCTAAACAAATACAGTGCCACCATCTGCATGGAATTCGCACAGTGTGACAAAATAGACTGGTAATTAACTGCTTTCCTACCGAAATCTGCCAGCTTTAACTCCCCCGTGTCACTGATCAGAAGGTTCTGTGGTTTCAGGTCTCTGTGCAAAATATAACGCTGGTGGATGTAAGACAGCCCTCGCAGCAACTGAAATAAAAACAACTGAAAAAATAGGGAGACAAAAGTTAAATTCTGAACACACATAAAAGCTAGTTTCTACATACAGTCTGTCAAGTACTTGTATTTAGTAAAAATGGGTATGTGCCCCCCCCCGCCACAACCCCCATCACTAAATTGCTTACCAAATTATTTAAACAGAATGTGTACAAAGGTATGGAAATCCCTCATTTATTAAAAACTAAATCTGAAAATTTCTAACAACCCATCATGTCAATCCGTAGTGATACCTCCTCAGCCAAAGAGATCTACAATCCAATCTGTGTTCTATAAATTAAGCAAGATATAAAGACTGTATTCTTTATAATATTTTATTTCCTTAGGACTTAAATTAATGTTTGAGATAGAAAAAAATATCTCCATAACATTATTAAAAGAAGCAAAATATTTTACCAAGTTTATGTAAATGCGCGTGTATTTAACTCCATAAACAGGATAACCAAGGATTCTCCCATTAACATGGTTTAAGGAATGAAAAGATAGATGATTTCAAATAATTAACACAAAAATAGTCACACGGTCCAATTAATACTACATTGTAATTACACTGTTTTGCACATATGGCCACAGAGATTAGGCCATTGCCTAAAGACAGACACATACCTTCACTAATTACAGAGCAGACCCACCCAGAGGGAAAGAAACTCAGATAACAGAGAAATCAAGAATTCAAGAGTAATTCTTCTGTAAAAAATCATTTTAAGAAGCTACTAATGGTCTTTTCTCTTTAGTTTCATATTAGATCATATCAAATGTGTCTATTTCGATAACAAAAGACATGTGATTCACTAGGCTTTCCAATATTCTGTTTATAAAGAAAGGAATATTTTTAAACAATCTATTTGCCAAAATAATCCTAATTGACATAGTTTTTAAAAACCAATCTCCTAAAACAAAAATAAAGGACAAATATTTCAAGTGCCAATGGTGTTCTAGTCCATACAGTCAGCTTAATAACAAAAGGCAGGTTCAGGAAAACATTAAATGTTCAAGTTGTGAAAGACTGATAGTATTGGGATTCCCCGACAATCAAATGGGGGGGGGGAGGTAACTCCTTGAGGGTCCTGGGAGCGAGCATTTGTGGAACATTTTCCATCTAACTAGGGGCCATAAAAGCCCAGTCGCTATTTATGGAGGAGGTGCCTTGAGATAGCAGGAAGAGGAAGTCATTTCAAAATCATAGGATATGAAAGATGCTATGGAGCAGACAAGAGCGAGCATCATTATTTCCAGAATCTAAGCATCCCAAAGTAAATGTCTATTCTGTGTTGGACTACATTAAATGACTGGCTCAGGAACCCCAGGAAGCAAACATTTCTAAGACTCTTCCTCTCCATCCTCCCCCTATAGCAGATGAAAAGACTTAACACCTCCACCAGCAGCTTCCAGCCTCCTCCTTCACTTCTAATAGGCCCTGCATCCTGAAGCCTCATGCTTACAGTTTATAAGAAAATCCATATTCCTTCAGTTCAGAAAGGAAGAAGAGTGAGCAAGTAAAGTCACTTTGTTTCTTCAAAAGCTTTTAATAAAGTCGGATCACATAACAAATAAACTTAACAGGTGAGCACACAATGCAACCTTATACAGATGCTGTATTACAGAATCATACACTTGAAGATTATGCAATGTTGTGAACCGATGCCACTCCAATACATTGCATCTTGAATATTTTTTTAAATAATAACCTGATTTTGAAGAGGAAGTTTGGTATTTGGCAAGGTGCTAACTAATTTGGGGGGCGTAGAGGAGACTTCTCAGAATGTGATTGCCTATCCAGCCGTAGCAATGCATTTATTTTAACAAACACACACCAAGTGCCAGCTGCCATTCTATGCATCATAGAATAGGAGGTCATTTAATCTCTGTAAGAATTTTAATGAGGAAGGTACTTCTATCATGTCTGCATTAATGAAGAGGAAACAGAGCTGTTTCTCAGAGTCACCAAGCAATTAAGTGGCAGAGCCAGGACTCAAACCAGGCAGTCTGGCTCCAAGGGCCAGGCCCTTCACCACTACACTATAGGAATCTTGGCCAGAAACCAAAACAAGTAGGCAAGGTGTTGGTCTAGATGCTGCTTTGCAGGATAAAGTCCGGGCATTTCATACCATGGCCTTCAAGGCCACTGAGGCGAGCCTTCATCCATCTGAGTGTTCAGGCATCATTACTCTACATTCACTGACTTCAAGCAATCTCGCTCACCCCCACGCTCAGAGCATCCTCCCCTTCAACCCTGTACCTTTGTTCTTAACTGAGCTCTGACAAAAAGCCCTGCCTACGGCATGATAATCTCTCTGTATACCTTAAGTCTCTCCTCTAGAATGACTCCTCCCTGACCACCTCCCAGGCCTTCACTCCCCTACAGATCCACATGAAGTGCCCCGGCTCTGGGCTTCTGTGGCAGCCTCTGCACATGTCTGTGGTAGGTAGGATAATGCTGCACTGCCATAGATATGTGCCTTAACCATCTGCCTAAACTGGTACACAGCTGGCACTCCTAGACCAGTGATGAACTGAACTTAGAGACTTCTAGATGAAGCTGATAAAAAAGAAAAGAAAAGAAAAGAAAGGCAAGGAAGAAATGATGGAACAGAATTCTCTAGAAGTTAAGTTTAGAAGTGGGTACATCAAACAGTCCCAAGTGGCTCTTCTTTTAATATCTTTACTAATCAGTGAAAACATAGAATCCACATGCTAATATAGAAGCTACCAAATAAGGTATCATATAAAAGGAGATGACAAAAATCAGTGTTAGGAAAGGGTGCAACTATGCACTCCAATGACAATTGGACAAACTAAACTCCAAACATGACAAATAGAGTCCAAATATTAAGTAACAGCCACAGACAAAACAAGAATAAATCCCCATAGGATACATGCACTTAGGATTTATGAAGTGCCATGCGCCAGGTGCTGTTATGTAAGGGGTATGCAAAGATGAATAGAATGTAAGATGTAGTCCCTGCACTCAGGAACTCACAGCCCCTGGGGTTTGAGGGGGCAGATAAACAGATAATCACCGCTTAAGGAGGTATGCACTGTCACAGCTACACAAACTGAGTGTACTGAGGACACAGAGGAAAAGGGATCTCGCAACAACAGCAACAAAAATGCAGAACTGATCCTGCCATAATATGAAGAGTATTAAAAGGAATGAGTAATAGGAAACTTGTCACTCTAAAAACAGAATTCATTACACATAAAATTTTAATAGAAAATCAAAGGAATCATTCACTAGATGCACACGTTGAAATTATGTCTTATATAACAAACTCTTTCCCTTTTTTTTGTGGGAAAATGTTGAGGAAACTAAGCAAGCAGATCACCAGACAAATTAAGAAGAAAAAAAACGTAAATGAAAAGATTATATAGGAAATTGTAAATCTACCAATTCACCCTCATAAAAGTAATGGTGACAAGAGGACAACAGGAGACCTATTGAAAACATCAGAAGTAACATTCGACCACACTTAACAGAATATGAGCTGCTGGCTAAGGGTGGGAAGGCTGCAAAGAAGCAGAGGCTGACTTAAACAGAATGTCCTAGGGAAATGTCCTGAGAACTCAAGTCTTGGGGATTTCTTCCTTTAGACAAGCAGGCAAGTACCTACCTTCCCCGCGTACATTTTTGAGAAAGCTATTTCACTCGCTCATTATAAATTACCACAAAAGATATACTAGATCTTGGTGAAAATCAGAGAACAGTATGAGAACAAGAGGGACCATCCAAGAGGGGTCCCATGCAGAGAAAGGATAAACATCACCTTTGGTATTTGCTTATAAAACTTAGTAACCATGAATGGAATCTCAATTCCCAAAAAGAAAAGGAGGAGGACTAAAACTAACTGAAGGCTTACTCTAGTTTCAACACTGGTCCGAGCACTTTTACATATATCATCTAATCCTTTCAGTCTACAACCCTGTAGTTTTCCATTTCTGTGAAACCAGTAAGAAAACTAAAGTTCTAAATGCATAAGAAACCCTCAAATTCATCCAACCATCATACAGTGCTTATGAATTTTCCACTATCCCTCATTATCTTAAATGAGGTTGATGATTAATAAATGCATGGATGAATAGTTATACACCCAATATAAGCAAAGTACTTTAATTAAGTGAATCCAAGTTGATAAGTTTCAATTAGCAAGTTATGTAATGAACATGTGAATCCTGAATTTGTTTTTGCTGTTTCAAAACCTCTTAGAAATAAGTAACATGGCAGAAGGCAGCTATTGTACTGAAGTTGATAATTAACATATTTGAGACACTCTTCCTGTCATGTTACTGTAGTAGACATAAGGTCTTCTTCAGGATGCCTGTCACCACAGAATATTCAACTCAACCTGATAAAAAAGGATTCCTCCAAATTCTTCGGTGTAATCACTGAAGATTCATATTCTAGTTTGAATATGTTCGCTTTCTGCAACAAAAACCCCAAGGGGAAAATGCCCTACATGGCAAAGATATGGTGAATGGAGATGCCTGCCAGCAACATGTCTATCTGTAGCCCAGTTTTCCTGCCATCCCCAGCAAGAAGCAGCTCATATTCTCAGTGCCATGGCATGGATTTCTTGGGAATAGCCTTTAATACTTTGTCTATTCCCTTCTGAAACCCTAGACTTTACGTAGATAAAACATATCAGGATAACTTCTTTGATCAAAACTTTTAGAATAAGCTGGTAAAAAGCATACATTATTGGACTCTATGTTGCATTTATTACTGATATTTACTAACACTTGCAGTAAGCAACACTTTTCATATTTCTCTCTTCTTCAAAAGCTGAAGGTGAGTGACCAGATGTTCTTTGTCTCAGTGTTTAGAGTGGCTGACTTCTAGAAATTATCTGAAATACATGTGTTATTTAATATATGTGGTTCCACATACTATGAGACTAAGCATGGGTCAATTAAGGAATACCAAGGTTCTCTTAGGACTTATAGGAGGCTTATTAGAGCCATCAGCAATGACCTCCATGGCTTATGGCACACACCAATTCTTACAAAACAGTTAAGTTGTTCTTCTGCCTCCTGAGGACCAAATTTATTAACACCTCTGTAATTTAGGTTTCTCATTTTGAAAAATGAGAATAGTCAGTCATGTCACAATATTGTATCATTCCATTATTTTATGAATAACAGAAATGCAGGGCACTCTACAAATCAACAACTGTAATGCCTGCTTTTTGTTAAGTGCTTACTGTGATACACATTGTGCTGTTTTATATTCACTTAGATAATTTAATTCTCTCAAGACCTCTGCTAGACAGATATTATTAGTATTCCTAGTTCACAGATAAAGAAATAAAAATTCAAATAAATTAGATGGATTGGCCAAAGGGACACATTGCAAATAAGAGGTAGTGCTGGTAATTTGAACCAATAACCAATTTTTGTCTGTCTCTGACCCCCACAATTAAGACTATCACTTCTATACTCTTTGATTTTTTTTATTAATTTAGCTCAGATTGTGTGAACCCAAGCCTAGACAATGTGACACAGGCAAATAAAGCAAAATTAACCATGGGTAACAAATGCTTCAGATAATATGCTCCATGTTTAACACTGTTCAGTTTAAAAACCCATACTACACACACATTATATTATCCAGACATCAAACTTCCTAGAAATAAAAATAATTAGGAACTTGGAGACCCCAAAATATCTAATGAATGTCAAAATATTTTATAAAATGAATCAGATAATGGTTTTATCATAATACTAGGTCTTCATCAATTTTTAAAAGCCAAAGAATAATTCATCATGATTCATTCCATTTAGTTGAGCTTTAAATTTGCAAGTGCCTAATGCAAATATCAAATCTTAATGTATAATATAATGAACACAATCCCCCCCCCAACATCTATTTTTCAAGACACCATTACATTTCCATGTGCTGATTTTTTTAGAAGGTTATACAAAGATATAAAAGAGACAAAAATAAAAACTCTACATATTCAACATTATGGTATAAATTATGAGTCACTGTGGACATATTTGACAATATTAAATGTGCAACTGGGATAGTGTATGACACAAATGGCATCAGGTCATAAGTATGTATGTACTTTTTTTTTTTTTTTGGCCATTTACTACAAATAGATCCAGCTCTTGGAAACTCTGAATAGCAGGGCAAGTTTGTCTTGCCACTTTTGCTCTTTATGAGTTCTTCCATTCAACTCTGTACTTCAAGAGACACATTCCTAAATAATCAACAACAATTTAATTTATATTTTCTAAGATATTTGAATATTAATATTCTAGTCCTAAATATGTAACTTTCTGGAAATGAATAACTGAAAAATATAAGCAAGCTCCTGGGGGAAGATATTGCACAATTTCTGTGATCCTTGTGCAGGTAAGCTGGGTTCTCATTCCGCCCTCTCCTGCTGTGGCTAGCAAGCAAAGTGTGTTCCAGGCACAGAGCCACCCCCAGTGAACAGGCAGATGGAAGCCATGGGAACCAGAGCTGAGATACTTACAAGGAGTCAAATGGGGATTGTATGGAAGATGAAGAAAGTAAGGAGAGCTAAAGATGAGTATTTTCCTTTTAATAAAGCTAATTAGCAGCCTAAAATTAGTATTAGAAATATTCCCTAGCTTAATATAGACAAGATGATCAAACTTAAGCTATTGGTTTTCATGTCACACAAAATAATTTTCTCGAGAAAACTGAAATAGTTGTTTCATGGAATTCAACTAATACAATATTAATACCTGTCGCCAAGTTTCTGTTTGTCAGTGTAGTTCAGAACTACACAACTGAGAGAGAAACATCAATGATGGAAGAGAATCATTGATTGGCTTCCTCTTGCATGCCCCATACTGGGGATCGAGCCTGCAACCCAGGCATGTGCCCTGACCGAGAACCAAACCATGACCTCTAGTTCATGGGTCAACACTCAGCCACTGAGCTACCCTGGTCGAGTGACATATCTGAAAAAAAGGTTTCTTTTTAATCTACAAATAAGATCTAAAGGATCAAAAGAAGTCTAGAGACAAGATGTCAAATTTTTAAAACAATCTTTAATGGCATTATGAAATTACTATATTTCTCAAAATACAGAATAGGGAAAGGCTCTATAATATTCATATCAATGCACAGTAGGAAATCATTACCAGCTACATGAGAGCTCTAATTCAGAATATAGAGAAAATCAGATGTCTGAATATTAGAAAGTCCCGTTTAGTAATCAAGTCTCAGTGCCATCTGTATAAAGCAATCTTAATTTGGCATAACATTATTCTGTCTGTTACACACCTGCTTGTTCTCTGGACTATGAAAGACAAACAGCAATTTTTCAACTATAATTATTCTCAGCTTTTAAAATTAATATAGGTTTTGAAATGAAAACTACAACTCAGCTTTATGCCAACAGGCTTTCAGATATGTCACAGAATAAAGCAGAGAATTCAGAATTATTTTTGTTATTTTGAATTATTCCAAAATAGTTCTGTCAAAAAAATAAATCAAATGTGTTTTCTGTAAGGAATCTTCTACAAAGGTTATTAAGATAATATGGAAATGAAGATAGATTATGTGAAAACACAGGAAGATCCAAAGCCACAATAGCAGTTAGGTTCAAGCATCTACATTCTGGATACCAACTGGAGACAATAATTAATTAATTAATTATTTTTTTAATTAACCTTAATTTTCTCTCTCTCATGTTTATAATTTTTTAAAGAATACATGAAGCCCAGCTGGTGTGGCTCAGTGGTTGATTTTCAACCTATGAACCAGCAGGTCACAGTTCAATTCCCAGTTGGGGCATACAGGAGGCAGTTGATCAATGCCTCTCTCTCATCTTGATATTTCTATAGGCTCTGCCTCTCCCTTCTTCTCTAAAATCAATAAAAGTATTTTTTTAAAGAAATACATGAAAAATTGAATAAAAATGCGAGTTAGACTACTGCAAACATTTTTAAACTCATGATCAATCTGAGAATTATAAAATGAAGAGCTAACACAAGTTCTGTATTTAACTCAACTATGAGAGCCAAAACCCAATAAAATTCATAGTAAAATGTTTGTGAAGAGGTGGGGAAAAAGAACTATGCTACCAAAAAAATCTTACCAGTTTCTCACATACCAATTATCATGTTCTAGAAATTGGTTGCTAGATCCTTAAATATTTATAACCAGGCCAATGTCCTCAGGTTTTTGATTCAGGTTTTAAATTGCCCTCTAAGTAATTAACTGCTAAAATTACCCATTTATCTAAAATTGATATTATACTAAGAAACAAACCCCTAGTTATTAGTTAATATTTATTCAGAATGCCATACTGAGAATAGATACATTTTGTAGGCAATTAAAATAGCAAAGTGATTCTAGAAAAGTAGTTAAATTGGCAATTTTTCTTATGAGTTATTCCAGTGCATACAAAAAATACACATCAAAAAAGATAAAACTATAATAGGTATCTTGCTGTGTATTAGTACAAAATTTCCATAGACTATTCTATGCTTTACTATGAAACCATGAATTATGTGCTATTCTGATTGTTCTTTTTCCCCCTCCGTTCTTCAATGATACATGACCTTGATAATGCTTGAAATTCAACCTGATTCACACTAAAGAACAATCTCCTCAATTCTTGGGTGCTTAACATCTCATATTTTTATAATGAACAAAGATATATGGAAAATAAACAAAGATGTCAATTTTTAGAATTTAAGATAAATTTTTAAAATGTCTCTATACATCACATGTGCATAGTGATAGAACTAAAAGTCAAAATTGCCAAATTTATAAGCAAATGGATTTGATCACTGTGTTTTCCTTCTGATCATCATAATAAATATTCAGTATTTATTAAAATCCAATCATGTAGCCGAAACCGGTTTGGCTCAGTGGATAGAGCATTGGTCTGTAGACTGAAAGGTCCCAGGTTCGATTCCGGTCAAGTGCATGTATCCTGGTTGCGGGCACATCCCTGGTAATGGATGTGCAGGAGGCAGCTGATCGATGTCTCTCTCAAATCGATGTTTCTAACTCTCTATTCCTCTCTCTTCCTCTCTGTAAAAAATCAATAAAATATATTTTTTAAAAATCCAATCATGTAATGATCTATGAACAATTTAGTTAACACAATGATTTGGAGTTATCAAAAGAACATTCTCTTGTAAAGATTATAACTTATTTCATCTGTTTTTCACATCCTCAAATTTATAAAGAACCATTCCAAGGTCTGATTTTACCTCAACTGTGTGTTTTTTTATTTAATTAACATGTAGCCCACCATTATGAACAGCTATTAACTCAGTAAATATTATCCTTATGTTCTTCATTTTGTATTCATAGATTTAAGCAACAATAAATATCACCGCATGACAAAAATATGCTAATACATCCAACAGAAATACCAGTGGGACATCTGTCACTATGTCAGAGTCAGACTTCTTTGAGAATAATTTAACCTGCAGTGCAGATTCTAAATGTAACCCTGGAGGTGTGTATTGTCTCTAAGCGGACAAACAGTGAGGAAAAGTCAGTGCATAATTACGTGAGTGGCCTCCCAGGGAAACCGACATCTAATAAGGGCCGTCTGCTTCCTTGCACTGCACTTCAGATGCCAAAACACAGGCATTCACAAGCCGCTTTCTATTTTTTAACTTCCCATACCCACAGAGAAAGTGCAACTACTATCTTCAATAGGAAAATGATGTTCAACCTCTGTGATTGCACATAAACTCGCCAATAATAAGCTAATTGCAGTAATTGAACATATTAATCATGCAATGTAGAGAAAAGAATGTTGGACAAAGATCCGTATTTTATATAAAATGTGGCAGCTGAAATGGACAACTATTCTAGAATGCTAATCCTGGAATGGGCTTGGCTGTAACAGAATCACTGAAAGAGATGTTTGTGTTTTTAATTATATCAACATTGAATGTTTAAATTATGATGATCATGGAAACGCTGTTTTCAGCTGGGGCATGTTTAGTATGAAATTTTCCTTTTTCCCTGCACAACAGTTTGATTTTCAGGGTGTTAGCAATGATCTAGTTCCTTTGTTCATGGGTTTTTTTCCTTTGTTTAGTTTTCTTTGTAGTTACCACCGATGCAATACCACCTCTTCTCCCTTCTTGTCCATTTGCTTAAACATATCAGGTATTCAAACAATTTCATCTTGGAAATCCCTCCCAGACATTTCTGATGGCCCCAACTGGACTGGTAGGCTACCCTCCCAGCCTGATGCATAACTATCGTCCTGGGATTCTTCTCATCCTTGTCCCGAGGCTCTCGTTCACCCAGCTGCTGTGGTGGCCTCCATGACCTGGTTTCTTTGTCTTCTCTGCCTTGGTTTACGCTGTGTTAGTGGAGTACATGCTTATGTAGTTTCCTGGTAAAAAATGCAAGGTCGGCAAACTTTCCAACTCCTTAAACATCTGAAAATAATTATTTTACCCTCACTCTTCACTGATAATTTGTACAGAATACTATATCCGAATTTTCAAGCCATTGCACACTGCCATTTCCCTTCCAGTGTTGCTGTTGAAAAGCCTGTTGCCACCATGGCCTGTGTGGTACTGTTGATTGGAGAATCATCCCAACCAAAGGATGCAGGTTCGATTCCCAACCAAAGGATCAGGGTACAGACCTAGGTTGTGGGTTCAATCCCTAGTTGAACTACTAGAGGCAACTAATCAATGTTTCGCTGTCATATCTCTCTCTCTCTCTCTCTCTCTCTCTCTCTCTCTCTCTCTCTCTCTCTCTCTCTTCCCCTCCCTTCCTCCCTCCCCCCTCTTTCTAAAATCAATAAGCATGTCCACAGGTAAGGATTTATAAAATGTCTCTTGTAGCTGTAATTCTTGATCCTTTGTATCAAACCTGTTTTCTTCATGTAGGACTTTTCTTTGAAACTAGTGTTCTGAAATTTTGACATTATTGTTGGTCTATTTTGGACATTATTGTTGGTCTATTTTTGTTAATGTCATAAATAGCTAACTAATAGTAATAATAGGAAGAGAGCAACAGGGAGGCCAGACATTATGGCATGGCCATCTGGGCAGCTTTACCAGAGAAATGTAGTTTCACATTCCCCAGGGAATCATGGGTCCATGCCCTGCAGATCACAGAGGAAAGGGATCAAACAAAGGGGAAGGTGGGTGCATACACAGTGAAGTCAGGGTGATGTTGGGAAGGTGCTTGTCTGTCAGTCTAACCTGGGTACAAAGATAACCGGCTAGAGGAGCAGAGCCACTGAAAGCATGCAAAATCCTGACTTTTGAATTTATTGATATTTTCTGATTTTCCAGATTTATAATTTACTAAAGGCTGGGTGCATGAAATTCATGCATGAGAGAGGTGGGGAGAATGGTGTCCCTCAGCCCAGCCTGCACTGTCTCTAATCTGAGATCCCTCTCACAATCCAGGACTGGTGGTTCCCAACTGCTCACCTGCCTGCCTTCCTGATTGCCACTAACCACTTCTGCCTGCCAACCTGAATACCCCTAACCACTCCAATGCCAGCCTGATTGATGCCTAACTCCCCTCCCCTACAGGCCTGGTCATCCCTAACTGCCCTATCCTGCAGACCTGGTCCCTCCCAACTGCCCTCCCCTGCAGGCCTGTGTCCCACCCAATTGTCCTTCCATACAGCCCCGGTTACCCCCAACTTTCCTCCTCTGCCGGCCTGGTTACCCACAACTGGCCTTCCTTGCAGACCTGATCCCTCCCAACTGCCTTCCCTTGCTGGCCATCTTGAGTGGCCATCTTGTATCCACATGGGGATAGGATCTTTGACCACATGGGGGTAGTCATCTTGTGTGTTGGAGTGATGGTCCATCTGCATTTTACTCTTTTATTAGATAGGATAGAGGCCTAGTGCATGGGTGGGGGCCAGCTGGTTTGCCCTGTAGGGTATCCCAGATCAGGGTGGGTGTTCTTTTGGGGTGTGAGGCAACCTGGGCAAGGGGCCTATGGTGGTTTGCAGGCAGGCCACAAACCCCCAGCGACTCGAGCAAGGCTCTGGTATCTGGGATTTATTAATCTTCTATTAATAAAACTTGTAGCCTTAAGCAGAGGCCAAGACAGGCCAAGGTGTGCGGAAAGCTTAGCTTCCTCCATCCCCAGGGGCAACCCTAGCCTCCTGCTCTCTCCAGATCCATGGCTGCTTATTTTTGGGGGGATTTATTTAACTTCTATAATTGAAACTTTGTAGTCCTGAGTGGAGGCCTGGACCCTCCAGGCTATGTGGAAAGTTTGGCTTCCTCCATTGCCAGTGAAACTGAAGCCTCCCTTCTGCTTACTCTGTGGCTGTAGCCATCTTGGTTGGGGTTAATTTGCATATTGACACATGATTGGCTTGTGGGCGTGGCTTGTGGGTGTAGCAGAGTGCTGTTAATTTGCATATTACTCTTTTATTAGATAGGATATTCTATTTTCTGGCAAATGTCTTCAACTTTGTCTTTCATCCTTTTTTAATTTTTGTTGTGTTAGTTTCTGTCATCATATTTTTAATTTCCAAAGCTACTTTTCACTAAGTTCTTTGTAAAAATAACTTTTTCTTGTTTTATAGATGTACTATTTTCTTTTACTTCTTTGAGAATATTAACTGTAATTTCCATCAAACTTTTTTTTCCTATCTTTATCTGTCTAATCAGTGCAAATAACTTTGCTTCATCCAAATTACTTGTCAACTAGGATCTTCACTGTAGTCTCCTAGATTCTATTCTTTAGGTCTGTATTCCTGGACTGATCAGATTCTCTAAAAAAAAAATGTGTCTATAGTTTTCTGCCTTAATGCATGGGTCTGATACCTGTTTTTTGAAGCACCATAGGCTGATCCTGTCTCTCAGCCCTGCTATACTCTGTGACACTCCTCTACAACCACCTCGCTGGCAGACTGACAGAGAGTGGAGGCTATAAGGCTGTGAGAGAGCAACAGGCCAGGGTTGCAGCAAGTGTACATGTTCTTCAGGCTGAGGGCTAAAGTCATGCAGGGCCACAGGGAAGTGAGGGGAGGCTGTGGGTCCTGGGAGGTACCCTGAGCTCTCAACCTTAGGTCTGAGCAAATGCCCATCTTTTCCGTGATTTTTAAAAATTTGATTCTGATTTTGGGAGATGATAATTTTACATTTTTATATTTTAAAATATATACTTCTTTTATTTGTTAAGCTTTTCAGGTGTCGCTGTAGTAAAGCCAAATTAGATGACTACTGAGGCTTCTCGTATCCTCAAATATTCCAACAATTAAAACGGTCCAGTGCATTTTGATAAATCCTCAAGGAGCCAGCATTTCAATAGCTCTGGAAAGAATACCTATATATATTCGATATGTTTTGCTGCCTTTCGGTTGTTCAAAACAGCCTAAGAAAAGGTAAATCACACCATCCTCTTTTCAGAGGCAAAAAAAAAAACTGTTAGAGGGCATCAATCTTTGGTGACATTAGACAACTTCTGTGTGTAAACAATTCCTGCTCTACATGACTAACATCTACATTTGCTTTTGGTGTTGCATCTAATTTCTTTGTCATTATTTCAATGTGGACTGTGCATCTCATTCCCCATTAAGTTTTTCATCCCAGCCTAGAAGCACCAACTCGTACAGAATCAAATCTTATTTACTGCCACAGTACAACCCGCACTTGGAATAAGTAGCCAATGTGAAGTTTGAAGTATAATGCACAACCATGGGGTGAAAGAAAAGCTTACGAAACTAGATTAAGAGCAGCTGAAATACCATTTCAAATGCTACAAAAATCACCAATGCCACTGGCCAAAGGACTGTGAACATGGAGCTACTTCGTGGAATAATCTTTCTTCTCTGTTTCACTAACAGAATGTTCCATCAATACTTGCCCCAAACTCATGACACACAAAGGGCGAGTGAGAAAACCAAACATACCTAATAAGAAAGCAGTGATGATATCATGTTCTTTGAAAAGGTTCATTCAGCTCTTTAATCTCAGTCCAGTCACTGAATTTGGAAGTTGAGAGGTGAAAATTAACTTAGAGTAGCTGTTGATTTCCACTGACTCCCCAGAGCTGAAGGTCTCACTAAATGGGATCTCTATATATTCCCAGGTTAAAGTGGGAAACAGGGATAAGGAGGTATTGCATGATTGATTTTAAACCCCATCAACCCTAGGAAAAGGATCTTTAATGTATAAATAAGACAAGTCGAGATGTATAATTGTAAAACAAACAAACAAAAATTATGTTCATGTGACAGTAATGTTTATTAAACATGGGCAAGATTAATAAAACAAGTGTCTTCATCTGTTAAAATTTCTTCCCCAATCTAACTATTTAAAAAACTGTCATTGGATACATATTTTGAAGAAAAATGAATAGTCAAAAAAAATTTTTAATTAATAAAACAAAAACACAACAAAAAGGAAGTATATCAAAGAAACTAACAAACTATAAGTACCATGTCAATTCTAATTAAAAAACAAGCTTTGTGCCCAACTGGTGGCTTGGTGGTTAAGTGTCGACCCATGAAGCAGGAGGTTACTGGTTCCATTCCCTGTCAGGGCACATGCCCAGGTTGTGGGCTCAATACCCAGTAGAGAGCATGCAAGAGGCTGCTTATCGATGATGTTTCTTTCCCATCAATGTTTATATCTCTCTATCCCTCTCATTTCCTCTCTCTCTATTTTTAGATATGTTTCAATAAAAACAAGCTTTTTCGGAGGTCTTATGTTTTAAAATTACACAACTTTACTGACCACAAAAAAATCTTGTTAGTTTTTAAAAAATGTGTTTTTTATTAATTTCAGAAAGAAAAAGAGAGGGAGAAAGAGATAGAAACATCAATAAGAGAGAATCATTCATTGGCTGCCTCCTACACAACCCCCACTGGGGATCAAGCCCACAACCATGGCATGTGCCTTAACTGAAATCAAACCTGGAATCCTTCAGTCTGCAGGCCGACACTCTATGCACTGAGCCAAATCAGCTAGGGTAAAACTCCCATTATTAATGCCACACAAATTATTAAGCACATGCAACTTATTAAGAAAAAGAGAATCCCAATAGAAAAATGGTAAGTATATAAAAACAGGCAACTTATAAAAGCAGAATTACAAATAGCTAAGAAACTTAAGAAAAGATGTTCTTATAGCAGGCAAAAAAACAGCAACATAAAAGTCATCCCATTTTTACTCATCAGAATGGCAAAAAGTAAAATGTCTAGTTACAGTTAATGCCAGTGAGAGTAGAGAAAAACACCCTCTAATTTAAAACCTTATGAGAAAATGTTCCAATCAAATTCATTAAAACTGAAATATCTTTTATTTAGTAAAGAGAACCCATTAGTTAGATATCAAGAGAAATAAGAGTTTAAAGGTTTATATTAATATTTACTCTAAAATCACTCATAACTTTTAACATTTTGGAAACAACTCCAAGATCTCTTTATAAGATACCGTTCAAAGGTGCTAATACTATGGACTAATATGCAGTTATTAGAAAGACTGAATTATATCATGTACTGATTTTAAAGAACATGCACGATATATTTTAAATTAAAAATATCACAATAATATACGTATTAATTTTATAAAGCAAAAAAATAAATACACAAAACTATTACCCACACTTGTACCTCTACAAGCAAAGGGAAAAGCACACGTGTAAGCACACACACACACACACAGAATGGTATAGGCAATGACTGGGAAGAAATTGAGATAATTCACTTCAGATATATCCATAGTACAGTCAGTTCTCAGGATCATGAAATGTAGTCACCTGAATTGAAAAACCTGAGCACATCGTTAAATGTTCAGCTATAATTTGGTATCTTCTAACTCCCTAACATATGTGAAAAAGACTCTTCTGTTTTAAGCTTGAAATTTTGGGACAATTTCTAAAAAATAGTTGTGAGATAAAATCATAAAAACATAGTTCTTCTGACATGAGCAATCCAATATGTAGTAAAAGAAATGAAAGACAGCAGTAGTAATAGAACCATTTATATCTGTTTGTACATACAAATGAAAAGTATGCTCTGTGAACTCACCATAACACTGTTTGGAATCATAATAATACTTCAGATTGATGCTAAATAACTGATACTTCAGTATGGGGTTCCAAGGTAGAACTACCTGAGCTTCCTCTCTACTAAAAACAGTGCTACAAGAGGGTTCCAGTGGACCTCACTCATTCCTGGCAAATGTTTCTTCATGAAGAAAAAAACAAGATAAGATCTAAACAATAATACTCCAGTGAAAATATTTAATGTTGAAGCATGGCTTCCAACCACAAACAATGGCTGTGGTTCACTTTGATATTCTCTTTACATAAAAATTTTTTAAAAGGGAAAAGTTATGGTAGAGAGATCAGTCTTTGGCTCAAAAGAATGCACATGAAGAATGCTAATAGTTAGCTTAAAAAGATCTTTTCCTACCTTCACATTATCTGGATGCAGCCCCCCAGGGTGCTTGTCCATGTACTGACATAAATCAGTGTGCTGGAAAAAAAAAAGGAAAATGTATTAACATCCCTCTGGCAATAACATGATGAATCAATATTTTTCTACTTCAAAGTCACCATTACCTTCTGAAAAAGCAAATATAAGACAAGTGGGTGGATTTTTTAGTTTATACAGCCCTATGCTCCTCCAACCATTTTTAAGCAAATTCAATCATTACCTTTACCTCTAGGCTCTGTTTTATGTTAAACATATCTGTGCATTAGAAAAAAATCATGTCCATAATTTGAAAGTGCCTCATTCCCTCCTCATTGAATATAAATCTTTTAACTAAGAAAAAACATCCAAAAACTAAAACTAAATACCTTAACTTAAAAAAAAAAACTAAAACACACAATTAACCAATCCATTTACACTTTCAATTAACTTGTATTTTTCAAATGCAAATATAGACTATGATTACTTTGTGTGACATGAAAAGATTACAAATTAGACAAAGTAAAATTACTCACTGGATTAGTTTAAATTTCTCTTAGATATATTCATTAAAAACTAACTTTCAGGTTTCTAAAACTCCTGAACATATTTCAAAATATATATACCTTATCAACTAGAAATATTTCCAAAATTATAAACTAAAACAAAAATATATACCCAAGTATAACAAAAAAAAAATCCTTAGAAACATGCTATTATTCTTTTAAATAACCAAGCTTGATTTGCCCAGAACTATCTATATTCTTAACACTTTTTCTGTTTAAGCACTACAGAAAGTTTTGAAAAAACATGTGAAGTTGCTATTCAAATTTTTCTTGTCTTACTGGAAGATAGCATAAAATTTATAACATTTAGTCATTCTGTAAAAGCCACTAAGCATGAGTCTTTGAGCTCCATTTTCAGGAGTCAATTATTGAGAAATCATGAGTTTTATGATATATTCAAGAACCTTACAGTAGCCATGGTGACAACTGTTCAGATTCCTTTACTGAGTTTTTATTTCATGGCAGGTGGTGATTGATGAAGTTATAGAGCAGAATTGAGCATTCATTTACTATTCATCATGCATTTCTTGAGCCCTTGTTGTGTCCTAGACACCACACAGTCACTAAGGACACATAAGGTGGCCAATTGAGGGCAAAGGGAAAGAAAGTGGGACAGCCCTAACCAGTTTGGCTCAATGGAGAGAGCATTAGCCTGTGGACTGAAAGGTCCAGGTTCCATTCCAGTCAAGGGCACATCCCCAGTAGGCGATGCTCAGGAGGCAGCTAATCGATGTTTCTCTCTCATTGATATTTCTTTCTATCCCTCTCCCTTCCTCTCTGTAAAAAAATCAATAAAATATATTTTTAAAAAAGAAAGTAGGACAGAAGAAATGCTCTTAGATATGATCTGAAACAATATTGCCTTTATTTTGGATCACACTGTGTTTAACTCCTAAATCAAAGGTAAATGCCATGATGACAAAAACTATGTTTAATTTGAGAATTACTGTATCGCTGCTCCAGGGAAAATGTCAGACACAGAGAAGAACTGAGTATATACTGGTGGAAATAGTTTTACATATAGTGCAGCTCATTAAAATGAACTTAAAATACGTATAATTATAATGAGTTCCATGGATTTTTTTTTCCTGACTGTATAAACGGTTTTATATCATTCAGTTAACAAACTGAGGAAGGAATTCTCTACTCCAAACTGCCACTTTGTATCTCTGTAAGTAATTTCTTTGTATTTTCAAATAAGAATAACATCTCCATAGAAAGAGTTTGGAAGAACAAATAAGTAGTACATGAGAAAGTACTTTTCACCTGTAACACAAAAATAAGGTATTATGTATGAGAGTGGTCATTATACAATAAGATCCACAAGAGAAGAACTATATCTAACTTGTTTATTGCTTCTCACACATAAAATAGCAAACAGAGAGTACATCCAGTCATATCAATTATTATATATCCATGACATGCTAAAATTATTAAATATAAAATTCAGTTTACAAAACAAAGAAAATAATATTCACATTGATTTCAAGATACAAACTAAGAATAACAACAGAAAGTAAAGAAACAATGTATTTCTTTATATATATATATATTTATATTATTTACATTTCATGTTAGTTATACTGGTACATATCAATAAAAAAACAGCATATAAACATAAATATCAGATAAATAGAATTCAAGGACAATTTAGTAAACATTAACCCATTTAATAGCATGACATAACAATATAAAACAAAGTATGATTTTTAAAAAAAGAAGAAGAAACTGCTAGGCCCACATGGCTCAGTGGTTAAGCATCAACCTATGAACCAGGAGGTCACGATTTGATTCCCTCAAGTCTGAGTAGCGGCTTGATCCCCAGTGGGAGTCACGCAGGAGGTAGCTGATCAATGATTCTCTCTCATCATTGATGTTTCTGTCTCTCTCCCTCTCCCTTCCTTTCTGAAAACAACAAAAATATATTTTTAAAAATAAATAAAAAATTAAAAAAAAACTATAAAGAAGGAACCCTACCAGATACTGAGGTAGGGAGATTCCTGATTCTCAAGGCACAGGTGATGTCTTTCTGAGTCTATGCCCAATGGCATTAGCATCATGAATTGCAGGAAGGAGGCTTCTTCAGAAATGAGATCTTGGGAAATGTAGTAAAGATTTTTCCAAACCTTTAAAATGTTTTAATTCATATTTACTTAAATGCATGGCATGAAGACACGTGTGTGTGCATACACATCACAAGCATACATACATGGCTGTCCTTAGTTGTGTAACCTTGGGCACCTTGTATCAGCTCTGTATATCACTATTTTGATCTAATGAGGACAACCTAATATAACTAATGAAATGGATATTGTAAAAATTAATGAGTAAATATTCAGAATGTTTTTAGATAATTGCCTAGCGCCTGATAGATGCTAGAAATGATGATGATGATGATGATGATGATGATGATGATGATTTTCTGTGGTTTGTCTGGAGTAGGAAGCAATATTTGGAAAGACTGCAATTAAAAATCAAATGATAAATACAGTCAGGAAACTGAAGCTCCTAGGTGTAGCACTTTATCCTTTTATATGTTTTCCTGTCTGCATGCCCAGACATTCTCACTCACACTCCACTGCTCTCTGTACCCAATCATTGAAGCTACATCTCCAAATACACCATTAGCCTCCGACTGCTCCCTATGATTAGGTGTAAGAATCCAGAGAATTCCAGGAAGAGACGAGGTAGTACAAGGTCCCATTTACACCCTAGCACACTTCTGTTCTACCTGTATTAAAGGCTGTTTCTTTTTTCTCCCTTTTTGAATACACAGCACTTCATTTGAAACTGAATCAACTGTGCCAAAATGACAAATTTTTATAACCTTTCCTTCTTTTTAACATCTCTTGTCAGTACAAATGATTGGATTATACAACCCTTTTAATTTGCTCTGGTCCACAAACAGAACTAAACTAAACAGAAATGCTAGAAGGTACCCTGTTGTCCCATTTTTTTTAAGTCATCCTGTGTAGAATCACTGTCCTCTGATGACGTGTGAATAATCTGATCCATCTGGCTTGATCTCATGCTATGTTTTGTTTTCATAATGAAAGGGGCACCTTTAGACTAGCGGCCTGGTGACTGCAGATCACACGCAATCACTCTCCGCCCTTCAATCTCTATCTTAGCTCTTGGCTAACATTTCCTCTCTCCCTCACTACATTATGTCGCACCTCACCTTCCCACACCTCCAACCTTATTCACTCCGTCACGGCTGCTGTTCTTCAGGGCAATGTGTTTAGAAGTGCTGTGTCTGACAGGATTTTACCTGAATGCCTGAGAACACCTCATCAATCTTCCATCAGTGGGTGGTTTCAAATGAAGCCATCAAGTATGGCGAGGCTTACCAATGACGTGGAAGACAGACTGAGAGCAGAAAGGGGCCCCGGAGGCTCAAACCCCACACTAGCATATCCCTCTTTCAAAATCAGGTTCCCCTTTCCATGTTGTTGATGATCCACCAGAAAGCATTTACTTGGTTATTTACATATGTGCAAGGGTGTTTCTAGGGGGGAAAATTTTGAGGAACATCTCTGAAATCCTAATGGCCTGAACAGAAATATTCTCTGTAACGAAGCTTGCCACATTTATAATTTGGGTTTCCCCATACTGATCTGATGACTCTGTGGCTGGAGCAATACAGATGACAGGAGAGAAATCTCCCTTTGTTAAAAAAAAAAAAAAGCAGGATACAGAAAGACCACAGAAAATCGAACAGACTTTTCACTCACACGCACTTTACACAGTAGTCTCAGTTAATTTCAATCATCTGTGGAGCTGAGAGCCGAGAGCCACATGACTGACAGACAGTACACAGCAACGAGACTTAAAAGAAAGGACATGAAAGAACACTCCAACAATAAATTATGAATATAATGACTGAGTGGAGAACAGACCTCTAAAAGAGGACTGGGAAAGAGAGGCCAGCCAAAGACAAAGATGAGGGACAAGCTGGAATAGAACATTTATTTCTTCATGTTTTTCCATTCTCCATCTCTTATTACCCTTTCTGAAATTCACTATGGAAAGGGGGAAGAAGCAACATCTCTTCACAGAAAGCCACTGGTAAAAAAGGCTCTCTGAAGACCACAAACTCCCACAATTCCTTGGGGGTGAAATTTACCCAAAAGTTTTCCAGGGCAGAAACAGTGATATCAATTGTGAAGTAGGCTTAGTCATTCAATAGGTGCTTATAGTATCCACGCAATGAGGTTTTTCTATGGTTGGCTTTTCATAGGATCAAATCCACCACTCAAGCAATACCAAGATCCTCAAAGAAATTACGCGTTTGCATTAGTGTAATCAGGATTCAAGTTCGGCTGTCTGCTGCCACAAAACCCAAAATCAAGAGACAGATGCTGGTAAAAAAAAGAAAAAAAAAAGAACAGGGTTTATTCAATTGCCAGACACTTGAGAAGATGGGGGACTCTCGTCACAAAGCCCAGCTCCCCCTTGCAGTGCAGGCAGAGGTTTTTATAAGGAAGGAGAAGGGAAGCGAAACAAAGAATCCAGGAGTGGCAGGTGAAAAGTTCTCCATGAGCAGGCCAGCACAGTCCATTCCAATATTCTGAAACTGGTCAAGTGATGGTCTGAGGTGCATCATATCGGTCTTCTTTATCCTGCTTCTACTTCATCTTGCTTCTACATTTGAAGGTCAGCAGATCTCCCGGAACTGGGATGACTGAAGGTCGGAGTCCCCACCTTCTGAAGTTAGTTCCTAGGATTCTTATACAAACATGCTGTTTATCTACAAGCTGCATATTATTCATAGTCAGCTTTACGGAAACCATGTCAAAAGAATGGTGGGGTTACCATTCTCTACTGTTACAATAGTATCGGCTTCCAGACTGGGTTTGTCCCATTAAGCAGCCATCCAAATGAAGCCCCTTCCCCAAGACATGCACTTGTTTCCATTCTCCTTTAATGTGAATCATGGGGTCCACAATATTTGTCAGCTAATTTTGAGGTTCTTCAGAAGCACTGCCAAAATATGACACTGAAAATAGCATAGACCTATTTATAGAATCTATGCTTAAAAAAAAAAAGTCCTTGTGGGGATAACCACCAGAAATCCTCATTTTGAAGTTATGTTTAACATAGCCTCACATCCTTTCCTCTGTACCATTTATTTTTCCATTTGCCAGCAAGAATCAACATAGACAAGTGGTGCGATTTTTATAACAATAAAAAAAAAATAACTGCTTTACAACAGTAAGACTAGGAAAATAAAATTAATTCTGAATGTCTTTGTTCTTAAAGGATAGGCTTATGTTATGTTTGAATACCAAGGCTTAGTTATACTTTCATTTTGAAATAAATGAAAATTTATTTTTACAAAACAAAACAAAAATTAAGTGGAACCATATGATTAAAAAATATGAGAAATGTTAAGACTAGTTGATAACATGTGCAAATTGGAAGCATAAGAATATAGAGCACTCTTTTGAACTCAGGGTTTTTTTTTTTTTAAAGAAGTTCCCTAGTCCTCATCCCAGTTTGATTGTAGACACTCCTATCTCCTTCGGGTAAGTAACCCCATTATAATGAACCTTTCAATAGTGCTCTGATTGGTAAAAAGAAAATCATATCAAGAAATTTGCAAATTTCTAAAAGACAAGAGTAACTATTGCCACTCCTCAGTGGTACTGTAACTGTATATGGCCCCAAGATGAATGACCACAACAGTAACTGTTAGTGTTGGAAATATGTATAGCAGACGTGATGTCTGCTCTGTTACTGGCTAATGTCACCTTCATTATCATAGTCCCAAGCCCAGGACACCTCACATGCATTCTAAACAGAACCATACTTGAAGGGTAGTTATGAACTTTGGTAGAACTCACTCTCATTTTAGTGTTTAATCTATTTCACCTAAAGCTCCTTAAAGTCATGTAATTGTCTGGGGAATAGTTGCTGCCAGAGGCAACTGAAGAAAACTTATAGAAGTTGAGCCTTCCTTCCTTCTACAGTAATCAATGCCATTTTCCTCTAGCTATAATCTTCGTTTTAATCAGCTTACACTGCTGTAAGAATTAATACATCAAATTACTGAGCAGTTAGTTCCAAACTGCTC
Source organism: Lasiurus cinereus (assembly GCA_011751065.1). Lineage (NCBI taxonomy): Eukaryota > Metazoa > Chordata > Mammalia > Chiroptera > Vespertilionidae > Lasiurus > Lasiurus cinereus. The sequence continues at coordinate 20,498,439 of JAAGEH010000307.1, forward strand.
TCATATGAAGTCCACTGGTTTAAATTGATTTTGAAATTGCATTTTTTTTTACGTTAAGCTTTGTAGTCCTCATCTATTTCATTCCCAAATTATAATTAATGAAATTTAACACTATGCGATCCAACACGTGAACAACATTCATTAGTGAGAAAAAAAAAGATGAAAAGAAACATTCATCAACTTTCCTTTAAGACAAAATCAAAGCCATTCAAGATGCTTTAGAGAGGAAGTTTGTACCCACTATGTATCAAAGGGGCCTGTTTTTACAACAGTGGATACAAAAATAAAATTTGACTGTATTCTATCAAATGTTATGTAGGCTTTATGCTAATGCATTGAAATCCCTTACCTTTAATGACAAAAAAGAAGACATTCATGAACAAGTACAAAAATGCTATCTCTTCCTTCTGAAGTAGAAATTCTAATTACAACTAGATGATTGTGCCTCGTGTTCCCTTATAGGACTAAGTATGACAATAGAGAGAATTAGGTCTTCCAATTTATGCCACCATCAGCCAAAAAATATGTTTTCCAATGGAATGTTCTCACATATTCCATTATTCCTGAGCAGATTTACTTTATATCTAGCAAAGCCTTTTTCTGAGTTGTTTTATTTTTATCTGGTGTTAAACCACTTAGGAAATGTTTGACATTCTACCAGTAAACCACGCACATATTCCCTGGGGTTGGCAAGATGCTTAACATACACAAAAATCCTGCCATGGCAATCACGGTGCTGTGTTTTATTCCTATTTAAATTATTTTTATTTAAGTAAAACATATTCTCCTTCTCTTTGGTCACAATAAACCTATATGTGACTGAGCTCTCCCATAATTCTGCCTAATTGGTTTCAGATGTCAATTCTGAATCCAAATGGTATGGGCAGCCTGGGGCTGGTAACTGGACAGAAAGCATTTCCAACCCACATGTCCATCACGCAAAACCAGCCACCTAAAAGACCTTTTCCATGAAAACAAAAAGCCTTACTCTCTGGCTCCTGGCAATGGCATCAGGGGTAGACAGATTGGATGGCTGCACTGAGGCAGTCAGACTGCTGTGAGCCATTCTTCTCTGATCAAAACAATCCAGACATTCATGCTCCAACAGTTCAAGTGTCTGAAGCACTTCAATACCACAGGGCTAATTCATAAACTTAACACATATCTATAGCTCTATTTTGATATAATTTATTTATTCTACCAAACTTCTAGGAGTTAAAATAATTTTCCTCTATACATTATGCAAAGTATAGATTTAGAAAGTGTTAAGAATTTTAGGAAGATCTCTAGAAGTACAACACCTTGGTGCTTCATATGTTATTCCTGCATTGAAAAGATTGGGTAAGAAGTGCTTTCATGAAACAGTGGAGGAAAGAGCTAGCCACTGTGGTTTATATGCCCTCTGGCAAACCATCCACGAGCCTAACCGTATAATAAATTTTAACAGAGTCAAATAGCCATTTTAAAAAGATGTTCATGCTATTTTGAAGCCAGGTGGATTGTGGAAAGGAAAAATAAAAGGCCAATGGGTATAAAGAATGGAATGCTCTGATCAGCCAGCATCCTCAAGAATTTGGGGGCAGGAGGAGGGTTATAAAGTGAGCCATGTAAAAAATGTTTGAGTCAAAGCATGTGATGGGGAAAAACAATAAAGGAACTGGAATAGTTCACAGGAAAACTTTAACTCCAAAAACACCTTCTGGACTTGCCCTGCTAGAAATATAGAAGATAGGAAATAGGGTAAAAACAACATAAGCAAAATAACTTAGAAGCAGAGAACTAACGTGGAAGAGAGGAGAGAAAGAGGAGCAATAATGAGGGGAAGGGAAGGTAGAAGAATCAAATGTGGCCAGTCTGGAATAACTTGTGCTGATTAGAAAGTAGAATACAGGAGCCTTTTTTATAACCTTGCTTCTAAAGGGTAAGAGTAGGACCCACGTAGGGATCAATCATACTGGATGCATGGCTTAGAACTTTATGACTTATACTATAATGAGGTTTAGGTACATGTTTTCCTAATTGTGAAAAGAGTAATTCTGAAACCTGATGGTAACAAAAAAGGTAAACAATTATAGTTTGCTAATTTGTCAACCACTTTATTTATTTATTTATTTATTTATTTATTTGGCATACAAACTGAAAATCAATTTCTTTCCAAACTCTTATAATGGATGAAGTATTATAAAATATATGAAAATAAATAAAAAGCATATAATATTTAGGTGCTTATTGATGACTCTAAGAGAAATAATAATGACAATCAAATAAATGAGAATATCCCTCCTCTTACCTAAAATGAAACATTGATAACTTGTGTTCATATCACTGGATCTAATAGTAATGATTTTAGGAGGTTTTTGTCCCCCCTCAGCCTCCAAGGAAATACAGAGGGCTGTCTTAGAAGTAATGTTATTAATACTTTACAATGCTAAATCCTTTTAATTTCTTAGTTATGAATATCTGACTATTTATGGGATAAAGGTTGTAGATTATAGACTCCAAAATGGGATAAAGAACCCTTTAATTGGAACAAAAATTTAAAAAATAAATGTATATTGCAAATGCGGAGTTCAAGTAAATCTTTCTGGTTTTGGGAAATACACAGAGCATAAAATGACAACATTTTGAGAAAAATCCTAACAAAACAGTGAAGTATGTAAAATGTCTGTTTGTTATACCGGTATCCTTGTGACGCACGTGAAGAATAAGCATATTTATACACGTTCACTGCTTTAAAATATATTTTGTCATTATTTCAATATAGTACAGAATAAGGCAACAGTAATTTATGTTTCTCAAACTCAATGAGTATAAGGATCACACCAACATTATTTTTTAATGCAAGTTTTTACCTACAGAGTGTGATGCTCTGAAACTCAAGAAACTGAGGAGCAGTGAAAGAATCCACAAATATTGTTAAAAGTTTTGTTTCAAGTTGCTCTTCTAATAATCCTATCTAATAAAAGAGTAATATGCAAATTGACCATCATTCCAACACACAAGATGGCTTCCCCCATGTGGTCAAAGATGGCTGCCCCATGTGGAAACAAGATGGCCACCACAAGATGGCCAACAGGGGAGGGCAGTTGTGGGAGACCAGGCCTGCAGGAGAGGGCAGTTGGGAGGGACCCAGGCCTGTAGGGGAGGGCAGTTGGGGGAACCAGGCATGCAGGGGAGGGCAGTTAGGGATGACCAGGTTGGCAAGGGAGGGAAGTTAGGGGTAACCAGGCCAGCAGGAGAGGGCAGTTGGGAGAGACCAAGGCTGCAGAGGATGGCAGATAGGAGCAATCTGGCCAGCAGGGGAGAGCAGTTAGGCATGACTAGCCTGGCAAGGGAGAGAAGTTAGGAGTGACCAGGCCAGCAGGAGCAAATGGGCCAGCAGGGCATTGATCAGGCAGGCAGGGGAGTGGTTAGGGGGTGACCAGGCTGGCAGGCAGAAGTGGTTAGGGGCAATCAGGCAGGTAGGCAAGAGAATGGTTGGGAGTCCACAGTCCTGGATTGTGAAAGGGTTGTCCAACTGCTTGTTTAGGGTTGGTCCAGTGGGATTGGGCCTAAACGGGCAGTCAGACATCCCTTGAGAGATCCCAGATTTAAGAGGGTGCAGACTGGGCTGAGGGACACCTCCCCTCTCCCCGTGCACTAATTTCACGTACCTGGCCTCCAGTAAAGAATAAAATTACCTCAGATCACAGAGGGGGATAAAACAAAACTCAAGAAAGTTTTCATTCTGAATGTTGCCAAAAGTTCAAATGGAGTAAAAATTCCAAAGTATTTCTTTTTCAGGATCTATCACCAAATGTCAAATTGCTGACTTCTCTGTCATAAAAAAAAAAATCAGAAATCAAATCATCACTCTTTTTTGTTCCTTTTGCTACCAGCTTTGCTGAATTTGTGGAGGAAGAAAATGTGCTTAACTACTTGCTGAGCATGAGTAGAAAATTTAAAATACCTTGGGGAAAAAAAAACTTTTTATTTTTGTCTTCAATCATTAGACACTTGCAAACTTGCTAAGATAATAACTTTCCCAGGGACTTGACATACTTGGCATATAGAATTGATGTTCTGAATGTGAATCCAGAAACTTCAAGAAGCAAAAACAAACATTGTTCCTCGTGATACATTTTACCATAAGCTTCTGTGCCAAATCTAGTTATGTATTTAGTGAGTCAGAACTAAAAAATATCTTCTCATGTTATTTAAATTAGTGCAATTTGCTATAAAAAGATTACTGAAAAAGTTTTCAAGAGAAAGAATATTTCACCAAGTCTGTTGGGGATGAGTTCAGGTAGTGCGTTTCTGATGCTGTGGTTGAATATACCATTTGAAAATCAATCTTGGAAAAATTTAGAAGTTTCTGGTGCTCAGATTTGAAATAATTATAAAATTGTTTTTTCAGAAAATCATACTAGAGAATTTGGGGCAAAATATCTAAATATTAACTTAAAAATAAATTAGTAGGTCTGGTATTATCCTAATCAGCATATATAGTTAGCTGTAATAATTTTTATTCTGAACAACATAGCAGAAACCATACTTGACATGAAAGGTGACCACATCAATGCCTGACTCTTGACACTATGATAGAAAAGTTTGTGGGATGCAAGCTGACTTAGTGACCATACTTATTAAACATGTGGACTTAAATGTTAAAAGCCAAAATTAAGTATCTAATAAAATCTTTTAAAATCAGCATTATTTAAATTTGTTTTATCAAAAATTTTAAATTTACCCAAGATTTAAAATGATAGAAAAGCATGGGATTTTTATATTAATAGAAAAGGTGCATGCATTTAAAAATGTGGCTACTGATACATAACTATATTTATTGATTTGAAATAATGGTAGCATTAATTCTGTTAGTATAAAACATTAAGATATGAATATAGCATATATATAATATATATAATTATAGCATATATATATAATTAACTACACATATAAATAAACATATAACATGCATGTGAGTTTGAGTCATATAGGAAGATAACACATGGTAACATTGGCTTTCTCTGGGGTGCTTGGATAATATATTTTCAGGGATATATCAGTCAGGATTCAGAGCTTGGGATCTAAATATTAGGGAATAGAAATAGTTTTCTATAGTAAGTAAATCATACTCAACTTTTTTCACTAATAATATACACTGCATGGCCAGATTATTATGATCTCTGAATGCATAATACTCTGGCCACTCAATGTTTATCCTATCTAATAAAAGGTAATATGCAAATTAACCATCACTCCGTTACACCCACAAGTCACACCCATCAGTCAATCAGGAGTGAGTATGCAAATTAACCCCAACTAGATAGCTATGGCCATGGAGCGAGGAGGGAGACTTGGGTTTCCCCAGCAATGGAAGAAGCCAAGCTTTCCACACACCCTGGCAGGCCCAGGCCTCCACTCAAGATTACAAAGTTTCACTCATAGGAGATAAATAAATCCCAACAAAAATGGTGGCAGCCACAGAGCTGGAGAGAGCAGGAGGCTAGGGTTGCCCCTGGTGATGGAGAAAGCCAAGCTTTCTACACACCCTGGCCTGTCTTGACCTCCACTTAAGGCTACAAAGTTTCAATTATAGAAGGTAAATAAATCCCAGATACCAGGGCCTTTGCTTGGGTCGCTGGGAGGTGTAGCAGGCCTGCAAACCACCACAGGCCCCTCGCCCAGGCCACCCCATGCCCCAAGGGTGATCCAGGACACCCTTCAGAGAAAACCAGCTGGCCCCCACCCATACACCAGGCCTCTATCCTATCTAATAAAAGAGTAAAATGCAGATTGATCATCACTCCAACACACAAGATGGCTGCTCCTATGTGGTCAAAGATACTGCCCCCATGTGGACACAAGATGGCCACCACAAGATGGCCAGCAGGGAAGAGCAATTGGCAGGGACCAGGTCTGCAAGAGAGAGCAGTTGGGATTGATCAAGCCTGCAGGGAAGGGCAGTTAGGGGTGAACAGGCCTGCAGGGGAGGGCAGTTAAGGGCACACATGCTAGCAAAGGAGCAGTTAGGCATCAATCAGGCTGGCAGGGGAATGGTTAGGGGGTGTTCAGGTTAGCAAGCAGAAGAGGTTAGGGGCAATTAGGAAGGCAGGCAGGTGAGCAGTTGGGAGCCACCAGTCCTGGATTGTGAGAGGGATCCCAGGTTGAAGAGGGTGCAGGCTGGGCTGAGGGACACCACCCGCCGCCACCCCCCCCCAACCCCGCATGAATTTTGTGCACCCGGTCTCTAGTCCTATATAATAAAAGGCTAATATGCAAATTTCCCCCTCAACCAGGAGTTCGACCAGCAGGCAGGCCAGCCAACCACCTATGTCCCACCCACTCGCCAGACTGACTGGACCCCACCCATGCACGAATTCATGTACTGGGCCTCTAATACACACACACACACACACACACACACACACACACACACTGAGTGGCCAGATTATTCTGAGTTCAAAGATCATAATAATCTGACTACTCAGTGTATAGTAAGAATATTAGAGGACATATATGTATGTATTTTCATTAAATTTTAATAGGACATTTTGTCAAAAATTTAGTAATTTCCAAAGGATGCTACAATTTATGAACTCAATTACTGTTCACCGAAGTTAACTTTTTTAGAAACTCTGCTAAACCATATTATTTCTTTTCCACTCTGAACTCTACTATGTTTTTCTGATATAATATCTGTTATACTTAGACACTCAGGACAGAATCCCATATTCTAACAGTAACTTCCCTGAAACAAAACAAATCCTTGTTAGTTAAAGGGTGAAACTGTATGTTTAAATTAATCTTCATAACTGCATATCATAAGGCGAGTTCTCCAGATGGAGTCTGGGGTACAACATGCTCACGATGTAGAAGGATACAGTATGTTTATTAGGTGAAAGGAAGAAGAAGGAAGCAGGATGGAAGAAAGAAAGTCAAACTGCAAGCAGGCCAATAACGCCTTGCCATCTTGCACTGGGCAGACGTGAGCAGGCCTTCGTACACCTACCTCACACAGTCACCAGTTACAGGACATCTGAGGACAGGCTTGACCTCATTCAAAATCAGTCTCTGGCCCTGCCAGTCATTGATCATCAACGTATAAACCAGGACGTCATAGTTCATGGCTGGCTTGATCCTCCGCGTGGGGCCCGCAGGAGGCAGCCAAACAGTGATTCTCTCTCATCATTGATATCTCTCTCTCTCTCTCTCTCTCTCTCTCTCTCTCTCTCTCTCTCTCTTTCTCTCTCTCTCTCTCTGAAATCAACAAAAACATATCTTTTAAAAAAAAAATCAGTCTCTGCAGCTGATACAGACCCTGGGATTGCTGACAACTGCAAGCATTGTGGTGGCCATATTTCCTGTATGTAGTTAGGTAGCAAATCCTTCTTTAAAGGAGGGGATGATCCCTATATTGGTTTGTCACAATATATAACAATGCTTTAATAAAAATCCTGGAAAGTGGTCTACACTTATCACACACACACACACACACACACACACACACACACACACACATAGATGCATCAATCTGTGGAAATAACTAAATAACTATATCAATTTGGCAAAGATTTACAGAGTTCCCCCTCTTATTGTACTATGAGAAACACCAGATGAGAAACCCAGCCCCTGCCCTCAGGGTGGGGAGCTTCCTATTCATCTTACACAGATGACATGATGACAGAGGAGCGTGATCACCTTGATCTTTAACCCTTTACAACATACCACTCAGGTCATGGTGTTTTTACTCAGGTGAAATCTAATTACATTAAAAAAAAAAAACTTCTCAGTTCTTTCTTTTCTTCTAATAAATATTTTGTTGTTAATCATCTCTCTGCTTCCTCTTGCATTGTTGACTTTCTATCTTGTTAAAATTAGACATCTTTTCTCAATATATTTCCAAAAATTCTAGTTAATATATTCAACATTGTCTTTCCTTGTTAATTCTAACTTCCTATTCAAGTAAAAAAAAAAAAAAAAAAGGTTAAAAGCCCTGGCCAGTATGGCTTACTTGATTGAGCACCATCCTGTGCAGCAAATGGTTCGATTCCTGGTCAGAGCATATACCCAGGTTGCAAGTTCCATCCCCAGGTGGGATACGTATGGGAAGCAACCAATCAATGTTTCTCTCTTATTGATGTTTCCCCCCCCCCCCTCTCTCTCCCTTTTGTTTCCCCTATCTCTAAAATCACATAAAAACATATGGGGAAAAGGGGATAGAGATATAGAAGGAGGAAAAAAGAGAACCAGTTTTATGTTCCAAATGCCCCTGACAATGGTTGAAATGAAAGCCAATAACTGAGATCCAAAGCTTTAAAACGAAGCTCACATATTCAAGAAAAAAAAAGAGAAAAAACAGAAGACAGAAAATTGTTCCTTAGCAAATAACTGCCATGACAAATTCATTTTTCTGTCCCTGAATTATAAAATAGAAATGAGGCATGAGCATCTGTTAGGGATTTGTACCTGGACTTGTATCTGCCAGGGAGAAAGGAGCAAATTACTCACTTGAAGTCCGATGTTAATGTAAAACACCAAGTTCATTTTCTAAAAAAGAGGTTTCTAAACCTCAAAAGAGGTTTCCATACAGCACTCAAAAACACAATGAGCCTGAAAAATGAGCAATTTATACATTCTTAATACTTAAGTTTTAAAATCAAACTTCAGCATTATTTCCTTATATACACCTTTACATTGTAAAAATGTTCTTGTTGGCTTTAAAATACTCTCAAATGTATGATGTGCCTTTGTACACTGTATTGCTATCCCATAATCATCAAAACAAACTATAACAAAAAAACAGCTTAAAAGACCATAAGAAGCATAAATATTTTCCATCAAGTCATGACACTAATAAAGGCATGCTCACATTTTGGACATTGTTAGTATGCCTGAAAGTTTACTGATGGAACCATAATCTAGCAACAGTTAATTCAAACATCATCAGTTCCAATAGCATTGTTACATTTGATAAATTCTGGCAATTGATAAATAGCAGAGATTTATAAGCTTCACAATCATTAATGTGAAAAGATATCTAATCACCCAATGGCATACACAATGACAAGCTCAAGCATTTGTGATCCTTAAGCTTATTAAGACTAGATGAAAGTCCAAGGTAAATATGGCAATCTGAACACATGCACCTACTTTGCACTCTGTAATCTCCACTCACCAAAATTCAGAAGTTTCAAAAGAGATACAGCAGGTTTAGAATCACAAAATACACATGACATGGATTATTAACCTGGCAGAGGGCAAAGCCTAGACACAGCTCTACATGCACAACAGCAAAAGGCTCAGGGGTTGGTGGCACCAAGATGAGGGAATGAATATAAGGTCTACATGAAGAGATCTCAAATATGAAAGATTGGTTGAAAGTCTTTTCTGTAGCCATTCAATACTTAGATCTCTTCTCAACCTGCTTACATAGATAACTGCTGCTCCAAAATCCAGAAAGTGTAAAACGGAGAATGTCTGAATTAGAAAACCCAACCAATTAGGAACAAGGATTACCATCCTAAAACAGAGGATTGTGTGGGGTTTCCCAACAAAATGGCTTAGTCAGTTTTCATGGTGAAATTCATGGTGAACCAGCCACCCCACACATGTGAAGCTCCAAATCAGGTTGTTACTGCACTACTTTCAAGTATGGCTAGACAGCCAAGGACCACAACTATCAAAAACCACAGCCTATAATATTAAAGACAGAGACCAAAGCAAACAGAAAGAAAAAATAATAATAACTTGGTTGAAACAAAGAATTTATTGCTAGAAAAGCCTCAAAAAGACTATTACTATTTCCAGTGAGTTGAGGAAAGACATTCCAACCTTGAAACAAGAAAAGAATATTATAAAATGGATTATTTTGAGCCCTGGCTGATGTGCCTCAGTTGGCTGGAGTGTCATCCCATGCACTGGAGGGTCACAGGTTCAATTTCCTGGTCAGGGCGTGTATGAGAAGGAATTGATTTATGTTTTTCTCTCAAAGATATTTCTCTCTCTCTTTCCCCCTTCTCTTCTCTCTAAAATCAATAAGAACATTTACTATAGCAACAGTTCAAGATCTGACGTGTTTCTATCATAAATCATGTGAATTAAAATACGGAACTATGATCAGGACTTCCTAATAAGGACGGCGACCATATTAAATAAAAGTAGAACATAGAGAAGATAGGAATGATATAAAGAGAGGGGGAAAAAAACCTAAATGCTCATCCAACAGGATAGTAAACAAGCGCAGTTGAAAATGACTGAAAGAGAACATGATTCCTCATTAGATGAGGAAAAGCCATTAGGGAAAAGGACAGAAAAGAAGTTAATCGACTTTATCCTACCAATTAGAGAAAATGAGAAGTTCAGAACAGAGCACTGATTGAAAGCTAGCTTGTTTCTTGGTCATTTCTTTAGCTTCTCCTTATGGTTCGGCATTCTCCTATCTTACGCTGCCTGCACATTCAGTCATCCACAACCTTTACATCTGTTCACATGCACTACATGGTTCTGAATGACAACCCCTCTCTCCAGAACACAGACTCACAGATTACACTGTGTAACCACCTCTCCATATGTGAAATGAAAACATCTTTGAAATCCTTCCAGAGAGTAAAATCCATGAGTCAAATCCAGTTTTCTTATTGTTTTCACTATAACACAAATATGTTGTAGTCCCATGATACATGAAGATCTGTGACAGTAATTTATAACCTAAGTGGCACCGAGAGATTATCTAGTCTAAGATTGCAATCCTCCATATGATTTCAACTCCTTTAAATATAAGGGCTATTTATTTATATCTCTAGAGTTTAAGGATAACTCCTGGTACAGAGAAGACAGCCTATATAATGCTGGATGAATTATTAAGTGAATGAGCATAACAAGTCACTTCTCTGATTCCAAAAAATGATGCCAAATGGAATGCATTTACAAAACAGTCACAAACTTTTTGGGCAGTCCATTGCTATGTACACTTGGAGTTACCTGGATTCCTAGGCTGACACAGGAAATCATCTGATGCAACCACTGGGAAGGGTGTGTATGGAGGACAGCAGACCTTGAACAACATGGGGCATAGGGCTGTCGGTGCCCAGCACAGCTGAAATTCTGCTTACCACTTTCACTCCCCCCAAAATAAACTGCTAATAGCCTATTGTTGACAGAAAGCCTTCCTGATAATGAGCAGTCAATTAGCACATATATTGTGTTATATCTTGTATTTTCACAACAAAGTAATTTTTAAAATAACATTTTATTTTAAAAATTCTCAGGAATTCCTGGCCCATGTGGCTCAGTTGGTTCCATTCCAGGTGAGGGCACATGCCCAGGTGGTGGGATAAATCCCCAGTGGTGGGGGGTGCAGAGGACAGATGATCAATGTGTGCTCTCACATTGATGTTTCTTTCTCTTCCTCTCTCTCTAAATATCAATAAACTATGCTTTTTAAAAAGTCTAAGGAAGAGAAAATACATTTACAGTACTATACATATTTATTGAAAAAAATCTACATATAAGTGGACCCAGACAGATCAAATCTACCTTCGTCCAGAGTGAATAAACTGTATTTGACCTCTTTGTTTGAATTTCCTCAACTGCACATTGGAGGGAACTTAGACCTACTTCCTGGTTTCAGTTGGGACTACCTGAAATAGCATAGCTAAATTACACATTTCAACACCCTGCGCAGAGTACAGGTTAGGAACCTTCCCTCCAGGATTTCTGACGTGGATTCATGTATCCTCTACTTTCAGTAACAAGGTATTCATTGCTCTTCAAGGCACTGAATTCAAGTTAAAACTCACACTGGGTTTCTTATTCTGCCTGGAATGGACACGTTACCTTTTCTCTGCTCTCCAGTGTGCCTTTAAGCCTCCTGAACAAACCTCCTGGACTTTTTAATGGTTTCATGTTGTATAGCAGCGATTTTCCACCTTTTTTATCTCTTGGCACATACTAATTACTGAAATTCTGCAGCATATCAAAAAATATACAGGTTGCCAATCTGACAAAAAAAAAATTAGGTATGATTTTGATTCATTCACACAGAATGGCTATTGTTGCCTGTTATCATTTTTTTTTTAATTTGACAATCCAAGGGGAAAGAAGTCAGTGGCCCTGACTAAATACGTAGTCAGGTATTGAATGTTTTAAAAATTCCTGCAGCACCAGTTGAAAACCGCAGCTGTACACTGTTTACAGGCCTCTTGCCATCGTATTAGTCCTCCTTAGTGCTCACTTCTGTTTGCTAGTGTTCTTTGAGCCAAAGAAATTACTCTTTTACAAATGAATTTTTAAGGTAACTTTCTTCCACCCTGTTTTCCTGTATTAGGTTGGGCTGCTTTTTTTTTTCAAACCAAGTAGATCATTTCACTTAGCTCCACAGCAATTCACCTTGTAGGCTCAGCTTGTCATTTCATCAGGTTCTTTTTTTTTTTTTTGACCCTTGATTCCATCACTCCAAATATTAATTATGGCTTCCAGCAATAGGTCAAGCACATCATCACCATGTCTTTATCTAAGTTATTAATGATAATATCAAATAGGACAAGGTCAAGGACAATGCCCTCTAGCACACCCTAATAGACTTTTATCCACCCTGAAGTCAATTCATTAATCAATAGGCTTTGGGGGAAGTTGTTCAGCCAGCAATAAACTGAAAGAATAATAATTTTCAAACAAGTGAATTTCAATTTTATTCTATTTATATAGATCTCATGAGAGTCCCTGTCATAAGCTTTGGTGAAATCAGGAAATACTACTGTTTTTTACTAGAAGAGAATGAAGATTATTAGACTTTAATGTCTGAAAATCTATTTTTGAATTTCACTAATGTTCTATAGTAAGTTTCTATGTCTACAGATTCAGAGGTTTGTTCCCTGCCACTCTTTAAAAATCAGCATTTTTGCTCATCTTCATTCTTGATTTCTCAAAGATTATAAACAATGGTTCTATGAATCCACAATCCACAATTCTGTTCACATTCTAAATGTACTTTACCTGGGACTACATAATGGACTTATTCTTATGGATGTTTATGAAGTGTTCTTTTGGGGAGGAAGGTGCGGAGGTAGGGGGCAGGAAAAGGATTGGGAAGAGCAGAAACCTGAGGAAAGTGTATGCTGCATCTGAATGTACTCCCCGCTCTGGGAAAATCTCCAGCTTTATGAGTTTGGGTGGGAGGCAAGAAACATTTGCCTTTATAAAAGCCAAAAGGTCAAATACTTGCTCGGAGGCCTGCAGTCAAAACATGTGACCTAGTGTCTGCAAACCAAACACAGCCATACTCACTTAGCTTTAGGTGCTAGCAACCCAAAGATGCAGGGAGAAGGTAGATGCCATTTTGACATCATGGGCAGGCAGCCCAGTGAAGTGAGAGACACTACAGTCTGAGCTCACACTCCTGGGGGCAAGCAGGTGCACAGTGCAGTTCAACAGTGTGATTTTGGCTCTCAAGTCTCACTCTATTCCCGTCCATTTGTAAAGTCTTCCCAGCAGGTCTGTCAGCCACACATTATCCTCTCAATGAACATTTCTGATTAATTCAGCTAAAGAGAATGTCTTTTGTGTGCAATAGAGAACTCTCACTGGTACATTTATTCAGAGTGGTCAGACACTTTAATTCCTTTGATTTAATGAGGTGGCAATGTGGGGGAGTTTTTTAATATTTTTATTGATTTCAGAGAGGAAAGGAGAGGGAGAAAGAGAGATAGAAATATCATTGATCGGCTGCCTCCTGCACACTTCCAACTGGGGATCGAGCTTGCAACCCGGGCATGTGCCCTTGATGGGAATTGAACTCAGGACTCTTCAGTTCACAGGCCAACGCTCTATCCCCTGACACAAACTGGCCAGGACAAGGTGGCAATGTTTAAAGCCTGCTCTACTGCTATGAACTCATATTTGTTCTAAACCTTCTGTTTGGAAGAATATATGTTTTAAGAGAAAAAAAATAAAGACTATACTTAGAAACTAAAGATAGAATATAGGTAAGTAGAAAAATAAACAGCAAATTTAAAATATTAAGTAGTTCTCTTTTCATAGGTTATTTGCTTTAAGGAGTATAACTATTAGTCTCTTGCTCTTCCTGTTCCAAATGTCACTCATTCATTCGTACAAAAGTTATCTGCGAACCACCTACTAAATGCCAGACACTCAACTAGGCACTGGAGCAGCATCCCTGTTCTTGTGAAACCCAAGTCCTTTAGGCTCAGAGTCTCGGCTGAAATGGTTTCCTCTGAATTCCTGAGTAATCTTTCTTGCTGGTGTTTCCTTTTAAGTTTCTTTAGTTGGTTGTTCCTCATCACTTTGACGCTTAATGTTGAAGTGCCCCAGCATTTAGTCCATTTTCTGAGTTCATTCACTCATATGGTGTTTTAGTTACTAACTACTGCATAAAAAACCAACCCCAAATTGAGTGGCTTAAAGCTACAACCATTGTTGCATGCTACTGTGGCTCAGAGGTTGAGCCTGACCCATGAACCAAGAGGTTGCTAGTTCAATTCCCGGGTAGGGCACATGCCCAGGTTTCAGGGGGCATACAGGAAGCAGCCAACTGATGTTCCTATCCCTCTCCATTCTCCTCTCTCTAAAAGTAATAAAAACATATACCATATTTTCTGGCATATAAGACGATTTTTTAACCCAGGAAAATCTTCTCAAAAGTCGGGTGTCATCTTATATGCCAGGTGTCATTTTATAGGGTGAGTATATCCCAAACTCTTTATTTTAACTGGAAAAGTTGGGGGTTGTCTTATAAGCCCAGTCGTCTTATAAGCGGAAAAATATGGTATTTTTTTTAAAAGTCAACCATTATTATTATTTCTCGTGATTCTGGGGTTGAAATTCAGAAAAGGCAGAGTTAGGACAACTCATCTAGGTTCCATGTGATACCTAAAAACCTGGAGTGCTCCCCCTTTAACTCCAACTCCAAACAGCCTGTTCAATCAGGTGTCTGGTACTCAGCTAGCCTGCCTGGGGTCCTACATCTAGGGCCTGACTTCATACTGTTTTCTGGGTTCTCTGTTCTCTTCCACATGGTCCAGGGCCTCTCCCTATCTACATGGTCTCTCCAGCAGGACAACTGGAATTCTAACACAGTCCATCTGGATGCTCAAGAGTGTAACACAGAAGTGGTCAGGACCACAACTGGCAGAGTGTCACAACCGTGTTGTTTCACTCACTGGTTGGAGCAAGTCACAAACCCAACTTAGATCGAAGGGCAGAGCCGACACCAGAGTGTGAGTATCCTAAGGCCTGGTTCATGGAGAGCCAATAATGTAATAGTTACCACACTTGGAGATCTCATCCAAACTCCTTGCTAAATAATATCTATAACCCGGACAACCTCCCAATCTCTACCGTGGATCTCTCTGCTAAATTCCAGACTCATGTTTCCAACCGCCTGTGACAGCTCCACATGCATATGGAACAGGCATCTCAAACTTAGTGCACTGAAAACTGAGTGGCCTGGTGCCCATGCTGCTCCTCCTGAGGTCTGCCCCACCTCTCCTCCTAACAGCCCCAAGACTGTAGTGCCTCAAGCCCAACTCCCGGGCATCCTCCGTGACTCCACTTCATCTCCCAAATCCTGCACCTAATGCTGCCAGCTGAACCTTGAAAATATATCCAGAAACAACCACTTTTCATCACCTCCACTGCCGACCTCATCTCATGCTCAGGTATTAGCATTAGCCACTTGACTGGTCTCCCTGTTTCAGAACTTGCCCACCTGCAGGCTAGTCTTAAGAAAGCAGCTGGAGAGATCCAATTAAAATATAAGTTGGATCAGATCACTGCTCTGCCCAGCACCTTTGGTGGCTTTCCATGTCATTTTTGAGTTAAAGCAAAATTCATTACAACACAACCTTATAACGCCTGACACAATCCAGACCCCAGTGCGTTCTGGACTGTGTCTCACCCAGGATGGCTCCATTCCAGCCCCAGGGGCCCTGCTGCTCCCCACACACCCTGAGTGGCAGCCTCTCGCCCAGAATATATGTCTTCCTCCTTCCCCTCCTTTGGACTTTCACCTGAATACCTCTCCCTTTTCCAGCAAGCTTTCCCTGATCACCCCATTTAAAGTTTGTATATGCATGGACATGTGCACATGTGCTTTTTTTTTTCTCTCATAGAAAGGCAGAAAAATGTTCAATTGCGCCAGGATAGATTAATCTGGAAACCAGAATGCTGAGGGAGAGCTACAGTTTTCCAGAACAGATGTGTCATAAAATCATGCAAATGAAAGCATTCTTCAGAGATACAGAAATCAAGATGTATGAGGCTGAGGAGCCAAACAATTAGGTCGATTGTGTGACAGGAAAACAAGACAGAATAAAAAGTCCGGGAGAGAGTTGCATATCCTCACATCTCACATCCTCAGACTCTCACATCAAACCTGGCGCTGGTTAACCCCAGCAGGCGGAGGCTGAGAGGCAACAGCAACAGTCTTCCCTTTCCCCTTATCTCAGTGATTCTAGTAAACCTGTTTTGAATTCTCTCTGAGCATTCTTTTTCCTCATCAGTAACAAACTGGATAACAAATATCACATGCCTTCTATCCTTCAAAGGACTAAAAAGGGAACCTAATGGAAGACATTTATGAGAAAGTGCTTTGTAGAATGTACCTCAATATAAAAATAAATTAGATGATTTTGCTAATGCATAAATCTGTATGTGACTTTTAGTGACAGTTTTGTTTCATGTGGAATACAGATTTTTTTGTTTGACATGATGTTGCACATTAGCTTGGAATATTTTCATGAATTTGCTGGTACAGCACAGTGGAAGAAATAAAAGGATTCCTCCAATGAATATCATGATTAGTGATAAGTTTGCTGCTTTTCTTCTGATACATAATTATTAAGTGTGTAATGAAAAGTGTTGCTACACAAACTTTGCTCTCATTTAATTTAAAATAGAACAGACTAGCTATGCACTTCAGCTACCAGTAATATATATTTACACAGCCATATTTACTATTAATATTCTTAATTCCACTTATGGAATCTGTTTTGAGTTTTTCAGTGTGGTGATAAATAGGGTAATGTGGCACTTATGTGTCTCCAGCAAAAAAATAAATAAATAAAATAAAATCCTTAACTTTCAGTTTATGTAGGGAAACCAACTGTGTTAGCACTTTCGCTACTTTCTGTATTTCTCTTCCAGGTCTCAAACCTATGCAGAAAAAAAGATAGCAAAACCAATATTTTAGACCATTATGAAACCAGATGCCTTTTGAAGCACAGCGAGCCACGTCTCAGCTGATGGTGCTCCTTCAAGTTTAACAACTGGAGGAAGGCAGTATCCACACAGCACACATGACAGGGCCACATGTTACAAGAGTGAGACATGAGCAGCCTGGGTAGTACATTCCCCAGTGTGTTTCCAAACTTCAGCTGGCAGGTCAACCTACCTACACACCTTGAAAATGGGCAAGAACCTGTATTTCAGATGCTGTA
The DNA here is from genome assembly GCA_011751065.1 of Lasiurus cinereus. Classification (NCBI taxonomy): domain Eukaryota; kingdom Metazoa; phylum Chordata; class Mammalia; order Chiroptera; family Vespertilionidae; genus Lasiurus; species Lasiurus cinereus. The sequence continues at coordinate 20,515,877 of JAAGEH010000307.1, forward strand.
GGAGCTCTTCACAGTACTTGAGGAATATTAACAATGGCCTGTCACCCACTAAATCTCTTTAGTAATCACCTTCAAAGTCATTTCCTCAAGTATTCTTTAACATCACGAGCTTTTCATCACTTATTTCATTATTCTGGCCCTCAGAAGGCTTTTGTGTAATCTAGTATGTCATTGGTAGGAATAACAGAAGGCAGCTAGGCAAAGAAAAGGAATTCATTGCACAATGTATAAACTATCATAAATAAGAATCTTTCACTTTGTGGAACTCAACTTAGTACCTCAAAAAACTCCCGAACACTTAATTAATTCTAATCCAAAGGGGAAAAATCCAATAGTGTCTAATGAACCTTAAATTATTTTACTTTCCTTTCATATAGGATTTTAATGGGCATGATGTGTTGATGTTTTTACAAAAAAAACTAAAATGCTTAACTTTCTGTTTAGGTAGGAAAAACAACTGTGTTTAACTTATCGGGTCTCCTCCCTCATGAAAAGGTACTATGTATGAAACGAATCTACAAAATCAACATTATTTATAAGATTACTTAGATGTTGACAATTTTGAAATGTGCTAATATCATCAAGTTCAGGAAATTGTAGATTAAAATGTTTGATACTGATTTTAGGATTTGTTATATATATATAACAAGCTTCTTACCAATACTGCAAACATTCATTGAAACATGGTATATAAAAATAAATAAAAACCAAACAAATAAACTACAGTTGTAACAGCAAAAAGTGCTTCACTGGAGAGAGCAAAAGGATATATGAATAAAAAAGACAAAGAAAGATAGGAAGGCGAAAGGCCTAGCTAGAAACAATGGGGAAGTGAGGAAATAAAGTAGAGTGGATAACTGAAGAAGCAGGCAGGGCAATCATAAACCATGAATGACACAAGCTTCCTTCATTCTCTAAGAGAGAACAGGTTCATCTAGGTCTTAACTCCCACTGAGAGGTTAGGAATGAAAGGTTGCCCGTGGAGCACTGCATATGTGCACGCTATTACGTGGGTGATTTAAGAGGACCTGGAAGGTAGCCACAAGAATTGGAACCATAGAAAATTTCACTTACACAAAAAAAGAATGATTGTTTAAAAGTCAGTCTTAATCGGTTAGCAAATACTGCAAGACAGTGGATTTCTTTGCTTTTATGTGACAACTTCCACAGAAAATTAGAAAATTACATAGGATCAGTTATGTACATTTTTAGATTTACAAGTGTATTTAATTTTCCTTTATGATTTGGGGGACATATTTTCACGTTATTTTTGTTAGTTTCTCTATCACTGTTACTGATTTTAAGGGTCAAACTACTTTTCTTCTTTTTCCATTTAATTATCCAGTTTGGGAAAAAGGGGCAAGTATACTTTTGAGGTATCTTTTCTATAAAACATTACATAAGTTAGTCGTATACTAAGGAAAAAATTTAGATTTAATTGAAATGTTGCAACTAGACATACTGGAAAATATGAAACAAAAAGTCTATATTCCAGTTCTACATCAGCTGAATGTATTATTGATTCCAACATCATCTATAAAACAAAGGAAATTATATTTGCATTAATGTGTGAATCTCTATCCATTTTGGTAGCATGTAATATATTCGACTGCTCATCTCTAGCTGTCCTTGTAGCCACATTACCATATTATTCAAATGTATCTATCATTTATATGTAAATAGACAAGATGAATGGCTTCTTCATAAGACAATTTTCAAATGACAAATAGACACAGGCAGACATTAGCAAGATAAAAATGTTGCAAATATTCATTCTATTATATATAGTTAAGGAAAAATGAAAACTATTTCAATTTTTTTAAAAGTCGTATGGTAATTACAAGTTGGATCTTAATACATTCACAATACCAACAGCTATTCTTCTCAATAAAAGCCTCCACCAATGTCATTTGTATCTTATAAATTACATGTTCTCAGATCCATCTGTGAAAATTGAGATGCTAATTATCATAGTTACATTTCATGATTCCACAGTTAAATGCTGAAGTGGAGCTACACAAATACCATATGTTTTTCTAAGAGAAATGGAGAAAGATTAATTATGAGTTCAAGTCCAAGTCTTCCAGCAGTTATACTCTTCTCAACACAATAAGATCATTACATTGTATTATGCAAGTGGGGAAATTTTAATTAATAGCTGAAATACCAAGTGAGGAGGAAAACTATGAAGTCTAAATTGTAAGTATCAGACTTTTCTCCACAATTAAAACAAAACAAACAATTCTAATAAGGATGCTTTTAAAAAACTAAGTTAAAAATCCTGCCTTCCCTGCCAAATAAAAACTCCACATTTTTAATTGTCTGTGAACTTTCTTTGACAGAATGATCGGCATCAGGCAGTTTAATCCTATTTCATAAACCTAAAAGTTACGGTGTATACTAGTAACAAAAGGTTATAAATAGATAACATATAAGATGAAAATTCAAATTAACATTTTTAAGAATTTTTCTTTAAGGTACATATCATCCAAAATGAGGCAAAGTTACAAGTCTTGTGTACTCAGATAAAAGACTCATTTCAATACAGCAACCTAAACATAAAACGCGGTAATAACACTATAAGATTTTTATTCATATTTATAAAATCTGAGTTCCTATTTTACTCACCACATATTCAAACACAAGTGTCAACGTCTCCTTGGTGTGGATGATGTCATGAAGCAACACTATGTTAGCATGCTTTAGTCCTTTCAACAGGGAAGCTGCAAAATAAAGTGGACAGAGAGACAATTGACCATGGATAACAATCAACTGTATCTTTCATTATCATTTTGGGACATTCTCAAATGAAATGTACCTATTTTCTGATTTTCCAAGCCAATGACAATTCAGAATCAAGGGCAGAGAAACCAGGTTTTTGTTTAGATGAAGCTCTCCCCACTTTCTCCCTCTCCGCTCCCCCCAGTTATTCCACCTATTTGTGATTCATCTCTAGTTAGATTCCAATATAATCAGAGAACATACTTGGTATGATTTCAATTCCCTTACATTTTTTAAGGTTTACTTTATCAGCCAGATCTGATTTAATTTGGTATATGTGCCAAATGTATGCAATGTACTGTGTTGAGCAAGAGTAGGTTTATAGGTGTATGTGAAACATAGAGTTTGTGCTTATATTGTGATTTATTAATTATTGTATTACTTTCCATACAAATAACTGTAAACCTGCTTTTGCCCCATCCTGTTACATTTTGCTGATGTTGGGTGGAGAATTCTATAAATGCCAAATAGATCCTGCTGGGTGACAGTTTCTATCAGTGACTAAGAGAGGAATGTTAACATCCCCAAGTGTAATTAGAAATTTGTCAATTTCTCATTTAAATTCTACCAGTCTTTGCTATGTATATTTTGAAGCTCTGTTATTTACTATATATACATTTAGTATTGCTGTTTTCTTTGTCAATTGAAGCCTTTATCAAAACACTAGAGGGCCAGTGCACGAATTTGTGCACCTGGCCTGCAGGATCGGGCCAAAAGTGGCTCTCCAACATCCCCCGAGGGATCCTGGATTGAGAGAGGGCAATGGCCAGGCTGGTGGACCCTACCAGTGCACAACCAGGACCAGGGAGGGATGCAGGAGGTTGGCTAGCCAGGGAGAGACCTTGGGAGGGCTCAAGAGAATGTCCGGCCCATCTTGCTCAGTCGCAATCAGTCGGACCCCAGCAGCAAGCTAACCTACCAGTCAGAGTGTCTGCCCCCTGGTGGTCAGTGCACATTATAGCAACTGGTCAACCAGTAGACTGTCTGCCCCCTGGTGGTCGGTAACTGGTGATCAGATGACTGCCACCTAGTGGGCAGTGCATGTCATAGCAAGCAGTTGAGTGGCCTTAGCATATCATTAGCATATTAGGCTTTGATTGGTTGAATGGATGACCAGTATATTAGGCTTTTATTATATAGGATTAGCATGCATGAGAACACAATTTTTAAAATTACAAATAAATCACAGCACATGAACTCTGAAGAAACAACTACTATACAGACTTGTGACACTTAGCATTGTTAATTCCAATAATTTACAACTTCCTTCTTTTACTTACTCAATTAACCTCTCAGCCTTAAACTAGCCTATCAGCCTTGCTTTATTCAATAGCAAGATTTCAGATATTAATCTGTGGGCCAACTTTCACATTGCTCATTTTTAAAATGGACATGTAAAATGTTCACTGGCATTTTACCAAGGACACGTGCCCCTGCACTAGCCTTCTGAGGCAGGCTCATCCTCAGAGAATGCTCTCTCAGACCACAATAGGGTATTTGAAAACCATGGCCAGGTGTCCTACTTCACACCTAGCCTTTGCAGGCACATAAATAGGTGAAATGAATTCGGGACCAATGAATCTCACGTTGTATAAAAGAGCCTGGCATTGTGAAGCACGTTTTAGAAATGTATTATGTAATACCATTCGTAATCTTGTCCAATTTCATTTTTCAGGTTCTGCCTTAATCTGTCAAATAAACTGATGATCTGCCCTTATCAGCAACAGCTCCCAAAAGGAACTGATGCTTAAGCTTCATTGAGAATCCCATCCCCCAAGGATCCTTTGTTTTGGATTTTTAAAAATTTATTTATATTGATTGATTGACTTACTCCCCCCACTTTCTTCTCTTGCCACGTACACCCAAACTCTCATTTCTCAAAGGAATGTCTACAGACCCATCGTTTCCCATTGTGTTTTTCCTACAGTTTTCGTTCCTGCCATCATTCATTTTGGGGGGAAATATTTTCTCCTGACAGTGACTAATATAGAAAAAAAAATCATGTCTTTTTTTATAATAGTTTTTACCATTTCTATAGGACTCAAAGCCTCCACATTTAATTCTAATAAATTTCTATTATTACAGATTTTATACATTTTTCAGTTATATAAGTACCGATACCTGTACGTGCTTGAAAGCAAGCCCTCTTTCTTTTGAGATTAACAAAATGAATTCACAATGAGCCACTCATTTCCAAGCTGATGGCAGGAAAAATGGCACAGAAGAGCAGGAGACGTCTGTGATACCCACCACCAGCAGGGTGGGTGGCAGACCCGACTGACGTGGAGGCTGCCAAGGCAGCAGCCACTGCCCAGTGAGGTGCCAGATACCATAACCCGTGCTGTCTCCAGAGCTTGCCAAGTCAGCCCGGTGATTAACACCTACAAGTCCTAGCACCACCAATGTGTCTCCCTGTTCAAGACAAACACTGTCAAAATAATTTCCATGTCATCATAATAATACCACAAATACACCACATGTTTTCTTACCGTGTACATACAAAGCAAATCCCGTAACACTGGCACTCGTAATCTCACCACGCCTGGCTTCCTCACAAGTTCTGAGTAAATACATGGCAACATTTGCAATTCATTTCACCAGTGAGGGTTGAAAAGTTATAATTGTGCATGACGTAAAAGACTTGCAATTAGGGTTGAGAGTGAAAATTCTAACAATAGGTTTGGGGTTGTGATGTTAAAATGACACATACACACAAAAAAAAACACAGAGAATATACTGTTGCTCATAAAGAGAACTGGGCCTCTGACAAAGTCCTGGTAGGGTATAAGAGCAAAGGGAGCCCTCCCTTCGTTGGGTAGCAAGATTCAGATATCCACCCACCAGCCATATTGACACCCTCCCCTCCCACTCAGAGAATAAGCAACTCAAGTTTCCACTCCAGTTCGGGAGGGATAAATTGCAACTAAGCTCCGATCTCATCATGATTAAAATAAAATTTTAACAGAAAACATTCACAGCATTTCATTTTGTCAGGTTCACACTGCAGTGGCTATTCTTTTTTTTTTAAGCAATGTTATTAAAGAAAAGACAAATATATTTTTTCTTTAATATTTCAGATAGTTTTCTTGGCCATTATTGGACATCCTACTAGGAAAGGGAAGATCACAAATAAATACAACCCATCCTTGCTCACGCTCCCTTTAGCCTGTGGGGGTGGGGGTGGGGACAATGCATTCATATTTCCCTCTCATCTTTCTGATGTGTTCTTTTTCAGTGGGGGAGACCTGAGGGGCTGTACCTGATGTCTCCAGAAGACAAAAATTAGTACCAAGGAGCCAAGCATGCCTCAAGCGTGTTACAGCCACAATAAACATGGACTGTCTTCAAGCTCACAGCTACACAGCTCTAAGGCTGTGAAATTCACTTTACACCAGAAATAATAAATACACATGCTGATCCCTCTTCGCCTGCCCCCTGTGGGGCAGGGCTTAGTCTATTCCTTGAATGAGAAAAGGGCTGCCGTCATCTGGCAGGTCTTCCTCCAGTTTGATCTATGTTCCTTTTACTAAGAGACCAGTACTAGCCCCAGATATCTCTCTGATGAGAGATGCCACTCATTTTCAACACAACTCTCTGATATCAATGCCTCCAAAAACCGAGAGAAGACCAGATAACAATATTGTCAAGGAGCAGCTGGTTCTGCCTCTTAAATTCCATTCCTTTCTCAGACAAGCTTCCTTTCCTGTGATGAAAAACATGAATAAGCCCTACCAGTGTGGCTCAGTGGCCTGCACACCAGAAGGTCTCGAGTTCCATTCCCAGTCAAGGGCACATACCTGGGGCAACTGGTGTGTGTGTGTGTGTGTGTGTGTGTGTGTGTGTGTGTGTGTGTCACACCAATGTTCCTCTCTCTCTCTCCTCTGTCTCTCTTCCCCTCCTCCCTCCTTTCCACTCTCTCTGAAAAGTAATGGGAAAAGTATCCATAGGTGACGATTAACAACAACAAAAACAGGCATGAGACAACTCCACCTCCATCCCCATAATCAAACTTATGGGACAGTGCCCATCTAAAACAAATTTAGATTGAGATTCCAGTTTTTATAAATAATACCACAAAGGACATAATTGAGCTGTGAAAAAAAATATTTCTTTTGAATGATTTCCCTATAATGAATTATGGAAAGGAAATGGTAAGGTAAAAAGATATGAACATAGTTACAAGATATTCTTTATTAAGTAAGTGTATTTAATCTTCTTTCTAATTCCTTGTAAAAATAAAAGAACCATGAAAGACAGGAAAATATGTAAAAACAAATGAAGAACTACTTGCTTTCAAGGATAACTTCTATTAACTTACTTGCCTATCAGAATATTTTACTTAAGACAATATTCAGATAGGGAAAATCTTAAGGTCAAATTACAACAACAAAATACAGGCAGAGAAAAGACAAGTTTGCTGTTCAACTGTCTGTGATGAATAGATGGTCTAGACCAGGAGTTTGACATGCTTGGCTCTAGACAGACAAAGACACAGGCATTTGCATACCCTGAGAACAGATGCCCAGCTCCAGGGTAACCTGTGGGTGGTACTGCATGGTGAGCTGCCTGCTTCAGCTGCATGCTAGGAGAAATGCTAGTTCTACTCCCCTTCATGATAAATAAGCTGATACACACACATACCGGCACACGCACACACCATAAACTACTAAATGGAAAAGTGAAATAATGAGGCTAAAAAAATGAAATTGCATCTTTTACACCATTGTTTGCTTTTTATACTTTCCACACAGATACCTACAAAGACTTCAACTCTGTTACGGGGAAAAGAGGTCAGAGCTAACCCAAAACACAAGGTGAAAACAAATGTGATGTCATAGAAACTTGCTTTGGCTAAAATCACATTCAGGAGGTAGAGAGACATGTCTTTTGTTCACCAGATGTCGTCCCAATGTGGAAAGATTATGCAACAGTTGGGAGTACCTTATAAATAACATACATAAGTTGTTTTATAGCCACTAAAAAGTCTACTGCTCCTACTTCCTTCTTGGCTGAGTTTTTTATCCCAATGCATATTCCTCCGGCTCATTTCCTCTCCCAGGTTCTCCAACACACAAACCTGAAAGCAGTACTGGGAATTACAGCCTCAACCAGTCCCCCTGCCAACAATATCTGTTCCTCCATCACTTGACTACTGGCAAAGAACAGTCACCTGGGGCCTATTTCCACACTGCAGCTTCACATGACCACATGGACTGCCTACTGAATCGCTTCACAGGACAAATTCCTCTCACAGTATAGCTTAACCACATAAGATTGCCAGTGTTTGACATTTCTGACCTAATAACACAGCAATTTCCCATGGGTCAATCTGATAGGGTTTACTTGATTCATAGCAACTTTAACCTTTTCACAAACGCATTGTTACTTTTATCACTGTTAATATTCAAACCAATTAATCTGCCACCACAAGATCAAGAATTGACTATAAATAAAGACAAAATATGTTGTGTTTGTGTTTTTTTTAATATATTTTATTGATTTTTTACAGAGAGGGAAGGAGAGGGATAGGAAGTTAGAAACATTGATGAGAGAGAAATATTGATCAGCTGCCTCCTGCACGCCCCCTATCAGGGACATGCTCGCAACCAACATACATGCCTCTGACTGGAATCAAATCTGGGACCTTTCAGTCCGCAGGCCGATGCTCTACCCACTAAGCCAAACCGGTTTTGGCAAAGTTAGGATAAAATATGTTTATCAAACTATGTTTTTAGCTCAGGGGAGGGATACAGACACAAGTTAATTTTCTATATGTACATTTCTACAGAATTTGAATTGTTTGTGATAAAGATATATTCCTTTTAAAATAAAAAGAAGTATCTGGACAAGTTCTTTAAAACAAGCTAATTGGCTAAGAGACTAAAATAACACTAGAAGGTATACAGATGTTTAACTGAACAATTAATATGCAACTACTATGCAATGACAGCCATTGTAACTACAGGTTGATTCTTCAGTACGAATCATTCCTCACTGGGGTATTGATTCAAATCCTTGCATTATAACACACAGCAGACCTTACCCTATGTTAATCCGAAATGTTGAAATGACTTGTCTAAACAGTTACTTCCCTGCACTAAGACGATTTGTTCAGTGTCAAAGATTCCTAGTTTTATTGTCTCTGATTCCTCCCAGCTGAACTTGTACATGACCCACCAAGGACCATTCCACATTCCAGCTAATGTTACTCCTACTTGCCACTCGCAGGATACACATACAAGAAGGTAGTATGTGAATGATACTCATGTGGTTCTTTTCTAATGTGAATATCTTGCTAATAACCTTCTGTAGAAACAAATGTTGGCAATAGTAGTGGTGATGCTCCAAATACAGTCTTTAGGCAGAAAAGAGACAACTTAGGAGCTAAGGGCTACAGAAGACATGATAAATGAAGGGTTGTTCTGTCTGGCTAAAAAACCAGGTTTGGAAGCTCTTAGGTAGTTGCTTTACTTGAACTATATTACACTGTGATACACATGGGGCACATGCTCAGTTCCTAAGAACACTACAGAGTGTGCAATGAAAAAAGACACGTGGTTTGGCACGAAGCCCCTTATGTCTTTTAGTTAAGAAAAATAAGCATTTATATCGAAATAGCTATCACTGTTTGGCTACACTTAAATCAGCCTCTCCTTACATGAAGGCATGTCAGTGACTATTATTGTATTCTTTTGCAAATAGAAAGGTAAGTTGAGAGTCAGAAAATATACTTTCTTGGCATGGCTGCAAGTCCTAGTGCCCAAGCACATAGCACACTCGACTTAGTACAACGCCAGTTGGTGGAGCACTGTCAGAAGCCTCCAGAAAGCAGGAAGGTTTTGCAGATTTACAGACTCAGGGGACTTTATCCTCACCCCTAACATTTCATCTCTTCTACACTAGAGAAGCTACTTCGATACAAATTTAATAAGAATAACTTTTAAATTATTCATTAGTACCTCATATTATTTTTTTTAGCCCTGGCTAGGTAGCTCAGTTTGATAAGCATCATCCCAATACACCAAGGTTGAGGGTTCAAGCCCTGATCAGAGCACAGAAAAGAAACAATCCACGAATGCATAAATAAGTGGAACAGCAAATCAATGTTTCTTTCTCCCTTCCCCTCTCTCTCTAAAATTAATAATTTTTAAAAAGACCCATCAGCATATTATCTTCATCAAGTCCCTATCTAGCTGTCAGAAACTGGTGACACCTTAGCAGAGCTAGATATCATGAAACGTATTATAGAAATGCTTAAGATGAAACAGTTATCTACTATGATAACCATATGAGTGAAATAAAGAGTTGCACAGTATAGAGTTTACGTTTCTAAATGAGCAAAATCACTTCAGATTGCCATGGTAGTGAAAACACAAACAAAAAGCAGAAAAATAGCAAAGGGGAAGAAAAATAGGTTTCTCTAATACGGTCTCAAATTTTCCAGAAATGGTGCACCTCTATCTCCACTACTGCCAACTAGGGGAATTGGATGAAGGGATAATTTGATAGCACGTTCATGTAGCTAGGAAACTGTCTGACTCCTGACATGTGCAGCCTAAAATGTTGTGACAATGGAGGGGCTTTTCTTAGTGTCTCTGTCCCTGCACTTGTGACTGGCACTGACAGTAGCTCCTGCTCAGCCGGCCTGCCTTTCCATTCAGGAAGGCAGCTCCCGAGAGCTGTGAGGAACAGCTGCCCGTTAGCATCAGCACTGTTTTCTCAAATTCTACCTCCTATTGGCCCACATTTCCTCTTCTAATAACATTTCATCTTCTAATAACACACACACACACACACACACACACACACACACACACACACACACAGGAGAGCGCGAGCGCCCACACCTAAAAGCTTACTGCACTGATGACATCTGTGATTTGACTTACACACAGGTGACTGACTCTTCACACACAAGTGAAACCATCTTCCCAGCATTGCAAGCCTGAGCGTCCCCTTCAAGAGCATCTGGTCCAAACCTTCATCTGACAAGTGGGAAAGTGAAACACACAGAAAGTTGGGCACAGGTCCAAACCCTGACCCCCTGACTCCTAATTACAGTGCAGTTCTGTTTCAAAACAAGCATCTTCTGCTTTTCTCGGTGTCTTCGTTTTCTTGTCTTTCACCTGGTGGTTTGCTGTGATCGCGGTTTCCCTTTATCTTCTTATCTTCCCAGGTGTCCAGGGAAGAAAAACCCGAAGCTCAGAAGACTAGGACATTAGATATATCAGATATATCTGTGCAACTGTTCCCTTGCAGCTTTGCCACCTGGACTAAAGAGGCTTAAGAAGATAGCAAAAGTGGAGCAGAGGGCTAAAGGAGAATTTACTGTTCAAACTGGTTCTTTAACATGGCCTTTATCTGATCGAGTCACTTCTCATCTTAAACCCCTTCAATGGCTGTTTAACAGGATTCACAAGGACCTTCACAACAGGACTCCTCAGGGAGGTCTCCCCTCAGCTCTTCGGACTGGACTCGCTGTCCTACTCAGCACTCCAGCCATCGGATACGATGCTTCCTGCAGGTCTCCACTTCATCACGCCCCCTCAGACCTCTGGGATGCCATCTCTTCTGTTCTCTCTCCCACGGCCTCTGAGACGCAGACACTCCATCCATCCCTTCAGATCTTAACTCAGCTCTCATTTCCTCTGACAGCCCCTGCTAACCCCCGGGGCTCAAGGTAGGAGCATTTCTCTCAGCCCCAGCACCGTGGGTCTTCCTGTGTTATGATTACCTGAGGACCTGTTTCCACCTGTCTGTATGCCCCGCTCACTCATTATTTGCTCTCACTCCTGCTGGGCTCACTGCACTCAATGCACTGCCAGCTTCACAGAAGATGCCTCATAAGTGGAGGTGGAATAAAGCAGGCACAAATGAGGAAAATAAAATCCTAAATTATTGTTCACAAAGTGCCGCAATCAGCATGCTCCCCGGCGTCGCCCTGTGGGGCAGACTGCTCAGCTCATCACACCGTGTCTCGTTCAGCCTAATATGTTGATCAAAATAAATCCGCTCTCATCTCTGCACTGACTGACAAACACAAGGAGGCTGTATATTTCACTCCATTTTAAAAGGAAGCAAAGAAACATCCTGTGGAACATCACTGGCAGGTCTCCTTCCATAAGTAGGTGAAATGCTGTATACGTACTAAAGCGACCACCAAAAAGGCACTACTTTGTTTCCACTCACATTCCAGATGATGGCAAGACAGTAAAATATCTGACGCTGTAATTTATCTCTAAAAGCCCCTGTTAGAAACTAAAAGTAGATGCTAACCATCTACCAAGCATGAGCTAAGCTCACAAACAATGAGGCGGTATCAAGAAAAGGAGACGCTCTCAGCCACACATGGGCTTACAGCAGAGTCAAACCCAACCTCCAGACCTGGTGTGCTTGGCCTCTGCAGTGGTTTAGAAATCTATCAGGTATTGAAAAATTGGAGGATTTCACTCAAAATGCACAACTTTGGCTTTTCTAGGAAAGCCAGATGTGGATAAGAGTTGTGTGTCTGGAGCTACACAACTGGCCCCTCACACAAGACATGGCTGCTATGGACCCCTGCCCACCTCATCCCACCTCCCCCCTCCCTCGCCCCTCCCGACCCCCGGACCTCGAAGTCTGTGATCTTGGAATTAATATTTGAGTGTCATGTGTAAAAAATCCAACATCAATTTGATCGTGTAAGTTAATGATTATGAGGAAACTGGAAGCAACTAATTCAAAGTGGGTTTTCTGAATCCCACAGACTAAGAGAGTAAGAAGGGACCAGGATCAGAAGAAGAAGGAGTATTTAGTATAGTAAGATCTCAATAATATGAGCAGAAATAAGACTGTAGCCATTTCAAGTTGTTCATCTCAAAGTCCCATTGAGGCCCACCAGGCAGAATGGAAACCCCTAGGATTACTAGAACAGCTCCCCCCACCCCACACACCAGATCATTTTGAGTAGAGATACACTGACAGACTGAAATCAACCGTGGTGGGCATTTAATCCAACCAATGCAGATTAAGAATATATATTGTGGCCCAGAGAGACTGTCAAAGGTCATGTATTTTGGCATGTTACTTCCCCTCTCTAGTCCTCTTTTTCTGTAACTCATTCTCAGACACTTAGAAAAAAAAATGTCAGGTAGGTACTAAACATCTGATATTTGCATCCTTGGAAATTAGAAATTAAACAACTTAATGGATTTATTCAGGGCAGTAACAGTGAGTCTCTGGCCCAAACCATTATGCCAGGCTCCTACCTGTGAAACGCTCCAGACACTGCATATGCTCCAGACACTGCATATGCGCTGACGGACCCCGCCCATCACACAAACAGAAGGACTGAATGGGGAGGAGGGCACCCATGGGGGAGGAAGCCTAAAGCATGAAACTCAGAGCTAATTCATCCAGATATATCCAACAATGGCAGGGATACAGGAAATAAATATATCCCTACACTATTTGAGGCCAGATGTTATTGAGATGGGCAGGGAGATGGGTTACCGCTCAGAAATTAAAATACTCTTCATTGCCCTTGAGAGCTTGTTTGGAGGTGTTAGCAGGGGAACGCAGCTACTCGTATACGCATGCCCAAAGACCAGTCCTCTCCTCTGGGGGGAAGGTCATCCTCCTAGACCAAGTGCACCGCTTAGGGAGGGACCCACATGGATGGCTGAGGGAAGAGGAGGACACCCGCCTCGCCAGCCAGATCAGCCCAATCAACCCTGGTGATCAATGGGGTAACAGATGCAGCAGCCAGATCGCCCTCATATCCTCTCATTGCCCTTGACCCAGCATTTCTCCTGGAGATACAGACAGATGCAGAAATAAGCTAAGATACCTTCATAAGAATGTTTTCTCTAGTGTTTTAATGAACAGTGAAATTTTTGAAATGATCTGCACTCCACATGTTAAGCAAAATAAAGCACATTCGTATGACAAAAAAAAAATGTGAGAGTAGCCATTACAAAATGCAATCGTTCTTATGGAGCTTAATTATTTTAGGCATACAAAAAAGAAAGGAGGTTTAAACAGGAGCTGAACTTCTAGAAAATTCACTCAGGAGGAACAGACAGGATGGAGTGCCTTGGAAAAGGAAGAAGCCCTATCATATAAAAGTCACCTCTGAATGTACTATTCTAGTGACATCTCGGCAGGACAGCTGTTAATGGACAGGAACCAGGTCACGGCCATCCCAGCTCAGTGGCATAGCAGTATCACCAAGGGAAAAGCAATTTGCATTTTATTTATTTTTTTTCCAGAAAAGTTCACAGCGGTATTTTGTATTAACTAAAATGAAAATGTACATGTCTAAAAAAAAAGGTTAGCCTATAACTTGTCATACAAATAATATAATTTACTACACTAAGAGGTTTGTTGGAAATGTATTCAAACCAATGGCACCATAAGAGAGCTTAGCAAAAACAATTTCTGCTTGCCTGCACATTATATATTTGAAATTGGACATTTTATTTCCTGCAAATTTAAAATTACCAATGATTGGGAGGAAGAGGGGTTTGATTACAAAAGACATTCAAATAAGGAACTTAAATTTCTGATGGAAATTTCTCCCAGAAAATAATGTCTCCACCTAATGACTCTATTCTATTTTTATTTATTTATTTTTAAAATAACTTATTTCTCAATTATAGTTGGCCTACAATATTATATTAATTTCAGGTATACAACATAGTGATTATACATGTATGAAACTTACGCAGTGATCACCCCAATAAGTCTACTACCCCTCTGATACCGTATTATTGACTATAATATTATTGACTATATTCCCCATGCTGCACTTACAGCCCTATGACTGTTTTTTATAACTGGCAATTTGTACATCTTAATTCCTTCATCTCGATTAATGATTTTAAAAGAGGAAGAATAAAAAGAAATCTTTCAAAAAGTGGGATGAAAACATTCACATCCAAAAAAAAAAAAAGTTTAACCAGATTTACATAATGTAATTTCTATCATTTAAATATCTTCAAAATTTGGTATGTGTTGTTTTAAAGCTCAAAGATATATGTAATGCAGTATTTTCTTATCAAAGGTTAAGAGAAGTCATTCAATAAAAGTTTACGGAGTAGCCACCACGTGAGAGGCACTGGATACAGGTAAGGAAACAAAAGGCACAAACAGCACAGATCCTGCCCTCATGATGCTTTCCTTCTGCTGGGAAAGGACAAATAGTAAGTAGAAATAAAAAATTTAAAAAAGAATGTAACATATGTCATTTGTTAGAGTATAATAAGCACTAAGGAGAAGAAAAGACTTCCACGCTTGGGGTTTCTCTTACTTGGGGGATACGACAAGGGAGCATTCAGCCAGATGGCCACAGGGTAAGGAGTCAGGCTTGCTAACACCAGGAGAGAGCTGCTCAGAAGTGGGTGGGCGGGCAGTTTGCCCAGAGCACATAGCGCCCCACCGCTCCTGGACTTCTAACTGTGTGACATAATATACTTCCTTTTCCTTTACACCAGGAGTGAAGGTCAGATGTGGCTTGAGGCCCAAAACATTCTGATACATAAATGGCACTGAGATGTCCTTATCTTCAGAGATGGTCACGATCACATGAACCAAACTCTGGAGCTTAGAAATGAAACCATCATTTCTACCACCTCTTTTCAATGTGTGCAAATAAAATAAGAACCTAAGCCAGAAAAATACAGAATTTTCTATCTAGATTTTCTGAAAAGATCATGTAAAGCTTTGTCCTTCATTGATGGAAGAGCACAGGGACTGCAAAGCTCCACTTCCTGGTCCTGGCACAGTGGGCTGTCCTCCCTCAGTTTTAGAGGAACACGAGTTTGGCAGAAGGGAACATTCACAGAATTTAGACCAAACCCCTTGCTGTGTAGATTAAAACTTGAGATCCTGGAAAGTTAACCCCACTGGCCAAGGTCAGGATTATTCAAGGCAGGTTTCAAATTCACCTTTCCTAACCCCCAAACCTCACTACATCTCCTCAGGCAGACCACCCCCAGGATCCAGTATTAACTGCCTATTACATTAGCAATTAAAGTGCTTTTCTCAGTTTTCAAAATCTTCTGGCTGAACTGGCACAGACTGTGTTGGTCTCTTGCTCCATAAGCATGCCTGTTGCAAAGCGAAGGCACAACGGGAATGTTTTTTTGAAAAAAAAAAACAACACCTACAATTACATTTTAAACTACAAAATTAAAACTTGGTAGTTTGGTAGCAGCTCTGTGAAAATAGGATAAACACTCTTAACTTTTACTTACTAAAATTTTAAAATTGCTCTATCAGTAGGAGATTGGGGATGAGATATATATAGTTCTATATCTCTAAACTGTCCTACACATGTCAAGTCAAAAGCTTCATTACTTGAGGCAGAAATAGTATGAGTCATCCAGATTAGTTCCTGGCTATTGAATCTCCCTATTCAAGAAAGTTCCTCCCTTTCATCAGAAAGTGAACTTTGGCTTCTGGATCAGAATTTCTCAAGAGACTGCTCCCATCTCTCTTAAGCACAAGGGAAATTTCTTCTTTCCTGGATAACAGGGCTCCTACTTCAGGCAGCCTTGCCACAGGTCCAAATCCAGAAGTCCCCCTGCTACCATCCTACACTAAGGAGACCAGAGCCACGTGGCTCTCACATCCAGGATGCTTTTCACTTATGGAAATAATTAGGCAGGTTGTTTTTCCTACAAAAATTATGTTGCAAATCCAGAGCTGTACACATAGCTCCCATACATACATGGTCAACCTACCGAGATGGAGATTAATTCCCAGCGGTTTAAGAATACCACCATTGATTAACCTTCATAACTAAAATAATCAACTCATGAATCAATATTCTGATAACACTGCAAAATTCATCTTTCAAATTTGAAACTTGCATCTCACTGTGTGTGACAAGTATAGATGACTTACATTAAACTATAAGGATGTACTTTTTGAAGGAAAAAAAAAGAGGTCTGAAACTAGAGACTAGCAAGCCAAAATATTAGAGCTGAAAGAGAGAAATAGGATTATGTGGTGCCAATTTGGGGTCTATATCGAATTTATATGATCTCCAAGCAAACATTAATAGCTCCTTGTTATTGTAGATGTGAATTTAAGGACCAATTACAATTTCTCTCATTACCTATAACAAGCAAACTAAATAATTAATAACACAAGAGTCTATACAGTGCAATAATTATGTGTTGGTCTCAGTAAAACCAAGCGGGAGAATGACCATCATCATCTCTCCAATGAAAGCAACACTAACAATAGGGCCGCTGATGTTCCTGTGCAACAACCCCGCAAATGCATTAGCAATTCTCTTGTCAGACTCTCCTCCAACTCAGGGCCTAAGAGGTGGATGAAGGAGGTGACAAAGCAGGGTTCCAGGCCCCAACCTTTATATCTACTTAGAGAAGTGCTCCTCACTTAACCAGACACTTGTTAGCTGTGCTGCCAACTCCTGCTACAAAGAGTGCCAACTGTGTGTGTGAGTGCATGTGTGTGCATGCGTGGATGCACAGAAATGTATGCATTTAACTGTCAGATTGTGTCTCACATGCTGGTCCTGATGAGGGAAAGATGTGTTTTTTTTTGTTAGAAAAGCCTTTTCTAGCCACCTCTGCTTTCTCCACCTGAGCCACTTGCTTCTAACCCCCTTCCTTTCTGCCTTCACTTTCCCAAACTGTGTTACCAAATTGTCTCCTGGCACACACTCTTACGGCCCTCTTTCTCACAGCTCACCGTCCAGTAAACACTTCCCACCTTATGCTGGCCTCTTTCAAACCTCTGCCCCAGGAGGATCATTAGACATGAACCAAGAAAATGAAGTTGGAGGCCTAACATTATTGCCAAAACTTCAAATGACTGTTTCCTGGGATGGCACCCTGTGGGAAAATACGTAAGTAAGATGCTAAGTTTGGCTACTGCATAACAGAACGAGCACTATACCAGTCACAAGAACATAGGGGCTTGAATGCATCTGACTGTTAAGCTTCCGTCTCCACTCCACTAGCTTGTGACCTCGCTTGGGAGCTTTCCCGTCTCTAAGCCGAGGAGAGTATTGACATCACAAGGCTACTATAAAGGGGAGCTAAACACACAGGAGACCCCTCACAGAGTGTCCACCACAGAGGGGGCACTCATAAAGTTTAGTTTCCTCCTTCCCATGAGCACATGTCTGAACTACTAGGTATTTAAGAAGAACCATTCATTATCCATAATGCATCTCCTCGTCCTCCCAGGACTCTTGGTGCCACTGGGGAAAGCTGATAGCTGGGCATGTACAATGAAAAACACATCGCTCCACCCAGCGCTACTACAGGTGAGGTTCTGGAACACAGGCACCTACGCAGCATGTTCGATTACATAAAAAATTTAACGATATTCTATTAATTTTTAAGAGAGTGGAAGGGAGAAACACAGAGAGAGGAACACCTATGTGAGACACAGCGATTGGTTGGCTTCCTGTATGTGCCCTGACCAGGGCCAGGGATCGAGCCTGCAACCACGGCAAATACCCTTGCTGGAATCAGACCCAGGACTGTTCAGTTCGCTGGCAGACACTCTATCCTCAGAACCAACCTTAGGGTACTCTATTAAATTTTTAAATAATAGACTTTACTTTCAGAGCAGATTTTAGGTTTATAAGAAATTGAACAGAAAGTTCAAAGGGTTCCCATATACCCTGTCTTCTCCTCTCCCCTTCCTACACTTTGTCCCACTATTAACATCTTTTTTAGTGTGTTAATTGGTTGCAACAGGCACATTACTACTGATCACTGTTTTAATTAAAGCTCATTGGTCACTCTTTGTGTTGAACATCGTAAAGATTATGACTAATGTGTCCACTATTACAATATCACACAAGAGGTTCCACTAAGACAAAAAAAATTTGTGGCAATTTCAAGAGATAAAAAGCAAAAAAGAGCCCTGGCCTGCTGGCTCAGTGTACAGAGTGTAAGCCTGCAGATTGAAGGGTTACAGGTTTGATTTCAGTGAGGGGCATTTGCCTGGGTTGTGGGCTCAATCCCCAGTAGGAATGGTGCAGGAGGCAGCTGATCAATGATTCTCTCTCATCATTGCTATTTCTCTCTCTCTCTCTCTCTCTCTCCCTCTCCCTTCCTCTCTGAAATCAATAAAAGTATACTTTAAACAATTTTTTAAAAAAGGCAAAAAGATCCCTTATAATCTCAGCTGGCAGATAAATGCAATTTGGGGCCTTTCCATCTTTTTACTTCTCCTACACATATGGCAACATATACATATGTAGTTGTATATGTACATGTGTATGTGTATTTTCATATCGTCTCTTTATTTACTTGCATTTTAATTTAAAAAGACATAGTGTTGATGAAAAAGTAGCGGCATCCCTCAGAATTTCTACAAATGCAGCATTGGTTAAACCTCTCCATGGAGACCAATGTATACTCTCCAGTATATGAGAATCCATTCGTTACAGGGTCTGACTCAGTTTGAACGGATACAGCTCTTCAGAGCTTCTACCATGTCCTACCTTGAACTCAGGCCACAAACTCCCCTTTTGTTTTCAGCTCGCCACCAAGCAGTCTTGCCCAAGCAAAGCAAGGGATGGGAGGGACCACAGTTAAAAGGCAGAAAATTATATTAACTCCTGTTCTCATGCCTACTTAGGTCTTAATGCATCTAAAGGGTTTTTATAATTATTTTTAGAGAATGTCCTATTCTGGTAGTTCTGTTGCATGCTTCTGGAAAATCACTAAGGCTTTAAAGAAAACTAAAAGCCTTCTGATATTTTTGTTTTTAAGGGTTATGAACTTTCCAAACTTTATTGTTCACATGACAAGTAGGAACTGAGCTCTGGTCATGCCTTGGTCCTTTTTTATTTTAATCTATTTAAAATTGATTTCAGAGTGGAAGAGAGAGGGTGAGTTAGAAACATCAATGCTGAAAGAGAATCATTGATTGGCTGCCTCCTGCATGCCTCTCACTGGGGGGATTGAGCCCATAACCCGAGCATTTGCCCATGAACCCAGGACCCTTCAGTTCACAGGCTGGCGCTCTATCCACTGAGCAAACTGACTAGTCATCCCTTGGTTCTTGAAAATCACTCTAACAATTTCCCCAGTGGAGATAACTATGCAGCTATCTATTGCACTCATTTAAAATAAATCAGAGCTTTGGAAGAAAGATAGAGTTGCTAGGCTAGGAAAGATAGAAGAAAAGATATCCTGGTTTGAGGGTGACAGCTTCCAGGGACAGTGACAAGGTAATAAGACAGCAGGTCCCTTCTTGGATGGAAGGTTGATCTAGCCTGTCCTCAGAAGCAACTTACTGCAAACCTCTGATTCTATCCCAAAGTTTAAATGACAGCTCAGCTCTCACCCTTAACTCTTTAATATCATTCCAGATGCCTACAAAGTCAGCGTACAGTACACGTTGGTTTCACTGAACCGAACATCCCAGCAAGTAACCTTATGTGTCAAAACAGAAAGGAAGAGTGAAGAAGCACCAAAATGCTAAGAAACAATTTCAAACGGGAAGAACTCACTATTCACAAGCACTCAATAATGCATTCCGTTTTGATTCTGAATGAAAGCCATGCATCAAGCTCTGTAATAAATTACATTTCACTAAAACCAGTGGTTTATACTAGATTAGTACATGTAAACACAGCATTTGGTGAAGCCATTTGGAAGAAGTCTGAAAGATAAGCAGAAAATACAAGTATTTGTTCCTCACATGAAATATGTGATTTCTACAAGACTTTTCTAAAACTCCTGAGGCACAAATGTGCCATTGGTTTCTGAATCTTGAGAAACACATCACAGCAGGTAGAAACCATTAAGGTGCATATTTTAGGGGAAAGAACAGATGGAGTGGGAGGAAGTAAGCAAATGGGCTTCTCTTTTACAACCTTTATCACTAGAAAGCTGCCTTGCTGTGGATCCCGCCACAGTGGAACAGTAGGACTGTTCATTATGGCTAATGAACTTCTTTATAGGGAGTCAAGGGCATAAGCATAGAGGGAAAAAACGCAGGATTAGAACTCTGGAGACCAAGCTGTAGTCTCAGTTCTATACTATTAGCTATGCAACCCTGGCTAAGTCAATTTACCTCTAGGAATTGCTTATTTTTTTCCTTACCTCTTAAATAAATGGATGGACTAGATCTTAACATTCTCTCACTCCAGCTTTCTAGAAAACATTCTTACTTGAACACCAGCACATCTGCAGCAGCCAAAACGATGGTGGTGAGTGTATGTCCCACAATTTCTACTATGGAAACAATAGTCAGACGATATATGTTTGTTAAAACAACTCAAGCTTTCCCCTTCACACCTTATACACAACCCACCCCAGGCTTGAAAATCATTACACTAAGAGATGCTCAATATTACTTCTGACACGAATGTTTCCAGAATCTAAAAATCTAAGTTCATACTACAAAACCCAGACACATCTTCAAAACAGAGTTGGTGTCCACAAGTCGCTCTGAATCTGTCTGCCTGCCTGCTCTAACAAGGGCAAGCAGGGATCTAATAAAAATAAAAATAAAAGTTAAAGAAGAAGGTTGGCGCTTTGGGCTCCTAAATCCATCTCTGATACTCTGGCCGGGCATCTCTGGGCCCAACGTGCCTTTCTCCCCTCAGAGAGGACACATCCAGCCTTTGACAGAGGCCACAAAAAAGACAGCATGATGAGGGAATGGCCACTGACCCATCTCTAGCTTCCTCTATGGAATCTGTGATAACTCTGATATCATGTTCTAAGCTTGTCATTATGCATTCTAGAATTTTATATCATTTTCAAATATTACTCAAAAAATATTTTTCAGAACTGTACCACATCCAAAAGCAACTCTCCATTGGCATAAAAACTTCCTCTCACATAATCCTGGCAGGTGATCACAGTGCCCAGGAATAATCACTGCTCTACAACCCATAGGACTAAGGGAAATGGCTCCATTATTTCATTCAACTCAAGAATCGAGTCTTAATCTGGAAACCACAGGAAAGCACTAGGTGTTCAAGAAACCCCAGAAGAGTGTGTTCATTGTTGTGACTTTGTATTGATAGGGGAGGATTGGTTGCTGCATCAGATTTCAAAAGTCTGTAAATTCAAAAGACATGATCTAATAAAGGTAATAAAATATAGAAAGATGATAGATAGATAGATAGATAGATAAGAAAATAAAAAAATAAAATAAATCTCCTCATACCAGTCAGATTATCTGACACTTTTCTACCCAAATTCTCTAACATAAGAATAAATCAAGGACACCTAACTCTATGCTGTCTCAACTAGACTCCCCTCCTTTCCCATCAACCAAATAAACAACACATCAACTTAATCACATTGTCTAATTGTGCTGTTCATGTTCTTTTTATTTCATTTTCTAACTATATACAAGCATCTTTTTTATTCAATGTATTGGGGTGATGTTGGTTATTAAAATTATACAGGTTTCAAGTGTACATTTCTATGACACATCACCTGTATGTTGCACTGTGTGCTTATCACCCAAAGTCAAATCTTTATATAACAAACCTGCTCTTCCTGGGATGATAACTAAATCACTCTGGATGACAAGAGCTCTGGAAACATGTAGTTTTAAATAAAGATGTAAAGGTCAAATCAAACCCACAGCATTAAAACCTCTGAGGATAAGTTTAGAAATCAATGTGGAATAATTTGGACATAGTTTAATATTTACTTGCTATAGTGTTTATCATGTTTAAGACAGTTTGATATATTGACACTATGCTTGTAAGTTCTAATTTCATTTATTTTTAAATTGTCACTTTTAAATGGAAATGTATAAGAGGGTTTTACTAGGTTATCACCAGCACTAGAATTCTGAAAAGAAACTATATAAATTTTGTTTTATTAGATTTACAAGAATAGTTGAAGTACTTGGGAGAAGTGCTGGTAGTTAGATCAAGGCATTTGAATGCTAGAAAGAAGCGAATATATTCAATTTATAAATGCAGTTTAAAAGTGTTTATGGGAATTTAATTAAGTAGGGCTCTGATTGAGACTGATTAAGACTGTTTATCTCAATCATTTTGAACTGCAACCATGCAGGGGAAAACATCCTTCCAGCTTCTCTACCCCTACTCCCTCCCTCCCCCAACTAACCCACTGGCAGGAGACAATTCAGTGTCTGCAAACATTTGCTAGATCCATACAACCTTCCCCTTTCCCAATTTCCCACCTCCCATCCCCACAGGAATGGCTTTTAATATATTTTTATTGATTTCAAAGAGGAAGGGACAGTGAGAGAAAGAGAGAAACATCAATGAGAGAGAAGCATTGATCAGCTGCTTCCTGCACACACCACACAGGAGATGGAACCCAAAACCTGGGCATGTGCCCTGACCTGGAATCAAACATGACCTGCAGGCTCATAGGTCGACACTCAACCACTGAGCCACGCCAGCCAGGCAGGAATGGTTTATCTTGATCCTCATCTATATATTGAGTGTGCACTCATTCTCTAGCAAAGTACCCAAAAGGGTTGAAACCATGTCTGCACAAAATCCTGCACAAGAATGTGTATAGCAGCTTTATTCACAGTTGCCAAAAGTTGGAAACAACCACGATGTTCTTCAGTCAGTGAGTGGATTATTAAACAGTGTTACATAAATGGAATATTATTCAGTGCTTAAAAAAAAAGTGAGCTATCAAGTCCTGGGAAGACAAGGAGAACCGTTAAGTGCATATTAGCAAGTGAAAAAAGCCAATCTGGAAAAGGCTATACACCCTATAGTTCCAAATATGTAACAATATAAAAAAGGCAAAACCTTAGAGACAGTAAAGATCCATTGCTGTCAGGAGTTGGGACCAGGGGTGAAGGGGGGCACATGAAGACCAGGGGAGCACAGAAACTTTTTAAGGCAGTAAAACTATTCTGTCTGAGACAATAATGGTGGGTACACGTCATGATACATTTGTCAAAACCCACAAAACTGCACAACACAGAGTGAATCCTAATCCTAATGTGAGATATGGGCTGTCATTAATAATAACGTATCAGTATTTGCTCATCAATTATAACAAGTACCTTGCCAAGGGAAAAAGGATACATGGGAACTCTCAATATTTTCTGCTCAATTTTTCTACAGACCATTATAAAAAAACAAAGTATATTAATTTTTTTAAACCACACATATGCAACTGAATATTCAAGTTTAGAGAAAAATAATTTTAATGATAATAAATTTAAAACTTAGAAACTAAGCCCCTTTTTCACCTTTCCCAATCTTGCCTTCCTACCAGAATTGGCACCTCCACAGAGATAGCCAACAGTGGCCAAAGGTACTGAGTTCATGAAAAGGGAAATAGAGAAATCAATGCTTCATTCAAGATTTCAGTCAAACGAGAGGACAAATGGCCTGGAAAGCTATTGGGTTGTGAAATTATAGCATTTAAGAGCTTGCAATTTTACCTACAATTCCCCCAACAGCTGAAATTAATCGGCATCCTTGCTTAGTTTCTCTAAGAAGAATTATTCTAAGATAGCTATAATTGCAAAAGCAATTTCTTGAAATTTCTATCCAGACGACCAATCAAGACTTGAACTTAAAGAATAAAACTGCTCAGCGTTTTGACCAACAAAAGCATAAACTACTATATTCTGAATGGTCATTTTCATGTTAATCTGCTCTCAAAGGATTCTTTCTAAAACATGAGTAATGAAATTTTTAAGCAGTGATAAAATTTCTGATGCAAGAATTTTATCCAGCAGAATAAGTCCTATTGTCAAGAATTTAATAACAACAATTCACACATTTTCCCAAGTCCCTAACATTAAAGTCTATACAATCTGAAAAATTCTGTTAATAAGAACTATATTTGCTGTAATTTGCATACCACGCACTCTTCTTTTTTTAAGTTATATTAAAAAAAAACAACACCTGGTTAAAAAAAAAAGAAGAAGACGAACAATCATGTCTCCACTACCTACAAGACAGCAAGAAAGCATCCAAGGCTTCTTCTGAATAGTTTTGCCAAAATGCAGGCATGCACACACAGGCACAGGTTTTTGTTTTGTTTTGTTTTGTTTTGTTGAGAAAGCTGAAACAGAGAACGAACCACAGGAAGGAGGAAGACGCTCACTCTTTGACAACTCATGAAGCCTTGCTTTCTTCTAGCCCCTCAGAAGCACCAACCTAGTTTTAAGATGTGGAATAAGATAGGGGAGTTCATGCAAAAAGATACTCACTTGTGTGGGGGGGGGCGGGGGGGGGTGGGGGTGGGGTTGGTTTGTTTTGTTTTGTTTTGTTTTTGTTTGAGTTTTGAAATATGAAGACTAACCAGCGCATATTTAAAGTCTGGGAAAACAGCTAAAATGGCATGCGTTTGAGTAACAGGGCTAATTCTTGAGTAATTTTATGACCATCGGTTTCATCTCCAATGACACTTTATTCAGCACTTCCATTCAGGAAGGTTCTGTCACTCCTCAGCAGTAGCCAGCCAAATGTCAGCATGAACTCCATGCTGGAAGCAGTCCCTTTAGAATCAATCACTCAGTGCCTGAGAAGTCCAAGTCCCAGTTAGAGTTAAATGCAAAATCCTGTTAATACAATACATGAAAATACCATTTGCCTATAATAGCTAATATAAAATTAAATTAAAAATAAGTTAAATTAAAATAATCATTTCCAAGATACCAGTTTGTATACGCATCTTCAGTTCTTATACCACAGCAAGAAAAGCCGAGGCAATGACTACTGAACCTCTGAAACGAATGTTTCCTAGCTCTGAATTAGTCCCTCTAAGACAGTGGTTCTCAACCTTCCTAATGCCACGTCCCTTTAATGCAGTTCCTCATGTTGTGGTGACCCCCTAATGCATTAAAGGGACGTGGCATTAGGAAGGTTGAGAACCACTGCTCTAAGAGTACTTGAATTTAACTTTTAAATACAATGATGCTATCGTTTTAGAGGATTTTTAAAGCATTTTACTTAAAGAGATGATTTTCAAATGACTAAAATATTGCCATTGTCTCTCATTTATACAAAAATGTTCCTGGAGTGCTCTAGGGGGGCCCTTCATAAATCTCTATCGCTGAGTTGGAGACACCCTCCATGAAATTAGCAAGCTCAGGCCCAAGTCAGATGATCACTTACATAGTAAACACAATCAGACCTGCAGATGGCTGCATTTCAGTCTGTGAATCAGAGGACGGAGTATAGAAGCAGTCTCCATCTCCCAGCAACACCAGGAAACTCAAGTCACTTCGGCTAAGTATATAAGCTTCAGTTATGTCCATAACCGTACTCTTTATGAATAGGCCTCAAGTGATTCAGATGCTCATTTGGCCCAGAATCTTGAATTGAAGCCAAAATTCCCGCAATGTAGGCTGTTCAACTACAGGTAACCTTTCATGATTTCCTGAGGAGAATTTAATTGCTTATTTGAGCCAAGAAGGGCATAAACTGCAAATCTACCAAAACAACTTAATCAGTAAATACCTGAAATACTGCCAGCAAAGGACAGTTCAATATTTGTGGCCATCTGACGCAAAGCATTACTGTCTATTTTAAATTATTATTATTGCTGTGATTATACCATCAACACCATGTTTCTATCATTATATTATTATCATCATCACCATATCCATTACTTATACTATTAACAAAAAATAACTTATTTTATAGCACTTGACAACCTCATAAACCCAGGAGATGGTTATAGTAGCCATATAGAGCAAAATAGCAAAGTACATTATAATCTCGACTTTTTTAAAGGATACAGGCACTCAGCTTTGTTGAATATCAAGTGGCAAGGGCTTGAAACCCGTTCTTCTCCACATTCACATTCTTTCCGCTATACCAGTCTATCTTTTAAGAGTTACCATTTTGTTGGGATTTATGAGGACAAAGATAGAATTATTGATTATCCAATTGAATCACGGCTCCTCTAAGAGCAATGGATTCCAAAACAATTTTAATGATGTTCCCTACAAATACCGCGTACCTTCTTAGGATGATGCAGCCATCATCACTAATGCTTTGGTTTTTCTCACCTATAAAATAAAGAATCCCAGGAGCTACACCTCACAGGATAGCTCTGTGGATTAGATGAGATCATACATACAAAGCAGGAACTCCAGTGCTCAACTCAAGAGTCCATAAAGAATCAACGTTGTCTGTTGTCATTGTGATTCGTTTTCCAAAACTCAGCTCTAGGCCCGCCTACCACTGTTAACATAAGCCTTTCCTGACAAATCCCATCTCACAAGAACCTCTAGTTACTTTGAATCCCCTTTGTATTTAGGGAAGATTTTGTACTACTTGCTAATAGATGGCCATAAAATGGTTGTTTCGTTCTTTCACATAATTCTGTGTTATTTATTTGAAGAGGAAGGACTGCTTCCCTCTATTTCTTTTTATGTCCCAAAAATGCTGGAAGCACTTGCTATGTGATATCTGTACTGAAATACTGTGCATTCAAAATAACATTTAATGTAATGGGATCATTGGTCCAGGGCATTCAAAATCTGGGAATGTGTGTCCTCTCTGTTCCAGGCCTGTCACCAAGCAGTAACCATCACAGCCTTCATAGGCAATAATATTGTAATAACTATGCAAGCTGATATATGGGTACTAGACTTATCAGAGTAATCCCTTGACAAAGCAGACAGAGAGGTTCCTACACAAGAAACTGCAATGTTGAATGTGACTGTAGTGGAGCCGCCCTCTTCAGTGCCAACAGACCCAACCCTTGGCTGCTGCTCCACAGCTGTGTCCTGTTTTGAAAAGAGTCCCTGGTGGTAGGGACAGCCTCCCCCAAGTTCATGACTCCTCTCAGGAGGTTGACTTGCTCAGAGCCATGTGAGGAGGCAAAAAGCACTGACATGGTGGTTACAGAGCAAAGGGTAGTCTTGCAGGAGAGTAGAGGGTCTTTGAAATGGGTTACATCAGTGGCCTTGAGAGAAACTAAGCGGGCTTAAGGGTCTGATCCTTTGCCTTGATTTGCAACTAGGAAAGCCCAGTCCAGCTCTTGAACGCTCTGCAGGATTAGCTGGGACTTCAGGTACAATTTCATTGCAGGTCCACATCTCTTTCTGCCCAATCCTGTCTTTCTCACTTCTCTGAAGGCTTATCTTCTGATGCAGTCCCCCTCCCCAATAAACCTGCCTGCAACTCTGCCTCCAAGCCTGTTTCCAGAGAACCCAACCTAACATTGTGCTTAAGGAGGACTTTGAAAGGAGGAACAATGAATTAGAGGGACTCAGAAAGGACATCATTTCATGCACTTTTACTAGTTTACTGCTATACCTGGACAGGAAAACAGCAATAAAGAGGAAGAGCAAAGGGACAAAAGTGGTAGCCATTCTGATGAAAACTCGACAAGGTTGACAAATTACTCCTGAGGAGACAGAGGAGTCTAACATAACATGACTCTAGCACACACACAAAAAAAACTGATTTCTGAATGTTGGCCTTCAATGCAATGGGATTATTGATCCAGGGAATTCAAACAGAATTTAGTTTGGTCATGTTGAGTTTCAGATAGCAGCAATACATTCAATAAGAGTTCTATTCTATTAAGGTGTTTGAATTTGGGGGCTAACATAGTCAAGGCTTGAGATGTGGACTGGGAAAACAGCACAGAGAGGTGACAGAGTGAGGAACTTGGGTGAGGAATTGAAAAGAGCCAAGTCCATGGGATTGCAGGATGAGCAAAGAAAATAGAAAGAGGAGGAAGCAGGAGAGGGGACATCAAGACGCCAGATTTAACTAATAAAAATACAGTACAGGCCAGTTGAATATTGCAATGTGTCATACATTTCTTCAGTGGCAGCAACACAGTGTCAAATTACAAAAAAAAGTTAAGGATGACCAAGAATTTGAAAAGGTGATTGATTGGTTTTTGCTAAGTTGAAGTCACTAGTTATCTTTAAGGGAAAACATTCTAATTTTTACTTGAAAAATTCTACATAAGATTAATTGATTCCTATGTGTGAATTACTGTGTTAGACTTTCTTAATTGATTTCTAATCAAATTATTCTTTTACCAAAATTATCTCAAAGGAGGGAATTTCATTGCCCCTTAAGAGAAAGGACAAATGTTAACCATCAGAAATTCTCCTCTGCCTATTGAGGAGAGATTACTATTCCTCAAAAAGCTCAAATCTCTCAAAAGACTGGCTGTCTACATTAATATTATAAATGGCTATTTAAAGCCTTAAAGAAATATCTTCTCTTTCTTCTCTGAGGACCACAAATAGCTTAGAGTGATTCCATAAATTCAGGGGACCCACAGCAATTAAAAAGATGATAGTTTCCTACTTGTTTATTTCTATGAAATTAAAAACAAAATCACACCCACCAGGAAATGAAAAACATAATTCACACTTATTAAGCATGAGTTATATAAAATAAGACTTTAATTTGCAAGGGTGCATTGATGTATCTCTTCATGTGCATGCATACAAAAATGACTGGATCCTGGAAATATCAGCCTTAAAGAAAGCTTACTATATATCCTCGAGTAGGTCACATATACAGAACAAATCACTTCTATTTCTTCCTTGTAAACAAAGAAAAATAAACATAAAAAAAGTATGCAGGCTTGAAAATCTGAGCTCTTGACCATCATCTCAAATTTGCTTTTTCATTATACTTCAACTCCAAAGTATAAAGGCCACGCACTGCCCTCCAACCACACATCAAGCTTTCACTAACAACTCCGTGCACATGCCAAAGCAATACATCACCACACTTAAGGATTTGCTCAGGTGCTTTCTGTAGCCCAGAAGCAATACACCGCTTCATCACATTAATGAAATAATATATCCACATATTTCTTGGGTCAGATTCTTGCTCCAAGCACCATAATTAATGTAATAAAAAGCAGCATATGGAAAGTGTTGGTAATAAATGATATAAATATAAAAAATATTGACTATTTGCTCTTAGCGGATTTTAAGATTTTGTTTTCCTCAAAACCTTTTAGACTGGTGAAGATTTTACTGAAGCCATAAAACAGGACTTACCTCTTAAACAGTGCAGGTAATTTTCCATCTCATGCATAATATTCAGAGTTGAGGAAAAATACTCCTAACATA
Source organism: Lasiurus cinereus (assembly GCA_011751065.1). Lineage (NCBI taxonomy): Eukaryota > Metazoa > Chordata > Mammalia > Chiroptera > Vespertilionidae > Lasiurus > Lasiurus cinereus. The sequence continues at coordinate 20,545,676 of JAAGEH010000307.1, forward strand.
CCAAATTTACTATCATTAGCTTGCTTAGAATAATTTTATTACTTTATTTTTAAAGGTTTAGTAAATCTGAAATTATAATAGGATCAGCTTAATGGCAATGTGTGCAACAATCCTCTACAACAATGCACTACTGAGCTAAAGGTCTGTGGAAATATATGTGTCTACAAGTATACTTTTTCAAGCTGTAGCTGAGTTACCAGAGTTCCCCAATTTTGAAAATTTTCAAGCATTCATTTGAAAACAAAATTATGCAATAAGCATCTGTAGTTCCATATTTTCCCATTTCTCAGTTTGAGTTTTTTTCCCTGATAGAACAACACTTCAAAAATACCAGGTTTTTGTAGTAATTATTCCACCATGTGTGGTATCAGCAAGTTCTGCTATATTAATCACCTTATGAAGAAATAGCAGGGTGTCTAGTATCTGGTTAAACGCTGTTCCAAAAATTTCACTGGTTATGGAGAAGTCCCTGCCAGACAAGTTTCAATTGTTTTCTAATACACTCGTGATCCTGCTAGAGAGGACTGCGTGTGTTAGGCCTCGAGAGGAAATCTGGAGCAGGAGTGGAGTAAGGATCCACAGCTCTGGGCCAACAAGTAGCCAATCACTTAGGGGTGAGTCTTACTCTCTCTGACCCTGCCTCTGGGAGGCAGCATGTCCTAGGGGTAAGGGCTGTGCTGGAGAGTCAGCTGGACCTAGGTCTGAAGCTATCTGGTGGCCAATCCTGTGGGTTTACCATCTGCTGGATAGAATGGGTAAGTGAGGGAGTTACTGTCCCTCTACCCCCATTAACCATCTGCAACATTCCAAATGTATGAACATAATAGGAGAAGGTCCAAACCAACCCTGGAAATCCCTGAGAGTATAGAAATGTATCTCTTCCCACAGAGATTACAATTAAAGGCATTTAGAAAGCAATGTCACAGACCACTGTTTGTGAAATGTCTTTAAAAAATGTTATGCAGGTCATCTTAAATAAACAAACAGAACCATGGAAACTGCCTCAAATCTGGCACAAAAAAAAAAAAATGATGCCCCTACAGAAAAAATAAATCCTGGTCTTCATCAAGAGAATGTGATAATCATAAGTACTTCTGTGAAACCAAGTTGTCATCATTAAAACTGTCCCTGCTGGTTCCCACTCACATGAGCCCTAAACTTCAGGACAGAAGGCAGGAGTGTCAGCTCACAGATGACAGAACCACTGCCAAGTTCTTGCTTATTATTTCCTTTAATTCTTTTTCTTGGGCCCTGTTCAAATGGTTAGGGCTTTTTTTCTTTCTTTTTTTAAGTGCTATTATGAGTTCAATTCTTAGGAGTATACTACTCAGGGATGTGACTGAGATGGCACGGGTCCAAAAAATATAAGTGTCCTACACTAACTTTTCTCTAACTTTCTACTTTTAAACTTTTCCCGTGATAAACTATACGGTGCATTTTCTCCACATATGGTATTAATTTGCTTTTTACAAAACTGAAATGGGAATTACGTGATGGTCTTTTGAAGAGTTCCACCACATTCCAAAATGTCAGAGGAAAATGAGAAATACAGAGAAACCTAAATGACGTATCTTTTTGGCACATCCATCAAGATGAGATACGTTCTGTGGTGAGAGCTGCATTATTAAGATGTGATTCACACCAGATCTCTAACCATCTTCGCTATAGTAATGACTCCCACAACTTTCACTCCAGGCCTAAGCTCTCCTGATCTTGGTAGTTCAAATGGCCTACTCAACTCTCTAGGTCTCAGTCTTTTCTTTTTAAAATGAAGGAACCAGATGACCCAATCACTAAAGTTTCTCTCAGCTAAAAATCCTGATCCAGTGATTTCTACTGGGATATATGGCTATCGCCACAAAGCTATCATATGAAGCATCTATTCAAACACAGACCCTAAAACTACTGCTACTCCTGGCTTCCCTGTTTCTGTAAATGGTTCTATCAACCTCAAACTCACCCTTGGTTAAGATACTCAAATCATTCTCAACTCCTCACTAATCCCCCTTGACCAGACACATTCTTCCTTTTCAGCATCTTGTTCTGTCTCCTCGTTCCTTCAGGGCATTCTCTCATAAAGCTGTGGTCTCTTGGTTTTTTCTTCACCAATTATCCCAGATGCCCTGCCACATTAACAATCCAGCATCAACAATGAAACTTCTGTGACAGAAACAAATGTGAGAGTACTTAAAAAAAAAAAACAGGAACAGTGAACACCAGAACATCTTGAGCAGTGGTTCCCAATGTGGGGCACATGCCTCCCAGGGGGAGAATTTGATTTTTAAGAGGGGCTATTCGAGAATGAGTTGTTAACAGTGAACTTTTTACATTTCTTATGGTTCTAGGGGCCTCATATACAGTATATAAGTATATATTATGACATATTTATGCATTTCAGTTCTCTATTACATGTTTTGAAACTTTACTTACTATTTTTTTCATATAACTTCATATCTTTTTTTTTTTTAACAATTTCTTAGTTATTTCTTCCTCAGTACTTCAACTGTCCTTTCGTTCTTTTATTTTTCTCTTTCATGGATGCCATGTTCTTTGGAAGCTTACTTAGACCAAGTTAATGGCCTTTAAGGCTTCCTCCAGGTGAATAGGAGTTCACTTTTTAAATAATAAGAATTATATTTCACAGGGTAGGCATCAGGATTTTAGAGATTCTTAGGTGGGGCATGATAAAAAAAAATGGTTGGGAACCACTGATGTATAGTTTTCATCAGAAAATGTTAAGGAGCAACCAATACATCCACCATCAAGATCTTTAATTTCCTCTCTGCCAGTCAAACTAGTGATAGGGGTTGGAGGGCGGGGGAGAGGAAGTGATAGTTCCTACCTTAGCTAGCTTCCCTAACAGGCAAGCCTTTCCCTGATCACTTCCCTTGTATGAATCCTATCTGTTATGGTCTGAATGTTGGTGCAAATCCCTACCCTCCACCCACCTAAATTCACATGTTGTAATTCTAACTCCTAAAGGTGATGATATTAGTAGGTGGGGTCTGGGAGAAACCATTAGATTATGAGGTGTTACCTTCAAGAATGGGATTAGTGATCTTTAAAAAGTTCCCACAGAGCCCTGGTCTGTGTGATCAGTGGTTAGACATCTGGCATGCATACCAAAGGCTCACAGATTAGATTCCTGGTCAAGGGCATTTAGCTGGGTTGTGGTTCACTCCATGACGACAGTTCAATGCACGGAAATTGCACCTACTCCTGCTCTTTCCCTCCTGAAATGATGAATGTATGCCACCAGATTGCATTTTTATAAAGCAACTTGTAATAGCTATGATAATTTATATCATGGCAAGCAATTTATATGTAGATTATGAATTCCCAACACTTTTCTAAATTAGTCAAGAAATTTTGAAGGGAAAAGGTGTCATCTTTGGAACAAACACCTAGTTAAAAGACCCCAGTTAAAATCCTAACTTAGCTGTTTACTAGCCAATTGTTTGAAACAACACAATTTATCTCCAGGCCTCAATTCCTCATCTGTAATTTTGAGATGTTGATATCTATATTTACCATAGAATTATTGTCAGAATTAAATGAGAGAACATTTTCAAAAGCTTAGCACAGAAGATATCAAAAAAGACCATGAAGAGTTTTAGTCAGTTATAACCGCCTTCAGATTAGAGCTAGTTACATAATCCTTCTTAAAATGTTTTGAATATAAATTTATCATAGTTCAATTTATATATTTCCAAAAAAATTATATTTCCAAATATAAGAGAACAAAGTGTAATATAAATTTTTTACAAATTTAAAACAGACAAGAAAAAAAGTTACTTTATCTTAAAAACTCTTAACTTTTAAAATTAGACATAAAAAGAAAAGATGATTTTCATAGTTTTTGAAGTCACATATCTAACAGATTGCAAATTTTTTGTTCATATCAATTGGCAAACACCCATCAAATTACTCAGATTTACAAAGAATAACAATTTTATCAATTTCATAAACTTACTTAGAATCAAAGTCTAGACTCATAGATTTTTTTACCTTCCATTTACAAAATTTTTGTCTGTCAATTGTCAAATGCTCAGAAGCGATTCATGTTTATTTCTGCAGTAACAGACATAGAGTGTTATTGGAGGATAAAAGAAATATTTTAAACACAATAAATGTACATCACATTAGAGCATATGTGTATGAAGAATACCAATGATACAATTATTGATCTTTATCTCCATAAAAATTCATGCTGGTACTGTTATTTTAACCATGAAGCACTAAGATCCGATAGTCTAGCTCCTTCATTTCATAGATATGGAAACTGAAGAAAAATATGTTAAGTGACTCACTCATAATCACACACTTAGTAGCACAGTTTCTACAAGAATCAAAATTTTTTACTTATTGTATGATGCTTTCCCACCTTCACTTTCTGCTTCTTAGCAACATTAAAAATAATCTATGTACAACTTTGCTCATATATGTTCCTACTATATGCAATGTAATAGAATAAAAAGAAATGACTTGGAGTTTATTGATTCACTTACTCATTGACTCACATATCAACATGTGTTGAGTGGCTATCATGTGTTAGTCACTGATCTAGACACAGGACAGTAGATCCAAGCTAACTCCATATCTGCACATCATTATTTGTATGACTTTGGTCAAAAATTTCTTTAGATCCCAGCTTCTTAATTACTAAAGTGAAGATAATAGCATCAACCTTCCTCATGATGTTGAAAGATTAAGTGAGATCATGAACTTGAAAGTGCCACGTAAAGTCCCTAATATAGGTACAACTGACTTATTATACAAATTGCATCACGATATAAACAACTGCCACATGAATATCAGACTTCATATTAACACTTCACTTACTATCTTTACCTTCTTATACCTACCTCCACCCTGTAGTCCTTTTCCTAGAATTGGCTCCACTATCTCATTACTCCAGCCAGAATCCTGGAAGTCATTCTGCATACCTCTATCTCTATCAAGCTCCATGCCTAGAAAACACTAAGCTCTACCAGGTGTCCCTCCAAGTTCCTCTCAAACACATTCAACCACCTCTCCCTACTGCCAAGACCTTTTATAGACCTTCATCATTTTTTGCCTTAAGTACCTCAATACCTCTTAGTCCCTATATACTAGCCACATGGCCTGAACTGAAAATAAGAAGATTCAATAAAACTCTGCATGTTGAATGGTGAGAATCCCCCACTATCTGCATCTCCTACCATGATGTGGGCAGCAAATTTAAATCCCCTAGATAGGAGATTAAATAATTCCTTTTGTATAAATTTAAGACTCTTCCAAAGAAAATGACATCTGAGGGGCTTTGAAGAGAAAAAACTGACTAACTCATCCCCATCACCCTACAATGAAGCCCACCAAACAAGAACATTCCCTACCCAAGAACCAAGAGTTTCCAATCATCATATTAGTGTCTCACTCTTAAATGAGCTGTCAATCAAGATCTCAGACAGCTGAAGGATGCTTTCAAAAAGAAAGAGAACAAAACAGACAAGCAAAAAAAAAATGAAACAAAAAGAATACAGAAGAAAATGAAAAGGAATTGAATCACTTATCCTCTAAGAAGGTAAGAGACAATAACCCTTCTTTTTTTGGGGATTTTTCCTTGTGATGCCATCCAAATCTTCTCCTAAATTTTTAATTCTTCTTAATGATGTTTTTATTTCCAAAAGACCTTCATTATTCCATGGCTGTGTCTAGTTTATGGCCTTATCTTTATATTTAATGACTGCCATATCCTAACAATTCTATTAGATATATTAGTATTTATAGTCTTTTACAAATGGGGAAACTGATGTACAGAAAGTTTAACAGACTTTATTACAAGATGATGAAAAACCCACGATACTGCCATTGATAAAAGGCAAACAGAGAGACAGATGGCTGCCCTCTGCTCCTTCCCCAGCACTGTAGTCTGTTCTGTGTGGAAAGAGCTTATGTTCCAGGAACCCCTGGCTTCCCATCTGTGCCCACTTTCTCAATTTGGCTTTCTGGAGTCTGAAAGAGAGAGTCCAGGTCAGGCAAAAGGAGGGAATGAAAGAGCTGACTTCTCTGGCATATTTCCTCTCTCACCAGGAAGGTGTCCAGACATTAGAAATTCAAAAATCATCTTGTCAAGGAAAAGATATTACAACAAATATTTAGGTTCTATTTGATCTTAAAAGCTATGTAATTATTTGTCTTCATAACTGGATTTTTAAAACAGACTTCTGAGAACAGCATAGGATCCCAATCAAAAATTGTATTTTGTCTTGGAACAGATGTATTTGAAATCCTAACAATCAAGACACAGAACTGTGAAAGTAGACTGTTGGCATTTCATATCTACTTCTTAGCTTTGGGGATCTCTATTTTACCAGTTCTCTCTCCTTCCAACCTAACTACCAATTCCTCAGTCATCCTCACTACCCTGCCTGCCATAATCTTTCTCCATACAAGCTATAGCTCATGAGGCCTTCAATCATCCAGGGAAGTCATACTTAAAAAAAAAAAAAAAGTTCTAAACAACAGAGCCTATGTAGAAAAACACAGGAACAAATCAGCCTGAAGAAAGTTAATGCATCCATATGTCGAATATATGTACCCTTAGTAAAAAGAAAGCACTGTAGAGTTTGATCAAAGCCATTATGCAGTCCACTTTTCTCATGAGCTTTCCAAAGTGCAATGCATTTCCCAGTGTCCACTATTACCTACAAATCTCTCTGTGAAACAGAGGAATAAACACACTGGTAGCGGGTGGAATTCATGTCTCCCCAAAACCTATGTCTACTCAGAAGCTTAGAATGTAACCTTACGTATTTGCAAATAGAGTCTTTGCTAAGTTGAAGATGTACAGTAATAAGGTAGGCCATAAGTCCAGCAACTATAATTCCAATAAGAACAGAAAAAAAAAACACAAGGAAGAAGTCCATGTGATGACAGAGAGAAAGATTGTAATGATGCAAAAATAATCCAAGAAACATAAAAGATTGCTGGGAGCCTCCAGAAGCCAGGAAGAGACCAGAGAGGATTCTCCCTAGGTTCCTTCAGAGGGAGCATGTCCTGCCGATACTTTGATTTAGGACTTCCAGCCTCCAGATCTTTTAGAATAAATTTCTGTTCTTTGAAGCCACCAAATTTGCGGTTATTTATACGACAGCCCTTGGAAGGTAAGAGAATACCCCAAATATGAAATGCAAAATATGAAACTCAGACTGGTTAATTACCAATTGAATTACAACTGAGATATCAAAGCTAACATTCAAGCTTCATAAGCAATCGTATCAGACAGCTAAAAGAAAAACAATTGTGTGGTTTAAAAAAGCAACAAAAATAATGAGGCTATGATGTAAGATAGATGTGATGACGAAAATCAAATAGCAGTCAACCAACATTTTTAAGGCTCAATTAAAATCAGCCTTACTTTCTATTTCATATCATTACCAACTTTATAAAGATACTATCAATAGCATAGATAATTTATAAGCCAAACTTACTGTACTATTCAAATATTTAATTATATAATTAAATTATAATTATACAATTAAGAAACAATTAAAGGATCAATCATTCATTTGACTAGCAGTTTGTTTCCACATAAAAAAGATGTTGTCTTTATTAACATCCTCTTGAATTTCTATCTACCTCAACCTTCCTGGGTACTTTAGTTTCTATTAAAAATCTAAAATATTTCGCCAAAATTCTAATTGAATAAACAGTGGGGGAGGATAGGGGTACGTGAAATCTACTGAAGAATAAACCAACAAACACTCAGATTCTGGAAAAGGGTGGAAAGAGGGAGAGAGAGAGGAAAGCTGGGTAAAACATATGGGACTATTGGAACAGGTATTAAAAAGAATGTATTCAAATAATGAGTCCCATACTCTTCAGTTTACCACCATGGGGTTCTTTTTCTTCTCCATGCCTAGACTGTGTCTTAGCTACACTGATGAGCCTGTTTCCTTTATTCTTTTGACCCTGGCTTGCCCTCCATAGATGCCACCCCATGATATTTATTGAAGAATATGCCTGCACTTTCATAAACCAGCTTTCCCCTTACATTCACTCCACCTTCCCCCACAATCTATCTTTTTGGCTTACCTTGATTTAATGGCAATAATGTAATCCTCTGTGTCAAAAAAAAATATGCAGTATAAACTCAAATTTTCCTCTTAAAAATCTCCTTATCATAGCTAGAGTGTGACAGGCCAGATTCAACTTTTAACTCTGCCTCATACTAGCTGTGACCTTCGCTGAATGACTTAGCCTCCCCGTGGCCTACTTTCTTCACCTTAAACTAGAAATAATGAAACTGCACACCTTAAGCCTTTAGTGAGAATTAAGTGAGACTAGGCCCTGTCTGTAAGCACACACTAACTATTGTTGATCGATGTTGTTACTACCATAATTTTAAATTGTTCTCTATTAGAATATATAGATTTCTCATCAAGCATAAATCTTACCTAAGAAAAGCATTAGATATTCAAGAATCCACATAAGGAGCAAACTGGTTCGCCCACTTACATTCCTTGTCTGAGGAAATCTTAGCCTAAAAATATGTTTGGACGTCTAGAATATAATATCACAGAGTAAGAACATATACATTTTTAACCAGCCAGTGTGGCTCAGGGGATTGTGCATCACCGCATGCACCAAGAGATAACTGGTTCGATTCCCAGTCAGAGCACATGCCCAGGTTGCAGGCTGGATCCCCAGTAGGGAGCAGGCAGGCAGCAGCCAACAGATATTTCCCTCTCTCTCTCCCTCTCCTTTCCTCTCTCTCTCTCTAAAAAAAAAAATCAATAAAACTTTTTTTAAAAAAATACACATTTTTAAGTTGTTTTAAAACTCCCTTTCTCCCTTTCAAGCCTATCTCGTGATTCTTTATGAGTACCATTAAAAACCATGACCATATCAAATAAAGACTTTAAATCAAAAGAGAAAAGCTGGCCCTCAGCACTGCTCTTTCATTCTCTAAGCTGCCATCAAAGAAAGAATGAGTTTCAATGCACCTGCACCTGAATGAAGCCATTAAGCACTCTAGCTCTATGAGATGAAATTTAAAGTCCTCCTTTGGACATAAACCTAGGTAAGATTAAGTTTGCTTTCAAGTGTTTACACTTCAGGTGAAGATTATATATTAAAATCTAAATACCTAGGTAAGCTTATAAGTGGCAAGCAGCCACTTGAAAACTACGCTACTGTGCACAGCGCTTTCCTACTTTGAAATCTTCCTGCTATTGACATTTTGTGAATAAGGAAATTGACCAAAACAGCAGAAAAGAGGCTAACTAAAATTCAAGTGTTGCATGGAAATTACACAGGTCATGCTACTCCTTCATCAGTATAAAAATGAACATGTGACAAGCATCTCCCACCTTCATCCTAAATATTTCAAGCTCTACCACTAGCCACACAGAGGAGTTAATGTGCAGATTTCTAGAAGTAGTAATAGCAAATGATTAGGAGCATTGGGATAGCTTTTGTTCCCACACCTAAATAGCAGAAAAATTAAGACTATGAAAGGCAGGAATGAGAAGACAAAAGAGAAACAAATAAACAAAACTGACCCAGAATTTAATTCTTCTCCTTAGCACAGGGTCACTTATATCCATGAAAATCATTCAGAAGTCAGTTGTTATTAGGAAAACCTCAAAGTGTTTTATTCGAAAGAAAATGCAATGTCACTTTGTGATCAGTTCTTCCAGGCTTCAACAATTCCTGTTTCATTCTCTGACCTCCAGAGAAGTCAAACTCATTGGGAAATGAAATCCACAATGCAGAGGTAGACAGTTTCTAAAAGATGACACAAACCAAATCCTGTTCTATAAATAGGGTTACTGGGGTCCAAAACCATTAGGTGGCGTTATGAACTGAATTGTATCCCCTAATGTTCATATGTTGTACTAATTCCAGCACCTCAGACTGTACTTGAAAACAAAATTTTTAGAGGTAATTAAGTTAAAGAGAGGGCCTAGAGTGGTCCCTAATCCATTTTGACTGGTGTCTTTATATAAGAAAAGGAAATTTGGACACAGGTAGGTAGAGAGGGGAGATGATGTGAGAACACAGGAGAAGACAGCCATCTACTAGTATAAGCCAAGGAGTGAGGCTTGAAAAAGATCCTTCCCTTCTGGCCCCTAGAAAGAGGGCCCTAACGTCCTGACCTTGAACTTACAGACTCCAGAACTGTGAGATGATAAAATTTTGTTGTTTTAGCCACTCCATCTGTGGTACTTTGTTACAGTCCGAGCAAACTAACACAGGTGACTTGCCTTATATCGTATGGTGATGAAAAACAAAATCGGGATCAACACCCAGCTTTCCAATATGCATGGCTTTCTACTTCATTACACTGCCCTGCAAGTTAACTCCCTGATTTCACTCAACGTTCTCTCCCACAAACATATACCTGTTCAACTTATTAAGAACCATGATAAAGCCTTTCAGGCGGTGATGACCACCCCCCAACCCCTGCCCACGACAATATGCCTCTCCCTAAGGGTCTCCTGCATCTCTCTCTGGAAGAGAAGAAGAGGAAACAAGAAGTGCCTGGTGCAGAGCCCCAATTCCTACTTCATGGATGTAAAATGCCCAGGATGCTATAAAATCGCCACCGTCTTTAGCCACACACAAACGGTAGTTTTGTGTGTTGGTTGCTCCACTGTTCTCTGTCAGCCAACAGGAGGAAAAGCAAGGCTTACAGAAGGATGCTCCTTTAGAAGGAAGCAGCACTAAAAGCACCTCAAATCAAGATGAGTGGGAAACCATCCCAAAAAACACATTTTGGATACAAAAAAAAAAAAAAAAAGAACCACGATAAATAGATACTATTTAGGCTGAACATTTGTGAGCTACACTCCCACATCACCAACAAGATACTGTCATATACACTGAGTGGCCAGATTATTATGATCTCTGAACGTATAATAATCTGGCGAATCAGTGTATATCCTATATAATGAATGGCTAATATGCAAATGTCCCCCTCAACCAGGAGTTCAACCAACAGGCAGGCCAGCCAACCGCCCATGTCCCCTTCCCCTGGCCAAGGCTGGCCAGACCTCACCCATGTACAAATTCATGTACATATATGTATACACACACACCACACACATACACACACACACACACACACACTCACACACACTGAGTGGCCAAATTACTATGCGTTCAGAGATCAAAATAATCTGGCCACTCAGTGTAGATGTCTGATGAACTCAAAATGCCTAAGACCCAAATCAATTACCCCTCGAAGTTAGTGTGACACTGTTTTGATCTAAGAACAGCTAGGAATAAGATGCAACTCCCTGGACCAGTCATCTAACCTCTCTGAGCCTCCATTCTATATTTATAATATAGATTCTACAAACAATGTAAATTCTATACCAAAAAGAACCTTCAAGGACTAGTGTGACGATGAAATTGAATAACAGCCGCTTCACACTGTAAAGTGTTAAAAGCGGTTCTCCAGGCAGTCAAACTATTTCTCCCTCTGGCATCATATTTTTTCCTCAAACTCAAAACCATTGATATTTTCCTCTTAAATCCTCTATAACCAATAATTCACCTAGCTCTTTCTCTACCCATCATTTTTTGTTGCTGCTTTCCAGTAAATCTGGGTCCTCATAATTTCAAATCTGCACTACTTTGAATGACTGATTTATCAGTCTCCCGGTTCCTTCTGACCTAAACTATATCATATCCTAATATCAGATTTATCTTCTCATACATTCAGCTCAACAGTCTTCAGAGGCTCTCCAACCCACGAAAAATATGGTGACGTTTTATGTAAAGATGATTATTATTTTCAAAAATGTTGTCAAGGTATAGCTATTAATACTGAAACTGAACTTAAAAGTTCCCCCTAATAAAAGATATTTTATAATTTTGGTGTAGAAGTATTATGCAGGAAATAATAAAGCAAAAGAGCAACAGTATTTAATAAAAATTTAAACTTATATGTAACAAGTAACTACACTGTAAAAGAAATTTTTAGGAATGTGTCAGAAAAGAAGAAAACATAACATAAATGATGTTCATATATAAAGGGTATCTATAAGTCAGTAAGAAAAGGCAATAGAAAATGTAGTAAGAGATAGAACAAAGAAATCAAGAAAGAATACAAATTAGTAATAAGATAGTATGATCCACCCTTTTAAAAAAAACTTTATTTTAGTCCTCATTAGATGATATGTTTAGAGAGAGGAAGATGGAGAAGGAGAGAGGGAGAGACAGAAAGAGACATGGAGAGAGGCGGGGAGAGGGAAAGAGAGTTAGGGATAGTGGAGGAAAGAGGAGGGAGGGAGGGAGGGGGAGAGAGGGGGAGAGAGAGAGAGAGAGAAAGATACCGAAACATCGATCGGTTGCCTCCTGTACACAGCCCTGACTGGGGATCAAACCCACAACCCGATTGAGAATTGAACCCACAACCTTTTGATACACGGGAGATGCTCCAACCAATGGAGCCACCGACCAGGGCTGATCCCTCATTTTTAAAAACTTTCCTTAAAAGTCATGACTATAGAGCAATGCTAGGTTACTATGTACCTTAGAAGCTCTGCAAACCAAGGCAGAAATATAAAATTCCTCAGTCAGTTAGTAATCATCTCATCTTCAATACACAGCGGTTTGTTTGACTCCAACACCTGAGTATGCAGCAGGATGGTCTCGTTTTCGTAACAAGACTTGATACTATTACAAGAGGTACTACCTTTAAATTTCAGTTTACACATTCCAGTAAGAGATATAACCATATAAAACTCAGCATATTCAGAGGTGCATAATATTTAAACAGCTTCAGATACCATGCAAACACAAAAGCAAAGATAAGGAGAGAAAATGCCTACCTTCCCTGATAGCTGTAAAAGGTGTACCTTCTTCTTCTTGCAGCCTGATCACCTTCAGAGCTACCAACTTCCCGTTTACCCTGGGGAAAAAAATGAAAGAAAAAATAAGAAGCAAATCCATGAAAATCTGTTCCTGTTACGGTTCTAATTTTCTTCCTTACAATTTATATTTCTGCACTGAAAATGTCAATGACTCAATTATGCCGCCACAACATGATTAATTCCAGTAAGGCTGGGAATTCTGTATCATCATCATAAATATTCACACTTTAAGTACTCCATTTTAAATATCCGCACTTGCAGAGTCTAAAATTTTACTGAAGTTTTCTGATTCACTCCATGTTCCTTCCTTCCAGAAACTAATGCTTAATAAAATCACCATGCTTCATCAATTACTCTCAGATTAAATAAATATCAAGTAGTCAAAATAGCTTTGCTTGTTTCTCCAGTAGCTCCTTTGTTTCTTTTGCTGAAAAATCTTCATTTTCAGTTCTAAACTGAGGTTACTCAACTCCCAAGGACAATTCCTTCTTCTGTCTTCACTTCCTTTTCCTTCCTCCTGGCTCCCTTCCTTCCTCCCTCACCTATCCCTCCTTTTCTCCCCCTATGTCAACATCAACCATTTCTCCCTTCCACAATTTTTTTTCTTACTAGAGAATCCTAAAGTTATATTTGGTCTGATTGTGTTTTATAATACAGTATATCATCAAAATAAAAATTATGAATATTTTACTATTTACAAGGTTACACAAGATCAACCCAAAGCAAATGGTTCTTCCAGATGCATTCTAAATGTGTATCAGCTCTAATTAAAAGTAAGAATGCACTAGGCCAGTGGTCGGCAAACTGCAGCTCGAGAGCCACATATGGCTCTTTGGCCTCTTGAGTGTGGCTCTTCCACAAAATACCACTTGTGGGCACGCACATACAGTGCAATTGAAACTTAGTGGCCCATGCGCAGAAGTCAGTTTTCGGCTCTCAAAAGAAATTTCAATCGTTGTACTGTTGATATTTGGCTCTGTTGACTAATGAGTATGCTAACCACTGTACTAGGCAGATAACTTTTATCCAGTTAATTCTGTTAGCAAAGACATGTATACCTATCTTAATATTCTAGTTAATTGTTCTACTTTCTATCTCTATGGAGCCTAGCAGCATATTTTGTTAATTAAAATAGGTAAAACATGCACACACTAAAAATTTTGTAAGATACAAGAAAGTATTTGATGAAAAGGAAATCTCTCTGCCACACCCTCCCTCACAGCCACCCAGCTCCCATTCTCTGAGGTTACCACTTACCGTTACACACACACACACACACACACACACACACACACACACACGTTAAATCACACACATATACACAGAATATACATACACAAATGGTAATTTGCATACAGTATAGTTTTTATCAGTTAACAAATTCATGGAAAATTTTATCTTGCTTTTTAAAAAACACAGGGTGTTCCTTTGCATGACTGATATATACTTAATTTAGTCCCTACTGATGGGCATTTGGCACATTCCCAACATTTTGCTACTAAAACATGATGCGCTAAATATTCCTGGACATGTAATTTTATCTATGCAAAAATAGGTCTGTAAGGTAAATTCCTAAAAATAAAATTGCAAGATCAAAATGTATGTGCCTTTCTAAATTCTAATTCTTATGAATGTTGGGAAATTATCCTGCATGGAGTTTATACCAATTTGCATTCCCTACAGCAAATGATGAGAGCTTCTGTTTCCCTCCTCCTCCCCCTAGCCTTTGTTATCAACCCTTAAATTTGCCAATCTGGTAGATGAAAATTGGTTTTTCATTGCAATTTAAATTGCAACTAAGACTCTTTCAAGGTTATAGAACTAGAGAAGTAGAATTGAGTCTGAAATAAAGAATTTGAATGTCTCTTAAAGAACTGAATCCATTAGATATGTTTTTGCTCAAAAAGCTGCCACAGACATGAAACTCAAAAGGCTAAGGCATTTATCATTTATATTCTATTGGCATTCCTCATGAAACTCACTGTGGGAATACATTATGCGTTACAGTAATCAAATAAGGAGATCCTATAAGGTCCCATGATGTGCCATCTACATGGTGTTTACTTCTCCTTGTGTTTCAGCTGGAAGGTCAAACCTGCTGCTTTTCTGCCCTGCACATCTCCTCTGTGAGTACATCCCTTAAGTGTTCTCACCCTAATTGTGTTCCAGATACTCAGGTGCAGGCAGAACATTAATATGCACATGTGGTTTAACTGGAGACTATACCTTGTGCTCTTCACTTTGTCCTTTAGGACTAAGGCAATGGTCGTCAAACTCATTAGTCAACAGAGCCAAATATCAACAGTACAATGACTGAAATTTCTTTTGAGAGCCAAATTTTTTAAACTTAAACTTCTTCTAACACCACTTCTTCCAAATAGACTCGCCCAGGCCGTGGTATTTTGTGGAAGAGCCACACTCAAGGGGGCAAAGAGCCACATGTAGCTAGCGAGCCGCAGTTTGCCGACCACGGGACTAAGGGAGACCTTTGGGATGCAGTCAGTGCTGACAGCTGCACAGATTTTTCTCAGCCCAGTTGAGCTCATCACTAGTTCCCCAAGGAGGCAGTAACTGATTCCAGGAATTGCTTGGAATTTTCCCCTCATTTGCTGATATTTTCCCCTTGCCCATAAAACACACACACAACCTTCTTCCCACAAAGCTTCCCCATATCCCTTGAGATTGTTAACTTATATGTATCATAAACTGAATTCTGGGATACAGGGAATTCATGTTTTTGAAGGTTATATAATTAACCACACTCTCAGACCATGAAGCTATGACTGTCTTGTAATTCACTGGAAAGAGAGTAAACCTTTAACTGAGCCAAAATTCATTTTAAATACAGCTAAAAATGGAGCACTTTTAACCTCATAGACTAATGTGCATTATTTCTGTAGTGAAAAATATTTCTGAACGTATTTTCTATGATAACTGCATAAAAGAACAAAGATGTAACCCTGACTGCTATGGCTCAGTTGACTGGAGCATGGTTCTGTATACTGAAAGCTTTTGTGTTTGATTCCTGGGCAGGGTATATACAGAGGTTGTGGGTTCATCCCTAATCAGGCATGTACAGAAAGCAGTCAATCAATATCGATGTCTGTCTGTCTCTCTCTTCCTCTCCCTCTCCCTCCACTTCCTCCAAAATCAACAAGCATATCCTTGAGTGAGGATTTAAAAAAAAAAGAAGAACAAGATCCAGGTTAATGGGATTCTGATTCTGAAGCATAGTTCTCCTTAAACCTCCAAGTATTAATTTATTATAGTTATGATCATCACAATAGTTAGAGACAGTGAAATTTGGGGTTATAGCATATGATATTAAGATTTGTACCAGATTATTAGCTCCAGGAGAGAAGGAACTTTTTCTGTTTTTTTCATTGTCATGTCCCCAGTGCCTAAAACTTTGTGGAAAAGAATAGACTCTCAAAAATACTTTTTTGAATAAATACTAATAATGTTAATATACTGAGATCTCCTTCCTTATACCTGCAAATTAACTCAAGAATGAAGTGTGAAAATCATTGTTCAATATCACTAATCATCAGGGAAATACGAATCAAAACAACAAGTCACTTCACACGTTAGAATGCCTATCATCAAGAAGACCAGAGACAATGGATGCCAGAGAGAATGGGGCAAAAAAGGAACTTTTGTACATTATAAAGGGAATGTATATTGTCCAACCACTATTTAGAGGTTTCTCAAAATATTAAAAATAGATAAGCCATAGGATCCAGTAATTTCCACTTCTGGATATGTACCCAAAGGAAATGAAAAGATTTTGACAAGATACATGCACTTTCATGTTTATCATAGCATTGTTTACAATAGCCATGATATAGAAACAACCCAAATGCACATCAACGAATGAATGGATAAAAAAGTAGTATATATACACAATAGAATATTATTTGGGGATGAGGAGAAAGATATCCTCCATTTGCAAAATCATGGATGGACCTTGAACATGTTGTTCTAAGCGAGCTAAGTCAGAGAGAAAAACACAAGTACTATAAAATATCACTTATATGTGAAATCTAAAAAAGTTAAACCCATAATAAAAGAGAGAGTAAAATGGTGGTTAATAGAGGATTGGGGGGAGAGTGATAGATAAGAGTAATGGTTTTTAAGAATGCAAACATGTAATAAACCACAAACAAGCCATAGAAATCTATTGCCCAATATAATGAATATAGACAATAACATACTATACTTATATAACATATAATGTGATAAATATCACTACATCAGCAATCATATTGCAATTGATAAACATATTAAAGCAACAGGCTGTATACCGTAAACTTATACAATATTACAGGTCAGATTTATCCAAACAGAAAAAAACTATTGCTTTAAAAATTTTCAGAAATCTCACATTTTTCTAAAGTTTTCACATCTCTCATGTTTTCTTTTTTCAAATTAAAGATGCAGTGTCTTTGTTTCTGATGCATGTAGATATGGAAATTTTTCATTTCCTTAAAGTTTTAGAATTTATAGAATGCTTTGTTAATTAACTTTTTTGTACCCAACAGATATGTTTCAAAACTCTCACTATTCTTTAATAAGATGAGCCCAGATCACTGTATCCTCCTCTTCTCCAACTGCTTGATTGGTTTCCCACTAAGAATCATATTATCAAATTGCTTTTTTCTTAATTAGTTTTTCTCTACATGTCTAGACTCTCACCAACTACTGAATCATTCAATCACTTAAAATGCTATTGTTAGTCACGGGTTCCACTTTTGGAAAAGGTATTTTTTGGGGGGAAATTACGAATTTCTAATTTTCTAAAGATTTTTATGCATATATTTCTTTAAACTTTAGTATGGACTGAAATTCTAAATTACTACTTTAACAAAATACCAATTTTTAAAAAGAAGAAGGCTGTATGAAAAATAAACTAAACATTGTACCTAATAATTACCGATTTAAGCTATTTTATTAAAGATTAAAAACATAGGCTTCAAACACTGACTTACGTTCTTCAGAATAATTACAAAATTCAAATTGAATCAATAAATTAGAGCTGTTTACAGGAAAACATGGAAGATTCCTCTTTAACAAGTCCTATTAATTAAATCAAAAGCTAATGAACAGAAGGCAATCAAGGCTTGATTGGCAATCAAGACGTAAATCAGGTAAATAACGTGGCTAAAAATAAGTGCTTTAAATTGTGTTGCTTTCACCACAGAATATTCTATTACCGAAAACTGACAGGTTGTGTCTAATTGTTCTAAGCTCTACAGGAAGCCATTTTAATTTCAGAGATTTTCTTGACTTTCTCATTCTTCTAACAGCTGCCATTCCCAGCTTGGTCTCACTGTGACACTTACTTCAGGATGAATGACTCACTGCTTGAGTCTGCCTGTCAAACTGGACGAGCTGTCAAGTGCAGCGAGAGGGAGAGCCTGAGGAATGCCCGCACACGCACGGAGCTATCCCTGCAGAGATAGGACACTGGGTATCCCAGCAGAGCCATGCTCTAGTGGATCCAGCTCTCAGAATGGTTCTAATCACAAATGTACATCTCTGCCAACTTCAGAACTCTACCCACAGTCCTGTGTACCCTATGTTCGTAAATAACACAATTCTCTGTGAGAGGGAAGCTCTGACGACCAACAGCCTATTCATTTTTGCATGCATTGCTTCACTGGTTCATTCACATTCCGTGACACCTGCAAAGGAAAACTTAGGTTAGCTCAAGGTAAATTTCCCAGGTTCAAAAGATGAGGCAGAAAGAGCATGTCACTACAGGCGAGCAATTCTCAAAGGAAAGCCTGAAGATTTTCTATTTCATTAGTTACCTGAAATTAATAGGATAACAGTATAATAAAACAAAATTACAAATATTATCCAGGTCATCTCTGAAAATAGTGTCCATGTGCTAACACTGAGAAGAAATTATGTCTGGAGGATATAAAGGAAATTAAGTCAATATACCTAAAAGAAATTTAATATACTCCTGGAAATTTAATATATTCTTCCTTGCTCTTCCATTATGATTCTGTCTCAAGAGAAACTGCTAAGGAAAATAATACTGAGTTCAGGCAGCTACAATGCTTTTGTTTCCTTACTGCATTAATTTAGAAGCAATAGAAGGAAAAATAGGTATTACTAGGGGAGTGATAATGAAAAGATGGGGTATTTCAAGGACAATACTTTAGACCAAATTTATAATTTTTTGGCAAAGCCATTATAATATTTTAAAAGTTTTACTATTAGCACTTCTTTTATTAATTCCTTAAGACACAAGTTAAAATGCTAATCATCCTGTATTACATACATACTTTAAAAAATGAAAAACTTAAGTATCCATAGCCTTACTATCCCCATAAAATTCAATTTTTATTCACATGTAAATGAAAATCATTTCTGTGCTATTTAACCTTTGCTATTCTGAAATATCCTAAAAGTGCTATTATACTTTATCCCCAGAAAATAAATTAGAATTTCAAGGTAAGTTGTCAGTAAGTACACCTCATCCTAATTGTTACCAAAATACTATAGAGAGAAGGGGAAGGGGACTAATGCTATTTCTGTTAAATTTAACACCCAAAGATTAATAATAAAATAGTGTAATGGCTATTTATTAGGAAGTACCCAACAGTACAAAAAGTCTGAAGATATAATACAATGAGAAAAGGGTATGCTCAGATAACAATTATTACATACAAAAGAAATGATGACTGCTAAAGCATAATTCATCACTACCAATGTTTTACAAGCTCATGACACTTTGAAACATAACATTAGAGTGACATACAATGTTCATGGGGGAAAACAGAATTATGTACATTTCAATCATTTTAAACTAGCCAACTTTGCTCCTTTCCAAAAATGAAATCTGCCAATGAAGAATGTGAGAGTCCTATTACCTTGCAAGTAAAGAAACCTCAGTGATCATTCAGACTTCTGAGCAGACAAAAAGATCCTTCCAGGCTTGATTGTCTATCTTAATCCTCTAACTGCCTAGAAAAAAAAGTAGCCCCCAGAGGACTGATGAAACTCACATTCCCCTAGGGCCTAGAATACCACCAAATGATTTAGTTCTTCATTTCATTGAGCCAAAAGTTTCTTCCTGTAATTTCCATTCTGTGATTCAAGTTCTGACTCCACAAAGACTAAACTAAATATTCTACAAAACAGACCTTCACTTACTTGTTAATATCCTGCCCCTCATTCAACAAATATTCATTGAGAGACAATGATTCTGTGTTTGGAATTAGGAGGAACAACACAGACATGGTTGGTCCTTGCACTTACATCTCACCAGGGAGACAGACATAATGCAAACTACAAAGAGGCTTAAATGCGTCAAAGGGAGGCAGGCAGGAGGCTCCCACTCATCCATGAGGCAATTTAAGTATCAAAAAATAATACCTTGATAGAAAGGTATCAAAAAGATCAACCAAAGGACTTGTATGCATGCATATTAGCCTAACCAAGGGACACAGACATCAGGGGGTTGAGGGCATGAATGGGGGGGCATGAGTGCAATGGGGCATAAGGACAAATACGCAATACTTTAATCAATAAAAAAAAAAGAAGAAATATGACTAAAAAAAAATGTTTAAGTCCAGAAGTTTATAATGAGACTTAGAAAACTCACCAGGAGAATCCAAGATGGCGGCATAGGTGAACACCTACACTGCTGTCTCGCACAACAATTTCAAAAGTACAACTAAAAGACAGAACGGACATCATCCAGAACCACAGGAAAGCTGGCTGAGTGGAAGTTCTACAACTAGAAGGAAAGAGAGGGGCTCACAGAGACCCAGAGGAGCTGCAAAAAGCTGAGGTACAGAGACGCGCGCGCTGAGAGAGTGGGTGCCGGAGTGCCTGGCTGGCTTTCTCTGGCGGGAGGGAAACGGAGACTCCCAACAGCATTGAACCCCTTATCCTACGACACTAAACCCCAGATCCAGCCGAAACTCATACAAGGTGAGTTTGGACTGTGAAAAGGGAGAGGTGCACGGAAATTTAGGGGAGCCACAAAAGATCAAAGGCCTGGTGGGAGGACAGACTGCTGATTGTGCTGCTGGCTTTCAAGAGTGGGCAGGAGACAGACCCTCCCAACTGCGCCACTTCTGACTCCACTAAGCCCCTGTTTCGGGCGAAATCCTGTGGACCTAGACTCGTGTGGTCCTGGTGCGCAGGGGGAGCTGGAAAGGCAGCGGTTAGAGGCGCTGTGGGTGCACGTGCGCACAAGGACCGCTCCAGCCATTACCCAGTCACATGAGACTCAGGGGCCGTGGAGGGCGGGGCCGACTGGAAGGCAAGGCGGTGCCTTAAGCCCTGAGACTCCACCCATCCCAAGCTCAACAGGGGCTTCTGAGGCTTTGCACGTCTGGCATTATCCAACACAGAAGTTTCCCCGACATAGTGAAAATGCCGAGACAAGGGAAGGGATCACAAACAAAAGAAATGGAGGGAAAAAAACGACTGGATATAGAGTTCAAAACCACGCTTATAAGGCTTTTCAAGAATATGCTAGAAAAGATGGATAAATTTATCAAGTCCCAAGAGGAGATGAAAAAGGACCAACTAGAGATGGTAAAGGTCCAACTAAAGATGAAAAAGGACCAACTAGAAATTAAACATTCACTGACTGAAATAAAAAATATTATACAGAGTCCTAACAGCAGACTAGAGAAAGGCAAGAATCAAGTCAAAAATTTGAAATATAAAGAAGCAGAAAACACTCAACTGGAAAAGCAAGAAGAGAAAAGAATCCAAAAATGTGAAGATAATGTAAGGAGACTCTGGGACAGCTTCAAATGTACCAACATCAGAATTGTGGGAGTGCCAGAAGAGAGAGAGCAAGATACTGAAAACCTATTTAAAGAAATAATGACGGAAAACTTCCCACATCTGGTGAAAGAAATAGACTTACACGTCCAGGAAGCACACAGAACCCCATATAAAAGGAATCCAAAGAGGACCACACCAAGACACATCATAATTAAAATACCAAAAGCAAGAGACAAAGAGAGAATATTAAAAGCAGCAAGAGAAAAACAGTTCATTACCTACAAGGGAGCACCCATACGACTGTCAGCTGATTTATCAACAGAAACGATGCAGGCCAGGTGGGAGTGGCAAGAAATATTCAACGTGATGAATAGCAAGAACCTACAACCAAGAATAATCTATCCAGCAAAGCTATCATTCAGAATTGAAGGGCAGATAAAGAGCTTCACAGATAAGAAAAAGCTAAAGGAGTTCATCAACTCCAAACCAGTATTATATGAAATGCTGAAAGGTACTCTTTAAGAAGAGGAAGAAGAAAAAGATTAAAGTCAAAAAATTATGAACAACAAATACGTATCTATCAACAAGTGAATCTAAAAATTAAGTGAATTAAAAATTTGATCAACAGAATAAACTGGTGAATATACTAGAATCAGGAGCATTGAAAGGGAGTGGACTGATAATTCTCAGGGGGAAAGGGGTGAGGGGTATACAGGGAGAGACTGGACAAAAATCATACACCTATGGATGAGGTCAATGGGAGGGAGGGAAGGATGGGAGCTGGGTGGAGGGGTGCTATGGAGGGGAAAAAAACACAAATGTAATAATCTGAATAATAAAGATTTAATTAAAATAAAAAAAAAAGAAAACTCACCAGTTACATTTAGAGGGTGCTATAAAATCATTCTTTAGTTTAAAAACTGTCAAATATAGAGAATATATCAAACATTTATCTTTCTTTCATATATTTTCATATACACTATATCCCAGTATAACCAGCTTGTTGATATGTGAAAGTTTCTCTTTAGAGATGCAGTAGAACCCCAGTGCACAAAATTCGTGCATGGGTAGGGTCCCTAGGCCTGGCTTGCAATCAGGGCTCATCTTTCCCAGCTGCTGACAGCCACCCCGGTTCCTGGTTCCCAGTTTTCCATCAGGACATCAGATCCTGCTGTATAAAGAGGTTGGCCTGTGGCCTGGGGGCAGCTCCTGCATTGAGCATCTGTCCCCTGGTGGTTAGTGTGTCATAGCGAACCAGTCGTTCCACTGTCAGGTCAATTTGCATATTATGCTTTTATTTATATATATATATATATAATATATATATATATATATGGAGGGAGGAGGTGGTGGTGGTAGTTTTTAATACTATGTTTTTATTGATTTCAGAAGGAGGTAGGGAGACAACAAGAGAGACAGAAACATCAAAGATGCAAGAGAATTATTGATCAGCTGCTTCTTACAGACTCCCTACTGGGTATTAAGCCAGAAACCCAGGCATGTGCTCTAATGGGGAATTGAACCATGACCTCCTGGTTCATAGGTCCCAGACTTAGATCCTCCCATTCTGGGTAAAGCAATTAGTCACATGCATGCAGCCTTTGAGGAAATTACTTGCCAAAGAGGAAATAAGAAAGGATTGAACTAAAATGCATGAATAAACAGATGTAAGATTATTTTTCAAAGTAAGGCAAAGTTATCCAAGACAAAGAATGCTAACCCAGGAGTAGGCACAAAGCATGGGAAAGATGCCAGGACACCACAGATGGAAGGTAGCTGAGTACATATACTCCTGGAAGTACTAGAAAAGGGCCAACTGTATTTGATGAGAGGGGAGGGTTCCATAAAAAAAGAAAATAAAATGTACTCTACAATGAGGAGTTTTCACAGCTTGATATTTCACATGGTGAGATTTGAAACTTACTGTGTTACTTAGTTCTAGACATTTTCATCCATAACATACAACAGTTTATATCCCTAAACATGCAAGCACTCATTGACACTAAAAACTAAGAATGAAGAAATGGCGTAAGGATAAAGGGAAAAAAATGATTTGGGGGGTCATGAGTGGGTGGCTCAGTTGTTTGGAGCATCATCCCATACACGAAAAGGTTGCAGGTTTGATTCCCAGTCAGGGCATATACCTGGGTTGCAGGTTTGATCCCTGGTGGAGCGCATACAGGGGGCAACTGGTGTTTCTCTCTCACATGGATGTTTCTATTTCTCTCTCTTTCTCTAAACAAACAAAATCAATAAAAAGATAACCTCAGGTGAGAACTAAAAAAAAGAAGTTGGAGATATTTTTGGTTTTGTTTTTTCCCTGGTCCCCCTTTCAAGCACACTTGTCGGGAGAAACATATGAGTTCTTTGAAATGGCTGCCTTTTACATTTCTAGAGAAATCAAATTTTCTCCTTCTGAGGTCAAGTTGCCACTTCAGGTAGATTTTTATCTCCAGTAGCTTTTTTCCCATAGAAAAGGTTTCACAAAAGCAGAAAAAGAATGGGTTACTTCTGGATGGTACTATTACTGTTTCCCCTCTCTTAGGTTACTTATACCAGATGGGCCTCAGCTTACAAGGCGCAACTTAAGTTTTGATTTTATGATAGTGCAAAAGTTATATGCATTCAGTAGAAACCATACTTCAAATTCTGAATTTTGATCTTTTCCCAGGCTAGCAATATGTACTAGAATATTCTCTAGTGATGCTGTGGCAGGGATATGACTTTGCCAAGTATAGGTTAATGTAAGTGCTATGATCACTTTAAAGTAGGCTAGCTAAGCTATGATGTTTTGTAGGTTAGGTGTATTAAATGTATTTTCAACCTAAAATATTTTATACTTATGATGAATTTACTGATATGTAATCCCATGATAAGTTGAGACGCATCTATATTTTCTGCCAAATTTTTACGTACTATACTTCATACTGTATCTAAACACAAAAATCAAATCCACTCATTCATAGTTTTCTTTTTGAAAAGCCTAATTACAGCATCACAATCAGAGTAAGTCAACACATGAGCTGGGAATAAAGAAAAGACAATCAATTCTGATGGTGAACCATAACATTTCAAGCTTCCTAGTTCCCAGTCTCTAATAGGCTCATGAATGATCCCTCTTTCCTAATACAGGCAAACATGTTCAGCATCATAAGAGAGAAGTCAAGTGTCTACTTTCAGGAAAAAGACTATCTCCAAGAAGTTAAGTGAAATGCACCAGGAAACACATTCCGATTCACCATGAGGCTCTGAGCAGTCTCCACTCACTCACTGCCAAGTACTATGAATCTCTGATCTTGCACGTTTCTATGCAAACATAGCCACACAAGATTAAATGAAGTTTGGAACAGCAGGACAAAACAATTAAAGCAACCCCGGAGAGCCATTAAGTCAGGAGTATTCAGAGTTCAGATTATCCTCAACCCAATTCCAATAAAGATACACATGCCTGCACACAAACGCACAGGTCAAGTTTATGTGATAATCAGAATAGAAAGCTAGTATTTTCTTTTGGGGGTTTGGCTGAAAAGGCCCATGGAGAACCAACAAATAAAATTATTATAAATACACAGTAACTTATTTACACTCTCACTTAATCCCTGTAGCACCTCTATGTGATAGATACATTATTAACTCCACTTTATTAAGAAACTGAGGCACAGATCTAACAACTAGAAGCAACAAATCCACAATTTAGACCTAGGGGGTCCAACTCCAGAGCCCATACTCGTAAGAACTGTGTGTGGTGGCAATAATTAAAGCATCAACGGCAGAAGAAAGGCATGTGGTCCACACACTCATACTGGTCCTGCCTTCCACAGAGGCCCTCTGCTTACCCCAGTGCATGTCCTATTCAAATTATTTACTCCCAAAGCAATGTAATTTGATTTCTCACAATATTTTACAAATTTCAAAATAAGTCAATATATTTTAGAGTGGATTAAGTAATTATTATCCTGATTATAAAAGTAATATGTATTTATGGAAGAATAGTTGGAAATACAGAAATATTTCAATATCAATAATAATGCCACTGTTCAGAGATAAGTCCTTCAACACGTATATATCTTCTCGAGTTTTTTTTCTATATGTAGATTTTTCTTAATGGCATCCTACTTTTATATTTGGTCGCCTACTTTTTTGTTTGGGCTTAACAATATATCCTTTTACTGCATGGGCTAAGATAAGAGCCCTGGGAGCATCAAATTCAAACAAGGCCACATTTGCTTTTTAAGGAAAATGGCCTCAGTGCTTTCTTTTTCTTTTTCATACATATTATATTGATTTTTTACAGAGAGGAAGGGAGAGGGATAGAGAGTTAGAAACATTGATGAGAGAGAAACCTCGATCAGCTGCCTCCTGCACACTCCCCACTGGGTATGTGCCTGCAACCAAGGTTCATGCTCTTGATCGTAATAGAACCTGGGACCCTTGAGTCTGCAGGCCAAAGCTCTATCCACTGAGCCAACCTGGTTAGGACCCCAGTGCTTTCTTTCTTAAAATTTCATGACTCCTGCACTTTGATTTATTGGGGAATGCAACCCTGTTAGACAAATAAATAAAAGCCTGTGTGAACCTGACAACCACCTGGGGGCAGGACCTATGGGGCAATGCCACCTAGTGAACCCAGTTAGAATTCAGTCTAATGGGTGTGCTCCATACCCAGGGACAGACAACAGCCAGTCAACTCATCTCCAGGACAATAGGCTACAAACCAAATACATGATCTCAGACTTCAAGAACTGAAACTCACAGTAATCAAATGTTAGTTGAGGAAAGAAGTTCCTATGATCCAACTACAAATCCCTATTCCTAAGGACTAACTGTCAAAGCCTGTTCTCGTCACACTTAAAGAGCCTAATCAGAGAATTTCTAACCAATTCTCCACTCATTACAAAGTTAGAACTTATCAGTTAAGACTCTACTAATAGTACTGTGACAGGTTCTGAGAATAAGATACATAAAGTTGACCCTTGAACAACACAGATTTGTATTGCACAGGTCCCCTTATATGAAGATATTTTTTTTCAATTGAGCTCAGTCAAATGACCTGCACAGTTCAAACATACACTATTCAAGGGTTGAGTATGCAGGGAGCGAACTGCAGTTGTAAGTGGGCTGGGAATTAGTCACCCCAGCCTTTGCATTGTTCAAAGGTCAACTGTACATATAAGAGTAAACTATATATATTACTGTACATATATATGGAAATAAGTTACATACATGTGGGGAAGTAGATACAAAGCAAAGCAGTAAGTGAATCATGAAAAATAAGAAAAATGGGAGAAACCAAGATGGCAACATAGGTAAACACCTAAACTGCTGCCTCGCACAACAATTTCAAAATTACAGCTAAAACACAGAACAGACATCATCCAGAACCACAGGAAAGCTGGCTGAGTGGAAATTCTACAACTAGACGAAAAGAGAGGGGCTCACAGAGATGCAGAGGAGCTGCAAAAAGCTGAGGTACGGAGACATGTGCGTGGAGAGGACGGGCGGCGGGGTGCCTGGCTGGCTTCTTCTAGCATGAAGACGGAAACTCCCAACTGCACTGAACCCCAGTTCCAGGTGAGACTCACATGGTGGGGAGTCTGAACTGTTGTGAAAAGGGAGGAGTGCACAGAAATTTAGGGGAGTCACAAAAGGTCTGGAGGCGCCCGCAAGTGAGCACAGAGAGGACTGATTTCTGATTGTGCTGCTGGCTTTCTGTAGCAGGAAGAAGACAGAACCTCCCAACTGTGCTGAACTCCAGTTCTGACTGCACTGAAACCCAGTGTCAGGAGAGACCCTGGGGACAGAAACTCAGGGTAGCAGTCTAGAGGTGCGCAAGTGCGAGTGCATGCAGAGAGGATTGCAGCCATTACTGAGGGACACTGAGACCCAGAGACTGTGTAGGGCAGGGCTGACAGGGAAGCCAAGGTTGTCTGCTCAGCCCTGAGACTCTGCCCATCCAAGCTAAACACAGAGGCTTCTGCAATTTTGCAAGTCTTGTATCATCAGGCTGACTCCAGCACAGATGTTTTCTTGGCATAGACACAGCTGATCCTCACAACCAGTTTGGCTTGGAGGTCAATTCCCTCCAGTGATACCAACCACAATTAAGACTTAACGACAACAAGGCTGTATACACAGTCCACAAAAGGGTGAACCAAGAGAGTTCACCTCAGGTAACTGGGGAGGCGGAGCTACTGGGCCATATAGGACAACTAGCACCCAAAGCTACTCATCCAACTCAGGAAAGCAGCAAAAATGTAGAGACAAAGGAACAGATCACAAACAAAAGAAATGGAGGAAAACAAACAACTGGATATAGAGTTCAAAACCATAGTTATAAGGTTTTTCAAGAATATCCTAAAAAAAAAATGGATAAATTTAGTAAGACCCTTGAGGATATGAAAAAGGACCAACTAGAAATTAAACATACACTAACTGAAATAAAAAATATTATACAGAGACCTATTATACAGAGACCTAACAGCAAACTAGAGGAACACAAGAATAAAGTCAAAGATTTGAAATACAAAGAAACAGAAAACACTCAACTGGAAAAGAAAAAAGAAAAAAAAAATCCAAAAATGTGTAAGGAGCCTCTGGGACAATTTCAAGTGTACTAACATCAGAATTATGGGGTGTCAGAAGAAGAGAGAAAGAGAGAGAGCAAGATACTGAAAATCTTTTTAATGGGAAATAATGATAGAAAACTTCCCTCATCTGGTGAAAGAAATAGACTTACAAGTCCCAGAAGCACAGAGAACCCCAAACCAAGAGAATCCAAAGAGGACCACATCAAGACACATCATAATTAAAATACCAAGAGCAAAAGACAAAGAGAGAATATTAAAAGCAGCAAGAGAAAAATAGTTAATTACCTGCAAGGGAGCACCCATATGATTGCTCAACAGAAACTATGCAGGCCAGATGGGAGTTCAAGAAATATTCAAAGTGATAAGTAGCAAGAACCTATAACCAAGATTACTCTACCCAGCAAAGCTATCATTGACAATTGAAGGGCAAATAAAGAGCTTCACAGATAAGAAAAAACTAAAGGAATTTATCAACACCACACCAGTATTATATTAAATGCTGAAAGGTACTCTTTAAGAAGAGGAAGAAGAAGAAAAAGGGAAAGATAAAAATTATGAACAACAAATACTTATCTATCAATAAGTGAATCTAAAAATCAAGTGAATTAAAACTCTGATGAACAGAATAAACTGGTGAATATAATAGAATCAGGGGCACAGAAAGGGAGTAAACTGACAATTCTCAGGAGGAAAAGGGTGAGGGTGGTGCAGGGAGACTGGACAAAAATCATACACCTATGGAAGAGGACAATGGGAGGTAGAGGTAAGTGCACAGAGAGGGATGGGAGCTGGGTGGAGGGGAGCTATTGGAAGGCAGAAGGAAGATGAAAAATTTTAATAATCTGAACAATAAAGATTTATTAAATCAAAAAATAATAAATTAAAATAAATAAAATAAAACAAAAAAAGTATTCTGATATTTGTAAAAACAGTAAGGATTTATTCAAGACTATTGCAATAGGGGAGAGAAAAGTAAGGTTCACCTCTAGATACAACAAAAAAAGTAGAGATTTATAGTCAAGGAGCAGGTTTGTGGGTCACTGTGAATAGAAAATTAATAAGAGGAGGCATCAAAAGTAGGAGTAATTTTTGCTAAACTGATCAAACAGGATTCTTGCTGAGGGCAAACCAGAGTGATCAGAGGACGGGGGGTTAAATTGGCTTAGCTTTTTTCTTATTGAAAAGGAGGTATCCAGACCTGGCAAGGAGCAGCGGGGAAGATTGGGGAAGGAGGTAGTTGGCAAAGTCAAGACCAAGTCAAGAGGAGGGCTTAGAGAAGCATAACTAAAGTTTAGTCAGAGACCAGGAAAGTCTCATAGTGTGAGTGAAACTTGACTTGGAGATGGAACAGAATGTGGACATGTGACAAGGAGAGGTCAGTCACTTATACACAGGGATCTATCAAAAACAAAGGTTCAGGCTCAGCCAATATGGCTCAGCGGTTGAGTGTCGACCTCATGAGTCAGGAGGTCATTTTTCAAATCTTGGTCAGGGCACATGCCCATGTTGTGGCCTAGATTCTGAGTAGGGGGTGTACAGGAGGCAAGCAACCAATGATTCTCTCTCATCACTGTTTCTAACTTGCTCTCCCTCTCCCTTCCTCTCTCTGAAATTGATAAAAATATTTTTTTAAATAAAGCAGAGGTTCAGAAATGGGGGAAAGCACATTTAATGTACAGGGAGCAGAAACTAGGGAAGTAAGAGAATATAAGAAAAGAAAAGCAGACATGGGAGATTTGGATGCCAAGTCCTCAAATATTGATCCAGTAGAGCAATTAAATATTCGGTCATGTGGTTATCAATACATGTATTACCCTTTACATTTTTTTTCAGGGAGAGCTTTAATTGATATAAAAGTTAACATATTAACAATATTCATCTAAGGAAGTTAAATATATATTTTTATGCTTAACCAATAAAGTTAAATTAACTAACCTTATAAGCCTACTAAATATATGTCATGATATAAATATAAATAAAAACAAACTATAAAGTTAATATATGTGTGAACATAAGTTAAAACACACTAAAAATAAATAAACTTCTAGGATTTAAATACTATAATTATGTATACATACTATAAAATATTTGTATGCATGCTATAATAAATATAGTACACATACTATAAAAAAGATGAATACTCAATTTGTTAAATCCACCCATGCTACTTCCAGGGCATTTCAAACCATAAAGTGTGTGTTTGTCATCATCAAACAGGATATTGGCATTCCTTTTCTGTAGAGCTAACTGTTTTGCTAGGTTTCGTGCTATAAAGTCAGGAAAATTGACAAGATATTAACAAAAAACTATTAAAAATTCTGCTTTGAATAAGAAACTTCATT
This sequence comes from Lasiurus cinereus, assembly GCA_011751065.1. Taxonomy (NCBI): domain Eukaryota; kingdom Metazoa; phylum Chordata; class Mammalia; order Chiroptera; family Vespertilionidae; genus Lasiurus; species Lasiurus cinereus. The sequence goes on from JAAGEH010000307.1 coordinate 20,576,231, forward strand.
TCCATTCAGTGAGAAAATATAAAGTAGCCACTTTGAGGAGTGGCCATGTTGAATGGCTTTTGCTTGTCCTGACAGACCACGGATAGGGCAGATTCCATCACCTTCCCCTGTTAGAACAGTTTCTATAACTAAGAAAGCACAAGAGCCAGCTTTCCTAAATATCTCTCCTTTGTGTGTGTCAATCTTCTCACTAATTATCAGAAAGCTTTGTGATACAACTTTCATTTCAGTGCAAAGTGAGTGTTAGAGGAGTCAAGTCCCTGACTTCAGGCAATATTTGCTCAAAAGCAATTAGATATTTTCTCAGTTTTCACCTAAATTGAGGAATGCATTCAACTGTCGTCATATTTCTCCAAATGAAGCAGATGGGAAATCATCAATAGTCATTCAATTGAGGAATTCTTCCATAACAGCACCGTGCATACAAATCTCAGTCCAGAAAATAAATGAGACTTTAGCTACTGCAACAAGTTACCTTATAATGAGTTTTAAAAATGAATGATATATCTGTTAAATTGGGTAACTGCAGACAAATATCTAAGTTTTTCTATGTCAAGTATCTATAGATAAGATATTTAGTCACTTAGTAATTGTTTACCATTTTTCTATTTTTAGATTTATTTATACTCTATTAAAAAATGAATGGATATACATAAAAATTACTATAAAACTAATATCCTGTGTCCATGGTAAAATAAACAACTTTATCTGATTATAACACATCCTTCCTTTTGTTTTTATATAGATAAAATTTTGAAGAAAATAAATTCCTTATTTTCTCATTTTTAGCACAATCTTAAAAATCCAAGCCAGTAATTAGTCAAGTGAAATTCAGACTGTGAATTTCAGAAACTGAGAAATCATGATTAATCTTGTCAGACAAGCATTATGCTATAAAACATTCACTTGAGTTACTAAGGAGAAAGCATAGATGAATTATATAGGATATTTTAAAAAACAGGGAGATTTACTTATCTCAGATAGATGGAATGGCTCCATTTCTGAAGGAAAGTAAGGAAATGACAGATGGGAGGTGGAGACACCCAGGTTTCCAGGGCTGCTCTGCTACTACTCAGGTGTATAAACTTGGATCCAACCTTCAACCTGCCAACTCTGTATTTTCTTTCTCATATATGCAAATGTATATACATCTGTGTACATGCATTATAAAAATATACATAACACAAGAGAACATTTTTAAAAAGTAGAAAGGGAAATATAATGGTACAAGCTGACTATTAAGTGCTTCCTAACATTGTCCGTATATAAAGATCTGGCTACATTAGTTTCAACAATTGCTTTTTTGATGAAACATCTTCCACATAACCATTTTCTATTAGACAAAACAAGCTTAAATGCATTTGTTCTCTTCAAGTCTTATTAATTAAAAAAAATCCTTTTTTTAACAGGTAGGTCAATGGTAAATTAGCTCAGGTCACATCAATCATCAAGAAAAAAAAAGATTTGTAAGTTAATTCCTCTAAAAGTTTGTGTGAATAAATATATACAATCAATATAAATGTATCTGCTTCAACACAAATACGTAAGGAAGTGGCTTAAAATAAAAACCAAGACTATGAAATTTTGGCAAGACTTCCAAATGGCATAACAAGAGACAATCATGTTTTCCTCTTAATTAAATTCTAAATGCTTAACTACATTCAGAATTAGGGGTGGGAAAATACTTTGGGTAGAGGCTCAATGGTGATGAATTTCTGAACCTGAAAAATTCTTTGAAAAAAATTATTTTTTTAAGGTACTGTTCTTGCTATAATGTTAGGTATTAGGTTCTCCACTATTTATGAAAAGGATAAAAGGGTTGTAAAGGTGCTGGAAGATCAGGAGTTATGTTTGTCATGTGAGTAGAATAAAAAGATAGTAAGAGAAATGAGTGCTATCAAATCTTGGGCTGAAGTGCACAATGAGAAGGCAGAAATGGAATGGAAAACCTTGTCCAAAATAAACATATTTGACAGAAGGGAAAGACGAACAGCGAGTGTTCTATTCCAAGCAGGCACCTACTGGAGGGAAAGCCACAAATTATTTGGGTAAAATAAAGGGGGAAATTGCAATAATGATGTCACCGTGCAATTGCCTACAACAGCAGAGTACACGAATGATAAATAACTAAAGGAAATCACAATGCTGGCACAAAGGAAGATATGAGAATCATGGGAGAAACTAGCTATGTACCCCCAGGGTCGATCATTAACAAAGGTAGAGGAAAAACAGTTTTTAAGAAAGTAGATTTCAATTTTTTTCCCCAAAAAATAAAATGAGATAAAAATTAGAACTCAGCTCTCTAGTTGGACTTGATTGGGCCTGAATCTTGGCTCTGTCACTTAGCTATGTGATCATGGGCAAACTACATGATGGGCCTCAATTTCTAAATCTGTAAAGTGGGAGAAATAGTCTTATTTCAAAGCTTTTCTAGGATTGTTATTAGAAACAAATAAAAAGGTAATAACTGATATTCACAGACCGTGTACTCTATGCAAGACAATGTTCTAAACACTCATTTATAATATTCATTTACATATATACCTCAGTTATATGAAATTAATTCTTATTATTTGCCCTATTCTTATAGGTGAAAAAAAATGAAGCTCAACCCAGTGTTCCATAAACATCAACTTTATTTCATAACCTTAAATTGTAAAGAGAAAGGTAGCACCGGGAGAAAAAAAAGATTTACAAAAATCGATATTGTTAAAAATCACAACTAGTATCAATAGAGTCAAAGGGGCCAAGAAGAGAAACCAGTGCTCTACACAGAGTTCAATGAAGTATCTGAATTTTTAAAGCATACAAATAAAAAGAGAAGGAAGATTTAAAAAGGAAAATATTCTTATAAATCTAAGTCCTAAATGAGATGAAACTGGTATTATCGGCACAAGAAAAGGGGAGACCAAATATTTGGCACATACAGAACAAAGTTCAAGCGACAGAAGAAACAGAGTTCCTCATGTTTCTTCATCAAGATTGTGGACTTCGGGGGAATCCAAGATGGTGGCATAGGTAAACACCTACACTGCTGCCTTGCACAACAATTTCAAAACTACAACTGAAAGACAAAACGGACATCATCCAGAACCACAGGAAAGCTGGCTGAGTGGTAATTCTACAACTAGAAGGAAAGAGAGGGGCTCACGGAGACCCAGAGGAGCTGCAAAAAGCTGAGGTACGGAGACGCGTGCGTGGTGCCGGAGTATCTGGCTGGCTTTCTCTGGAGGGAGGGAAACGGAGACTCTCAAAGGCATTGAACCCCTTATCTTACGACACTAAACCCCAGACACAGCTGAAACTCATCCGAGGGGAGTTTGGACTGTGAAAAGGGAGAAGTGCATGGAAACTTAGGGGAGTCGCAAAAGATCAAAGGCCTGGTGCCGCGCACGGCACTGCGTGCAGGACAGATTGCTGATTGTGCTGCTGGCTTTCACGAGTGGGTGGGGGATAGACCCTCCCAACTGTGCCACTTCTGAGTCCACTAAGCCCCTGTTTCAGACGAGACCCTAGAGACCTAGACTCATGAGGTCCTGCTGCGCAGGGGAGCTGGATGGCAGCGGTTAGAGGCATAAGGAAGGCTCCAGCCATTACCCAGTCAAGTGAGACTCAGGGGCCGTGGAGGGCGGGGCCGACTGGAAGGCAACACGGTCCCTTAAGCCCTGAGACTCCACCCATCCCAAGCTCAATAGAGGCTTCTTCGGTTTTGTGTCTGGTATCATAAGGCTGAATTCAACACAGAAGTTTCCCCGGCATAGTGAAAATGCCGAGACAAGGGAAGGGATCACAAACAAAAGAAATGGAGGGAAAAAAAACGACTGGATATAGAGTTCAAAACCACACTTATAAGGTTTTTCAAGAATATGCTAGAAAAGATGGATAAATTTAGTGAGACCCAAGAGGAGATGAAAAAGGTCCAATTAAAGATGATAAAGGACCAAATAGAAATTAAACATACACTGACTGAAATAAAAAAATATTATACAGAGTCCTAACAGCAGACTAGAGAAAGGCAAGGATCAAGTCAAAAATTTGAAATATAAAGAAGCAGAAAACACTCAACTGGAAAAGCAAGAAGAGAAAAGAATCCAAAAATGTGAAGATAATGTAAGGAGACTCTGGGACAGCTTCAAATGTACCAACATCAGAATTGTGGGAGTGCCAGAAGAGAGAGAGCAAGATACTGAAAACCTATTTAAAGAAATAATGACGGAAAACTTCCCACATCTGGTGAAAGAAATAGACTTACACGTCCAGGAAGCACACAGAACCCCATATAAAAGGAATCCAAAGAGGACCCACCAAGACACATCATAATTAAAATACCAAGAGCAAAAGAGAAAGAGAGAATATTAAAAGCAGCAAGAGAAAAACAGTTCATTACCTACAAGGGAGCACCCATACAACTGTCAGCTGATTTATCAACAGAAACGATGCAGGCCAGACGGGAGTGGCAAAAAATATTCAATGTGATGAACAGCAAGAACCTACAACCAAGAATAATCTATCCAGCAAAGCTATCATTCAGAATTGAAGGGCAGATAAAGAGCTTCACAGAGAAGAAAAAGCTAAAGGAGTTCATCAACTCCAAACCAGTATTATATGAAATGCTGAAAGGTACTCTTTTAGAAGAGGAAGAAGAAAAAGGTAAAAGACAAAAATTATGAACAACAAATACATATCTGTCAACAAGTGAATCTAAAAATTAAGTGAATTAAAAATTTGATCAACAGAATAAACTGATGAATATAATAGAATCAGGAGCACAAAAAGGGAATAGACTGATAATTCTCAGGAGGACAAAAATCTTAAAGCATCAAACACTGTGAAATTACAGCAGAAAGATTAAAGTTAGGTGGATAAGTGATCAATCAAAGGACTTGTATGCATGCATATAAGCATAACCAATGATCACAGACACTGGGGGGTTGGGGTATGCCTGGGAGGGAGGGGGGGCAATGGGGAGATATGTATAAAAAATTAATAAAAATTAATTTTTAAAAAAAACATTTAACAAAAAAAAAAAAGATTGTGGACGTCAAGTGTTTTCTTAATCATTTTCTCTCTCCCTATTGACTGACTCTTTGTTATAATCTATGCCGTACTCAATTCTTTCCTATTTAGTTTAAAACTAAAGCAGCAAATACTTGTCTCCTTTCTTCTTGTTCTTTCTTTCCCTGCTTCACTTTCTCAAACTAATATCTTGCATTTAAGCCTCCATTTTTTTCACCTCCCTTTCTCTCTCTCTTCAATCTAAAGCCAGTAGCCCTCCAGAGAGAAACCAAGATGGCAGCATAGGTAAACACCTATACTGCTGCCTTGCAAAACAATTTCAAAACTATAGCTAAAAGATAGAATGGACATCATCCAGAACCACAGAAAAGCTGGCTGGGTTAAAATTCTACAACTAGAAAGAAAGAGAGGGGCTCACAGCGATTCAGAGGAGCTGCAAAAAGCTGATGTATGGAGACATGCACATGGAGAGGATGGGTGGCAGAGTGCCTAGCTGGCTCCCTCTGGCAGTAGGGAGATGGAAACTCCCCACTGCACTAACGCCAGTACCAGGCGAGACTCATATGGGGGGGTCTGAACTGTCAGAAAAAGGAACAAGTGCACAGAAACTTAGGGGAGCCACAAAATGCAGAGGTCTGGAAGTATGCGCAAGTGCATGCAGAGAGGACTGACTGCTGATTGGGCTGCTGGCTTTCTCTAGCGGGAGGAAGACAGAACCTCCCGACTGCACTGAAATCCAGTTCCAACTGCACTGAACCCCATTTTCGGGAGAGACCCTGAGGACCCAGACTCATATGGGTCTCTGGAGCACACACAAACTCAGGGGAGCCAGGAAAGGCAAAGGTCTGAGGGCACATGAGTGCCGGTGCGTGCAGAGAGGGCTACAGTGATTACCAAGGGACAAAGACCCAGGACCTTCATAGGACAGGGCTGATGGGAAGCCAAGGCTGTCTGCTCAGCCCTGAAACTCCGCCCCATCCAAGCTGAGCACAGAGGCATTTGCAATTTTGCAAGTCTTGTCTCATAAGGCTGACTCCAGCACAGAAGTTCTTCTGGCATAGATACAACTGGTCCTCACAGCCAGTTGGTGTGAAGGTCAATTCCCCCCAGTAATACCAACAACAATCAAGACTTAACTATAGCAAGGCTGTACACACAGTCCACAGAGGGTTGAGCCAAAGAATATCCACCTCAGGTAACTGGGGAGAAGGAGCTACTGGGCCATATAGGACACCTAGCACACAAAGCTACTCTACCAGCTCAGGGAAGCAGCGAAAATGCAGAGACAAAGGAACAGATCACAAACAAAAGAAATGGAAGAAAATCAATGACTGGATATAGAATTCAAAACCACATA
>JAAGEH010000307.1:20587603-20714457 GCA_011751065.1 Lasiurus cinereus
CCTACACATGTTTAAGAAAAACCTTCCTAATTGGAATGGATTCTCTCGAGACACATCTGATTTGACCTTGCTGAATATTTGACCCAATGCATACATACTCTTCTGCAACTCTCTCCCCTCCTTGGCATTTGCTTTCCCTGTTACCTCTCTGGCAGTCTCTCTCATCTTCCTTGGTTCCTCGAGGCTTTGTCCAACTCTAAATACTTGTGTCCTGTTATTTCATCTATTTCACTCAGTGATCAGATATAATTCATTTTAATTTAATAAACCTCTATGCTTTACTTTGAGCATAGTCATAGGTGCCCACAACTCTCCAGAGCTTAACATTGAAACTTTTCCAGGAACATGAAACAAAAAAAAAAAAAAAAAAAAAAAAAAAGAAAAGAAAGAAAGAAAATAGCGTGATTCTATTTTACCTAGTCCAGTGTTCGGCAAACTGCGGCTCTCGATGACACATGTGGCTCGAGAGCAGCAGCTTACCGCACTATTGACTAATGAGCGTGCGGACCACTGACCTAGTCCATTGCCTTCTCATTAAGAATTCAGCTTCCTCTGGGATCCCAATAGGACTCCTCTGTAACATATATTTGATTTCTCAGTATCTCCATTTCCCTCTTTGTTCTCTAAGGGGTTTGATCAGAGGCACAATAAAAGCCTTTGGTTCCCTTTCTGCTTCCTCAGGGGCATTTTAGTTGGTAGGTAACCTGTGGTGGCTGCTAAGCTGCTTCCGAATTCACTCTGGTGTCACCCATCAGCCAATTAGGAATGACTTCTACCTTATTCTCTGCTGAGTTACGACAGGGCTTTCAACTGTTAACCAAAGTCATCCAATGTTTACAATTTCCCCTCAGCTCAGACAATGCTGATGGATCTAAATCCCTGATCTAAATCCCTGAAAACAGAGACAGTGAAAAACACAGCAATCCCAAAAGGACCATTTGGAACTACAGACTGAACTATCTTTTAATTTTTCAAAGAGTTTGTTTATGCAGGGAAATAGATGTCTGTTTTCTTGAATCAACCATTAAGCATGAAAAATGTCTCATGCCTGAAATCTTTAAAATAATTTCCTTTCTGTTTGAGATCTTTTTTTTTTATGCTCAGATATTTTTCTGGATAGAAGTTACTGAGCTTGTGTTTTCTTTTCCATTCTCAGATTTTAGTGGCACAAGTAGGTATCACTGGAGCCCAACTATGAGACAACAAACACGTTGAACCCCCTGGGCAACCCATGCATCCTGAGGGAAAGAATCAGATTAAACCCCATTCTGTTTCTTTTCTGGTCATGGCCTACCAGGATCTCGTATTCCCCAAACCTTCCCCAGTGTCCACCATCCAATCTTGTACTTGATTACACTATGCAGTTTGTAGTCCTAGATTTTCAGCAACATGCCATCTCTCCACTATTATGATTGTTCCTACGGGTATAGTATGTTCCTTTTGTATATATCAGTGCTAAACAGACTGTACACATTTGACTAAAACTCATTGACGCTACAACCTATTACCTTGGAGTTCTAACAGCACCTGGTTTCACCCAGGACCCAGTTTACTCATTCATTCCTGCTGTGAATTTCCAGCATTTCAACTACCTTAAATGACTCTGAGCCTGCCATTTATGTTATGAGCAGTAAGGGATCTCAGTAGGTTATTTGAATTTTAGACAGATCAGTTGCTTTTTCACAAAAAAAAAAGCATGAAGTCTAGTGCCCATATTTTGCTGCCCAAGAGCATGTACCATCCTTAAAGCTCATGAACCAGCAAAGATACATTTTAAATGGACAAATCTGCATAAGAGGTTCAATGGTAATTACAAACAGTTCAAAAAGCTCCCCAAAGATTCATTCTAATTAATGCTTCTAAATGCTTCTTGTGAATCCCAGAGTAAAATATTTTAATCAAATTTTGTGTTTTGGCAAAACATTTTTTCCCAAGTTTCTAAAAGAATAAAGCATTATATAAGTAAGCTGAGCATATAATTTATCACCCAAATGAGGACACTGAATTAGAAAAAAGAAGTACAGTATTACTCATAATTGCACAAAGACCAAACCATAAACCAGGACTGTCACAGGCAAACCGGGACATAAAGCACAACGCGCCTTACTCCAGACCCAGTCTTGGCCCTCCTCAAGAATGTTATCTAAAACCTAGTGAGGTTAATTCAAAAAGGGGTCAATGAGTAAGCGGTCACAAAAGATAACTGACGAATTCTGTGCACAACTGACAACAAAGATTTAATTCCATACTAGAATGAAATCCGATCTCTATTGTGAGATTTTAAACATGCCCCCATACCACACCACCACCACCACCAGCCAGCCAGAATGGCTCAAATAGTTGAGCGTCATCCATGTACCAAAACATGGATGGGGTTTTGTAATAATAATAAACATAGGCCCCAAATTTTTTTACACTCCTGGAGGAGCATCATTATGTCCCCTAGACTGAAATCTCTCCAAATACCTGACCAATAAAGTAGGTCAGAGTGACCCTTCCCATTCTGGGCACAGGCCTTAAAATATTGGCAGCTTCCCTGGACATCCATTCCTTCGTGATCTTTCAGCTCGAGGGATCTATCTACTGCTGACAAAGGGGTACTGACGTCTCCAACTACAATATTTGACTTGTCCATTGCTCATTCCTGTTCTTATCAGTTTTTGCCTCACATAGTGTAACTTTTCTATTGTTAGGTGCATACACATGAAGAACTGTTTTATCTTCTTCAGAAAAACTTAGCCGAAACCGGTTTGGCTCAATGGATAGAGCATCGGTCTGCGAACTGAAAGGGGGCATGCAAGAGGCAGCTGATCGATGTCTCTCTCTTATCGATGTTTCTAACTCTCTATCCCTCTCCCTTCCTCTCTGTATATATTTTTTTTTTAAAAATTACTCTCCCCCTGTCACTGCCAGAGACACAAACAGATCTTCTTTTCTTGATCTTCATTGTGAGAACCTTGTGGGGTTCCTGGAGGCAAAGTCTGCAAAAATGTGAGGGCTTGGGTTTTCCTACAGCTGCAGCCCTGGAGCTTTCACTGTCACATTAGTCCACACTCAGTCTCCAGCAGTTTATCAACGTGACTATTCCAGCATTCCCACCAGTTACAGCTCCAGCAGCTTATGATCCAGGTAAGGAGATGATGGCTATGTCTACCTCAACGTGTCTGTCTCCTCAGAGTTAGTATAATGGTTTTCCTTGTGACCTCTGTTCTTTGATAAATTGAAGAAAACTTGTTGATTTTTCAGGTTGCCCAGTTGCTTTTCTTTGTAAGGATGGAAGCACCAACTCCCAAGCTCTTCATATGTTGGAGCTGAAGGCAGACATCTTAATTCCTGTGTCAGGGGATGTTCATTCTGAGACAAAAAGCTATTAGAAAACCCAAACCATGCGGAAAGCCAGCTCCAGCTTTCCAGCCATGTGCGTGAACCACGTTGGCAATGGATCCTTCATATCTTAGGCAAAATGCATGAAATGATACCATGTAGAACAGAAACAAACCCTTCCTGCCCAGCCCTTCCCATCTGCAACAAATTGAATGACAGTGTTGTTTTCAGTCTCTACATTTTGGGGTAGTTCATTGTGCAGCAATGTATAAGCAGAGCATTCCTGGGATGATCCCCAAGTCCAACTTCTCAAAACTCAATTCATACAAATCTCCCTGAACACATCCCTAACCCCCCTGGGGCTCTCCGAGTCTGCATAACCTACTAAGCTCTTCTCAGAGTCTGGCCTGAAACACTCTTGTCCCTACTCTGTACCTGATTGGTCATGTCTCCTCCTTCATATCTAAGCATAATTGTCCCCTTTGAAGCAAGGCTTCTATTATCCATCCATCACAAGCATAACTATTGCCCAACCAACTCTCATGCAAATAGATATAATCCACCATCTCTGTCATAATTCTTTCTCATATATCTTTTTTCTTTTATTCAATTTAAAATTACAAATATGTATACTATTTTTATTAATTTTTGCCTCTCCAACAACATGATGGCTTCATGAGAAGAGGAACTCAATTTTGTTCCACACTACATGTCCATGGGCTGACCTTGCACACAGAGTACCAGAGGGGCTTAGTAAATACTTCTAAAGAAAAGAGCTCTTTAAAATAAACACTGCCCACATGCAGTCCTTATCGAGATAAGGGTTTCTCAACCTCGGTACTATGACACTTTGGGGTAAATAATTTTCTGTTGCAGAAGGCTATACTGTTCATTTGTGGGGTGGTTCAACAGCATCCCTAGCGTCTATAGATGAGAGTAACAAACCACCTCTCCCTATGCTGTGAACGACAAACATGTTTCCTCTTATCATCAATGTAACCACTGGTTTAGACTAAAAAGATGCTAATTCCCTAGCATCCTGGTTTAAAATAAAAGGATGAGGATGATGATGATAAAAACTCAGGAATGTGGGTATGCTTTAAGGTGAAACCAATTTTATCATTAATCCTTCCTGCAGTCCTCTTCAAAAATTATTCAACCTGAACTATGGAAGATTCTAGGAGCCCTGGCATAATAATAATTGGAAATTTCCATACTACCTCTTTCAAATATTTCTTCCACTATGTAAGGAATGCCCCCATTTTCACCAGTTGGGCATAGCTGATATATGACCTCAATTTTGAAGACAGTAAATATTACTGATTATTTTTGACTGGCTCCTAATCAAATGTTCAAAAAACACTAATAACAAAAATGACCAATAAGAGGCCGATACACTTTAACATTGTCTAATTGGAAAGTTATTCCTGTAATTTTGCCTAATAATTGAAATCATGCCTCTTTCCTAAACAATATCCTCACTGTCACTTTTGTCAGAAAGAGTAGGCATTGTTTGTTTATCTGCCTCAAGCTAAGTGAGACCATCTGTACTAATGAACCAGACACTCAAGCCTTGAATTCTTTCACTAAAGTCTAAAGGAAGTCAGGGTTGGATATGCAATTTCAATAGACTTTCTGGTTTTTAAAAATAAAAATTAGCAAATGTTGATGGGTGAGCTACTATCCTCTTTGGGCTAGTAAGAATTCAAACTCTACTTCTTCAACTTTATCTATATACAAGGAGCACCAGATTTGAAAATCTCATGGAGCAAAATCCATTTACTCCATTAGCTTCTTTATCCAGTTTCTTTTCTATGTTATCATGTATTTTGTGCATTATATTGCACCACTTAATACTGACTTTATTGTCATACTATGCTGCTATTTTCATACCCTGTGACTAATAGTGTGGATACAGACTTGATCTTAGAAGTAAGTTGTGATAACAAGTTTTGGCCTATGGACCCAAAGTCTAAAAGAAATCAATGCAAACTAAAGAGAAACAGAGAGAGGGCCTCAGAAGCATCCTGCAGCAGCTCATACAAAGCAATCAGACCTCCTCTGTACAGAGTTCCCATTTGTACAGAGTTTCCATTTGCAGATAGTAAACCTCTCAGGACACTGGAAGTCAGCATAACAATCCCCGTATGCTGCCTTCTAGCTTTTACAGAATAGATAAGTGTCAACACTTAAAATTGAAATGTCAGTGAACCAGCTGAGACTGGTTTGGTTCAGTGGATAGAGAGTCAGCCTGTGGACTGAAAGGTCCCAGGTTCGATTCCGGTCAAGGGCATATACCTTGGTTGCGGGCACATCCCCAGTAGGAGATGTGCAGGAGGCAGCCAATCGATGTCTCTCTCTCATCAATGTTTCTGACTCTCTATCCCTCTCCCTTCCTCTCTGTAAAAAAAAATCAATAAAAAAAAAAGAAAAGAAATGTCAGTGAACCAGGAGTCCAGTGTTTTCCAACTGGGTATTTATGACTTTTAGAATTCCTCCAACTCCTGATAGTGCTGCAATGGAGTTGACCTTCAGGGCAAGCAGTAAAAGCCACCTCTCTAATCCCACATATTCTGAAAAAGTGGTTAACTGCCACTCTCTTCCTCCTGAATGCTGCTTGTTTTAATTAACAGCATTTCTTCTTCCCACTATTTCCCTAAGGGCTTTGAAGAGCTCTTTGAAATGTATTTAGTATATTTCAGTCTTGGCTTGGGGTAGTCTCTCCATTTATGAGGTCATTTCACTCAAGTTCAATAATTCAGCACAGACTGGCAGAATGAAATGCTAAAAGAAGATTGGCACTTTCAATCACATAAGACTTGTGTTACATAAAGTGAGGAAATCCCTTCTCTGTTCTTATTCACCTCTGAGATAACAACTTAGGGCTGGCACAAGACAATTCGGGCAGACTTCTGCATTTGGCAGGCTCCCACAGGAGTAAAGTTTCGGTTCTTCACCTCAATAGAAACTGAAGCAAAAAATAAATTAAAAAAAGACCAGAAACCAGTATCAGAATAAATCCAATATTTTAATTACAGAGATGGGAAAAAAAACAAAAAACAAGGTTTCTTTTTATCTAAATGACACTAAAAGTATGAAAAAATGAAAAGCAAGCAACTACAGCCTCACACTCCCCTAGGTAAAGTAGGAAGGAAAAGAGAGGACCCTGACCCAGGCAAGAGTAAAGGTCAATGGTGTCTTACATGGGATGCAGAAACCTGGGGGACTTAGGCACCGGAGGCACATGGGTGTGTTCCACCAACAGATCCCAACGCACTGAGAAGCAGGTGGGTCCCACTGTATCTCAAGTTTGGGAAATGAGGTAGGCAGTAATTGTAGTTTTTATCTATCATGGCCATACATTCACAGGTGCTCACATGTTAACAACCCACTAACCTTTCCCAATCGTAAGCTTAAAGCCAATTCTACTTTAACACTTAAACATAACACCTTTGTTTAATCCAGTGGTTCTCAACCTTTCTAATGCCGCTACCCTTTAATACAGTTCCTCATGTTGTGGTGACCTTCAACCATAAAATTATTTTCATTGCTAATTCATAATTATTTTGCTATTGTTATAAATCATAATGTAAATATCTGTGTTTTCTGATGGTCTTAGGCGAGGGGCCCTGTTAGTGGTTCTCAACCTGTGGATCATGACACCATTTTGAAATCCCACACCATTTTACCTGGCCTTTCTTACTGCATTCTAGCTTTTCCAGGATATATTATATTCCAACTTTATAGACTTATTTATGTGTGTGGAACTCCTGCCTTCATGACTGTTAAGTTTGCTGACAGCAGAATCCACATCTAGGATACCTATTTTTCACCCACAGCATAGAAAAGGCATAAAAGTAACATAATAAATAGTCATCATCAGTTGAATAAGCTCAGAAAATGTTCACAAGTGTTTTAATATTCAAAAGTCCCTGGGAAACTGAGAGGTAAAATATGACTTCAAAGGGCTGAATTAAAGATATTTTAAAATGCCATACGTTTTAAATGTGAAGTATACAATGCACAGTTTTTTTCAATCCTACATTAAATGTGAAAGGGATTTAGAAGAGAGGACATAATAAGGAAACTAAACCAGGATAGAGATTAGCAGTCAGTGATGATAAATTGCTTCCCTGCTGCAAACACAAACACGCACATGCACAAAAAAAATAATTATGAAACTGAAGAAAATGTTTAGGAAAAAACTGTACTCAGATATGAAAATATGGAAAGTTTAAAGCTTTTTCTAAAAAACTTACTTTTGAGTGTTGTTTACTGATATGGTTGCAGTTCATCCACCATAATCTTTAGAAACAAACTCATTACCAAGGGGTTTTACACGGTATAGGAATCTCGATAACTCCCCAACCTATGTGACCCTACACAGGAATAAGAAACTCAAAAGAATTCAAGAGTAATAAATAGCCTTTCTATTCCTTCTCAAGTGTCTGAATTATGGCTAACAGCAACTATTACACCAAAATCAACAATTACACAAACCTCTTGTTGGAGGGTATATCCTTTGCTTATATTGTTTAAAGAAGAAACATGAAATAAAAAACAGATAATACATAGCATAAGTAGGACTAGAAAAACATGTCATAAACACAATGCCAGCCAAAACTGGTTTGGCTCAGTGGCTAGAGCGTCGGACTTCGGACTGAAAGGTCCCAGGTTCGATTCCAGTCAAGGGCATGTATCCTGGATGCTGGCACGTCCCCAGTAGGGAGCGTGCAGGAGGCGGCTGATTGATGTCTCTCTCTCTCTCATCAATGGTTCTAACTCTCTATCTCTCTCCCTTCCTCTCTGTAAGAAATCAATAAAATATATTTTTTAAATAAAAAATAAAAAAAAATTAAACACAATGCCAAATTAGTGAGGTCTGAAATTCGTAAGAGTTATGAATGAAAGTGTGTCCTTCAAAAGAGATATGCTGATGTTCTAGCCCCTCATGCCTCAGTGTGACCTTATGTGGAAATGAAGTCTTTACAGAGGTAATCAAGGTAAAATGAAGTCATGCAACGTCATTCGAGTCCTCACAAAAAGGGGAAATCTGGATGTAGAGACAGACGTGCTCAGGGAGCACTCCATGTGAACATGAAGACAGAGATCAGGGTGCTGCACCTACAAGCCAGCAATGCCCATGACTGCCAGCACACCGCAGAGGCTAGGACAGAGGCGGGGAACGGCCTCCCTTACAGAACCAACCCTCAGAGAGACGCACTCTGACAACGCCTTGTGCTTAGACTCTGGCCCCCAGAACTCTAACAGGATGAAGTTCTTGTTTCAGCCACCCAGGAGGTTCAAGGCAGATCCAAATGTGACACATGTAAATCAACGTATGTAAAATGCTCTCACACCAACCACCAGTGAGACCTCTACAAATGCCAGGCGGCTTTAGTGCAAGATACGAACAGCTGCTCTTAGAGAAGACGCTAAGGACAATGTTTAAAGACGGAGGCAGGGCTGCAGACATTTATGGGAGAGCGGTCAGGAATGCTGCAATAGGAATTCCAACATGCAGCTGACTCCTCAAACTACATAGCACTTCTGAGGACACACCCACCAAAGGCAGCTCTCATGTCTTGCTAGATGGCACATTGCTATGGCTGTTTGGCCTGACCTTTCCACCTTAAAGCAAGCACAGGCAGCCTGTCATGTCTTAAAGGAGGCAAGTGGTCAATGGCTTTGATCTCCAGCGAGAAGAAATTAAATGCCACACATGACCAGCAGGCTTGAAACAGCTTGAGAAATGCTGACAAGATACATTTAGACCTGCTGGAGTGAGAAGTATTAACTGTCCAGAGCCATCCTTCTCAAAAACTGCAGGTACTTAAAAGGCAGTCTTCCTTTTACTCAGGCATAATAAATGGGGGATTTCTCACCCATTCCCAAGACTGTGACATCAGTCGTAAAGCTAAACACTTAATAGAGTTATTAACTTACATTTGGAAATCAGCCAAGCACATCTTTTGTGGGAGAGCACTTCAAAGTGACTGGTTTGTTTCCTTATGATAAAATTGTATGTTTGCTTCTGTCTGATTCTGATTAAACCAAGTCAGAGCATATGTGAGAACCATCTGGAATATCCAACAAGGATCAACTCTTTCCAAGGAAGGCCTTACACTGTGGAAGCGGTTCAGTTGTCCTGGTTAGGAAAATAATGGCTTCAAACCCAATAGATCTGAGCCAAAACAAGTACGTACTGGCATTGCCGCTAACCACCTGTATGGACTTGGGACAAATGGCTGAAACTGTCTAAGCACAGTTTCCTGGTCAAATGGAGGGGATAGTAATAGGACCTAATCATACAGGGAATTTTGAGGAGCAAACAAGACAATGAACAGACCAGATTATATTTAACATAACTGCTTATCCCAGTGTAGTTATCTTCATGCTATTAACATTAAAGATACAAGTACTTTTCTATACAGTTGGGTACTGTTTTTCTTTAGGAAAAATATTTAAAATCTGGGACATAAAACCCACTGAAATTAGCTCAACCATTTAGACCAGGAGTGAGGAACGTCTGGCCCTCAAGCTTTAGAAGGCCTATGAAGTCATTTGGCTGGTTGCCAAGGCATTAAGGGTGAGTTAATTAAATGTTTGACCAAATATAGCAGGTAATTTTTAAGTTGATAATTTTGTATGGACCGAAAATGATGTATAAATATCCAAATGGCTCTTGGCAGAAAAAAGGTTCCCCACCCCTCATTTAGACCATTACCTTAACATTCTGCAATGCTGAAGCAACACAGTTAAGTCATGAACAGCTATCTAAATTTTGTTTTCTTTTGCATTCCCCATGTTTATTTTTCCTTAACATAAAAAAAGAACCTTTGTTTTTTCAAATATCTAAGATCTTAAAATTTATACTACTATTTTTGATTTTCAGCATTTCTGCACTTCCTTTCTTAAATGTATTTTTATCAGGAATATTCCTTCACCTTCTTAACTCAAAAAATCATAAACAATCATGAATAAGAACACATCCCACGAAAGCCAAAAACCACTCAAATCAGCATAATTTCCAATTACATGTTTAAAATGATACTTCAGAGAATTTTCTTTTATATCTTTTTAATTACTTAGCTTAAAATTTTCATAATGACAAAAGAGACAAAAACAGGAATAATTTAGAAAATTATTTTTCAACATCATCTAGTAATGTGATTAAGATAAAACAAGACTTGTCTCCTGCAGTTATTTCAGAAATAGTGTGTCAAGTTTTCTAAGAGCCACAGTCCTCACCACATCAGAGACAAGTAGGGGTGATCTTGTTGAGGATCCAAATCTGTGCCCTAACCCCAGCATAGCAAGGGGAAGAGGACAAATAGGGGAAGAGTGGTTTCTCTTTGTGAAAATATAGATGGCTTCATGTCAAAGAAGACAGGTGATTGGGAGGAGGAGGAAGTAAAAGAGTATGCATTATTTTTAAGTATTTCTGAAAGAGGGGGTAAACACTCATTTTAGAAGATGTCAGGAATGGCCAATACATTTGGCTTTGTCAAACCAATACTCTTACTCTTTAGCAAATGCTAAACCTCCATGAGAAATTAATTGTATGATTCACCTGGAAATGAATTCTCATTCGAGGGTTCCAACTCCAATGAGGGAAAAAGAAAACAAAGATGGGGGGAGGGGAGGACAGAAAAGAAAAATTGGACAAGTCTGCGAAACTGTTAGCAGGGAAAAACCAATTCTACTGACTTTACACTTGTTAAAAGAACGGAAAAGAAACCTGAGAGGAGAATTTATTATCTATTAAGTGAAAATTATTTAAGAACACTGTAACTAAGTATTAAGAGAGCAGGTAAATTCTACATGTGAATTATTCAGAAACTAATGCACTTACTTGCTTTTCCCTTTGTATACTGTAGCATAAGATCCTTCCCCGAGTTTTTCCAGTTTTTCGTATGAGTCAGCTTTTCCAAATTTGGGACTTGTAGGCTGAAAATGGAACAGAGGGGAAACAAACCAGATTGTATCAAACTAATTAACAAAAAATAAACCAGTTCTGCTAAAAATATACAGACCCTCTGTCACTTTTTAAATAATGTTTTTCTGATGCTTATTTTTAAAAGCAATGCTTATTTTAAAAAAAACATACATATTCAGGGTATGAAATCCAAATAACAGAAGTTTAGATTAACCTATAATCTAACCACCCATAGAAAATCACCATTAAGATTTCTCTTTTTTTTAACTCCCTTAACTGGAATCTAACCCATTACCCTTCAGTCCGCAGTCTTGACACTCTTATCTGCTGAGCCAAACCAGCTAGAGCAAGATTTTGATATCTCTTCTTCCAATCCTATCTGCATACTGTAGATTCCTTTTTTACATAAATGCAATATCTTGTAACCTGCCCTTTTTTTCACAATTATGACTATTTTCCATGTCAATATATAAATTAGGGGCTGGCAAATCCCACCCACATGTTTTCATATATCCCATAAGCTTAGAAAGGTTTTTACATTTTTTAACAGGGGAGGATCAAAAGAAAAAGAAAATGTTATAGCATGTGAATATCAGAAATCAAACTTTAATGTCCATAAAGTTTACTGGAACATAGTCATCTACTCATTTATATATTGTGCTATGACTTTCAAGTTACAACAGAGTTGTAGTTACAACCAAGATCATAAAGCCAACAAAGCTGAAAGAGTTACTATCTGAACCCTGTTGTAAGTCATGACTATACAAAATTCAGTTATATAAAGGTATTCCTGCAATATCCATCAGGGACAATGCAAACAAATAATCAGATGTATCCTTCAGGCTCACTAATTAACACAAAAGGAACTCCCTTATATCTACAGAAACCAATCCTTAAGTTTTAGCTGCAACAAAATAGCTCTTCCAAAAGAAATGGTTTACCCCATTACGAGCTTAAACGTGCTAAGAGATCTCATCACTTCTGTGCTCAACTTCTACCCCAACCTCACCAGAGAGCACTGTCCTCCATAGAAGCAAATTGCTTGTTATTTTAATGGCACTATTAAAAAAGGGGGTAACACCAAACCATATTAGAAAATGGTAAATATATGAGAATTAAAAACATCTTAAAGGGATTCTCTGATCATAGCTATAAGAACATATATAATTTGTAAGTAACCATCTGTAGAAGCTTAGAGAAATAACTTACTGTAAAAAGTTTACAGAACACTATTCTTGAGCATATGCTCTTAGAACACTTAGGAAACAACACAGCATCCTGAAGATGATGCCTACCATTTATAAGGATTCTGTGGCAAGTTGAATACATGCCTCTTACATCCTTGCCATCTAAAATGACATGAGTGACTAAAAAGATATGTTTCAAAAATAATAAACCAGAAGCAAGAATGGGAAATAAAACAAAAAAGAATAGCAATGTCTAAGCAAAAATTTGAGGAATTCTGAAAGACAGAAGTAATCAGGATCAAGACTTTGGAGAAAATATTGTGGGAACTTATAGATCCAACATGTATTACCATTACAAATAAAAGAAGCAAGAGTCTCTAGGTAAATATGAAACCACTCAACACAGCTGAGCACAAAGTGTCCTCCCAAGCAAACTGCAGGAACCTGTATACAGAGGAGACAGTTGAGAATGCAGTACTCAGGCTAGAGGGAATGGAAGTAGCCAATAAATACTTAGAGAAAATATGACATGCCACATCCCCAAGCCGTAATGCCTGCCTCTCTCATACAATTACAAGAGATAATTTACCGAAAACGGAATATGCTGACAGCAATTCTCACACACAATAATGAGTGTACAGCCAAAAATCACAAATCATTTCAGGAATATCAATAACAGAAGCACAAAATTTAATGAGCAGTTCAACTAAAACCCTGGTAAAAGAATTGACATTGTAAAAATAAACATAACTTTGAATAAAAATGACAGCATCTTCAAAGAGATGAGAGTAAATATTTAATTAATGAAATAAAACATTTAATAGGCAATGAATAAAAGAATGGACATAGATGAAAACATACGAAGTTCAATGTTTGAGTAGAATTTTCCCAGATAACTTTGGGGACAGCTTGTATCTAAACAGAAAAATTACTCAACAAGCATAATTTTATAGATAACATTCAGCAATATTTTCAAAATGAAAAGAGAAATGATAATGATCACAAATACTATACTCAAGACAGTTCCTCAATGGGAGGGAAAAGCTACAATATTACCCCCTTCAAAAAAAGTCTAGATAAAATGAAATAGCTGGCCAGTGTCCAAAGGGAGGAGGAAAAGGGGGAAGGAACTGAATAAAGGAGGTGAAGGGATTAGCTAAAGAACATATATGCATATCCCATGGACACAGACAATAGTCTGGTGAAAGCCAAGGAAAAGGGTGAAGGGGAGAAAGGGGTGAATAGGGGGGGCACCTGTTCTAGGGAACAACTGCAATAATTTCATAATTTAAAAATTTTTAATAAAAAAATCTAGATATAAAATACCATGATAATGAATATAAGATGAAGCTGGAATGATGGGAGAATTGCAGGAAGGCAAGAAACACTAGGATAGAAGAAATAAAACACATTGAGATTCACTGAATTGACTGCTGATACTGATTAAAACTACAACTGTTTAAGTTTTAGATGTTTCTAAACTCTTAAAAGTTAATCCCTAGAGCAATATAAATATGATATACAAATTCCAAACAAATTTTGGGGAGAAGGGAATAAAAGAATTTCAAGGAGACAGAAGGAAGGGGGTAAAAGTAAGAGGCTAGAGGAGGCAGGTACTCAATAGGAAAGAATGGTAAGTGAAAAATCATAAAATAAGAAGTAAGTCAAGTTCAAACATAGCAAAAATAAATATTTTTGCAAAATCATGTACTATAGCAATATTGATGGAAGAGAGCCTATGCAAAACAAATAGATTAAATTATTGTATCTCATTAAAAATCAACATTAAAATCTACCAAGAAATTTAATTATCATAAACTACTTTAAGCCAAATAATGTAGCTTTGAAATGAATGAAACAGCCCTGGTGGGTGTTTCTCAGTGGTTAGAGTGCTGGCCAACGAACCAAAGGGCCACAGGTTTGATTCCTCATCAAGGGCACATACCTTGGTTGCTAGTTCGCTCCCTATTCCCTGGTCAGGGCACATTGTAGAGGCAACCCATCAATGTGTCTCTCTCACTCCCCCCACCCCTTCCACCTCTCCCTTTCCCTCCATCCTTTCCACTTTCTCTGAAAAGCAATGGGGTGGAGGGAATCCTCTAGTGAGGATTAACAAAAAAAAAAAAACACAAAAAAAATGAAATATATGAAACAATTGCTAATAGCAATAAAATGAGAAATTAACAAACCCACGATAATGGGAGACATGCATCGCTCAAACATCAAAAAAGCAAGCAGCCAACTAATAAATATGTTGGCTTGCATATTAGAATTAACATTTCAATCTAATACACATATTAATATTTCTTTCAAGAACACATTTAACACCCACAAACGATGAGCACAGATTAGCCACAAAGAAAATTTCAATATTTGAAATCACAAAAACATTCAGTTACTTTTTCTGAACACAATACAATAAATTAGAAATAAAGAATAAAATGGGAAACTAAATAGTTTAGCCATGTAGGTTAAAAAGAAAATCAAAATGGAAAACTCAATAAATATGTGGCAGTAAGGACATGACATTTTAAGACCCATGGGATGCGGCCAAATCAATACATGAATTAAAATGTAAATACATGTATACATGTACATGGGAAAAGAAGCTGGAAAGTAATATGAGTTAGACATTAAACCACAGCTAGAAAAGGAACAGCATACAGGGTAGGAAGGATTAATAAAGACGATGGACCACCTATTCTTTTCTTCAAGAAACTTGTAAAATATAAAACATTTAAGTTGAATCAAGTAAAATTTAACGGAAAATTACATTCAAAATTACCTGACTAGTCCTGTGTGGATTATGTTCTCATGCATTTTTCATCACCAGGAAACAGCTTGCGAATGTTGCACTTTACCATCACCCTCCTGGGCCCAAGTTTTAAACAGAAATTTTTAAACCTACATTAAACTTCAGTATAAAATGACTTTCAATGAGGAAAATATTGTGTTCCCAGTTCCACTCTAAATTATTTAAAAGCAGTTTGAAAAGCCTGTATATTTGCTTTTGTGCTCTTTTAAGAATAAATCTGATCTAAGTTGAAGTAAAAAAAGCAGCAGCAGAAAATCTCCTCTTTGCTCATATTAGAAAATAAACTGCTAATGCATACTTAGAGCAAGTGCAAGACACAGTCACACAAAATGTGTAAGAGCATATTTTATCTGACAGGAAGACACAAATAATTTTGTAAAAATTATTCACTCTTCATAAACTGCCTTGTATCATTTTGAGACACAGATAACACTACACTTATGACTTGAAAAAATTGAACTGAGCTGCAACCGGTTTGGCTCAGTGGTTAGAGTGTCAGCCTGCAGAATGAAAGGTCCCAGGTTCGATTCCAGGCAAGGGCACATACTTTGGTTGCAGGCACATCCCCAGTGGGGGGTGTGCAGGAGGCAGCTGATTGATGTTTCTCTCTCATAGATGTTTCTAACTATCTCTCTCCCTCCCTCTCTGTAAAAAAAATCAATAAAATATATTTTTTTTAAAAATTGAATTGAGGCCATTAGAAAAACAAGGGGAATGTTTTTTTAAAACATACCCCATTCATCTACAAAAAAAAATCAAGAAAAAGAAAATGCTAATGGCACAAAGTAGTCTATTTATCTAATTAAATGGATTTGGATGCATTAACTGTGATGGTTAAAATATATTCTAGGAACACTGTGATGGCAGAAAATTAGTATTTCCCCACCTCTGAGGGTCATACAATCAATGTGAAACCGACATGTAGATATTATAGAAATACACTCTAACTTACAGATCAATCATGCTAGCTCCACAGCATGAATTGCTACAGATAATGCCTATTCAAAAGTTGTCCTAGTCTACAAAAGAATGGCCTATGGAATTGGCCATGTCTAAAAATAGTTTGAGCTCTAAGAGTTAGAGTCTTGCAAAGTCAGTCTCCTATTTTACCTATGCAAAAATGTTCTGATCTGTAATAGCAATGTCAATAAATAAAGAATCTAAGTGCTAGTCTTTAAAGAGGCCAATAATAAAACCTTTCCCATCAAAAGAGAAAAATTAAGAAGAATTCTGAAGGAGAGATCCTCTTTTATTTAATAATTAAATTCAAGCCTTTGGTTTTCATTTTTTTCCCCTTGCAACTTCATTAAATTATCACATTTAAATAAAGATGCCCCAACCATCAGCTTTGACTCTTTGATGTCAGGTGCATACATGGATGGGAAACAACCTTATTGGGGCAATTATTCCCTGCTTATCACTTCCCTACATAGAGTGCAGGCTTGAGATAGCACTTTAGAGAACTGGAAATAGAAGGGCTAATCAGGAATTTCTAAAGGATACTAACACTCCAAAGAGACATGGAATTTAATGAGATAATGTTAATACTTTTTTAACAGAATAAAGGCACAGAGAACTGTCAATTGTCTGGACCAGTGGAGGGGAACATTGGCATGGATAATAAAGAAGTGAAGATAATATTCCAGCTGAACGGTATTTGGACCCTGACCTTGCTAGATCTAATTCATGTGTAATCAAGAAAAACTAGCTAATATCAAATGTTTACTACGCGCCAGGCTTGAGCTCATGGCTTTAAATAATTACCTATTAATCCCTGCAAGAGCTTAATTAAGGTTGGTATCCCTATTTGAACATGAAGAATTTGAAGACTAGAGAAATAAAGTAGCTCTTCTAATATCCTATAGCTAATGGCAAAGCAGGAATTGAAACCACGTTGACCAGAATCAAAAACAGATTTTCTTTACCACCAATACACTGGTGGAATCTACATCGAGATCTAACTCCCTCCTAAAAGAAAAAGATATTAAATTATGATTAAGTCTGTCATCTATTGAAACTATATTCCTAAAAACAGGGGTAGGTTTTTGAACTGTATTTATATTTATACATTGCATGAGTATACCTCTGTGTACATTGTAATGATACTGTGGCATGACTATAAAAATGTTCATAGTTTCATACTGAATTCATTGAAATAGATTGTAACCTTTATACCTAACCCCTTGATTAAGAATGTTGGTGAGGAAAACCACAAGTAAGAATCACCACTCTATTACATCCTATCTAATAAAAGAGTAACATGCAAATTAACCATCACTCCACTACACCCACAAGCCACATCCACCAGCCAATAAGGAGCAAGTATGCAAATTAACCCAGCCAAGATGGCTGTAGCCACAGAGTGAGCAAGAGACTTGGGTTTCCCTAGCAATGGAGGAGGCCAAACTTTCCGCACACCCTGGCTGGCCTAGGTCTCCACTAAAGGCTACAAATTTTCAATTATAGAAGATAAATAAATCCCAACAAAAATGGCAGCAGCCATGGAGCTGGAGAGAACAGGAGACTTGAGTTGCCCCCTGTCCTGGCCTCCGCTGAAGGCTACAGATTTCAATTATAGAAGATAAATAAATCCCAGATACCAGGGCCTCTGATTGGGTTGCCGGGGGTATGGCAAGCCTGCAAACCACCACAGGCCCCTTTCCTAGGCCACCCATGCCCCAAAGGAACCCCTACCCTGATCCAGGACACCTCCAAGGCAAACCAGCTGGCCCTCACCTGTGCACCAGACCTCTAACCTAGCTAATAAAAGGTAATATGCAGATTGACCACCACTCCCACACACAAGATGTTTGCCCCCATGTGGTCAAAGATGGCTGCCCCCATGTGGACACAATATGGCCGTCACAAGATGGCCAGCAGGGGAAGGCAGTTGGGAGGGACCAGGCCTGCAAGGGAAGGCAGTTGTGGGTGATCAAGCCTGCAGGGGAGGGCAGTTAGGGGTGACCAGGCCAGCAGGAGTGAAGTTGGGGGTGAATGGGCCTGCAGAGAAAGGCAGTTGTGGGGAACAGGGGAGGACAGTTAGGGAGTTATCAGGCTGGCAGGCAGAAGCAGTTAGGGGCAATCAGGAAGGCAGGCAGGTGAGCAGTTGGGAGCCAACAGTCCTGGATTGTGAGAGGGATGTCCGACTGCCCGTTTCGGTCCGATCCTACCGGTAGGATCGGGCAGAAACGGGCAGTCGGACATCCCTTGAGGGCTCCCAGATTGGAGAAGGAGCAGGCTGGGCTGAGGGACACCCATGTACAAATTTCATGCTCTGGGCTTCTAGTTATACTATAATTATGAGAGTAGATATGGGGAGAAAGTAGAAAGGATTCCATCAGAACTATGTGACCTCATTAAACAACCAGAATTTGAAGTGAACACCATGTTGGCTAATTTTTCTTCTGCCTTTCATCTCCAGAACAGACTCTATCATCCTGCATTTCTTGCCCATTTAAACACAGTCACACTAAGGTAATCCATACTTGATGGGTAACTTGGTTACAAAGTAGATCTAGACGCTGGACAGAGGGATAGAGCCAAGCGCCAAGCATGGTGACAACCTGACAATGGGGCTTGGTTCTGTCTGAGAACTGTCTAGTCCCCACAAGAAGAAGGCAGTGCCACAATGAGACCCCCAAAGATGGCCATCAGAGCACTAAAGGAGAGTTCTCCTTTTCAAGTTTGCATCTCTCTCCCACTTTCCAGATTTGGCCTGCCAATCACAGGGGTTTTTATCTGTTTTTATTTTGGTAATAGAAGGATTTAAATGTTGAGTAATTTTTGGAATGTGTAGAGGACAGTAACCTGAATTTGAATATCTGCAACTATGTTCTCTTTAAGTCCAGATGATGACAGCACAGCTCAATAATATCCCTTCTAAATTGGACCAGCAAGATGGCAGGCAGTCTCCCACAGCTCTCCCAACAGTTCTAACTATTGGAGAGCACAGCTGGGCTGGAGGAGGTGACAGGAAAAGGGGAGGGAAAGTCCATCGTGTCAGTGACAGTACTAAACACTACCCAGGGACAAGGCCCAGGAAAAGTAAGCACTCATAAAAATGTCTGAAACAAATCAACAAAATCTGTTAAACACCTCTTGAAATAAAGCAATTTATATGAAATCACATTCTTTACATTTTGCCTGAATTTTTAAGTGCCACTATCTGGACAGTATCAGGAGATAGAGATAAATGTGATGCTCACTAAAATCACCTTGATTTCAGTAATGACTCCTAACATAGAGAATGACCAGCATGTGAACATACATAGAGATGTACACACTGGTAAGAAGATGTAATAAAAGCATAATATACTAATTAGACCAGACAGCCAAACAGCCTTCTGGATGTCCTTCCGAATGTCCTTCTGGACGAAGCTATGGCTGCAAGGGCCAACGCAAGCCACCGCAGCTGTGGGGACCAAGCCCCTTGCATGAATTTCATGCATCAGGCCTCTAGTTACTTTAATAAAAATAAAATATAACTTTAAAGAGAAATACAGAGAGCATCAGGCAAGTTTCAACTTTCTTTGATAAAAATTTTAATTAATTCCTTATTTAAAAATTAAAAATAAATATTGAAACTCATTGTCATTTATACTATGACTAGAGGCCTGGTGCACAAAATCTGTGCACTCAAGAGGTCCGAGCCAAGCCTGCACCCTCTCGCAGTCTGGGACCCCTCAGCACTGCCATGGAGGTGTGAGAGGCTCCTGCCACCGCCACTGTGCCCAGCTCAGGGCTTCTGACTGAGTGGCGCTCCCCCTGTGGGAGTGCACTGACCACCAGGGATCAGCTTCTGTATTGAATGTCTGCCCCCTGGTGCTCAGTGTGTATCATAGTACCTGGTCATTCTGCTGTCTAGTCAACTTGTATATTACCCTTTTATTATATAGGATATACTGACCTTTAAAACTACCTAACCCTCCTCCCCCCTCAGTAGCAACAAGCATAGCCAGGCCCACATCCTGGATTCTATATATCATTTTCCAATAAGCAGAACTAGGGCTCTTTAGAGAAATAACTGATCTAGGTCTGGGGCTCAGAAAGTCCGATATAAGCCCAGACTATCCCATAGGACTAAAAAGCAAAAAAGTACTCAAAAAACCAAGGGATGAAGCTCTCAAAAGGACACAGAACTGCCAATGGCCAAGGTAGGAACAATTTGAGCAACAAAAGAAATAGCACAGTATTAGATTATAATTAATATGGCAGATAAAAAACAGGATTAGTTAGATTTAAATTTCATTTAAATAGTAAACAATTCTTAGTATAAGTATGCCTGACTGTAATATTTGAAAATGCCATTTCTATATATCATTTATAGGTTAATATAATAATATTAAAGTAAATATAAAGTACATATAATTCTCTTTCAATACATAGGCTTAATCATTTATAACTCCTTTCACTTCTCCTAAAAAACACTAAGACACTCTCCTGGAAATCAGTAATATATATCTGTGACCAACATGGATGCTGCTTTGCAATCATAGACAAGATGACAGGGCTAGTTTGGGTAAAAGCAGTTAATCAATTCTCCTCACAAATGTTGCATTAATATCATTTATTTCAGCTTCATTCACACAAAATGTGATGCAAAGTTTGTGCAGTGACATAATACGTATAATTAAATTGAAGTGTCAATACTCTTCTAGCAGTTGACATTTCTTGCTCTGTTTCGGCTCTCATGGAATTTAATATTTAAATTTGTGAAATGGCATGTGTTTCTCAGCAAGATGAAGAGTCAAAATTCTCTTGGCGTTCTCCATTTACCTTTTAAGAGCATCTATTCAAAAGGTTTTTAAATGTAAGTTAAACCCGAAAATTGCTTAATTTAAAATATCATAAGGATTTTTTACAATGTTAATGCAGGCTAGTCTTGGAAATATGAGTTTCAGTAGAAATATTTTAGTCAAAAGCAGCAATCAGGCCTGCTAGTTTGGTTCAGTGGTTGAGCGTTGGCCTGCAGACCAAAGTGTCCCAGGTTTGATTCCAGTCAAGGGCACATGCAGGTTGTGGGCTCAATCCCCAGTAGGGGGCATATAGGAGGCAGCTAATCAATGATTTGCTCTCATCATTGATGTTTCTCTCTCTCTCTCCCTCTCCCTTCTATGAAATCAATAAAAATATTTTTTTTATTAAAAAAAGCAGCAATCACCTTAGATCTTTATTCCTTCTTAGGTCAAAAAGGCAAAAGGTGATATAGTTTGAGTTTAGAAAATTCTATTATAATAAAAAGATTTCTTGCTAAGAAGATTCAATGTCTAGCCCTTAAATTTTAAAATCTTTACACTGAAAACAAACTGGACTGAGACAAGTGGATAAATTTTAACATTTATTCTGAAATTAAATTCTTTGTAGACTTACCAAATTCAAAACTATATTTATTGCCCACACAGCAAAGTTCAATATCCTCTCCAAGGGTTTGATATACCAAAGAATTTTTAATTGTAAATTCTTCTAACTGAAAACAACTAGAAAAAAAATTTTTTCCCAAAAATAAGTTGAGCCATTTCTCATTTGCCTGCTGGGTGCTTATGAATAAAGAGTCTGTGTACAGTTTGCTAGAGCACACACTCTCTTTTCCAAGACATTAAACCCTGAGAGAGAATGCATCAAAATGCACTGACAAAGCCACCTGCATTCTTCCAGCATAGTGTGCTGCTCTCCTAAGGGGGCTACTCCTTCTGCTTACCCTCTGATAAGACTGCACTTACCGAACTGGGGCTGGAGTGCCGCCTGACTTTAGGAGACTCTTTGCCGGTGGAGGAGGTCTTAAAGTTAATGCAAGCATTGTTCTCCGAGTGCACTCTCTTTACTTGATTAGTTGGTTTCTCAAATGGATCAAAAGTGCTCTGTGTCCTCTGAACCCTGACTTTCTTATCCTCAGGAATTGTGTCCAGGGGTTTGATCACTGAGTCCATTCCCTGGCAGTTCCGTGTAGACATCTTTGTGACACATATCTGGGGGAAAAAGAAAAAATAAATGAAGCCCATAACTCTCTTCTGGGACTTTAATACCAAAAACATGTTGAACTGACTAGGGATGGTGAACACACTACACAATCTACAGATAATATACCACAGAACTGTATACCTGAAAACAATATAATTTGATTAACCAATGTCACCCCAATAAATTCAATAAAGAAGAAAAATACGTTTTTTAAAATTTTCTTTTCAGTCTAGAAGAAAGATAAATAATCAAATAATTATAACAGAGCAGCATGGCTTTTTGCAGAAAAACATAATTTGGTAAAATGGACTATATATTTTAATTTTTGAGTACGTACATTGTATTACCAGTAGTGGCTGTCATACAATAGAGTTTTATCCACGTGGATGACTGATTGATGGAGAACAAAATTAAAGTGTCTGTAACAATCTTAAAAAAAAAAAAAGATGCTGGTTTGTTTTTCCAAGAAGCATGCCACTTTTAATTTTGGGAGAGACCTAAAAAGGCCACATTCTAACGCTACATCAGCTTAAATCACAATGTGAAAAATTCCTCATCATCACTCTGCTTGTACTCAAGGCTGACAGTAGAATCTGACCCCTAAAATAGGAAACACAAGGCCTAGACTACTAGTGCCCCAAGGTGGTTCTTGAACTCTGTTCCCAGTTTTACTCTGACTACAAATGGGATTTGTAGAGTTGGAAATGGGAGTTAAGAGTTGCATAGCCCAGCCAGTGTGGCTCAGTGGTTGAGCATCAACCTATGAACCAGGAGGTCAAGGTTCAATTCTGAGCACAAGGTTGTGGGCTCATTCCTAGTAGGGGGAGTGCAGGAGACAGCCAGTCAAAGATTCTCTCTCATCATTGATGTTTCTATCCCTCTCCCTTCTTCTCTGAAATCAATAAAAATATATATTTTTTTAAAAACAGTTGGATAGACTTGCCTTAATAAAAAGAAAACAGCTGAGCTAAATCAGATCATTATATTAACTCATCGGTCATCATGGAAGCAGCTAACACAGGATAAAGAAAAAGATCATTATGTTTTTCAAAAGTTTTATGCTTGAATATGTGTGTTTGAAATCTGTCCCCATCTTGACTTTATCTCCAAACTAGAATGGGGTATATTAAAACCTTAATATAGTTAGAAAGGTTGAAAAATTAAAAACGTGTGCTTTTTTAAATACCAAAACTAATGGGCGAAAAGGAATAATGCTTTAAAAGAAAAACATTGTCTAACACCATTACAAGATTTGGCTCACATTACTCTGCCAGAGCCCTATTCCCTTCCACATTTCTCCCTCCCCTCTTCCTGCACAGCCTCCCCCACTCTCCTCTTATTTTAGTCTCTCTGACTTTTGCTCCTTGTTTCCTACTTTATGTTCTAACTCTTTCACTCTCCCTGTACTCTGGAGATTTTGTTGTTCTTACTCAGTAACTTTATGGCCTCTAGCTTGTCTGTGAAGCTGGGTAGCTTTATTATTCTCTCTAGAGAAAAGATAACTCTGAATTTGCTTTTTTCTTCTTGTGAAGTTTCCACATCCCTATTTGACAAGGCAGGAAAACAGAAGATAATTCAGATAAACATATATTTGTTAAAGTAAAACTATAATGTCTGAGTAATATATAATAGGATGATTTCATACGGGAATGAAAGTATCCAGGTATATGAATAGATATCAATAAATACAGATGTATGTGCCGTCAGATACAGACATAAATGTAGAACACAATAAAATATACAGAAAAAAACACACCAAATTCTGTGTTATTCAGCAGCAACTCTGTCCTAAGAGTGTGTCTCAACTGTTATGCACAAGTACGATTCTAATTAAGTCAAATGAAAAGGACATCATATCTTTTATAGGAACAAATCATGGATGTCCAATCTCAATCACTTTGATTTAACATTGTATAAGTTCTAGACAATGCCACAAGGCAAGAAAAGGAAATAAAAAGCATTCACATTGGAAAGGGATAAAACTAACTCTATTCACAGAAAACCACTACAGTCTTTGTAGAAAATCCAAAGAAATCTACCAAAAAAGAGGCCACTAGAATTAATAAGTAAGTTTGTCAAGGTTGCAAGATACAAAATCAACATGCAAAAATCATTTGTATTTCTACATAGTAGCAACAATCAGAAATTTAAATTTAATAAACAATTTATAACAGCTTCAAACAACAAAAAATAATTTGTGATAAATCTGACAAAATACGTGCAAGATCTATAGACAAAAACTGCAAAACATGGCTGAAAGAAGCAAAAATTAAAGGATAAAAAACCAAGCACAGGAACCAATTCATGGATCTTTCAATCTCCTGTTAACACTTTCAAAAAGAAGCTAATCTCTACATTTTACCAGAAAATATTGTTTCTTATTTAATTTAAAAGAAGATTTACAGATGTTTATTTAAAACAAATGAGATGATAGATGTGTATAGAATGATAATATAAAAAGATATAAATGGGGATTAAATTGGTACATAAATAATGGGAAAATGGCGACCATGTTTGGACTCCAGCTCCATCCTTAAAAGAAGCACCAGGAAGCATAAATCCCACAAAAATATCTATTAATTTTGCCATGCAAAATACAGTACATTCTATATTCAACCCTACATTCTATTTATTATTTGAGGTCTTTAAACTATCTTAGTAAAAGAGGCTTTACTAAATAGAATGCTCTTTTTTTTCCAAATTTATAGGAAAATATATGGGGAAATTTTTTCTAGATGCATGGGGGAAATTTTACTATAAAATATAAAGTTGTAGTACATGTACACCCACACAGGCACAGCATAAAATATTTGCAGGGGATAAATGACAAATGTCACCAGGATTATGTTATGTGATAGAGCAAATAGATTATCCTGGGTGGGCCTGATTTAATCAGGAAAACCCTCCAAAAGCAGTGAATTTTCTCCAACTAATCACAGAAAAGAGAGATGTGATCTGGCTAGCTTATGACAGAGCAGACACGGCATGGCACATCTGTGAGGCAGCCTTCAAGCGCTGAGAGTGGTCACTGGCTGACAGCCAGCAGAAAAACTGGGACTGTGGTAATACAACCACAAGAAAACAAGTTCTGCCAACAACTAGTGAGTATGTGAGAAAACTGTGAGCCCCAGGTGTGATCCACAACCACACCCAATACCTTGATTTCAGCCCAATAAGACCGAGGGCAGAGAAACAAGAGGATGCCAGGCCTGAACTTCTAACCTACGGAAACTGAGAGCATAACCTGGTTAGTTTGTGGTAATGTGCTACACAGCAATGGAAAACTAATACACTCACTTTACTGAAACTGCTTGAAGCACGCTGCCATTTGAGCAGAATGTTCTTAGGAACACGTTGCAGATACCTCTTTCTGAATTTGATCCACTGTATCAGATCCAGGCGAAAACAAGTGGTGATTCTGTGACCGGTGTCAGTAAATGCCTGCACATGTCAGTGTTCTGCCTGGTGTAACTCCATCAGCATGACAAAGCCCGGGAGCAAGTTCTGCACATAACTAAGTTTATACATAGTTGATGCTGGTCTCCACTCCACCCGGGTGTATGTGAATAATACCAGTATCAGCACCAGCTTCGGGTCTGCATCTTCCTCCAGGGAAGTAATCTATACTTGAGTTTTCCATGCAGGGCAAAGTGACTATTCTGGAAAAGTTTCAAGTTTCCAATCTCTGAGACAAACAACTTAAACATGACCTGGCCGTCTCTGTTAGCTACCAGCACAACCCAGCAATCCAGGCCCTTCTGAAAAATAGGAGGAAGCGGCCTTGTGTCTGACCTCAGAAGCTTCTGGGGCAACTTACCCTGAAGATCCCAAAAGAGGAAAGAACAGGGTTTAGTCTAGAAAAGGACACAGGCAAGGTAAAAAGTAAGAATCGTACTCACTCCCCCAGACAGCTGCCATTTCTGGCAGCTCATAGAATGAAATCATTGACCGGTGCTGGGTACATGAGGAGAAGAGTGAGCAGACTGGAGTCCTGGCAATGAAAGAAGGTTCCAGAAACCAGATTAAGCATTGGCACTACTCCCTGGTGCTCAATCTTCCTTTGAATCCTTCTATCAACCCGTCAGCAATGTAAACAAACCTCTCCCCTCCCCAAATAGACTGTCTTTCTTCCCACAACAAAATGATTATGGTCAGTGGCGCACAAAGTCTTGATGACAGATAAAACCTCATACTATAAGGAAACCTGAGGGCAGAAGCATGATGTGTCCAGTTGGAAAAAATTAATGGGAACCCATAACCTCAAAAAGGCAGATTTTTTCCAACCACCAAATAGTATAGCCTTTTGATCCACTACTAGCTTTCACTTATACTCCTAGTGCCCAGATTTTGGTCTATGTTCCAATTCTCCACTATGAAAAAGGAGGGCTCCTGGGAAGGTGACCTGATTCCAGTTCACAGGGCAGAATATCCAGCTGTTACCAGAAAACTGGGATCCTTTCCAAAATGCCAGGGATAATGCTAGAAGGACAAAGGAGTCTGCCTATCAGGGTTCTTACTGGCTGAACTGTGATGATGTATTTAAGCCTCAAAAGGAAAATAAGGTCACAGTTAAATTAAACCAGTTGGGTTACTGAAAAACCAAGAGCCTGTTATGATTTCAAGAGAGAAAAGTTAATATAAAGGGCAAATGGCAGTCGCAAAGGAAGGCTAAATACCATAGGATAGGGTTGGTTTGTAACTCATAGAACTGTGTGTAAGCCAAGGATAAAACGTAGGAATTCTCCTGAGAATAAGAATGACTGATCAGAACCTGTAGAGAGAGAGTCTAAATAGGACAAGTGTAGAAAGAGCAGCAACACAGGATGTCCCAATGACAACAGACCAGGTCAGTACTACACAATAAAGGACATCTGATATCATCGAAGAATCTGTATATCTGGTGGGGAGATACCAGACTGCAAAGAAAACTTATGTGAAACCAATGTGGAAAGCATTTCTTTGGAAATAAGTTAACTTTTAATAACTATGGGACATTTAACCCTTAGAAAGAAAACTCAACCTCACCGCTGTCCAGTGACTCAGATCTGAATCACTCTGGAAAAAGCAACCAAGACCCCAACAGTCCACACCTCAGATCCTATAACCCTGGGCATTCTGAGCAGGTATTGTTTTACTCGTGAATTTGCAAACATCATGCCACACTAAGAAGATTCAAGAGATATTATTATTGAAACTCTTGGAAGGAATCTAAATAAACAGATCTGTAGTCTAGAAAGGTATACAAAGAAATATAGAAATGACATTGAAATTAAATCCACAGTGTTGGTATTTTAAATTAGGATAACAGTGTAGTAAAATCACCTGTGATAATAATATCTGTGCATGTTTTCTTTAAGGAGAAGTATGTTAAACATAATCACACTAAATTAGTGCTTGAAATTAAAGAAATTTAATTGTCAATAATTAATGCTCAAACAGATTGAAAATATGGTTTGTAAAATTATATTCGCTATATATCGTTTTAAGGACTTGGGCACTTGGCCAAACACAAAAGCCACTGACTGGGGCTGTTTCAGGGCACGGAGACCCTTGGACATTCCACACCCCATCAGCTTTCACTGTCCTTCACCAGTTCATTGCTTGTGCCCTCAGCATGGGACACGCTAACACCAAGTCACAGGTTGACTATATTATTCAAGACTCTTCTCAAAATTACCTTTGTTCAGAACGCTTTTCTGATTAAACCCCATGCACACAGACCAAGTCTGTATTAAGAATTCACCTCAGTGACTGTGCATTTATTCCACTCCAATATTTTGCAAGCCCAGTGTTGTAATGATTCTTTAAGAGATACTTTAATCTCAACAGGATGATTGTCTCCTCCAAAGGGCAAGGACTGGTTTTCTCTCCTTACTTTAGAGCCCCCAAGAGCACCTTTTCCTTCAACTGTCTGTGTAAAGGATCTGGTAAAGGTTTTCTACTAACTCATAGAAAGTAACTCATAGGTTAAAATGGTTTTCTCAAATTATGGGTTCAGAAGAAAACACCTTTGGTACTTCTGCCCACAGCCAATCACAGTAGGCAGCTGTCCCATCAGTGCTCCTGAAAACAGCAGACATTCCAATTATTAACAGGAATCAAGGATCTAGTTTCTCTGTGACTGCATTTTTTCACACTTCCTTGTTCCATTTAAAAACTGAAGTGACAAAATTTACATAAGCAGGGATGTCTCCTGGTACAGGAAAACAGATAAGGAGAAAAAAATCATCACAAAGACCAAAATAAATCCCTGATCTTCTTTTTTTCCCAGCAAATTCAATAGAGGCTAGAATTTCAAACAAGGTTAGAGAAGCACCCAGACATCCAGCTATTCCTCCTAATCAATTATTTTGGTTCACTCATCATTATCAGGGGTCTCTACACAAATTGGCAGACTCAAATCTCAGTAAAAATTGTTAGAAATCCAAACAGTGTGGGAGGCTCCAAAAGTCACAATTTGACCTGCAATTTTAGCTTGGAGCATTGTAAAATCCAGACGACGGTCTATTATACTCACAGCCGTGGATTGGAAAGAACAACAACTTAATTCAGTTAAGGTTGGCATTCATCACGAATAAATTCATTTGGACTGAAAATTGTTCCTTTAAATCAACCATTTGCTAGTGATCGGCATTTTCCTGCGTTCAGAATGTGGTCTTCTCTCTACCTCTTAACACTCCACATTTTTCATGAAGGCAGACACCAGAAAAAGGATTAGTTTCAAAGATTCCAGTTGACCCACAGCAAATATACATCACACACATCAGATAGTGAGCTAAGTCATGGTCTTCTGACATTCACAAAAGGAATATCCATCACAGGTCCAATGCAAAACTGAAATAAGCAAAACTTTTGACACTGCAATTTATTTTTCCCTTCACCCATTACCCAGTGTGGGCCTGATATCTTTTTCTTACTCAATATCTTCCCTCAAAATCTGCTCCCAATAACAAAGCACGCGCACACGTGCGCACTCCAGTCCAGCCAGTGTTGCCCTGTGGTTGAGCTTCGACTGTGAACCAGGAGGTCACAGCCTAATTCAGGTCAAAGCACATGCCGGGGTTGCAGACTCAATCTCCAGTGGGGGCCATGCAAGAGGCAGCTGATCAATGATTCCCTCTCATCATTGATGTTTCTCTCTCCCTCTCCATGTATGTATGTATGTATGTGTGTGTGTGTGTGTGTGTGTATATGTATATATCCACCATCAGTCATTTACAAGTTTTTGAACACTAAAATGAGAATACTACTTCTCCCAGAATTATCTGAACTTTAAGCAATATGAAATAAAAAGCTTCATCCCTTATAAAAGGAATCTCAGCTATTAGGTAGCTCAACAAGGTATTTGGGGTGAGGGTGGGAGTGGGAATTCCTAATGGGAATGAAATCCTAACTCATGACAGCCACCTTCATCTCTAGCCTAAACCTGTAATATCTAAAAACATGCTGTCCTCTCTTTGGTTGTGTCTTTTCTTTTCTTTCCTTTCCTTTTCTTTTCTCAGGGGTGTGTGTGTGTGTGTGTGTGTGTGTGTGTGTGTGTGTAGAGGTGGCAGTGCAAATGGCTACATGGAACAAAGATAAAGGATGTGTGAGCTATAAGTATGTAAAGGGATATATGCATGAGTGTACTTTTACTTACAGCTGTATTTTACCAGAACCAAGATCTTGACCAAAATTACCTTCTGAACTGTAGTTAATGCACAGGCAATCCTTGCTGCTCACACAAGTCAGAATAAATCATTTAAACTCTCTGAGGCTCAGTTTTCTCATCTGTACAATGAGACAATTGGAGTAAATAACTCTTTTACCGCTTGAATGCTCTACAATACTAGTAAACTCTAAGCAGCAGTTTACAGATGGTAAATAACTTTAAATAGGTCAACTAGATAAGGAGTTATGTCATTTTTAGATTGTACCTCATCATTTGTCACTTATATACAGGCTGTCTTCTATGCTTTCACAAGCAACTGTGAAGTCTGTTTTCATGTGTTTGGGAAATTTTGCTGGGGTGGGAGGAGGTCTCTGTTTTGCTCTCTTTCTCGTGTGTTCATTATATTTCTACGACCAGAATGTAAACAGAAGCCATTATCTTCCATTTCTTTAATGTCTCCAAAGCCCAATGGACAGCATGGAATGGGTGTTCTGTTAATATTTACTCAAAAATGGATTGCTTAACTTATTACAAGCATTCCCCTTTAACTAAACACTGGCTGTTTTTAAAAATCAGCCCTAAGAAACGATGTAACAATAAGGCACCTTCTGAGCCTAGATCTTTTCCAGCCCATGAAAAATGCTTTCTTCACCAGCTGTTCCCACTCACCAGAATTCAGCCTATTATTGTGCTTTAATTTAAAAGTGCTCGTTTTTCTACTGACCAGTTTCTTTGGGGTCTGACCTAATTTCTATTGCTGTCCTGAATCCATGGCTAAGGGACACAGCTGAATGGACAACCCCTGAGGACTCCACATTCCTTTATGCGGCCGATTCCGTAACTGTGGTCTTGTTACCACCCCCACTGGGCCTCAGTGATGACCACCAAGAGGCGTGATAATAACTTTGCTAATTCCACTATGAAATATTTAGGTAATTTTCCCAGCAGCTTAAATGTTTCATATTTAGTGCTAAAATAATTGTATGCAGTGTGCTTCCCCTTCTGCTACAACTATACAGTTGATTTATATATAAAGGGTACAGTTTTATTCATTGGCTCACATAGCTAGCTACATATATTTACTGACCTCTGGGTTCTTTATTTCGTCCAAGTCATAATGACAAATTTAACGGTAAGTTCAATGAACACTCACAGCAAAGGTAGAAGTACCATCTCTATTGTTACGTGTGGCCTACACAGGTTTTTCAGAATGTAGTCATCTCTGGGGATAAGAATTTTATCTGGAATATTCTCTAACCCCTTGCTGGTTGCAGACCAGCAAGCACTGGCATCACCTGGGATTTCAGACCCTGTCCCAGCCCTTCCTACAGTCCCACTGAGTCAAATCCCAAATGTTAACAAGATTCCCAGGGGATCTGTGTGCACCTTCAAGTGTGAGAGGCCAGTACTCTAAACTGTGTAATGACAGTTTCTGTTACTCTGGTCAAATAAGGGACTGAGATTATGAGAGAGGTCCAGCCTTTCAGTGGCAAAATTTGCTTCAGTCTCTAGGTACAATATGGCCAAGAAATATTTCAATATTCCTTGGGTAACTATTTTGCTCAAATGTACCCCAAAAAATCATGGTAACTTCAGATAATCCTTTAACATAATTTTGAACTCTGAAATAAAGTGTTTTGATAAGGTATACCAAATATATTTATAAACTTTTAAATCAATAGGATGGGGGTGAGAAACAGAAAAATATACATAGGTTATAACAGTAATGTAACATTAATTCCTGCATAGAAATGCATGGATGTATGTTTTGTTACAGACATTGTTTTGCCATCTGTCACTATATCCATGGAAAAAATTACCACAAAATTATTCTAAGGAGAATTTTGAACCCAGAATCTTGCTTTGCTCTTTATTTACCAGTTTATTTAGTACCTTTGGAGGAAAAAAAAAAAGGAAGTCACTTCAGGATTCAGAAACAAGATTTTAAAAGGAACTTATAGTATCTGTGAAGAGTACAGTGCAACCTAAAATAGATCCTCCCCTGGGCAGGGATGGGGGAAGTCCTCTGTGTGCAAGGCATTAATGAACATTTCCCACCCACATTGAACCCCTCATCCCAAACAGAAGGACATGGCAATTCTGTGGAAGTCTAGGTCACTGTTTCCACTAAAAACTTACTAAATATCCCAAAAAGATCAAGTAGAGAAAGAAGATAGGTGACTTTTCTGACCTCCCACTTGACATCCACAATTACATGTTGGTTAAAATTCCATTATGAAAAAATGACAGTCAAGAGGATAGCATTCGCATCATATGGCCAAATGAATGTAGGGTGTTGGAAGGCAAAACAGAGTTGACATCTACAGTGTATTGCTCTCCCCCACCAACTTAGAGCCATGAGGCTCAGAAATGGGTGCATGAAATGAGAAGCCCCACACACAAGGGAGAGGCTTTGCTGCGATTCCACAGAGCAAAGCCTATTCCAACCTACACAACTCCCAGCACTGCAGTGGAAATAGAACACCCGTTCTCAACAACACAGAAGGACTGAGCTACAAAGTGGCTCACATTGCATGGCCAATTAGTTTCTTCACGAAGACACTAATCCCTTAAAGCTCTTATTTTAGAAAGAGGAAATTCTGTGCCTGCAAATAGAGCTTCCCCCTCCCCCCACAGACTTTTCAGGTTTAAAATATAGATTTCCTTTTTATTAGGTTTTGTCATGGGCCCTACTTAAGAAAGGGAAAACCGTGTATGTTTTCACTGGGCAGAGGTGAGAAATACCTGGCCAAGGGGACTGACCAACATGAACTAAAACAATTTAAAAACATCTGCCATGCCCAGCTGCAGTGGCTTAGTGGTGAGCATTGTCCTATGAACCCGGAGGTCATGGTTCAATTCCCTTAGGGCACATGCCAGGTGAAGGCTTGATAACCAGTAGAGGGCGTGCAGGAGGCAGCCAGTCAATGATTCTCTCATCATTGATGTTTCTATGTCTCTCTTCCTTTTCTCCCTCTCTAAAATCAACAAAAATACATTTTAAAATAAAAGAAAAACACCTATCATGTCAGGAGCACTAATAATAAACAGATAAGGCTAGGCTCAGATGCATAAATGCTTGAATCAATAACATGGTCCAGGATGCTTTCTACCTACACATGTGCTTGGAATTTGAAGGGTTTTAACAGTGTGAGGACTAGAGTGGCTGCCATGTCTCAAAGACTGTGCAAACAATCCAGGTGCCTTCTGGATTCTGTTTTGTTTCTCTTCTGAGTTTCCCTGCACCACCCATAGCTTCTTTGTAGGAAACCAGGCTAGTTGTTCCTTCATTCTTATTCCTTTCATATATCTGTAGCTCGCTCTTCTGTCTCTCATGTGAAATAAAGCATCCAAAGGCACAATAACATTAAAAATGGAAACTGAAAAGACACTGCCGGAGGTACTGGCTGTTCCATTAGGGCCTGTATTTCTTTCCCCTGGAAACCATATGGACAGCATTTAAAAATAAATATTATAAATATTTTTAAATTCCTTTCCTGAAGGAGAAATAAAATTGTGTACTCTCTTCTCATTCTGAGACAGATGGCTACATAAATAAAGACAACTCACATCTCCTCACCTACAATAACCATCTTTTTAACAAAATTTAAATGCATTACTAATGTCGATAATAATGTAGTGATTAATGTCATGAGTGATGCTACAAAGTTTAAAAGTTTAATGTTTTCATTCCCCATGAAATAAATCCAGACGCAAACGCCACCAAAGAATTCCGGAAAATGTAGGGCACCCTTCAATGCAGGATTGACTTTTGAAGCTCTTAAATTTTTCAGAGACTCATATGTGGGTCACTAACCACACAGAGCTTATGAAGAGGAACACAGGGAACAATGAACCTTCGGGGAGATGTGGAATGCAGCTTTCAATGCAGCTTTGACAACTGTTCGGTCTACTGTAAAGAGCTGAAATTTCCGCAATAATAAAGTTGACAGCAATCCACTAACAATAAAGTCTGCACTGAGTTCATGAGGACTGGCGCCGTAATCCTTTCCTATGACTGGGACAAGTCACTAGTGAATCCTAACTGAGAGACCCAAGGCGCAGAGAGCAGAGCGGTGGGATACACACATCCTGCTGCTTGCCTGCCACAGGCAAACAGCCCCAGTGTTCCTTCACTGTCATCCTGGTATTTCTGAGCTCTCCTTTAGCTGAGGAATAAGAGGGGGTGGGCAAACTTGTATCAGCTTAGCAGGAGAGGAATCTATAGAACATATGCACTTCCCAAACCTGCGACGCAATAAATGGAATACTGGAGCATTTTTTCACATCCTCCTTGTAGACACTCAAACCCAGTAACATTCAGAAATGGTTATGTGTGCCCCATAATCAAGCCAACTGGAGAAGGAGTTTGGACAAGGTACAATGCAAACTGTTAGAAAAGAGAGATAGGAATTAAAAACACCTATAGGATGATGCAATGATGATGATGGTTATTGTTGAGCTCTTATAGAGTAAGTTACTATGAAAAATGCTTTGTATGTAGTTTCTCAATTAATCCCTACAACAAGCCTATGAGGTACCGGTATTATCCTGATTTTACAAATGATTCCATTGAGGCACGTAAGAATTAAGTAGCATATCCAAGACCACACAGACAGTAAACAGAGGAGATGAGGTTTATTCCAGGACCCTGACTACAAAGCCCAAGCTGTGGTCCATCAGGTTGTCTTCCCTGGAACTTCTATCCTGAGAGAAATAAGCAAAGGACAGACGTGGTCTGCAACACCTCTGATATTCTGTCTGCTGATACAAAAGCAAAGCACTTTTAAAGTAAAATAACTGCTCTGTGGCCTATGTTCCCCACCTTGTGCCCCATGTTCCCCCCCTTCCTCTGCCCATCTTCCACCACCCAAATTTAATATACTTTTTTTTTATCCTCACCTGAGGAT
Organism: Lasiurus cinereus; assembly: GCA_011751065.1. Classification (NCBI taxonomy): domain Eukaryota; kingdom Metazoa; phylum Chordata; class Mammalia; order Chiroptera; family Vespertilionidae; genus Lasiurus; species Lasiurus cinereus. The sequence goes on from JAAGEH010000307.1 coordinate 20,622,387, forward strand.
ATGTTTTTATTAATTTTAGAGAGAAAGAGGGAGAGGAGAATCATCGATGTGAGAGAGAAACATAAATCGGTTGCTTCCCATACACTCATACCTGTAAATCGAACCTGCAAGCTACCAGGCCAGGACAACATACTTCTGACTAATCTAATTCTGCCTCATATCAAAGTTAGAACTGAAAAGCTAAGTATTGGGGGTGGGGGGGAGGGTAGAAAGCATGAGGTTCATTAAATAGGACAGGTTGATGGGGGAGATGGGATGATTCAAGCTTTAGACACTGCCATATTGACTCTTCTTCCGCCATACTTGCTTGTGTTTCCTGAATACGTTGTTAAAAGCTAAGAATCGTCATGCCAGTCCATGGCAGATAAATACACAGCTCTGGAAGCATTAACTTGTCTTTCTAAAAAGGATCCTCTACCAGAAACACATCTGGATTTAAGAGAAGCAGTATCAAGTAGAAATCTGAGAAAGAGAATTCTATATGAGGAAGCCAGGCCTATCCAATGGAAAACTGCTTAATAGGGCATCAAGCTTACACCCTCTCGCATGCCTCTGTCTAACTCAGAGGATAAGTGGCGTTTTTGGATTGAGTGCCCACCAAGAAGAGCAGTGGTGGTGAAAGATGGCTTGCAGTAAGCATCAGGAGCCACTCCCATTGGCTGAATGAATGAGCCAATGAGACAATACAACTGTTGAAATACCTATCAGTTCCAAGAGTCTCCGAATCTATGAGAGGACCTCAACGTGATAAGTCTTTGCTTATAAAGTTAGATAAAGTGAGGTGCTAGAAGCAGAGTGGGTGCAATTCAAATGTTAATAATGACAAAAGCCACAGGCCAGCCTTCCAGTGACTATTCAACTGATTGCTGCTCTCTATCAGCTAAGAACTGACATGAAAGTGTAAGTAGCCCAATTACCAGGCTCAATTACCAGACCATGTAAAGAATCCAAATGTGATATATCCACAGATCATTCCCTCATTGCTTTTCTAGTCCTCATTCCTGCCCCCTGCCCACAAGGTCTTTGTTTTTAGTATCTCTAAATTAACTATGATGTGTCCTTATGGGAACCTGACTTAGTGAAATCATATAAGGAGTTGGGAGGATTGCTGTCTTTCCCATATAAAAATCAAAGCATTAATTTAAAAGGGATAAAATTCTGACACATGCTACAACATGGATGAACCTTAAAAACAAGCTAAGTGAAAGAAACCAAACACAAAAGAACAAATAGTGTATGATTCCACAAATAGTATACTTCAACAGGTAAACTCACTGACACAGAAAGTAGGCTAGAGATTACCAAAATCTGGCAGGAGGGCAATGGGGAGTAATTATGTAACTGGTAGAATATCTGTTTGGGATAATGAAAAAGTTCTAGAAATGGATAGTGGTATTGGTACCAAGCCACTGTGATATACTTATTGTCAATAAATTGTACACTTAAAAATAGAAATTTTGTTTAAAATTGTAAATTTTGTTTAACATTGTAAATTTTGTTAGGTATACTTTCCACCACAATTTAAAAATAAAAATCAAAGCTCATAGTATCTGTTTTATAAGTGGGCAAAATGAAAAAAAAAAGGGAAAAAAAACTGCCCAAAAACTTCTCCTTGAAATATTTCAAAAGGAAGTAGATTGTAAGTTCCTTGAGAACAGGATCCAATTCTATTTTACTTATTGATACATAGTAGATGCACTATACACAGTAGACTCTTCATAAATGTTTAATAAATAAATGGTTAAAAGAAAATAGACAAAGGACTCTCTTAAGTGGGAAATATAATATTCAAAAAGCATGAAACATACTTATTCTTGAGAAAATATAATGGAGTATATTCCAGAAAAAAAAAAGATACCAACGCTACTATATCTAAGCTCCTTCCGCTCAAGGAAAGGAGCATATCCATTTCATCTGTTCTTCCTCACCACATGTCCTACAAGTTCTTACACATGGTAGATGGCTAATAAATGTCTGCACAATGAGGAATAAAAACTGCATGTGTGAAATCAATGTCATATTATGGCTCTACTATTTATTCTCCTTTTTAAAAATTACTTACTTTTTGCAAATACACAATTCCTTCTGTCACAAGGCAGAAAAATAAACCTCACAGCTGACACAGAGTGAAGGTAAAAATATAAATAGCTAGAACACATCACTCTCAGAAAAAAAAAAACAGTAAACACAGACACACCATCTTCTGAATAGAAAAATAGTTATTTGTTAGTTTTTTGGGGTGTTTTTTTTAAGGAACAATTGAAGTGTGGGAAATAATAGTTTCTAGTCCATTTAACTCTTTAAAAAATAACTTAAAATGTCAAAACAGAAAAAAAAATCTGCACTCTCTTTGGAAGAAAATTCAAATATTCATTTCTAAAAATTCAATGTCCAACCTTTACCATAAACAGTTGAGTAAATACAGAAGCATATTTAAGACTCCTCCCATCCCCTCCCCCTAAAAAAGCCTAGTGAACTCTAATATAGTATTAATATTTCTCTCAATTAGCCTATGAAGTAATCAGGTGGTCTTTCTTAAAATGCCTATGTCAAAATTATACATAGTTGGCTTAAGGCCAGCATGCTACAGCAAGTTACTGATGATGTTTCCAACTAACATTCACAGCCTACATCATTTAAATTTCACATGAATTAATGAGTTAAGTATACATAAGTAGAATATTTTTAAAGCAAAACATCAAAAGCTGCCATCCTTAACATTCAGCCCCTATATATAGAGATGGATGGATCCTTATAAATTCACCAAGACCATGTAGTATAGTATCTTCACTTTGAACAATATTAAAACATGTCCTTCAACTTCCACCACCCCTACCCACTATACTCTGTGCCGATTAACAAAGGAAATAGGAATTCAACCTCTGTAGATATCAAGGTTTACATTTCTGCCTCGCGATTGTTTTCTTCTTCACGAGCTGGTGAGCATCACTTTAGAGTAGCCAGTCTGCTGCCCCGGTACTCCATGCGTGCAGGGGTTTCTCCATTTGCATCCAAAATGCTAATGGTCCACTATTCAAGCAAGCACTTCAAGCAGAACTGCAAGAAGGAGCATCACTTCCATACATGAAAGCATAACCACTACAGGTGTAATGATGCAAAATACCGGCACACTGACCTTTGCCAGGCAGCACACACTTAAATCAGGTGCGTTTCTGTGCTCCAGAGGGGAGTGGGTGGGATGAGCAGGGAGGAAGCCCCAGATCCCTCATATATCAGAGATGTTTATTCCGCTCTGATCCAACCCAGCTAATGCATAGACATCAGTTTACCCAGATGAAAAAAGTCGTCTCCTGTCCTTCACTAGCTTGACTCAGAGGGCACGCCACCCAGGCAAAACACTCTGTGAGACCTCTTTAAACTGTAATAAATAAGTTTCAGGAGAAATAAGACTCAGCTATGGCAAAGAAGCACAGTCTCAAAACCTTTTCCTCATCTTGTCACTGCTACTGGTGTTTACAAACTATAACCAGTAGCCTCGGGAGCCTCAAGAGACTCTCCCCTGGGGAACCTCCAGTCAGATCCCTAATTTAAATACCCCCTTGATCAGTCTGTGATGTTTCTGGCAGTTAAATGGAAGGGGGTGAGTGAAATGACATGCATAAAATGAATCCTTTTCAAGTTGTAAATGAGTGAGTCAGGATTCAGACTTGCCGAGATGCTCCAAATAAAAACCCCTGCTCTAATTTTAAAGCATGCTTCCTCTTACCGTTTTGCTGTTGTCTCTCTCCGGCTCGATTCACCTGCAACTCTTTAACATATCTCTAGCAATTTGCCTGCACCAGGCCAGGCGCATCCAGTAACTGAATTCACATCTTTCTGCACTAGCAAGCTGAAATGGTACGGCCGTACTACAAGCAAGAAAGGGGGAAGCAGAAGCAGAGAAAAAAAAACACACACACACAACAACAACGACCCAGAAATCACTCCAGAGAAGCTAATCTTGGAGGAATAAGACCAAAAATGGCTTAGAAGAACACAAAGCACAGACTAACATTCAGGATCCACAGCTTTAACAGTGTGATTATTTTTCTCCAAAGAATCTTTTATTTTTCTCCAAGCACGATGGACTTGCCTGTGGAGTTCCCAGGAAGGCAGAGTAACCGGGCTCTGCAGCAGCAATGCAGCCAAAGTAACTGTGCATATGCCGTCCAGACGCTTCACAACACACTGTCTCGCCAGAAAGATATTGATTTGCAATGCAGGGCTGCTTCAAAAGAAGACAGAATTGGAGCCAAACAGCTAATGGTGATTGCATGGGAGGAAAAACATTTAATCAAAGGGATGTGTACCTCATCATGCTCAATTCAATTTTTTAAAAGCACTGGAAGAAGCCAGTATCTTGAGTGACAACCCCATTAAACAATAATCTGAGGTCCTATCGAAGGCCAAGTTTGGGCTACCATCATTCATGCTGCAAAAGCCAGTAAAATGGTTTAATGTGTCTATGTGCATATGTCTGTCACAGGCAAATGGGGCATAACTGAGAACTCTAAAGTAATAATGTACCAAGTATGTGAGGTTTAAAAAAAAAAAAGCACAAGTGGCATTTATGGGCTAAAATGATAAAACACAGTTATGAGCCTGCAGAATTCTTGGTGGGGTTAGGCGCATACCACTCACAAAAGTAAAATGCCAACACAAACTAGATCTCACAGTCCTCAGGCTAATTGTGTCAAGTCATGCCACATGGTGCTGGGTGGCAAGGAAGAATGCCAAACTGCAACTCACATAGCGACCCCTACAGGAAACTGTTTGATCTACAATTCCTCCTCATTTAAAGAATTTCCTATCTCAGAATACAGAACCAGAAAGGGGCATACATTAGATTAAGATACAAGGAAACAATTGAGAAATATATTAGGCAGAAAATAATTTTTTTTTCAAAAGCTAGGCATGAAAACTGACCTCATAGTCAATTAAGAAATTAAAGTACAATAAGAGATAGCTATTATGTGAGTGATGAGTGGCCAATATGCCCATAGCTCCCAGGAGTGGGCATACTTATCAATCAGAAAGCTCAGGGAAGCCCTGGCTGGTGTGGCTCAGTTGGTTGGCGCATCATCTTGTACACCAGAAAGGTGGTGGGTTCGATTCCCAGTCAGGACATGTACCTAAATCTTGGGTCAGGGCACATTTGGGAGGCAACTGATTGATGTTTCTCTCTCTCTCTTTCCCTCTCTCTCTCTCAAATTCATTTTTTTTAATGTAAAAAAAAAGCTCAGGGAAAAGCATTAACTTTCACATCCTAATGCATTTAAAGGAATTATCTCCCCTACCCCCCTTTTGCAAGCCATCTCACCTTCATCTTTCCAAAGGACACTGTGAAGACACTGAACTTTATTTTTTCTGCAACACAAAAGCTCACTCCAAATCTTACAGGAAGTTATTTTTCACACACAAATATGATGTCCGCCCTTCTGCACCAAAGCCAAGGGAGAGAGCTATCTCCTTGATATCTGGAAACTATTAAGTTATATGAACACCATTTCTGCGAAGCAAACTTCCTTTCAATGAGTCTTTCAAAAATTTGAGGCTTGATTTAAGATTGCTCAACCCTCCAGCCCACAAAGACTCCTTTTCCAGAACCAACAGCACTTTTTATTTGAATCATTTAGGATTTAGTCACATGCTACCTCATAAAACTCTCCTGTACTAATGGCATTTTTCCCATTTTGAGTGCCTTGTGGAATGAACAGCATTTTGTTTTATTCCGACAAAGCCCATAACACAGTGCTAGGCACTGAGCAAATATTAAATATTTAACCAATTAATGACTTTCCCAACTCCATATTTTAGGGCTTAGATAACCTCCCCTCCCCTATCAGTTAATATTCCCTGGGGAAAATTCCACCAGAGAAGTGTTATCTTTAGTCACTTCATCTAAGTAGTTCTGTATCTTCTTTCCTAGAGTTGGTGGACAAGAGCATGCATAGCATTTGTATGCACTAAGCTATCCTGTATAAAAGCCAGAAACTTAACACAATGAAGTGTCTCCTTTATTTTCCCATTTACTTATTCAAAAAGCGTGTACTGATGTGCCCAGCAATGTGAACACCCGTGTTCTCTGCATTCCAGAAACCCAACGAGTGCTTAAAAATAAAGCAAGTGATCACAATACCCTGAAATGAGTGTTTTCAGAGCATTTCTGTTGGACACAAAGAATGTACCGTAGGTGGCTCACAGAAGACTTCAGGGAGGAGGCAGCATAGCTGAGGCTTCGGGTACTGCCCAGGAGGGATGGGCAACAAAGAAACAGCACAACAGGACTAACAGGTCAGAGCCTAAAACCAGAGCAGTACACACAGCGGTGGCAGCGGGGGGGGGGGCCCCCCCCCAAAGGGACAGATGGCTGACACCAGAGCGAAACGGGCACTGTACCCTGCTAAGAAATGAGCCACTTTACCCTACAGGAAGCTGCCACTTACTCCAACAGGAAGTCATAAAGGACTATAAGCAGGAGGTGGCTGGAAGGGACTTCTCATTTTCCAAGGGGGTAATGGTACGGAAACAGACTGGAGGAGTGAAGGAGGGGAGGTGAAGAGGCCACCTGTGAGACCAAACAACAGTTCAGTCAAGACCCCAACCTAAAGCAGTAAAAGTGGAGATGGAAGGACAAAGGAAGTGAGAGACATTGAGGACGGGTGACTTGTGGAATGACTGGACATGAGGTCTAATGGGAAGGGAAAATCCAAACACGACTCTGAATTCTTAGTATGATTAAGGGAAAGGGGGGGGGTCACAAGCTAAAGGAGTGGACACAGGAAGAACAAAAGCTTGAGAAGGGAACACTCAGGAATTCAATCTTTATACACGTGGAGTTGTAGGTATCTGTGGAATAGTCAAGTGGACATGTTAGGTAGGCACCTGTCAAAGGATGTGGAGCCCAGAAAAGGGTCAAAAGTTCACTTGGGTCAGGGTTTCCACTCCACCGGAGTTAAGGAATTAGTTTTAACTACTGTTGTCAGCAGCTCCTTCTAATATCTATGTATCCAACAAGTACTGAGAAACAGAGCTGGGCCAGGATTCTTGTTCACCTCATTTATTGAGGACATGCTCTCCGAGACAAGGGGTGAGGAGGAAGGACAGGAGGATGGGGAAGAGCGGAGGAAGAATGTGGCCGCAGGAGAAACAAATGTACCCAAGGCTAGTCCCATTGCAGCAAGAGGGCCAGCCCTCTGTATGCCTGAGCTGGTGGTGTTCACTGACTGAGGCCTGGAGAGCAAGGGCTTCCATTTAGGATGGGCACCCCCCTGAGCAAGGAGCCCCCAGTGTTCACCACACTAGGCTTCAAACACAGTGGACATTTTTTTTCTCAAATCTGATTCCTGCCTCAAGAATCTTTGTCTTTGCTGCTCTGTCTGCCAAGAATGTTCTTCCCAGCCAACTCCTTCCCATTACTCAGTTGGAGCTCAGGAATCTCCATCTTAAAGTCCTCTTCTGTAGTTGCTCCTCCCTCCCGTAGGGGTTGCATTCGTTTGGCTGCACTATCTCATGACTTTTATTTATCTGTTTGTCTCCCCCCACCACACACACACACACCTAGAATAATAACTGCTCAAGAGCACAGACTTCTACCTATTCGATTTGTTTTCCTCTGTTTTCCCAGCCCCTAGGATACTTGTTGAATACATAGGTACTAGAAAAAGCTGCTGATGACAGTAGTTCAAATTAATTCCTTAACTCCTGTAGAGTGGAAATGGAAAGGGAGCTTGAGAAAAGTTAAGGGACAAAAGTCAATGTCAATAAATGTACACAACTGTGCAAGAAGTTTGGCCACAAGCAAAAGTAGAGGCTAGAAGGCACCGCTACAGGAAATTAATCATTGTGTTCATGTCACACAGGATTCGGCCTCCTGCTATTAAGAATATCTTTATTAGGGGACACTGACATGTATCTGAAAGCACACCATAAAAGAGCCATAGTAGAGGTTAACAACAAAGGGTCTATCTTTAAAGAGAAGAGACAAAAAGTCTTTTGTGCAAACAGTATCTCAGTGGATAGAAAGGAAACGGCAAGAAAGAAAACTGATGACAAAAATGCTGGAACCTGACATCTGCTTAAGTCATTTTTGCAGAAAAATGAAAATTAATTTCTTGAAGTAGCTGCCTTTATGTGTGATTTTTTTTTAAATTCTAAAGTGTGTTATGCACTTCCCTGGCTTTTTAAATAGATTATAATAAACATAACCTGATCTTCGACTGATGATGAAGTCAATCATGAACATTATCGACACCCATCGAGGTTTAATGGAGAGTGCACTGGGCCTTGATCTCAGTAACTGGCATCTGTGTTTCTCTGCTTCACTGTACGGTTTTTCTCTCTGTCGTAGGTTTTCCTTCTACTACCTCCAAATGTGCCTCCTCCTAACACTGCCACCCTCTTCTCAGTCTTGTCACAGGCTTCTGCTACCATCCTCACACTGGGCAACTAGATAAACAGGCTTCTTAGAAAACTGTGTGAATAGAGGGCAGAGTGAATAGATGGGTTCAAAGCAGGACTACGAACTTTCTCCTGAGAAATATTAGCTGAGACACCCACCGACCACCAGCTGTGTCCTACAGGCTCCATGGTTCTTCTTATTTGAGCAGAAACTCTTGTTTCCTATCAACCCACCTGGCGGTATCTCAGACAAATGAAGCTGCCAGATGTCTGACTTGCACTTCTAAATAGGATATGATAGACAAGACCCCCTCCCCAACCCCTCAAAAAAAACACACCTGGAAAAAAAGAAGTAATCAAAGAAAGGAGTAGAGAAAGACTTTTATTGAAAAAGGAAAAAAAAAACAATAAATAGAAAAGGTTTTAAAAGTTAGGAGGGAGGTGAGAATAAAGATTACTTTATGGGTATAAACCTAATACAAGTCACCTATCTTATGAATTAACTTCATTAAACCTTTAAGCTTTTAAGAAAAAATATTTTGAAAAGTGATAAAGAAAACATTTCCCAAAAAGAGTTTGAGTTTTAAATTATTGTAATTCCATGTAACCTTAGCAATTTCTTTCCATTGTAAGTTATGGCAAAATGTTCAGGATACAATTTATTTTAAAATGTTCATGATGTTTTTGAAAACCTAAACCCTAATTTTTTTATAAACCCTAAAAATTGTAAATTTAATTCTTTTCCACTACTTACAGTCTTATATATTCAAGGAAATTTTAGTTACTTCAAATATTTTCTCAAAACATTATGAAAGTTACCTAAAATACTTTTTCAAGACGCTCTGAAGGAGTTTGAATTAAATGTTTAAAAGCCATTACTTAACCACAATACCAAAAATATCCATATGTCATTCACAGCATTTCATGGAAATTTTAGGATTTTCTTCTTCACGTTATACAACTGTGAGTAGTTTTCTGGATTTTGGAGGGGGAAATTAAACAAATTTTATCAGTAAACACCCACAACCCAATACATTTATTCCTGAAAAACACTGCATTCTGTTAAACTGTACCCTAAAAACAAGAGGGCTTATGGGAAAAATAAGATTGAAGGCAGAACATTCAAAATCCTAATGCATCCAGAACACTGATAAAAACAAGACACTCCTACCCAACACACCCACACAGGTCACATTGTCTTCATCCCCCCTCCCCTACAGTGCCAACCAGGGGGGCTCACATAGGGCAGAGGCACTAGTTTTGTTTCTTGCCTTGGGATGCATCCTGGCTGTGGGCTGCAGAAAATACGCCCAGGTGAAAAAAGTTCAGTGATGAACTCCCTCCAGGATGGAAATTAAAAGTTCGAAGACACAGCTCTAACAGGGAACTTTACATTATGTTAGTAAAAAGCAACATAGAAGGTTCAGATTCATGAATCTAATAACACAAACAGGTAGATGCAGATTATAATAATAAAAAGGCAGGTCTTTCTTTTTTGCCTACATTTCAAAAATCTGAAATCTGACCCCTCTCCCCAAGATTTAAACCTACTCCACTGCAGGGAACCATTTTCCTTCCCCAACCCCCCATACACAGTGCTTCCTGTGACCCCAATGCCTACATCTCAGCCTTTGCTTTCCTCCATTAAATTTCTAATCCTTTGCACACAAGACTTGTATTTGCATTAAAACACACATGACATGGTTGGTTTCTATATACCTACACGTACACATTTATGTAGTTACTATTTATTCAGGTGACATATAAAATGCCTGGGCATTTCCATGGCCCTGTACAGTTTTTCCCATTGGCGCCCCAGCAAAAACACAACTGGATTTCCGATGTGGCGCCATGCCCCAGGTGTGCAATGAAGCGGAAGACCCAGATGTAGAAGTGATTGTGCATTCTCCAAAGAGCATTATCAGAGAGTTCCAAATGTGTAGTGTTAACATGATCTGAGAAATGTGCATGAAATTGTAAGACTTCAGTGGCAGACAAGAAAAAAGGGCAAAAGGCAGAGAGAACAAGATGTGAGGATTTTCTCTCTTCCTGATGTCAGGATGCCAGGAAGGAGAGAGCCGACAAATCCATGACTAACCAAAAGCTTCTTAAGGAGCTAAGGCTTGTTTTTTAAGACTTAGCTAAGTCTTTGAGTTAACTATCAAAAAAGGAAAAAGGGTTTTCTAGTTCAGGGTTATGAGTCAGCTTTATTGCTTTTAGGAACTTTATCCTAGCTTTGTAAAATTTCACTTAGTTAGAAAACCTGAAAAAAAAACAAAGGAAGAAAGCTTCCTGCCAAATAGACAAATGACAAATAATTTCAAATTGCATTTGATTTTTTTTTTATTAACTGATTTTTTTTTTTTTACAGAGAGAGAGAAACATCAATGTGTTGTTCCATGGGTTTACACATTCATTCATTGTTACCAGGTGTATGTGCCCTAACTGGGGTCAAACCCACAACTTTGGCATATTACCAACTGAGATACCAGCCAGGGATACATTTGACATTATTAAATCTAGAAGTTCCCTGCCACTGATGTAGTATATATTTTTAAATTTTAAAATGAAAAGTAACCATTAAATAATTTGCTTCCTTTGACTTCCTCTGTACACCTAAGAAATAAAACAGGAAGCAGGACCATGGGAAAGAACAAATAACAACACTGTACATTCAACAGTAAATACTCACAATAATGAAAAGATAATTAACTCACTACTAAAGTTAAAATATGGCCCAGCTGGAGAGGCTCAGCTGGTTGGAATATTGTCCCATGCACTGAAAGGTTGCCGGTTTGATTCCCGGTCGGGGCATATACCTGGGTTATGGGTTCGATCCCAACCAGAGCACCTATGGGACCAAGGGTGGGTGGTAATGGGGGCATTAGTTGATGTTTCTCTCTCTTAACTCTCTCTCTCTCTCTCTCTCTCTCTCTCTCTCTCTCTCTCTTCCTCCCTCCCTCCCTCCCTCCTTCCCTCCCTCCCCCCTTCCTCTCTCTAAGCATGTCTTCAGGTGTGGATTTAAAAAAATATAGGTGTCCCCCAAAAATGTATACATGCACTTTGAATAATTATAAAGGCAGTGTTTCTTTCATTTTCAACATTGAGCACTAGATGTTAAAGTATGTATACATTTTTGGTACAACCTATATATATGTGCTCTTATATAATTTAATTAACTTTATGTGACCAATGTCTTAGTATTTGCCTTATTAAGTTAATACTGGCACTAATTTAGATTATCCTAAAACTACATGTACATCATTCTCAAAGACCAGAAAGCAAACCAAACCAACCTTTTATCTAACGGAAAATCCTCAGATGATCAAATCACTAGCCCAGTCTCATTGGCATAAAGGAGAATGAGGTTTCCTGCAAAAATGCCCGAGTAACAGGGAGGCTAACATGACTTAGGACTGTTACACAATTAACTTACACCTACCCTCCTCTGGCATCCAGTAAAGCAGTGACAACAGCGGCACACAAGTACCCTTGAGCCTTTTCTGCCACTCCCTGTGGAATGTTCTTCCTGAGAGGTGATTAAAAGGATGGGTTCTTGGAACGTTCCTCCCCCAGCAGCACCTACTGTGTCTAGGGAGGCTGCACTCTGTCCAGGACCAGATAGAGGATCCACCTTAGCCAGTCGTTTCTGGGACTTTCCCAACCAGAACTGAGTTGCACCTCATCTTTCCCAGCCCTGATGGTGGCAAAGCAGGGAAAGGATCAGCTTAGAAGCCACCAGAGTCAGTGTCTCTAGCCCTGAAGAGAAGCTGGACTGAAATCTTGAAACAGCACTGACGCATGGGGTCCCTGGCCCCGGCCACTGAACACCTCGACACCACCTGGCTGCCTGACTCTCTCAAGTGTGGCAGCTCAGCCTTTGTTTCCACCCTGCCACACTATCCTCCCAAAAACATCCCATTTTTTCTTTAGCTACTTCAGGTCGATTTTCAGTTCTTGTAACCAAGAGTGCTAGTACTCATGGAAATACAAGTACAGAAGGACACAGAGCTACTGTGAGGTGCTAATGCCAGAATGGGAGTAAGTCCCTTTAATAAGTGTGTGGAAGGTGTGCTCAAATTTTAGGCACAGAACCTAAAGGGAAATACACTGACTTAGCTTTACCGATGCCCTTTAAACTCTATAATAAGGAGATTTAAGATTTACATTGACTTATATGATGGCAGGAAAGGACAGGTATAATAGCAGCCAAAGGTTTTTACAAAGCTACTTTACACATCCATAATACACAATAACATTACTATAAATTTACACTAAATTTTCACATATTAAAATTTTTAAATTTGTTGTTATAACTTACAGAGGGAATTGTGTAATAGACCTAAGTCATGGAGCATTACCTATTAATCAGTTATCTAAAACTGTCAGAAACCTGAATTCTTGGATCAATTAATTTAAACAGGCATCCAAGTTGCTGTAGTAGCATTTATTAAATTCTAGGCACAGGACCTGAAGGGAAATAAACTGACTTAGCCTTACCCACCCCCTTTATAAAGTGTTGGTGAATATCATCACCCATAAGTAGCTAAGAAATGTCATAGGAATCATGAAAGGAAAATCAGTTTGTTATACCCACTCTGAGCTTTAAAGGCTTCTGGTCATGAAGGAAAGAGAGTTATTAAAAATTAAAGAAATGGATATTGGAAAAAGCCACAAAGGTACCTGAGGAACTTACGGAATATGTAAAAAAGAAGATATTATAAAGTAAACTACTTTATAATAGTAGTTTTTCATTATTTCTGTATTTCATTACTAAAAGATTTTTGTCATGTTCTAGTCATCTGCCAACCATTTATTATTCATTGTATTAAGTACTATAGGGGGTATAAAGATGAATGAGACACAATTGATGTTCTCAAGGATACTTACACAAATAAATATAATATAAGAAATAATTGCCATGGAAGAAATAAATAAAAATACTACAGAAGTTCAGAAGGAGGAAGACCTTGAAATGATGGATCAAGCATAATTGGCAGAGTTTCACTTTAGGTAATCAAATTCTGAATACTAGAGTCACAAAGAATTCAATAGGTAAGTTGATGGTGGGGATGTATATCCAAAGACTCACAATGATTACTCTCAGTGCAAGAACTGTTATCTGTATCTGGATATAATTTGATAATTTAACAAAGAACTTTTGTAATATTCATAGGAGCCCAACCCAGAAGAGTTGAACAATTTCCGTGATTTGAACCCTTGCGAACAATGGTCCTTTTCTGGTGGAAGATTGTTTGGATGGACTCCAGGGACTCCAAGTACACTGCCTGCCCATATGGTTCAAAGATGTGTTTCTTCCTACTATTTATCCTGGATGCAGACAACCAAACTCCTTTTCCATAGTCCTTAAGGAAAACTGAGCTTTGGGATTGTTGCAATAGCTAGTCATGGGGCACTTGGAGGGCAACTTTCCTCTCCCCAATACTGAATCTAATTTAGGAAAGATGACGTTTGACTGATCACAAAACAAAGGCCAATTGAATAGCTTAGTTTTATGAATCCTCCTCTGAAGCGCCAGATCCCTCAATATTCATTGTTTCTCCTAATCATTCAAAGAAGATTCAGTTCACACTAAAAAGTTCACATAAAAACTAATTCCTGCTTCCTGAATATGCCCATCATGGCCATGTAGAAACTATGGGCATGTAGTAGCTGCAGCACTGGCCAGGTCACCTGACCACAAGGACCACAACCTGGCACAGGTCCACCTTGGTTCAGATAGTTCCTCTCCACCCCCCAAGGTTCTTTAACTCAGAACTCTAAGGGATGAAACAGGTTTGAAAAGGAGAAAAGAAACAACATAACGGGTGAAACCACATAAAACAGGTACACAGAAGGACTAACTTCAAGTTCAGATGCAGAACAGCTGGATGGAGAACAACAGGAGCTCAAGAATTAGACAAACCTGGGTTCCCAATCTAGGCCTTGAGCAAGATATCTAACTTAAGGAATAAAAATAATGGGGTGGGCAAAAGTTAAACACAATTTACTTTTATATTATAATTTTTCAATTGTATTATTTATTGGTATTACAACTCTACACCTGCTTTTGCCCACCCGTAATAATAACAACAATAGTTCATAGACTTTAGAGGGTTGCTGTGAGGCTAAATGGCACACAAACTGCTTAGAATGGTACTCAGTAAATCAAAGACTTTTATACCTCAGAGATAAGCGTATTGTATATTTAGAGGTGACTGGGTACTCTGAGTCCTTAGGCTCCACAAACACCCCTTTATCCTGGGGCTCGTACTTCTGCATGAAGTCTGATACTGGTCTTGGTTCTCTTGCTTCTAATCAGCCTGGACACTTCCTTCTGTGTCTGCCATGGGCTGTCAGGCTCATTTTCTCAGTCATTCCTTAAGTCGATCAGTTCCTATTAATTTGATTCTTATTCGGTGCCTATATTTCTATTTCTATTGTCACTGCACTTTGCTTTGGCACCATTCCATGAAATTCAGTCACTTTTTAAAAAGGGGATATTTTATTGACTTTCATAGAAAGAGGACGGGAGAGGGAAAGAGAGAGAAATCAATGTGAGAGCAAATCATAGATTGGAAGGAAGCCTCCTGCACAGGATGATACCCAACCAATTGAGCTACACTGGCCAGGCCTGGTAACCATATATTTGTGTGTACAATTAATTTTAAATAAAAATAACACAGTCCCACCTATAAGAACAAACATCAAGTAGCTTGTACCGGCTATTTTTCTTCAAGTATTTCAGTACTTTTAAATTTTTCGAACAATTGACATGTCCATGCAACACTTCTTTTTATTGGGAAAATGTTTGATTGTTTTAATTTCATTTAGGTATTCTAAAAGAATTAGAATACTATAACTGTCACCAATTTTGCTCAGGCATAGAAGCCTTCTCTAGGATTTTTATTCTGAAATTACTTCTAGGTTTTTAGAAAAATCTCACACAATGCAATTCAGCTTTCTATCAGTTCAAAGATACTAACATCTGAGAAATTAAAAGAAAAAAGCGCACTGTAAATGCACTAAAACCTGATACTTTATAAAAAGACTTTTAAGACCATAGAGAATGTAAAAAGCTCTATATCTTTAAATTACCATTTTCTCGTATTTATAGGGACTATAAATATTAGAGCTAAGGATTGCTTTATGCTCAGCACATCTTCCTGTTTAACAAAAAAGAGGGTGGGGAATGACACTGTCAGTATTCTCAAAGTTATCTTCCGCCTTAAATCTCCCTTGATCCCTCAATCCTGCCAACTATAGCTTTGCTACTATGGTTCCCTTTTATAACAAAATTCCTCAAAACATAGTTTATCCCAAATGCCTCCAATGCCTCTTCCTCATTTTTTTTGAGGGGAGGCGGGGTGAGGCAAAGTATTGATATATATATAATTGGCACATAATATAGTATTCGTTTTAAATTTACAACATAATGACTTGATATATATGTATTGTGAAATGATTACTACACATTGATCTTAGCAATGATTTTTTGAGACCAAAAGCAAACACTGCCTTTCATTCTTCAACTCCTTTTATTCTATTTTTATTTTAAAGAATAGTTTATTGATTTTTTTTAGACAGGGAGAAAGAGAGAAGAGAAAAACATTGATGTGAGAGCATAATATCTATCACCTGCCTCCTGCAACACCCCTACTAGGGGCCGAGCCCGCAACCTGAGCATGTGCCCTGATTGAGTATCGAATCAGCAACCTCTCGGTGCACAGGATGACAACCAACCAAGGGAGTCATACCAGCCAGGGCAATTCTTCAACTCATTTTAATCCGGCTTCTGTCCTCCCCACTCTACCACAGTCAACAATGGCCTTCACAATGCCAATCCCAGCGTGTAATTCCCAGACCTCCCCTGGACCACTCAGCAGCAACTGACACAACTGATTACCTCCTCCATTCCGAAACTCTTTTTTCCTCACTTGGGCTCAACAGCTAGTTTTCTTCCTACCTTACTACCTCTGCCTTCTTAGTCTCCTACTGGAAGTTTCTCTTCTCCCCAAACTCTAAAGATGGAAGCTTCCGAAGACTGAGACCTTGGACCTCTTTTCATCTTTGTCTATACTCTTTCCTTAGGTGATCTTATTAAATGTCATCAATAAATTGAGGGCCTGCAAATTTATAGCTCCAGGTCCAATCTTCCCTTATCCCCAGATTCATATATCCTACCACATTTGTGACAATTCCTTCCACTTATCGAATATGAATCTCAAACTTGACAAGTCCAAAACCAAATTCCTGATTCCATATCCTTGAGAATCCTTGATTGTTCACTCCATATTCTACATCCAATCCAGCAACTAGTTTTCTTGCCCTACTTTCAGAATGTATTTCAAATCCAACCACTTCTCAGACCTTCATGCTTCCATTCCATGACGATCATTATAGCCTTCTCTCTTGTATTTTTGCTGCTACTTTGCTATTGTTCTCCCTGCTCTGGTCTCTGCACAGCAGACAGGATTTTAAAAACTGTCACTGTCCTCAAAATCTTGAAGTTTCTAGCTTAGAATGAAATGCTACTTTCTAACCATGACCTTCTCACCAGTCCCCTTTGTCACTGTCCTCCAGCATCCTGAGCTCTTCCCTGATTGTTAAGAATATTAAGCCCCTCTGTAACTCAAGGCCGTTGCCCTATCTCCCTCCAGATATTCCCACAGTTTGCTCCTCCCTTCATTGAGATCTACACTCAAACATAACCTTCACAGAAATAGGCTCCCTGACCATTTTATCAACACTCCCCCTCATAACTCTATTTCCCCTTTCCTTGCTTTGATTTACATTCCTTACACCTTTTGACTATTATATTATATTAGAGGCCTGGTGCATGAAATTCATGCACGGGAAGGGGGAGGGGGGTTCGCTCAGCCAAGCCTGCACCCTCTCCAATCTAGGACCCCTCAAGGATTGTCCGACTGCCCGTTTAGACCAGGTCAGATCCGGCCTAAACGGGCAGTTGGACATACCTCTCACAATCCAGGACTACTGGCTTCCAACTGCTTGCCTGCCTGCCTTCTTGATTGCCCCAAACCGCTCCTGCCTGTCAGCTTGATCATCCCCTAACCACTCCCCTAACAACCTGATTGATACCTAACTGCTCCTCTGCCAGACTGATTGCCCCTAACTGCCCTCCCTTGCAGGCCTGGTCCTTCCCAACTGCCCTCCCTTGCAGGCCTGATTGCCTACAACTGCCCTCCCTTGCAAGCCTGGTCCCTCCCAACTGCCCTCCCCTGCTGGCCTTCTTGTGATAGCCATCTTGAGTCCACATGGGGGCAGGATCTTTTGACCACATGGGGGTGGCCATCTTGTGTGTTGGAGTGATGGTCAATTTGCATATTACTCTTTCATTAGATAGGATAGAAGGCCAGGTACATGGGTGGGGGCCAGCTGGTTTGCCCTGAAGGGTGTCTGAGATTAGGGTGGGGGTTTCCTTGGGGTGTAGGGCGGCCTGGGTGAGGAGCCTGTGTGGTTTGCAGGCTGGCCACCCGCCCAGGCAACCCAAGCAGAGGCCCTGGTATCTGGGATTTATTTATCTTCTACAATTGAAATTTTGTAGCCTAGAGCACAGGCCAAGGCAGGCCAGGACAGCAGGGAAGCTCAGCTTCCTCCATTGCTGGAGAAACCCAAGCCTCCTGCTTGCTGCAGCTCCGTGGCTGCAACCATCTTGGTTGGGTTAATTTGCAGAGTCACTTCTGATTGGCTGGTGGATATGGCTTGTGGGTGTAGTGGAGGTATGATCAATTTGCATATTACTCTTTTATTAGATAGGATTTCTGTTTATCTGTCTGTCATCCCCATTAAAGTAACCACCCTAGCCTGGGGCTCAGTGGTTAGAGTGGCAACCCACAGACTGAAAGGTTTGGGTTCAATTCCATTCAGGGATACGTACCTAGGTTGCAGGCTCGATCCCCAACCCAAGTTGGGGCACATGCAGGAGAGGCAACCAATCAATGTGTCTCTCTCATATTGGTGTTTTTCTCTGTGTCTCTCTCCTTCCCTTCCTCTCTCTCCAAAAAAAAAAAAATCAATGGAGCACTAGCCAGTTTGGCTAAGTGACTAGAGCACTGACCTGTGGACTGAAGGGTCCCAGGTTCCATTCCAGTCAAGGGGACATGTCCAGGTTGTGGGATCAATGCCCAGTGGGGGGGGGGGTGCAGGAGGCAGCCAATCAATGATTCTCTCTCATCATTGATGTTTCTCTCTCTCCCCCTCTTCCTTCCTCTCTGAAATTATTAAAAACATATTTTTAAAAATAAAAATAAATTTAAAATCAATGGGGAAAAATATCCTTGGGTAAAGATTTACCAAAAAAAAAAAAAAAAGTTCCATGGTAGCAGAAATTTCTCTATCTTCTCATTCTTTAATCTTCAGGGCCCTGAACAGTGCCTGGCAATAAATATTTGTTGAATAAATGCATGAATGAGTCATTTCTATACTCTTACTCTTTGCTTGATGGAGAATAGATAATTCAATTGTATATTACTTAAATACATATGATATAATGCCAAAAGAAACCATTAAATATTTCTTCAAGGTCTAATTTTAGAACTTGCCCATCATAATATTAGTGAGGTTATTTTTAGACAGAAAGAACAGTGTGGGTATAACGAAGAGGCAGGAAATAGTAGAATATCTTTTGGGGAATATAGGTAGTTCCCTACAGCAGATCTGGGAAAGTTGGGGGAGAAGGAAGCTGGACAGGTGTAAGGTGAGGCTTGGAATTAAGGCTGAAAGCAGATGATGGGCAACTATGAAGGACCTTGTGAGCAAAGAAAGTTTGGGGTTGGTCTTGTAAACAAGGAGTCACAAGCAAGAAAATAGCAATCAGAATTTCATTTGGGAAAACTTATTCTGGTCACATAAGATTATATAACACACGTAATCATGTCTGTTCTTAGTTAAGTAGTAACTTAGCTGCTTGGATCTGCATAGAAATAAGACATGCCATATAAGTCTTAATGGTTATTTCACTCCTCATTCACACCTGAAAGGTATTCACAGTTTCTTGTTCACAAATATTTAATTTTCCAATGAAACATTTTCTCAGCAGGTTCCAATTTGAATATTTTCAACTTTTAATCAATTAGCTCTTTAATTCAAGAACATTTACATGATAGTCATTAATTAATGCTCACAGACTCTAGTGTATGAATAGTGAATCAGTTAACTAGCTAATAACACTAAATATTAATATTACATTGGATAGGGAAATATTCAACAAGATGTTTCAGTTATTCTTTTATTTTTAATTAGTAAAAAACTAGCATCTAATCATTCACATACCCAAAATAGTCTAGAGTTTATCCAATACAAGTTTCCAATTAAAATAAAAGAGAGTTCAGTTAGTCTAAACAAGGGGCATATATAAAGTCCTATATTTTCAAGGTTAAAACAGTAGGTTTGATTTTAAAGAATGCTGTTTATTTTTTAATCATAGGGCTCTCAATTAATAATAAATGGTTTGTTTTCATTGGTGTTGTTTGGTTTTGTTCTTATTTTAGAGACAGAGAAAGGGAGAGGGATAGAAAGATAGAAACATCAATTAGAGAGAAACATTGATTGGCTGCCTCCTGCACACCCCCTACTGGGGATCAAGATGAAACCTGGGCATGTGCCCTGACTAGGAATCGAACGGGTGACCTCTCAGTTCATGGCTCTATGATCAACTACTGAGCCACACTGGCTGGACTTCATTGTTTTTTAAAACATCATTGTTTGCCATCTATTCCATTTGGCTTTCTCTGTATTCTTAGAGCTTATTCTCAGCATCTCATTTGACAGGCACTTCGTCGTTGAAATCCTACTACATGTCCAAGCACTAAAGTGCAAAATGAAAGGAGCTCCATCCTGAAGCAGCTGCTGATGACAGTGATCTATTCTTCCTTCCTTCCCACCGCTTAGGCATTCACCATGTGTGGACTATCCCTTTAATATAAGACCCACCTCCATCTTCTTTTATCACCAAGGACACTGGATCTTCCTCCAGGACCTTTCTTATGTTAGCATCTTTATGCTACAAGCAAAATAACTCCGATAAATGGACAACGGTAATGCTATCAGAGCCAGCTTCTACAGAAAGCAGGTTTATAATTAATACCAAGTCAGGCAAGATCTCAAAAGGGAATCATTAAGAAGAATAAAAAAAAGCAGAAGACCCAGCATCAATGATCAAGTAGATACACTTTTCCCATGTTCCCGAGATAGCCACTGACCTGACTCTAGGAACACAGAGCAACACAGCAGGTATCTTATAGAACAAAGTAGTCCAATTTGTACTCTCCCAATCCATTTCCCTTATGAGCTTTTCCTGGCAGGTCCCAACAACACCAGCTTGGGTGTATGGTGTTACAGAAAAAAGCTATTAAAAAAAAAATTAAAAAGGCATATGCACCAGTTATTCATTACAGAGATTTGAGTTCCAGAAGGGGAAAACCTCTGAAGATGCTGTCCCAGGGGCACCTACAGAATGGGTGTTAATCCCAGCCCGTGTTCTCCACATCTGTGTAGGAAGGCATCACAGATTAGGGTTTACTCCAGGGCTCACTACCAGCTCATATAACTTACACAACTTCTGTTCAATAAATATTTAACTATGAAGGAGTGCAGGTGTTTAAGATTTTAAAAAATGACCTCTAGACATCAACGTTAATATTTACATTCTACAGAAGTCATCATATTTTTAATACCTTTGGGAAGAATACACAGAGCAACCATTTGTACAAATGTACAAAACCTAAAATATTTCTTATGAGAGCATGAAAAGGAAGTCTGGAATTTCACACACAGGCTAAATGATCTATTCTTTCATTCATGTGCTTCGCATTTTTATGCACCTTTTCCTAGTACACCCCACAAGCTACAGAACCCTGCTGGCAAAAACTCTTTGTCTCCGGGGAGAACTTTTTCTAACTTGACAGAACCAATGCTTTGAATTTCAAGCAGCGTTCCTCTCTCATCACAGCAGTGCAGTGACCTCTATGCAAAATATAATGAAAAATGCAAGTCGATGCTATGTGATAGAAAATGAAACCTGGGTTTATGTCTACAAAGAAGTCAGATGAATAACTGCAGAGTTCACACAACTGAAACAAAGAAAATATGAAATAACCCCATTCATGTAGGAACCCCCCCTAATGGTGAGATCTCCCAAGGGAGACCCAGATCCTACCAAAAGCCAATTCTGACTACAAGCCTTCTTCAACAATTTCCTGTCAAAAACAGATTTACAGAAATGCTGCTGGAGTCAAAAGAAGATAAAAATTTCTAGTACCTACACTCTACTTGCTAATATATTTCGACCCACAGTAAACTCAGGAATTATTTAAATGAAAAGGGCATCCGACTAAGATTCAGAAAGAACAAGTCCAGTCGAAATTTTTAAATTCATGGACAGGATTCTAATAAATAATTACTGATTGGATTAAAGAGCTTATGATCATGCGTAGCAGGTCTCAAGATAATTATTTTTCTTCATGAAACGAACCAAGGTAGCAAAAAAAGAGTGCTCAGTGGCTGACTTCATGATCTAAGATGTAGCAAGGAAGCCCAGCCTTTGTCCCTTTCTCTGACTGCGAATGGTAGCCAGTAAAAGCTAAAAATAACTGCCTGGGGCTTAAGCCTAAAGAGAGAATCTCTTCCTGCAACTAGGAGAAGAATCATCTTTACCTGAAGGCTATGAGGAACATTGAAAGTGACTTAAAAGTGAGGGACATAGTCACATCTGAGTTTTAAAAAGATCACTAGTAAGAATTTTGAGGATGGATTTTAGGGGTCTAAAATGAGCCATTCTTACAGAGACTCAGAGGAGCTGCAAAAAGCTGAGGTACAGAGGCACGCACAAGGAGAGGACAGGTAGCGGAATGTCTGGCTGGCTTCCTCTAGCGGGAGGGAGATAGAAACTCCTGACTGCACTGAATCCCAGTTCTGGGCGAGACTCATATGGGGGGAGTCTGGATTGTCATGAAAATGGAGAAGTGCACAGAAACTTGGAGGAGCCACGAAAGGCAGAGGTCTGGGGGTGCCTGTAAGTGTGCACAGAGAGGACTGACTGCTAATTGTGCCACTGGCTTTCTCTAGAGGGAAGAAGACAGAACCTCCAAACTGCACTGAAATCCAGTTCCAACTGCACTGAACCCCATTTCAGGCAAGAACCTGGGAATTCAGACTCATATAGGTCCCTGGAGTTTGCGGAAACTCAGGGGAACTGGAAAGGCAGAGGTCTGGAGGTACGTGAGCACAAGTTATTTACTGAGGGACACTGCAGCAATTACCGAGGGACATGAGACTCAGGAGCTGCTTATGGCAGGGCTGAAAGGAAGCCACGGCAGTCTGCTCAGCCCTGAATCTCCATCCCATCCAAGCTGAAAACAGAGGCTTTTGCAATTTTGCAAGTTTTGTATCATAAGGCTGACTCTAGTACAGAAATTCTCCCTGCATAGACACAGCTGATCCTCACAACCAATTGGCTTGGAGGTCAATTCCTACCAGTGACATCAACAACAATAAAGACTTAACTACAGCCAAAACCGATTTGGTTCAGTGGATAGAGCATCAGATTGCAGACTGAAAGTCCCAGGTTCGATTCCAGTCAAAGGCATGTACCTTGGTTGCAGGCACATCTCCAGTGTAGGCGTGCAGGAAGCAGCTGATTGATGTCTCTCAGTCATCAATGTTTCTAACACCTCTATCCCTCTTTCTTCCTTTATGTAAAAAATCAATAAAATATTTTTTAAAAAAAAAAAGACTTAGGCAGAGACTGTGCCATCTTGTAGGGGGAAGTGGATGTCTATGGGGGTCTGAAAAGCTATAGCTGCAGCACTCACGGAAAAGCCGGGAGACCCAGAACATTGCTCTCCAATCGGCACAGACACTCGGACTCAGAGAAGCTCCACACGCCACACGGAAAGGTCAGATTTCGCCTGGGATAACTTTGTGCCTTTAAATCAAGGAGAGAGAAGTATATCACCAGACACCTGGAGAAGAAAGACCATGGGCAGATGAAGAAAAGCAGGTATTACCAGAAAAGGAAGTAAACGAAATTGAAGAAGAAATAGACCTGTCAGAGAAAGAGTTCAGAAAAATGGTCATAAGGTGGCTGAAAACAATGGAAGACAAAATTGACAATATGAAGAAGAGCCAAGAGGAAATGAAGAAGCAAAATGAAATGCAGAATAATCAAGAAGAAATGAAAAATGACATCACTGCTATAAAGAACTCAATAGAAAGCATCAAAAGTAGACTAGAAGAAGCAGAGGACCGAATCGGTGAGCTAGAAGACACGGTAGGAAAAAATACCCAAATACAGCAGCTTCGAGAAAAAAATAAATAAATAAAAAGCAAGAGGAGAACCTAAGGGAACTTTGGGATAACACAAAACAAAACAACATCCGCATTACTAGGGTCACAGAAAGAGAGGAAACTGAACAAGGAATAGGAAACCTGTTTGAAGAAATAATGACAGAAAACTTCCCTAATATAGAAAAGAAACAACCCACACAAATCCACAAAGCTCACAGAGTCTCTAGCAAAATGAACCCCAAAAAACCAACACCAAGGCACATTATAATTAAATTGGCAAACACCAACGACAAAGTAAGAATCTTAAAAGCAGCCAGAGAAAAACAGAAAGTTACATACAAAGGTACTCCCTAAGACTAGCAACTGATTTCTCAACAGAAACTCATCAAGCCAGAAGGGAATGGAATGAAACATACAAAGTCATGCAAAGAAAGGGTCTGAATCCAAGAATACTGTACCCTGCAAGGCTTTCAATTAAAATTGAAAGTGAAATCAGAAACTTCACAGACAAAAAAGGACTTAGGGAATATATTACCACCAAACCAGCAATACAAGAAATGTTAAAAGGTCTGCTTTAATAAAAAGAAAAGAAGGAACTTGGGGGTAAAGACTAAAAATGGCGACAGATAAGTACCTATCAAAGTATCTTTAAAAGTAAACGGATTAAAAGCTCCAATCAAAAGACATAGGGTAACCGAATGGATAAGAAAACATGATCCATTTATCTGCTGTCTACAAGAAATCCACCTCAGGAAAAGACATGCGCACAGATTGAGGGGGAAGGGATGGAAGATGGTGTTTCAGGCAAATGGAAATTTAAAAAAAGCTGGGGTTGCAATACTTACATCTGACAAATTAGACCGCAAAGTGAAGGACATACCAAGAGATAAAGAAGGCCACTTCATAATACTAAAGGGAACAATTCAACAAGAAGAAATAACTCTGATAAACATATACGAACCCAATATAGGAGCACCTAAATACATAAAAAAAATGCCTGGAGGATGTTAAGGGAGAGATTGATAACAATACAATCATAGTAGGAGACTTTAATACCCCACTATCACCATTGGACAAATCCTCTAAACAAAAAATCAGCAAAGAAACATCAATCCTAAATGACTCACTAGACCAGATGGAATTAATTGACATCTTCAGAACATTTCACCCCAAAGCCACAGAATATACATTCTTCTCAAGTACACATGGGTTATTTTCAAAGATAGACCATATGTTGGGTCATAGGAAAAGTCTCTTCAGATTCAAGAAGATAGAAATCATATCAAGCATTTTTCTCAGATCACAGTGGAATAAAACTGGAAATCAAATAAACTAAAAACAATAAAAAGAAATCAAACACATGGAGACTAAACAGCATGCTATTAAACAACGACTGGGTAACCAGAGAGATCAAGGAGGAAATAAAAAACATCATGGCAACAATGACAATGACAACACAATAATATAAAACTTATGGGACACAGTAAAAGCAGTCTTGAGAGGGAAGTTCATAGCTCTACTAGCCTACTGCAAAAAACAAGACATAATGGTAATAAAGTTCCTAACCCTACAACTCAAAGAGCTAGAAAGAGAGCAACAAGAAAAGCCCAATGTATGCAGAAGGAAGGAAATAGTAAAGATCAGAGCGGAGATAAACAACATGGAGAAGAAAGAAACAATTCAAAAGATCAACAATACCAAGACCTGGATCTTTGAAAGGATACACAAGATTGATAGACCTCTAGCCAGGCTCACCAAGAAGCAAATAGAGAAGACCCAAATAAACAAAATCAGAAATGAAAGAGGAGAAATAACAACAGACCCCACTGAAATACAAAGGATTGTTAAAAAATACTATGAACAACTCTATTCCAACAAATTGGACAACCTGCAAGAAATGGACATATTCCTAGAAAAATATAACCTTCCAAAACTCAATCAGAAAGAATCTAAACACCTCAATAGTCCAATAACTATGGAAGAAATTGAAGCAGTCATCAAAAAGCTTCCTGCAAACAAAAGCCCGGGACCAGATGGCTACACAGGAGAGTTTGACCAAACATTCAAGGAAGAATTAAAATCTATCCTCCTCAGACTATTCAAAAATATTCAAGAAGAAGGAACACTTCCAAACACCTTCTATGAAGCCAGCATCACCCTAATACCAAAACCAGATAAAGACAACACAAGGGAAGAAAATTATAGGCCAATATCTCTCATGAACATAGATGCCAAAATCCTCAACAAAATTCTAGAAAATCAGATCCAGCAGTACATCAGAAAGATCATACACCATGACCAAGTGGGATTTATCCCAGGAATGCAAGGATGGTACAATATCTGCAAATCAATAAACGTGATACATCACATAAACAAACTGAGAGATACAAATCACATAGTTATATCAATTGATGCAGAAAAAGCATTTGACAAAATCCAACACCCTTTCTTGATAAAAACTCTCAGCAAGGTGGGAATAGAAAATCATACATCAACATCATAAAAGCCAAGTATGATAAACCCACAGCTAACATCATACGCAATGGGCAAAAACTAAAACCATTTACCCTAAGAACAGGAACAAGACAGGGATGCCCACTCTCACCTCTCCTATTTGACATAGTACTGCAAGTATTAGCCATTGCAACTAGACAAGAAGAAGAAATAAGGGGCATTCAAATTGGAAAAGAAGAAATAAAGCTGTCCTTATTTGCAGATGACATAAAAAAACTCGAAGGACTCCATCCAAAAACTAATAGACTTAATAAATGAATTCAGCAATGTAGCAGAATACAAAATTAATGCCAAGAAATCTGTGGCATTTCTATACACTAATAGTGAAATTACAGAAAGAGAGACAAAAAAAGCAATCCCATTTACCATCGGACGAAAAAAATTAAGATACCTAGTAATAAACCTAACTAAGGAGGTAAAAGACCTATATGCAGAAAGACACTGAAAAAAGAGATAGAGGAAGACATAAACAGATGGAAGCTCATACCGTGCTCATGGATTAAGAGAATCAACATCATTAAAATGTCCATACTACCCAAAACAATCTATAGATTCAATGCACTACCCATTAAAACACAACGACATATTTCACAGACCTAGAAAGAATTCTTCAAAGATTCATCTGGAACAAAAAAAGACCGCAAATAGCCACAGCAATCCTGAGAAAGAAGAATAAAGTAGGTGGGATCTCAATACCAGATTTCAAGCTATATTACAAAGCAACTGTTCTCAAAACAGCTTGGTACTGGCACAAGAACAGACATATAGACCAATGGAATAGAATAGAGAATCCAGATATCCATCCAAACCACTATGCTCAATTAATATTTGACAAAGGAGGCATGAACATACAATGGAGCCAAGATAGCCTCTTCAATAAATGGTGTTGGGAAAATTGGACAGATACATGCAAAAAAAAATGAAACTGGACCACCAACTTACACCAAAAACAAAAATAAACTCAAAATGGATAGAAGACTTAAACATTAGATGGGAAACCATAAAAATACGAGAGGAATCCACAGGCAGCACAATCTCAGACATATGCCGAAAGAATTTATTCACTGATACTGCTCCAAGGGCAATGGAAGCTAAAGAAAAAATAAACAAATGGGATTACATCAAAATAAAAAGCTTTTGCACAGCAAAAGAAACCATCAACAAAACAACAAGAAAGCCCACTGAATGGGAGAACATATTTGCAAATGTTATCACTGATAAAGGTTTAATCTACAACATCTATAGCCAACTGATACAACTTAATAAAAGGAAGATAAACGATCTAATAAAAAAAAATGGGCAACGGACCTACATAGAATCTTTTCGAAAGACGACTGAAGGAAAGCCAAGAGACACATGAAAACATGTTCAAAGTCTCTAATTATCTGAGAGATGCAAATCAAAACGACAATGAGATACCATCTGACACCTGTCAGAATGGCAATCATCAACAAATCAACAGACGACAAGTGTCGGCAAGGATGTGGAGAAAAAGGAACCCTTGTGCACTGTTGGTGGGAAAGCAGACTGATGCAGCCACTGTGGAGAATAGTATGGAGTTTTCTTTAAAAACTAAAAATGGAACTTCTATTTGACCCAGCAATCCCACTCTTAGGAATATATCCCAAGAAAGTAGAAACACCAATCAGAAAGGACTTATGCACCCTTATGTTCATAGCAGCACAATTTACAATAGCTACAATTTGGAAACCGTCTAGGTGCCCATCAGTAGATGAGTGGGTCAGAAAACTGTGGTACATCTACACAATGGAATTCTATGCTGCCATTAAAAAGAAGGAATTCTTCCCATTTGCAGCAACCTGGATGGAACTGGAGAGCCTTATGCTTAGTGAAATAAGCCAGTCAATGAAGGAGAAGCATCACATGATATCACTCATTTGTGGATAATAAAGAACATTATAAACTGATGAACAAAATGATAGATACAGAGGCAGTAAAGCATCGAATAGACTGTCAAATTACAGCAGGAAGATGAAGGAGAGGTGGGGTATATAAGAGATCAACCAAAGGACTTGTATGCATGCATATAAGCATAACCAATGAACACAAGACACTGAGGGGTTTGGGTATGCCGGGGAGGGGGCGCGGGGTAATGGGAAGATATGTATACATGTAACACAATAAAATAAATACATAAAATAAAATAAAACTTGAACTAAAAAAAAAAAAGACTTACCTACAACAAGGCTGTACACACAGTCCACAAAGGGATGCACCAAGACAGTCCAACTCAGATAACTGAGGAGGCAGAGCTACTAGATCGTATAAGACACCTAGCATACAAAACTACACTACCAACTCAGGGAAGTTGCAAAAATGCAGAGACAAAGGAACGGATCACCACCAAAAGAAATGGAGGAAAACAAATAACTGGATATAGAGATCAAAACCACGGTCATAAGGTTTTTCAAGAATTTCCTAGAAAAGATGGATAAATTTAACAAGACTTAAGAGGAGATAAAAAGGGACCAACTAAAAATTACATACACTGACCGAAATAAAAATATTATACAGAGACCTAACAGCAGACTAGAAGAACGCAAGAATCAAGTCAAAGATGTGAAATACAAAGAAGCAGAAAACATTCAACTGGAAAGGCAAAAAGAAAAAAGAATCCAAAAATTTGAAGATAGTGTAAGTAGTCTCTGGGACAACTTTAAGCGTACCAACATCAGAATTATGGGGGTGCCAGAAGAAAAGAGACGGCAAGATACTGAAAACACACTTGAAGAAATAATGACTGAAAACTTTCCCAACCTGGTGAAAGAAACAGACTTACAAGTCCAGGAAGCACACAGAACCCCAAACAAAAGGAATCCAAAGAGGACCACACCAAGACACATCATAATTAAAATGCCAAGAGCAAAAGACAAAAAAAGAATATTAAAAGCAGCAAAAGAAAAACAGTTAATTACCTACAAGGGAGTACCCATACAATTGTCAGCTGATTTCTCAACAGAATCTATGCAGGCCGGACAGGAGTGGCAAGAAATATTGAAAGTGATGAAGAGCAAGAACCTATAATCAAGATTACTCTACCCAGCAAAGCTATCATTTAGAATTGAAGGGCAGATAAAGAGCTTCACAGATAAGAAAAAGTAAAGGAGCTCATCAACAGCAAACCAGTATTATATGAAATGCTGAAAGGTACTCTTAAGAAGAGGAAGAAGAAGAAAAAGGGAAAGATAAAAATTATGAACAACAAATACATATCTATCAACAAGTGAATCTAAAAATCAAGTGAATAAAAAATCTGATGAACAGAATAAACTGGTGAATATAATAGATCAGGAGCACAGAAAGGGAGTGGACTGACAATTCTCAGGGGAAAAGGGATGAGGGAGGTGCAGGGAGAGACTGGACAAAAAGCATACACCTATTGGTGAGGACAGTGGGGGAAGAGGGAGTTAAGGGCAGAGGGAGGGGTGGGAGCCAGGTGGAGGGGAGCTATGGGGGAAAAAGAGGAACAATTGTAATAATCTGAACAATAAAGATTTAATAAATAAATAAATAAATGAATAAATAAATAAATAAATAAATAAATAAAATGAGCCGCTGATGCCCTGGCCAGTGTGGCTCAGTTGGTTGGGCTTCATTCCGTGCACCCAGAGGGTACTGGTTCAATTCCCAGTCAGGGCACTTGCCCAAGTTGCGGGCTCAAATGTATTTTTAAAACAATTCCATATGCAAAATGCATTTATTTCTCAAACTGGAGCATACCATAGCTAATTTTCCTTTACTTTGTATACCTTTAAGCATAATACACATTGCTAGGAGACTACATGTAGAAACCTATACCTTTCCCCTCGGACTCAGCACATCTGCAACAAAACTGCTGACCTTCTGCCCCACAACAATCCTGAAATAGACTCCTCCAATAGTCTTCGCCCATGTCAGTTCAGGCGAATTCCATTATTCAAGTTATTCAGGCCCAAAGACTTAAGGAGTCTAACTTGATATCCAAGCTGTGAGCAAATCCTGTTAACTCTACCTTCAAAGTAAATCAGGACTCCAACCACTTGCCTCAGAGCAGCCAACCCCGTTGGATGGTGACCTGATCCACCATCACCTTATGGACTGCAGGATCCTCTCACCTGGTGTCCTGCGGCTCACTACTGTCTAGTCTCAGGATAGCTGATGGAGCAATTCTTTTTAAATAGAAGCCAAATCACCTTACTCTGCTCAAAAAAATCCAATGGTTTCCCATTTCATTTAGAGTAACCCAATCTGACAGGAGCCTACAAGGGCCGATAAAATGTTGCTTATGTTTTTTACCGCATTCCTACTACTCTCCCCTTCGTTCACTCTGTTCCACCCACAACAACATCTTTTTGTTCCCCCACCTAAAACATACTTCCTCCATACAGCTTCATGGCTCACTCTCTCGTGGCTTCCAAGGATATACTCAAAAGTCAGTCACATTTTCTGTGAAGTCACTTCTGACCATCCTACTTAAAACTGCAAACATTCCTATATTCTCCCTTGCTTTACTTGTCACCATCAGACAGACAAAGTTTACCTAGGTGTTTATTACCTGCCTCTCCTCCCAATAAAGTCTCATGCTGTCAGATATTCCGAAGTGATTCCTATCTGCAATCACCAAATTGCATGTGACACACTAGAAAGTATATTAGAGTTTTTAAAAACTATTTTCAAGTAATTATTACCAAGAATAAACATAAAATAGAAAATCACAATAAACTTACAGGCCTTTTATGGTTTTGTTTTTTATTTGCTTACTCTCTCAAGTTATCTTTGTCAAAATAAGTCTTTACAGATATTTATTTTAATGCATCTTTTTTATGCTCTTTAATATTCCTAGATGCAAACAGGGTTCTCTTACAACCTTATAAAAATTCTATACGCTTGCCTTATGTCAATTTTTTAATTCCATGTTAATCTTATTTTAAAATAATGGATGTGAACGCTACTAAAATGACATTCAGCTAAAGGATTATTTATTCTGTGGCTAGAGAACGCCATCTGGCTCACTGTGAGAGCAACCACACTACCATAGTGAATATTTAGAAATGCAATATTTAGTGTTTCCAAAAAACTTTCCTCCTGAAACAAAATAAGTTGTAGTACCTCATTCAATTCATTTAATAAGCAACTTGTACAGAAAATTACAGATATAGCAAAGAAAGGTAATACAAATAATAAGAATAGTAAGTAGTTATAAGCATTTTACATGAATTGCCATTATTTTATCTGTACAGCAATCCTTTGAGGTAGGTAGGTACTATTGTTATTCCCATTTTACAGATGGGAAAACTAGAGCATTGGGGGGCGGGGAGGACACTTAATGGGAATCCTAGTAGAGCTAAAATATAAATTGGAGCACACCCTATTCTAGAGCCAGGTGTTCTGGCTCCAGAGCACACACACTTAAGTGTTACACTCTCTGCTTCTTCTAATAGCTAGCAATTCCACCTTGCATGCCTTTCAGAGCATTAAATACAGGGTGAGATGTACCTTAAAGCAGCAGTCACAGACCCCTGGTTTAAGGAAACCTTTGGAGATTGCAGACTGCTGTCTTAGGGGGCTTACAGTCTAAAGATGTGGGCCCTCGATTTTGTGGCACATCACTTTATTAAAAATTAAGATACTCAGGACAAATGATCAGATTTTTTTAACGCAGTTGCAGACATATCCATAAAAAAGCACATTAACTTTAGAAATTTTAATAAAGACTAAAAATGTAGGTTCGAGCATCAGTAAAGCAGTTAGACTACATAAAGTCTCATATCAATCACAAATTCTGAAATTCTATAAAAATTTTCTCAAAAAAGACCAAAAGTATCTCTTTTTATTGGATCATCAAAGAATGATTTCCAAGTAATGTGCAATTTATTAGGAACTTTCAAATTCTTCCATCCATTTGGCAATGATTAAGTACTGTATCTAAAATCTACCTGGGGAGGGATTTAAACATAGACAAGGTATATTTCATGTCTTGAAAGAAATTGGAGCAAATTCCATAGGTATTTCAATATTGAGTTGGGGAGGGGTTGGAGGAGATGGGGGAGGGTCTGAGGGTAATAAAATGGTGATGGACAGAGATATGACTTAGGTATAGTGTACACATGATGTGTTGTGGAGTTGTGTACCTGCAACCTGTACAATTTTGTTAACCAATGTCACCACAATAAATTCAATAAAAGGGGGGGGGATACTATTTTGAAGTAAAAATGTCCTAAGTTATGAAAACTAAATTTATGAATACTGAATCTCTAAGACTAGTCTGTCCCCAAAAACCATTAATTTGCTTGTCTTCTCTAAGGAAGACTTCTTTCTAGTCAGCAACTAAACTATGTTGGGTTAACAGTTCCCCCTGGGCACCAGCATGGAAAGATCTGAATTAGGAAAGTGCCTGGAGTATTCCTCTAATTCGAGAGAGACCAAGGACTCAGAGACCACAGCTCACTTAATCATTTATTTTCATTCCTGCATACCCTCCCACTTTAATCCTTTTCTTTCATTCTCTGTCACTTTTGCTCAACAACTTAAAGATATTCTCTACCCACACTCAATCTCCCTAAACAGCCATTTAGTTCATATTCAAAACAACAATTGATCCTCAGGATCATAAAAATAAAGGCAGTGTCTCATCTGTACAGTACACATTTTTATAAACCATAAATTTGATGTTAAATTAGTCTTAAAGCCAGCACCATCATCTTCTATGGTTCCTGAAAGTAACCACAAGTCCCTTTAAGGGAGGAAGGGAAGGAGGAGGAAGAAGATGAAGAGGAGGAAGAAGAGGAGCAGAAAAAGATTAAAAATATGTACAAAATGGCAACAAAGAAGATTAAAAATATGAATGACAAAATGACAACAAATATATATCTATCAATAATTGAATCTAAAAATCAAAATAAACCAATAAAAAAGCTAATGAACAGAATAAACTGATGATAAGATAGAATCAGAGGCATGGAAAAGGGACAGACTGATGATTCTCAGAGGGATGGGTATGGGGGGTGGGTGGGAAGAGATTAGACAAAGACCTTATATGCATGTATGCATTACCTATGGTCACAGGCAACAGGGTGGCGAAGGCCTGGGGTGGGGCAGGAACTAAGTGAAGGGGGTCAATGGGGAGAAAACAGAGACATCTGTAATAATCTCAACAATAAAGATTTTAAAAAAGGTAATTCTATAAATGAATCCAATATTCATATTAGCACTGTATTGTAACTGCATGCTTACCTTGTCTGAAAACAAGGGGCACTGAGGGTAGAAGGATGTGAGAGCAGAATTCAAGCTTCACAAAGGTGAACACCATGAGAGGGCAAGAGACCCCTCTGTCCTGTGTATTTATGGCTGCAACCCTGAACACAATGCCAGGTACATTTTTGTGTGCACAGTCATTTTGGTGGGTGGGACGGAAGAAAGGAGACAGGGATGAAGGAAGGAAAATAGGGAAGGAGAGAGGGAAGGACTCTGCAAATTCACTATGGCATATGAGTTGGTGGCTATACGTAATCACAACATAAACATTGTTTCTACACACGAACGCTGTTCAGAAGTGTCTAAAATCAGCCACCTTTGCATCAATGTTGATTTTAAAGCCTGCTATCTTAGAAATCCCGTATCTTGGGACACTCTCCCACTAGGTCACTTTGTACGACAGCTTTTATTACAATAACACATTTTCAATATATGTTAACTTACACAGCATTGTTTTCTAGTTTACTTTTGCAAGAATCTTGTTGGCCAAAGATTTTTTGTTAATAGCTGTAACTGTCATTGTTCGTGAATTATTGACTTGGTGTTTAACATGCATGATTATTATGTCACTAGAGGACTAGAGGCCCGGTGCACAAAATTCGTGCACTGGGGGTGGTGGTGGAGAGTAGTCAATCAGCCTGCCTGCAACCTCTCATTGTTGGAGCCCTCAGTTGGACATCCTTAGCACTACTGCAGAGGTGGAGAAGCTCCTGCCCACCGCCCCTGTGCTCGCCAGCTGTGAGCCCAGCTTCTGGCTGAGCGGCACTCCCCCTGTGGGAGTGCACTGACCACCAAGGTGCAGCTCCTGCATTGAGCATCTGCCCCCTGGTGGTCAGTGCACATCATAGTGACCAGTCATTCCACAGTTTGGTCGATTTGCATATCAACCTTTTATTATATCGGATTTCCATGTGCTGTGTAAGCAATTTTTAATATAAATTAGCAGATTTTTAATTAAGTGGCTTAATAGTACTGACACAAGGAAAGCTGATTGTAACCTAAGTGAAAAAGATTAAGTCTTCAGGTTGTTAGGTTTTGTAATATGATCACAAAATGACATGCTATTTTGATTTCTATTTCTATTTCTTGTTTATTTTCTTAGATGCCATTACTCACTTCCATTAGAAACCTATACTCATTGATCTATGATTCCAGGCGTTTAAACCAGATACTGGATGTTAACAGGAAATCTATGATGCATGATTGCTTTTCATTTAATTTATTAATTTGAGAGAGAGGGGAAGGGAGAGAGAGAGACATTGATTTGTTGTCCCAGTTATTTGTGCATTCATTGGCTGCTTCTTGTTTGCACCCTGACTGGAGATTGAGCCCACAACTGTAACATATCAGAAAGATGCTCTAACCAACTGAGCCACCCAACATAGGCAGCAATAATTTTCTTCAGTTCATCTTAGATGCAGGAAAGGGTCATAGGAATGTGTTGGATGTGTCTATCCTGACCAAGCTGTGACTACCACAATCCAATCTGGATTTCTTAAAAGTTCCTCCCTAATACTTTCCTTCCAGCCTGAGCTTTTTAACTTTATACTATGTCATTCTAATACTGTTGATCCTGATTTAGGTGGCATTCAGAAAAAAAGGAATTATAATTCTAAATCACATTTCTTGGTTGTCAAAACTGTTGACTTAAATCAAGTATTTATTGGCTGTCTTTTCTATCCTTTGGCAGCAATTGCTTTCAGCTACAGCAACCATTCCTGTTTGTGTCAGATCATCAGCAAAAGGTTTCACCATTTCACAATTTCATCCAAGTATCTCAGAAATTGCTTTTGTGATTCAAGTTGTTTCTTCGTGACTAATAATGCCTTTCTCTTTCCTCTCAAATTCCTTTGGAAAGAGTTAATTATGTTTTAAAGGTAAAATGCTCTGTGTTAAATCACTGCCTAAATCCTTCTTTGGAGGTTGGGTTTCCACCCAAAGTTGCTTAAGTAAAACACTGCCTCGTTATCAGACACCCCAGCACATTGCTTCCCCATCCCATTACACCTTTAGTCATTACTGTGTTTCTAAATCAGTGCACTCATTCCTCACTATTATTTCTACTTTCAGTGCATCTCCTCCCATCTTTTACCCTTGCCCCAAAAGTCTCCCTTTTCTACCTCTTACCCAAACTCTGCTCACTCTTCAGAACGCAATCTAAATCCCACCTCCTAAGTAAAGACTTTTTTGTGACAATTCTCATTTCAAGGAAGGCCATCTCAACCCCAAATGTCCACAACCTGACTTAAACCTTTAACACTGGTTGATTAATGTAACAGACCCATGGTGAAGATTATCTTTTTAGGCAGAGAGAGAGAGAGAGAGAGAGAGGTGTAACACATCTCACTACTCTAGCTATCCCTTAAATCTTCCTCCTCCATGTGTTTACATGGGTTTGCAGCCCACCCAGATCATGAGTTAAGAAATCGTGAAATCCCTTTATGAATAATTAACCCTTCTGCCCTGATGTAGATGGCTTAATCTAGTTGCAAGTTAACTTTTCTAAGCCACATAAGTCACAGCTGCTGCCCTGAAATAAAATTCACTCAGGATTAGAACATTCACTCATTAGAAGCAGCCATGATGAATAGGTTTTGAGTCTTTCTTCCTCCCTGTTCTTCAGTTCAGGAACAAATTGATATTTGGTTAGAGATTTTAATTTTCTCTTGTTCATACAATATAATGGAACTATATTACTCACTTAAAACGCACGTTCAGCACCACAGAGTGTTTCACACATTGAAGATTTTAATTAGAGATAATACTATGCCCCTGATTCCCTCAACAAACCTCTATTTCAAGATCCATAGCCACTACTAGCAATTTCAATTAATCATATTCCCTATAACATCTTACTTTAGAAAATAGTAAAGGAATATTTTAATATTATCTTATGCACTGTATGTAATAATTTTTGGTGAATCCATTGAGTTGCCAATGTTGACCAGCACTTATTGCAGGGAGATGGGATACACTCTTTTAAAAAGATAATGTTGACTTCAGGTTCTAACAATTCCATTCTGGACAGCACACCTTTCTTATGTATCATGTCTTTAGATGCTTCTCAAGAAGTAAGCAAAACCATATTATATAATTCTTTTTCACAAGTTAATTCCCCAAATTCATTCACTAGGAGATGATTGACATTTTGATCAATAAGTTGAAGGCAGCTGAAAATGGTCATGACCAGGACACCTTTCCCCTGAATTAAACTGTTTCAAAGAAAGGCACTTTGAAATCTTATCTAATTGGAAAAAGAAGGGAAAATATTTATTTAGAGGTGAATGACTGATTCTTTGGAAATTATGAAAAATCAACTGGGGGAGAAAAAAAACACTGAAACAATAAGAAAATGCAGTAGAGAAACCTAAGACTAAAATCATAATCACAGCAATTTTGTTAAGAACTATGTAATAATTCTTTTTAAAATGTCTCATTTATACTAAATAACCCCGATGAGACAGTTACTATTATCTTATTTTAAAGATTAGAGAGTTGGAGCAAGTAACTTACCCAAAGACACACACTATGCTACTGTTTATTAAAATTAACATATAGACTAAAACAGCTTTCTTATGTGCCAATATTAAAATGCACAGAAAATGGAGTTTAATAAAAAGTACAGTCAAAATATCAAAAATAAATAAAATATCAGGGAGTAAGTATTAATAAGAATTCTACAGTAGCTATATGAGGAAAACAGAGCAGAAAATAAATAATTTGAGAAAGAACTTGTTTTTTAACAGAAAGACTTAAATTCTTCCTAATTTCATTTCTAAGTTCAATGCCATACCAATCAAAATTTCAAAAGGAAATGTTTTCCATTTTGAAAAAAAATGTAATATCATCATCAAGATATATTGGTAGGCCTAAGTATATATTGAAAATTAGGTTTTGTCGGTTTTATTTTTTTACTATGTTTTATTGATTTCAGAGAGTAAAGAAGAGAGAGATAGGAACACCAAAAATGATAGAGAATCAATGACTGGCTGCTTCCTGCATGTCCCACACTGTGTGCTCTGACTGGGAACTGAACCATGATCCCCTGGTTCATAGACTGACACTCAAGCACTGAGCCACACGAGCCGGGCAGTTTTCATTGGCTTTAAAAGACATTTATGACATTCTTGATGCAACAGCAGATCTCATTAATTATCAGATACAATGAAATCGATCTCTAAACAAGTAGATGGAAGGATAATGGAGTAAAATAGAAAAAACAGAAGCAGAAATTAATAGACTTTTAGTGCAAAAGAAAGAAGAATAGGAGAAACACTCAGAACTGAATATTTGCAGGGGGGGAGGGTAACAGATTAAATGGAGAATTTTTTATGGGGATGAGCTAAAATTATGTTTTGTGTGGACTCACAATTTCTAAAATATGTATGTGTGCATGTATGAACATATATACATGTACTAGTATATATATATATATAATGGATATTTGAATATATATATGAATGTGAGTATATATATATATATATTTATATATTATACACACACACACACACACACACACACACATTTGCTGGCTCTGTCTGCTCAAAGGGCCTAAAAGCAGGATGCCCAGAAGCTGTGGACACACCTACACAGAATTTAATTTCTAATTTCATTCCCCACTCAAAAGAATCAGAGCTACTTGGGGAAATGCTGGAGCAGAAGTCATATGAGAAGCCTTAACATGTAGTTAGGTCACAACGACATAGGAGCCAGCTTGAAGAGGCTCCATCTGAGCACCAAAATAATTTTAAAACCAGGAGTGAATTACAAACCATTGTGTGTGTGTGTGTGTGTGTGTGTGTGTGTGTGTGTGTGTGCGCGCGCGCGCGTGCACGCAGAGGGGGTAATGAGAATCTCTGAGTTCACACCAATAAAATGGGTAAAGAAATAAAAGAGGAAAGGGGCAGAATGTGGAAGAAGAAATAGTCATATTGAACCCCCACAAAAAATGATTGATGGGTGCTAAATCTGGGGGGAGGGGGAGAGGGAATAATTTTATGAGGAACAAGATTGAAATAAAATTTCTCTTCATATATTGCCTATTAATAAAAGGGGGGAGAATAGTATACAGAAATCATCTAATACCTTGACTGGATTATCAAAATTAACACCCAAACTGAGGAGCAGATGGATGTCATGTATCTCCAGATGTGAGACCTGAAGACTCAGCATCAGTTATGAAATTTTCTGGCAGGGAATACAAAACCTGGATCTAAACGAGAGGAAACATAACACACAGCCGCCACGTGAGGGACAGTCCATAAAACAAAACAAAAACAAAAAAACAAACCTATATTTAAAAATGTTGATGCCATAAAATATCGAAGTCTGAAGAACTGTTTCAGAGTAAGAAACTAAAAAGAAAGGACAACTAAATGTGATGTGTGATCCTAGGCCTGGTTTTTCACTGGAGAGAAAAAAATCCATAAAAATATGTTAATGGATCAAATGACAAAACAGACCATAGATCAGATAAAAATACTGTATAATGCAAAATAAACTGAAGTTAATAACTGCACTAGGGGAATGTAAGAGAATATCTTTATTCTTAGGAAATATATGTTATCTTATGTGCAACTTAATCTCAAATAGTTCAGAAAAACATTGTGTATGTGTTGGTGTGTATGTAAGAGAGAGATTATGCATATATCTGTCTGTACATCTACACATATTAGATAGATGACAGAAAGATAGGACAAAGGGTTAAAGATATTTTAATGTTTTCTGTAGTACTCATGTCTTTTATTTAAGTTTAAATTATTTCCAAATAAAAAGTTTTTAAAGGTTTTATCTGGCTTCTACCATAAAAGAAAAGCCTTCTCTTATTTATACATTCTCCCCAAAGGATGTCTATGTTATTACTATTTTTTAGGTATTTTCTTACTAGACAATGAAAATGTAAACTTTAATATTTGGGACTGTAACTGGACTATTAAAAATTTAAAAAAAGAATAAAGCTCAAATATAATCTCAGTGCACCAACAGATACAGGTAAATGAATGTAAGCTATAAAGGAATAATCTACCACTAATGGATGTCACTACTTAAATGCACAAGGCAAAACGTTATTTCAAGTAGTGATTGACCAAAAAAGTATAATATATGCCTTAAACAATTCATTTAACTTAATTCTTGCAAATGGGCATTCACTCAAATATCTTTTGAAATAGAGTGTATGATTTTTCTTTGAAGACAACTAGGAATTCAGTCTTTTTCCCCACATTAGCTACAATCATAAAGCATTACCTACAAATCCTAGTATTGAATTTCATAAGGGGGAAATTAAAGACACCTGGGATAACGTCTTCTGAATTTGCACCATCTTTAGAGCCATTTCTCCTCTAGAAAAAAAAAAGGCATGTGTACATGTTTAGAACATGCCTACATCTTTCCAACACATTTAGCTTACTTGTCATAGATACAACCGTTCTTCCCTCATGTGCTTGTTTTTTCCATTTCATTGTATTATATTATGAGAAACACACGTACAATTAGCAAAAAAAAAAAAAAATGCAGTTTGACCAGTGAGAGCAGCAGTGCACGGGTATCCTGGAGAGTAGCTGAGCACTGCCAGACCTACGTTTTTGGAACAAACGGAAAGTATGTACCTGTTAATCCCACGAGTCTATGAAAGAGTCTGGTCTGGCTCCAAATGGAGCCACCTCTACCAAGTACGTAATGAAAATATTTGGCTCAAACAAGTGAACTAAGCATTTCATGAATGGCTCGGTTTACCAGAAGTGCACAGGAATTAAAGTGACATTTGATCAAGTTTGCAGACAAGCAGGCTCAATTTAAGGGCCTCCCTGTTTTCTTACAGACCAACAATATGAGAGGGCAGAAATGCCTGATGCTGGATAATAAACAATAGTTTAAAAATCCATGCCCCAATTAGTCACATCTTAAAGTTTTTCCTGAAAACACAAACACACAAGTGAAAAAAGAACATAGAGTAAGAGGGGGAAAAAAACTCTGACGTTGACACTCTCTTATAAAATAAATCCAGGCATTCCTACTTTCCATCATGTGCACTACTCCCAAATGCAGGCCTGTGTATCTTTGTAGAACCCATAAAAGAGCCTTTAAGTATCAGGTAGAGTTTTAGGGAAATGTGTTAACTGTGTACATAGTCATATTCTAAAGTACACCCAGGCATGGCTGAAATCTGTTTTGCCGCAGTTTCAAACCATTAAAAATGAGTTAGAGTATTTAGTTATCTATTTTGTGATGCCAATTGTGTCTCTAGAAATATGTACCAAATAAAATAATGATAACTGTCAGGGCACCTGGAGCTAACATCTATCACACCTACCTCTTCTCCACCCTCAAGGACTCAAAAGGAACAAAAGCGTCCAAACTGACCTGCTTCTGACCTGAATCACTGTCTTTTATGCACATCTGATATGTGAAGAGACATGCAACTGAATGTACTGTCTTGTTATGAAAAGCTTACAGAGGGAATCTGATTAATTTGCCCAAAAGATTTCCAACATATAACCATGTATTTGAGAGCAAGACAAATAGAAATTCATTCTGTCTAACCCAGGGTCTCACCTGGCTTCTTCTACACTGTGGTTTTAAATTTATTATTCACTCTCTACTTTACTTCTACAATCAATGAAGAATGGGTACTCTTCTATCCACATGATTTCATTAAACTTAATTATATTAAATAACATCTGACAATATAAGATAACAAATAAACTGCCTTTTTTAATCAGACACTAGGAAAATGTCTAGTGATACAACAAATTTCATGTTCACCGCAAGAAAAGGTTGTCATAAAATCCAAGGAAGATATAAACTGATGTCATTTGCTAATATTTCTAAACATAAAGAAATTCAGATATTATATGACAGCGGTTCTCAACCTGTAGGTCACGACCCCTTTGGGGGGGTCGCCTAAGACCATCAGAAAACACCTATTTCCCATGGTCTTAGGAACCAACACACCGCTCCTCGGTGTAGCAAAGTGTAGCAATGTAGTTTACTGTTGTCAGATGAAGACTGTTGCCCATGCTACACCACGATTCAAGACAAAATTTCATTTATTTGTAATTAGAAATAAATATTTCACAATATATAATTACATATGGTTTTCGTGATTAAGCACTATGCTTTAATTATGTTCAATTTGTAACAACGAAAATACATCCTGCATATCAGATATTTACATTACAGTTTATAACAGTAGCAAAATTACAGTTATGAAGTAGCAACGAAAATAATTTTATGGTTGGGGGTCA
The DNA here is from genome assembly GCA_011751065.1 of Lasiurus cinereus. Lineage (NCBI taxonomy): Eukaryota > Metazoa > Chordata > Mammalia > Chiroptera > Vespertilionidae > Lasiurus > Lasiurus cinereus. The sequence continues at coordinate 20,664,110 of JAAGEH010000307.1, forward strand.
CCACCACATGAGGAACTGTATTAAAGGGTCGTAGCATTAGGAAGGTTGAGAACCACTGTTATATGAGATGACATTTTAGTTAGACCTCAAATTATCTTATATATGTATGTGTGTATGTGTGTGTATGTATGTGTGTGTGTGTATGCACACACACGAACACAAAACAAATATAGGTATGCATATACGCATATATAAACAAAATATACATGTAAAATATAAATGAGTGTGTACATATATATAAATTAAATATGTGTAAATAACACTAATGCACTCACAGAAAGCAGAAAGTAATGCTATAAACCCCTCATGCCCACCTACACAGAATCATTGTTAATCCCATCTAGAGCCCTAGGAGTAAGCTAGTGAAGATAATGGCCTCTGAGCACCACGGCACATGCGAGTTGAAGATGTCCATCCATAACATTTGGAGGCAGCCTTTTCAATAGCCTATGGTGACCATGAACCTATATAGCAAGATCATTTTAAAAGTTCATTCTTACAAATCAGAGAGTCACTGATTTATACAGCAAATCAACAAAAGTGGAATAATTAAAAAAGAAAACTATCTCCTCTTAGTCAATAAATCTACTGGGGTCAAAAAAGAGAATTTCTTGCACATTCACAATGTACCAGGTATTTTAAAAGGTTAGAAAACTATACTGTTCTTTGCAATTTTATCTATAACTCTGTTTTAAAATAAACTGCCTGGGAGACTGGTGTTACTAGAGGACCTTGGAAAGAAAAACCAATTTGACAAAATATACATTAATTCCATTTGAGATCTTTTTTTTTAATTTATTTGTTGACTTTAGAAAGAGAAGAGGGGGCAGACAAAAAGAGAAAGATTGACTTGTTGTTCTACTTATTCATGCATTCACTGATTGATTCATGTATGTGCCCTGACTAGGGATCAAACTTGCAACCTTGGCATATCCAGGTGACACTCTTAACCATGCTACCAGGGCTGAGATAATTTCCATTAGAAGTTTTTAAAGAGACAATATATTACCTGTCCTAATAAATCATTAATATTTTATAATAAAAGCCTAATAAGCTAAGTGTCCAATTGTTCGACCACTGGACCAGTTGCTATGACATGCACTGACCACCAGGATGCAGATGCTCAGACTGGTAGGTTAGCTTGCTGCTGGTGTCTAGCAGATCAGGACTGGGAGAGATGAGCCGGACATGCCCTGGAGCCTTCCTGTGGTCCCTTCCAGGCCAACCAACCTCCTGCAGTTCCTCCCCACCCCGATTGCGCACCCGTGGGGCCCCTCGGCCTGGTCTGCACCCTCTCACAGTCTGGGACCCCTCGGGGGATGTCTGCAGGCCAGTCCGAGGGACCCCACCAGTGTACTGATCTGTGCACCGGACCTCTAGTATTAATATAAAACACAAATAGTATTTCTTTGGGTAAATTATCAGAAAAAATGTATCTTAAGTAAAAAGCTTTAGAATGTTATATCCGAATATGTAACTGAATTCATATTGTTAATTCAAGTTACTATCAGTTAATACATTCTAAGCTGTTCACACAGTATTATCTCTGAGCTCTGTTTCTTAAAAACCATTCTCAACGCTCTTTGCAACTCTTACTAATATAAATCCTTTGGAAACAATTTAGGCAGATGATTATTCTCTTGTTCTTTTTATTTCAAATACAGAAGTCTGTGAGCTCCTTCTTAAGCCACTGATTATGTTGTGCTTTGCAACCCCAGCTCCTCATACATAACAGGTGGTACATATCTGATGGATGAAAAGATGGATGGATGGATGGATGGACGGACGGACGAACAAATGGACCATGAAACAATAACTTCTTCTGCATTTATATGAAGATGACCCTACCCTCTTTCTTGTATAATCTTTATTCATTAAATTCTACACGTTTAAAAGGAAGAAAAGTGATGTTACACACTGTGGACTTCTTATAATATATGTGAATAACAAGTTACCCTCAAACTGCAGAGGTAAAAAAAAAAAGACATTCAAAAGAGAAACTCATCCCACCCTTTAATTCGTTTCAGTAAACAGGGGTGATACAAAATAAATAAGCATGAACATCAACCTCAGGGCATCATCCATAGTCTAGTGGGAGAGACATAAACATAAGCAAATAATAGAGGTGTTAATTCTTCCCTTGGTTCTTGCTATTACTCTCTTTCTCTAAAGCTCTGGGTCACATTTATTCATTCATATACCAATTGATGTGACTGTGAAGGATCTCAGCAAACAATACCTTACATATACATTTTTATTGCTTTCAAAGAGAAAGATTAGAAACATCAATGATGAGAGAGAATCATTGATCGGCTGCCTCCTGCACGCACCCCCTCCTGAGGATGGAGCCCACAACCCAGGTATATGCCCTGACTGGGAAAGAAACTGTGAACTCCTGGTTCAGAGGTCAATTCTCAACCACGGAGCCACCATGGCTGGAGAACAACACCTTGCTTTTACTCCAAGCACTGGCCAAGGGTACCAAGCAACCTTCCACTCTCTCATCTCCACTGGTCCCTCTGCTCAGCTTCAGAGAACTCACCACGCACCTGGCTTGGCTTCATTTGATATTCTGAACAAAAGCAGCTTCCCTTAAAGCCCTGTATTACATACTTCTAACAGCACTGTCTTCTCTCCACAAGCTGCAGCTTTCTTCCTCTTCACTTTTATAATCAGCTAATAACCAGACGCTCTGCTCCCAATCATTCAAGAAAAACAAATGTTTACACTCATCGCTGAGTCACAGCCTTTCTGGCCTAACTGTTGACTCTGCCAAAGAGGCGCCTACGTGGTCCAGCTGTCTGCCAGCCACACAGCTGGCACTGTGGGGTATCTTCCTACCCACTTCCCCTGGGAGCCTAAGGAAGTAACATCCCCTGGAGTGAGGCACAATTCATCAACCAGAGACCTGACATTCATAACACTTGCCCCATCTCCCCCTTCGATAAACAAAGGGGGGAAAAAATCACAAATGTTGTTAAAATGGAAAAATCAAGTCATCTTAGGCACCAATCATCAACTTCAGAGGAAACAGGCTTGATTGTATATGCATCAGCGTGCAGATGGCAGACTTCCTCCTCCTATTCGCAAGAAGGACAGCTTCTAAGAAAATGCATTATGTATTCTTCCCCATCACCTCGAAAATGCAAAGTGGGTTGGTGTTTTCCCCTTTAAGAAATACACAGAGGAGACCTCAATAAAATGACTGCCTGGCTAGATTTCTGGAACAGAAATGAAACCACGATTTTATAAACATCACTCTATTTTCTTGAAGCAGATAACAAACAGCCAGCAACACAATAAAACCGTGTGAAAATGACTTCAGGACTTCAGTGGCATAATTTTAAAACACCTTTGTCTGGAAAAAGTATAAAATTAGTCTGAAATTGACTATTGCAAGCATCTCGAGTTTCACAGTCAGTTTTATAGGAACCCATACATTTAAGGGGAAATTGGCAGGTAGGTGAATAACAGGAAATTATATTTCAGGGATCATTATTTGCAACCCTGACTGTTTAAACAAGATTACAAACCACAGGGTTCACCTGCTTTTATTTTAGCACAGTACCTTCTTAATGAGTATTTGTCTAATGCCAAGTGGATTGGACAGGTCTTTTCCTATTTGCTTCCTAAATAAACAGTGATGTACCATATTTAGAAGTACATCCTAAAATGTTTGCTAAAATTTCAAAATGGCCTACATCAAAGTGCAGTGGTACCTCGAGATATGAGTGCCCTATCATATGAGATTTTTGAGATACGAGCCGTCGAGCGAGCGATTTTTGCTTTGAAATACGAGCAACATTTGAGATAGGAGTAATCGCGCGGATCGGCCGGCTGCACATGACCCACCAGTTTACCGCGACTCGAGCGTCTCATAGTTTCCCACGCCTCAAGGTTACGGAACGAATTAAACTCATATCTCGAGGTACCGCTGTAAACAGAAAAGTAACTGTAAACTTGCCCCGGGATACACCATTACTTCTCCTCAATCTTCAAGGTGTTGGGAACTCTGAGTTCATAAAAAACCTGATGTGCAGCTGAATAAAAATTAGAAACGGTGGCAAGGCTGGTTTCCTGGGTTTTATTTGTGGCCCTGCTCCTCCTCATCTGAAGGGCCTTGAGACATCTGGGATGGTCTTGGAGATGCAGGTGCCACCTCCTACCACTCTCCACTCACTTGGTCTCCCCAGCCTCTTCTCCCTCACTCCCTCCTTCCTCCAAGCTCACCAGGGCCTTTGCACAAGCTGCTCCCTCTGCCAGTACCTCTTTTCCCCTGACATCTCAACTTCCCTCATGTCTTTCTGGACACTTTTCCAAAGTCAATTTCTCAAGGAGGCCCTCCAAGACCACTCCACTAACAAAAATGAAAACTTCTGCCCTACACTTCCTATCTCCCTTCTATGCTTTATTTCTTTTTCTTCTTAACAACTTTTGCTATATCACATAACATACAGATTGTATATGTTTTAATTTTTTTCTTTATTGATTAAGGTATTACATATGTATCCTTAACCCTCCATTGCCCTCCCCACTCCACTCATGTTAATGCATGCCCTCACCCTCACCCTCGTGTCTGTGTCCATTGGTTATGCTCATATACATGCATATAAGTCCTTTGGTTGATAGATCATATGTTTTGTTTACTGGTGTTCCTTCACTAAAATGTAAGCTCTATAAAGGCAGAGATTTGTGTCTTATTTGTTCACTACTGTATTTCCAGTGCCTAAACGAGTACCAGGCATATAGTAGGTGCTCAATAATTATTTCCTGACTAACTGAACAAGACAACACAAAGACTGTTCTTAGATTGGTCTACCAGTTGGCCTTCCTCATGAGTTGGGAAGTTAGCTAACTCACTTCATAGGACCTTTACCTAGCCAAAAATTCCTGATATACAGCCTCACCTTCTCTCCTTTCCTAGTTTTCTTCTTCCTTCCTGTACTCATCATTTTGCTCTTATTAAAAATGACATTTTATTGTAAGCAATCTGAAATTGTTTGTGAAAGTCAGCAGGATGCAAAGAAGTCATTAATAGAAGCAAGGTCGTTGTTGCTCTGAAAGGTTCTCTCTCCATTTTACATGCTTTTACAATCTTTGAATCATATTATGAGCTCATGGGAGGTGGTTGATACTTAACTGATGTAGAAAACAACAGATTTATATATCTGTTTTCATAAACAGAAAAGAATAAATTACACTGGTGAGTTGAATCAATTCTATTTCCAAGTATAATTCAAGAAGGTACATTTAAATCCTTTAACAGAGTTACAGTTGGCTGGTTATCTCATAAAGCCCATCCCTTCAATCAATTTCATAAGACCCCAAATTAACTATTGATACTTTGCGAGCAATGGCCAAATTTCTATTTCAAGAGGAACTTTCTAAATAGTGTATGCCAACATTCACTTGGGGGAGGGGAAGCTTTATTCAGATCTTAAAAAACAAAGCATTCAAACAGATGAAAATAGTTAAAAGACATTTAAAAACAATGAAGAAAAGGTCAGACTAGCCATACCAGGTATTAGAATGTGCTACATGCTGCCTACTATAAATACAACAGCACAGCTAAAACAGGTTTGGCTCAGTGGATAGAGGATCCCAAGTTGGATTCCAGTCAGGATCATGTACCTGGGTTGCAGGCACATCCCCAGTAGGGGGTGTGCAGGAGGCAGCTGATCAATGTTTCTAGCTCTCTGTCCCTCTCCCTTCCTCTCTGTGAAAAATCAATAAAATATATTTTAAAAAATAAAATAAAACAGCAGTTTTGGCACAAGAATATACATGCAAATAAATGGAAAATAATACCTCAAGAAAAAAAAATCAAAGGGAAATATATGGAAGAGAATGGGCAAGATTTCAGGCTTCCTGATTATCAAAACCAACCTCAATCCAAAACCATTTCAGTATTAACGAGATCCACGTTATGAATAAGCCAGTACAACTCCCCTCCATCATGGCCAAACACCACATAACAAGAATCAATGATTCTCAATAAATGGGGCTCCTAAAGTTGACAACTGGGAGGAGGAGATCTTTACACCTTCTACACTATAGATGAAAATAAATCCCAGATGGATAGGGATGGCCTCTGCCTTCAGAGAATGGTGGGTTGCCCCATCCAGACAGGAAGGAGCGGTGAGAGGAGTGTCCAGCTTGGTTGTGCAGCCAGACTGGGATTGCTGGGGAGAGGCCTGGCCTGTCCCTGGAGGTCTGGAGCTGCCAGTATGCAGAGGAGGAGGGGGACAGTGCTTCTTCTGGGGAGGGAAAGGGGGGGAGACAAGGAGGAGGCAAATACCACTCTGTGGTTTCCCTCATCATCATTTTTAAAATTGCCCAAAATGTTTTGGAAAAACATGTTTCCACAAACTATAATTATGCATTTTATGATATTTTTTGGCTCTCTGAGAATCATCCCTAAAACATCTAAATCTAAAAGTTGAATTTTTTTTTGCCTTTCCATTTAGAAGTATAATTATGGAAGCAAATTAAGCTGTTGAGGTTACTATATAACTCATTTCTCTTCTTACCGTGAACATGTCCATATCTGCAGAAATTCATCTTTCATATTCTTCTGAAGGAATTTGTGGCCCTACCTTTCCCAACAGATCATTTTCTCTAGGTATGGCTATGCTAGCTCTAGATTGATATGATTTGTTCAGACTAAACCTTCCAATACAAACTCTGATATCCCACTAAACAGTGACTCCCAGCCATCTCTCTACCAGCCAAAGGTCCAACTCTACAGATTCTCTCACTACACTATCCTACCCTGGAGGATCCACAGCTCAATAATTAACACATGGCTTTGTTTGAAAGGCTTTCGTTTTCTTCTTACTATTAAGAATCTTATTTTTGAAAATACTGTTCCATCTTTGGAAGCAGCCTTTTTGTAAGACTCACTTAAAATTTCCATGCAATTTTATTTCCCCCTTCATTATGAACAATAGACCCTCTCACTATAGAACTAGAGTCCAAGACAGTCAACTTAGTTAAATGCTCAAATGTCAAAGAGCACTTCCATGAGAAAACATTCATCCCAATGCAATCATCACAATTGAACGCTCTATAAAAGCACTAAGTGGTGTGTATATGGAGTGACAAACAAGTTTTTAATTCAGTTTATTAGACCCTAGATATCTGTGTAAAAATAAGTTTTAACCTTGATATAAATTCACTGGGTGTCAGAATATTTAAATATCATGAATCATAGTATTTCATTATTGTATTATATAGTAGTAATCATGAAAGCAAAGTAAGGATGTATTACATCTACAATAATACAGTGTAATGTGCAAATTAGACCAGATGTCCTTCCAGACAAAGCCAGGGCTGCAAGGGAAGCCAGTGCTGGTAGCCAGGGGAAGGAGGGCCTACTCTTGCACAAATTTCGTGCATCAGGCCTCTAGTCATAAATAAATGCTGACATTTATGACTTTCTGATTTATGAAAGATGGGTTTGTGCTTATTTACATATAAATTTTTCTCAGTGTAATGATGTGAATAATTATCATACTGAAGTCAGAATACCTCTAGAGAAAATTGTGTTAACTATCATTAACTACTGTATCTCTGAGCAGTGAATTAATCAACTTTAAAAGTTTCTTCCAAATTCTAGAGCTTTTAATATATGAAGTAAGCAATTCTAATAACATCTATAAATAAGGCAATAATTAGTGTTTAACTTTAAACACTAACTTAGAACTTAAAATGTCACTTTTGTAGTAAAAATATACTGAGAAAACTTATGAAAAAACATACTAATTTTAACACTAGGACAGTAAAATAGATGGTTTGAACACTAAGAACATCATCTTTCCACATTAAGCTCCACATATAATATCCAAGTTTTCTGTGCAATAGTTGGATAAAAGTATGAAAATATTAGCCCAAAAATAAATATGAAAACTCAGAAAAAGTATCAATAATAGAAATTCATAGAATCTTTTTTTAATTCTGTGCAATTTACCAGGTCGGGAAGTTTGTTTTAGAAACATGATTTATTTCATTTCATTTCTCTAATAAAAAGATGGAAGAGGTGGTATTTTAAAAACATAAAATACACTGAGCTCTTAAAACTAGTGATTATTATGGTAACAGAAAAAATTAGTGAGCAAAAATTTAAACTATTTTATATTGTGACAAAAATAAATCTAGGTTCTCATTCATTTTTAAAAAATTCAGATTTGAATGTGACCACATCTGTGAAGCAGAATCTTCTCTGATCTTCTCCAATCACTGGAACCGATGATAGTACCAGTGAAGTATATCTGTATGTTTATTTCCTCTACTTACTGCCCCTCGCTGCTCCTTAAGAGTGTCTGATATGAGAAGGTCCTATCTATCCCTTGGACAAGATAAAATGATAAGAATATTAGGACCATGTTTCAGATAATGAAGAAATTTAGTAACACCTGAGAATGGAACCAGTTGAAAAGTTCCAGCTCTATAACTGAGATACAATCCTCAGTCTCCTAAATTTTTTTTATCTACTCCTTAATAGTAAATGCACAGTTTTGTGTTCTGAAAGGTCAATCAGCATTTAAACGATGGTCAACTAAAATGTTTCTCACCCAGCAACTCGACTTCTGTGTATTTATCCAAATAAACTTAAACCACTAATTAAAAAATACATACACATCCATATGATCATTGTAGCATTGATAATAGCCAAGATATGGAAGCACCCTAAGTTTACAACAATAGATAAATGAATAAGAACTGGTGCAATATATAATGAAATATGACAATTATAAAAGAGAAGGAAATCTGCCATCTTCAACAACATAAATGGACCCAGAGGGTATTATGCTAAGTAAAATAATTCAGACAGATAAAGACAAATTCCAGATGACTGAAATTATAAGTGGAATCTAAAAACAAAATAAACAACCAAACCCCACAGAAAGAGACTCATAGATACAGAGAACATTTTAATGATTGCCACAGGGGAGAGCATTGGAGGGATGGGTGAAAAAGGTGAAGGGATTTAGAAGTACAAATTGGTAGTTACAGAAGAGTCATGGGGATATAAAGTACAGCATAGAAAATATAGTCAATAATATTATAATAACTATGTATGGTGTCAAATGGGTACAAGATTTATGGGATGATCTCTTCTTAAGTTATATAAATTTGTAATCACAGGGCTGTATACCTGAAACTAATATAATATTGTATATAAGCTATTAATTTAAAAATTAATTTTTTAAAAAGAAAAAATAAAATGTTTCTGACATCTTAATTAGGATAATTTCCCACAGATCTGTATTACATCTATGTAAGAGTGGAACCGGTACACAAATGATTACAGCAACATTAATCTCCTAATCTCCGAAGGAGAAAACAACACAAATTTGCATCAACTGATGAATAGATAAGTAAGACATAATGGACACTAATAAAAGAGAAACATACAAATTAACGGTACCTCTGCTACACCCACAAGCCACGCTCACAAGCCAATAAGGAGAGAGTATGCAAATTAATCCAACCAAGGTGGCTGCAGCCACAGAGCAAGTAGGAGGCTTGGTTTTCCCCAGCAAGCTTGCCACCTGCTCAAGGCTACAAAGTTTCAATTATAGAGGATAAATCAATCCCAACAAAAATGGTGGCAGCCACGGAGCTGGAGAGAGCAGGAGACTTGGGTTGCCCCTGGCAATGGAGGAAACCAAGCTTTCTGGCTGGCCCTGGCCTCCGCTAAAGGTTACATAGTTTCAATTATAGAAGGTAAATAAATCTCATATACCAGGACCTCCACTTGGGTAACCAGGGGGTGTGGCTGGCCTGCAAACCCCACAGGCCCCTCACCCAGGCCACCCCATCTCCCAAGAGAACCCCTACCCTGATCCAGGACACTCTTCAGGGCAACCCATCCAGCCCCCACCCATGCACCAGGCCTTCCTTTATCCTATCTAATAAAAGAGTACTATGCAAATTGACTATCACTCTAACACAATATGGCTGCCACCATGTGGTCAAAGATGGCCACCACAAGATGGCCAGCAGGGAAGGGCAGTTGGGAGGGACCAGGACTGCAAAGGAGGACAGTGGTAGTGATCAAGCCTGCAGGGGAGGGCAGTTAGTGGTGACCAGACCGGCAGCGGAGGGAAGTTTAGGGCAACCAGGTCTGGAGGGAAGAGCAGTTGGGGGGACCACGCTTTCAGGGGAGGGCAGTTAGAGGCAAATAGGCTGGCAGGGGAGCAGTTAGGCATCAATCAGGCTGGCAGGAAGAAGCAGTTACGGGCAATCAGGAAGACAGGCAAGAAAGCAGTTGGGAGCTAGCAGGGGAGAGCATTGGCGGGATGGGTGAAAAAAGTGAAGGGATTTAGAAATACAAATTGGTAGTTACAGAAGAGTCATGGATTGTGAGAGAGATATCCGACTGCCCATTTAGACCCAATCCTACCAGCATCAGGCCTAAACGGGCAGTCAGACACCCCTCAAGGAGTCCCAAATTGGAGAGGGTCCAGGCTGGGCTGAGGGACACACACAACCCCTTGCATGAATTTCGTGCAGCAGGCCTCTAGTATACATAATGAAATATGCATGCTACAACATGGAGAAATCTTTCAAATATGCTAAATGAGAGAGTCCAGACACAAAAGGCCACATACTGTAATTATAAGATCCTACTTACATAAAAACTAGAGGCCTGGTGCACAGATTCGTGCACTGGTGGGGTCCCTCAGCCTGGTCTGCAGGGATTAGGCCAAAACCGGCTCTCCAATATCCTCTGAGGAATTCCAGATTGCGAGAGGGCGCATCTAGGCCAAGGGATCCCACTGGTGCATGATAGACTGGGGCCACAGAGGGACCGCAGGAGGGCTCCAGGGCATGTCTGGCCCATCTTGCCCAATCCTGATCTGCCAGACCTCAGTAGCATGCTAACCTACCGGTCAGAGTGTCTACCCCATGGTGGTCATTGCACGTCATAGCAACTGGTCAAACGAACGTTTGGACATGCAGCGTATTAGATTTTATTATATAGGATATTCAGAATGGGCAAATCCATAGAAACAGAAATAATATTAGTTGACTGCTTAGGGCTGGTTTTGGAGGGAGGTGGTAGGGAAGAGAGGTGACAGGTAAAGTGCACAAGGAGTCTTTTTGAGTGATGCAATGACCTAGAACAGACTGGGGCAATGGTTGCACAACTCGGCAAATATAATAGCCACCCCTGAATTGTGTGCTGTAAGTGGGGGAATAGTATAGTATGTGACTAATACCTCAGTAAAGCTATCACTGAAAAGAACAGGATCTTCTATATTCTTGTATTTCACATTCATATAAGCTTCCATATTCATCTCTCTTAGCTTGACTAGAGTCCACTTTTCCCAGCCACCTTTCCACACGAGGTCCAAGTAATTCCAAAAGTTGCATTCTCCTCCCTCTTCAGTTACCCCCCAAAATAAACTACTTTCCACGGGAGGATAACTGACAATCGATTCTATTCCCAAAGCTCTGGCAAATGGCTCCCAGACAGCAAGGGAACAGATTAACTGTCAGCTGAGCGTGAGCACAATCGTCTTTTTGTGTCATCCTCGGCTGCAGACAGCAAATTTGGAGTGGGCGTCTGTCATGACGATTTAGTTTTTGCTTTTATATAACACAAGTAAAGATGCTGAAGGAACTTGTTACTTGTTAGGTAATTTTCATAACTACAGCAGTGGCAAATGCATTCAAAATAATTTCTTTAAGCATCAGGAAAGATAGAAAGAACTAGTCAGGGTAGCTTGTATCAATATTTGCTAGGGAGGATGGAGCTTTCCCAGTCCTCCCACAATGCCATCAATGCCCCCCCAACCCCGCACCCAGTTACCCCAAATAACATACACAATTAAAATATCTATATAAGCTTGTGGCCCAAAGGAAACTTCAAAGCATGTCTTCTTGATAGGCACACAAATAGACATGCCCTCTGAGCCTATCCTATCTCTGTAAAGATTTTGAGTGCCCACCAATGGAAAGGGCCATATATCAGCATTAGTTTTTCCTTGAGAAAAAAAAAATTCACTTTTATTTAGTTTGCTTAGCCCTCAACATTTTCCTATTTCTGATCATCTTATCCAAAGCTATAGTGAGTCCATATAACCTTTCTATAGAGTTTGCGTAGGGGAGAAGATAGTGGCTCAGTAAAGGTTTTTTTAAAAAAGAAAATTGTTTTTCTTCTAAGAGTTGAGGAGGGGGAAATCCTCAACTTATAATAATTGCCTGATCTCCAATTCAGTATCTGGCCACTGTGAATGCTAGAAATAGGTGTGCTGACAACCTCGATGAGGACCACAGCTTCCCGCCTGATTTAACAGACACCGGGAGCCCCATCTGGAGGAAGAATTGCAGCTGTCCGGCCATTCCAGTGGGGTCTGGGTATCAAACTCACAATGACGAAAGCATCCAGCTGGCAATTTCCTAAACAAAAGGTTCATCAACATAAAATCCTTCCTTATTCTCTTTTTTCCTCAAGAATTTCACTGTAAGTCTCACTAGCTTTTCTTAAGAAGGAACTTCTTTTCTTTCTTTTTTTAAATTTTTTAATTGATTTCAGAGATGAAGGGAGAGGGAGAGATAGAAACAGCAATGATGAGAGAGAATCACTGATTGGCTGCCTCCTGTATGCCCTCACTAACCTGGGCATGTACTCTGACCAGGAATTGAACCATGACCTCCTGGCTCATAGGTCAATGCTCAACCACTGAGCCACACTGGATGGGCAGAAGTTCTTTCTTAAAAACACATCTCATTAGCCTTGTTTGGAGAAGCTATGAAGTAACAGAAAGACTGCACTGAGAGTAAGGAAACCGAGATTATAGCTCAAGCCCTGCTGTGTGAATTTGGGCACATTCTACAGTATATATGGGCCATAATTTTTTTCTCTGTGAAATGAATGAGTTGGATCAAATGAACCCAAGTTTAGAGGGTTAGATTAACCTGAAGCACAATACTACACTGGGCCTTTATCTCAACAATACTAGTACACCACATAAAGTAAAATAAGATTCTGGAAACCTTAACGCTACTTCTCAAATTACAAATTTTCTGAGAATCTGTTATAGTTAGTTCCCACTTTTTCTTCATGGCTATTAGAAAGGTGGCCTGGTAAAGCCCATTTAAATGGTCAGTGCCATACCACTCAGAGAATGTAACAACACATCCATCTTCAATAACATAACAGAAATGACTTCTGCAGGCTGCAATGGGAAAATCAGTCCTGTGGTTTATAAAAAGTCTTAGTGAATGCCAATCCACCTTTCAGTTTAAAACTAATTTTTTTTTAGAACTTTTTCCAGTTCTCTAACCCCTCCCCAATAGTTGTGTTATGCATCTATTTCATAGCTATGTCTACTCTTGCATTTGTCATTCACTCATTCATTCTTTCATTCATTCATGTCTCTCTCCTTTCTGGGTTCTCAAGACTATAAAGGCAGAAAGTAGCTTATATATCTTGTTGTCTTCAGCTTCTAGCACTCCATTTTTGTGATAACCACAACTCTTTCAGCTGCAAATATAAAGATGAACATGCAGTCTCATGTATCTGATATACCCAGAAATAGTCTAAGCTTCGGGCAGAGCTTGGTTTAGCAGTATCTCTCGGCTCTCTTTCTTTGTGCTGGATTTATAAAAAGACAGACACCCTCCTTCCCCCGCCCCTCTTCCTGGTGGTCAGACAGCAGTATTTGCAGGCTTTGCCAATTTTCTTCCCACTAATTACAGGTATCTCTCATGGCCCTTTTTGGGTTTGTGTCCACCTGTGAACCAGTCACTATGGCTCTAGAGATACAATCCTCATTGGTCAAATCAGCACAATTTGCCCACTCCCCACACCTTGAGCAGGAGAATGTGTTGTAACAGCCTATAAACGGAGGCCACGGAATGGGGACTCTCAAAATACAAGTCCCATTTCCAGAAAGATGGAAAAAGTAGGCAAGAATGGCAAATACAGCAGATGTCCATTACAACTTGGTTGTTTGCTTAATTAAGTGTAACCATATTTGTAATAGAGACTTTGTCCTTTCATAAACTCTGATTGTATTCCCTACTATACAAATAGATTCTAATAAATTATGTCATGATTAGTTAAGGATGGAAGACTGGGGTTGGGAAATGGGGTGTACAAGTGGTTATGAGCAAAGGGAAGATAGCTATCTTTCTACATCACCTGAAAGCTAAAGCTCAAAGTTTATTAAGAGTGTGGTTCCTTCCTAACACCACATACGAAAATGAACTCAAAATGTATCATAGACCTATATGTATTAGCTAAAACTATGAAACTCTCAGGGAGAAAAAAAAATAGGCATAAATTTACATGACCTTAGATTAGAATAGTTTCTTAGATTTGACGCTAAAAACGTAAGTTTCAGAAGACAAAATAAATTGAACTTGATCAAAATTTAAAACTTGTCATTCCAAGGACACCATGAAGAAAGTAAAAAAAAAAAAAAAAAGGACAACCCAAAGAATGAAATAAAGTATTGGCAACTAATATATCTGATAAGAGACTAGTATTTGCAACATATAAGGAACTCTTGCAACTCAATTATAAAAACACAAATAACCTACTTAAAAACTAGGCAGGTATTTGAATAGATATTTCTCCAAAGAAGACAACGGTCAATAGCTCAATGGAAAGGTGCTTAACATCCTTAATCACCAGGGAAATACAAATCAAAACCACAATGAGATACCACTTTATACTCACTAAGATGGCTAAAATAGAACAGACAGAAAATAACAGGTATTGATAAGGATATCAAGAAATTGGAACCCTCACAAACTGCTGATGGGAATGTAAATTATTGCCATCAGTAGAGAAAATAGTTTGGCATCCCTCAAAAAAATTATGCATAGAGTTACCATATGACCCATCCATTGCACTCTTAGGAAAATACACAAGAACATGAAAAATATGTCAACACAAAAAATTATACATGAATGTTCATTACAGCATATTTCATAATAACCAAGAAGTGGAAACCCAGCAAATGCCCATCAACTGATGAATGGATAAACAAACTGTGATATATCCATACCATGAGATATTACTCAACTGTAAAAAGGAATAAAGTACTAATTCATACTATACCATGGATGAACTTCAAAATTTTTAAGCTAAATTAAAGAACTCATTCACAAAAGAGCATATAGTGCCCAGAACAGGCAAAATCTCAACACAGAAATTGAATTAAAGGGAAGGATAAAATAGGAAATGACTGCTAATATGTCTGAATTTCTTTTGGGGGTGATAAAATAGTTCTGGAATTAGATAGTGTTGATGATTTGCTTTGGATAAGTCATGTGCCCATATGAGAATTGATTTGCTAGGGAAGAAATTTCCCAGTCCACATTTATAATTACTCAAACTGTAGCTCAGGTATAATTCACTCATCTAATACTACTTGGCTGCAAATGCTGAAATTTTTTAAAGTGTGATTCTCCTGTATTGCAAATGTGGGTAATACCTCTCCAAAATCTTTTTTCTCCTCCGATGGTTGGATTTCTAGAAAGAGGAGAAAGCTTCCAGGATATGCTGACATTTAAAAGAATTTCCCCTCATTACTTAAAAGCTACTCTACCGTTATTTCCTGTGTTGCACTTTCAATTATCGACCCTGAGTGTAGCTGAGGTTAAAACTGTCCCCTTGCTACCTGGCTAAAAATTTGCTTTTTAACTGGTTTGTAGGCCATCCACCATTCTTTTTTTAAAAAAAAAAAATTAATTAGTTAAGAGCATTTGAAGATCTAATGATTTAACATAAAGTCTGGATTTCTTGAATCTCTTGATATTTCTAAGAATCTGTCAGAACTTGAGCTTGGATTTTTGCAGGACATGGTCAGCTGTAGCTAAAAATAGGAGCCCCCCTTTAGATCAGCCTTTCAAATACACAAGCACACCACACTGCACTTTGCCCATTTACATTCATGCGATGAGGACTGCCATGTCTGGTTTTCTTTTTATTAAACAGTATTTTCTTGATCTAAATTTCACCCAAAAAAATTAAAGTTTTTCAAATTAAGTACACAAAATAATTAACAATAAAAATAATACTCACCAATTAAAAGGAACAAGCAAATAGATTTTCCTTGCATCTGGTGGATGTAAGTACATAGAATGCAGTAAGTAATTACAGAAGTTGAATTATGACCCTACCTAAGAAAAATATGACTTCAAATTCTTTTCCCTTGAGTAAAACTTTTAGGGCTCCAAGATAGGGCTGAGCTGATCACCAACTGAGATTTAACAAAAGTTCTCCCAAGAGGAATTCCTTCAACCAGCTTTACTCTTCAGATCTTTACAATTCCTCTCAAGCATAAAGTAGATTTCATATTCTTCAGATCTGCTATTAGTTATCCATCTAAACCACCCAGGTAATGTCTAAATAGAAGATAAAGTCCTAAATCATTTATGATTGATCAACTTTATCAAATGTATTAAGTTCTGTTGGCTCTTCCTTTAGCTACTCCAGTTTTAAAAATCAATCCTTCTTACTTATTTCAAAAGGGGGAGAACATTTTACACTGGATGTAAGCATAGCTTTCAGTCTGGTTACACTGCAGAGACACCAGGGGCACTTGAAGAAATTATTTGCTTGTGTTTTTTGTTTGTTTGTTGTTTGTTTGTTTTGCCTTCATGAGGAGGACTGCAATAATTTAATGTTATAATTACCAGATGATAATCTAGCATGGGGTAAAGGCACCCAAAATCTCATCTAAATGTAGGCTGTCTATTTTTGATGGAAATAGAAGAGTTGTCTGTCTCTACTTGTAGTCTTAAGTTTCATAGAAAGAAGCTCCTTCCTGTCCCTTGGTCGCTCACACTGAAGCTCAAACACTGGGCTGGGAGGGGTTAAACTGGTCACAGGTGTCAGGTGGCCACAACACCTTCATATTCTCTACCACGTAATGTATAAAGAAACAAACTATTATGGTTCTTGTAAAAGTAAACAATCATGGAGAAAAAATACATTCATCATGACCTATTTTTTTTAATAAATATATTTTTTATTGATTTCAGAGAGGAAAGGAAAAGGAGACAAAAACATCAATGATGAGAGAGAATCACCGATCAGCTGCCCCCTGCATGCCCCCCACTGGGGGACTGAGACCACAACCCGGATATGCGCCCCCTACTGGAATCAAACCCGGGACCCCTCAGTCCGCAGGCCGACTCTCCATCTACTGAGCCAAACTAAACTGGTTATGGGCCATCTTGACCTATTTTCATAGTTCATCACATCTTGAACAGCTTTTAAATATTCATTAGTTTCAGTACTAGTGCAATTTAGCAACTTGTGCTGACTTTAACCTTTCCTTGCAAATTACTTCATCTGAAAGCCAGTTTTTTTCCTACTTTCCTGTAGGTTATAAATTCCACAAGGACTAATATACCAAATTTGTGTCATTCACCACTATATTCCTACAACCTAGCACACCACCTGCCACAGAAGGCCCATTGAATATTGAATGAATGAGTGCTCCTTATATATTAGTAACATCAACATAATTTTAAGAAACATTTGGAGGGGAAAATTCATTTAGAAAGTCTTTAAGCAAAATGTAAGAAGTAAAATATAAAATTGTTACCAAAAAAAAAAAAATGCCGAAACTAGTTTGGCTCAATGGATAGAGCATCGGCCTGTGGACTGAAGAGTCCCAGGTTCGATTCTGGTCAAGGGCATGTACCTTGGTTTCGGGCACATTCCAAGTAAGGGGTGTGCAGGAGGCAGCTGATCAATGTTTCTAACTCTCTATCCCTCTCCCTTCCTCTCTGTGAAAAATCAATAAACATATATTTTAAAAAGCATATTATATGATATTATATTTAAAAACCTTCTAGCCTTGGCCAGGTGGTTCAGTTGGTTAGAGCATTGCCCCATACATCAAAAGGTTGTAGTTCAATTCCCAGCCAGGGCTCAGACCTAGCTTGTGGGTTCCATTTCCAGTTGGGGTGCATATAAGAGGCAATCAATCAATGCTTCTGTCTCACATCGATGTTTCTCTCTCTCTCTCCTCCTTCATCTCTCTCTAAAATAAATTTTTTTAAATGTCCTCAGGTGAGGTTTAAATTAATTAGTTAAAATCAATAAAACATATCTTTGAATGAGAAATTTATGAAAACCTCCAAATTGATCATGTAAAAATTTCTAGGAACTTCAGATTCTAAAACTGTAAAAACTCAGTAATTTTTACAAAACCATCTCCATCCTGCAAAGGAAAGGTACTACAAAATACAAGCATTGCCAAGAAACTCTTGAGCCATGAAAATGATAGAAATTTGTTTGTGTTTAGTAAAGATGACTAAAGGTTAAAATGAATTTTTAGTGAGACATTCTGAAGAGAGGAGTATGACCAAAAATCTTAAACAGAAATATTTTACTAATACATATTCAATGATGGGAATATCTCTAGTTTCTTGAACTAGAACAACGGAGACAAAGGAACAGTAGGTTCCAGAGATCAGAAGCAGAGCTATTAAAATTAAAACGAGTGACTGAAAGACAGCTAAGAGAGCAGGTCCTGAACGTGCTGGTAGTAGCCTCTTTGGCTACTTTGATGGACTATTCCATCAGGGTCAACAGTTTCTTACTGAGCACCGATCATACCCTCAGCATTGATCTTAACACCTATTCTTGAGAAGCCCTCAATTTCAGAGAGATAAAGCAAATACACAACAAATTATATATGCCTAAGCAATCGTTCAACCAGTAGCTATGATGCTCACTGACCACCAGGGGGCAGACGCTCAATGCACAGGCATGAAAACATGGAACAGACTGATGACTCTCAGAGGGAAGGGATTAACCAAAGATCTTATATGCATATTAGAGGCCCAGTGCACAACAAAACCAGCAGTCTGACATCCCCCAAGAGGTCCTGAATTGCGAGAGGATGCAGGCCAGGCCAAGGAACCCCACAAATTCATGCACCAGGCCTCTAGTTTTAAATATTCAAGACACTATAAATGAAGTGAAAAAAATTGATGCAGATGTATTATAATCTATATGGAGAGGTGTATGAAAGTTGGAGTGCAATGGAGGAAGAAGGGTTTCATGGAGAAAATAGAAGTGTGTGTGTATGTGTGTGTGAGTAAACATTCCATTCATTCCACACCCAAGCTGGGTTTCGCATCCATTTCTTAGAACCTCCACAACCTAATGAATGTATATTCATAACTTCATTTGGCAGATGAGCAAACTGAACAGGTGGCATGAGCTGCATCAGATCAACAGCCAGAAAGTGGAGGAGCCCAGATTCAAATGTATGATTATCAAAGTCTCTCCCAACATCGCAAGATGATGACTAATTAAACCTCTCTAAAGATACTTCTTTTATACAAAAAGTTAAAGGGCAACTTTAAACACATAATCCTCACTGTTCATGGGTGCAGTTACAGAGCTCCTATGCTGTGCACAACCCTGACAAAGTACTTTACAAGTCTTAGCTCAGAGAATCCTTGCATTTGTATAAGAAAGTCTGTGATTTTACAGATTAAGAAACTGAAGCAGAAAGAGGTTTACTAATTACCTACATTCACTCTTCTAGTAAGTTAAAGGGCATTTTATAAGCATTATTCCATGCACGCCAATAAAGCATTCAAATGAAAACCACCCCAACTGCACAGAGGGTTTCTTTAAATACCCCAGGCAGGTCTCTGTCTTCTCCAAAGGTACGTTACCTGGGCAGGGAATCGAGCAGGACTTGTTTCACTGGCACAGCATGGCCTGGATGCCAATTCAAATTCTATCACCCATTGACTCTGTCACGTCACACAACTACTTAGCTTCTCAGGGTATCAGTGTTGATACCTGCACAATGGAGTCTCAGCTTTGATGCCTGCACAATATCAGAATTCCTTCCAGTTCCAAAGTCTGCGGTTTAAATCAATAGACATGCCTTATGCCACTACTCCCAACTCCCAAATGTGATAAAAAAGAAATCTGGGCTTGGACAGTGATCGACTTTGTTCAGGAGTAAATATAAATCTCCTAACAACCTAGATGTCCAAAATACACCATCCTGGTTCTAATCACTCCAACGTTTTTGTTCCAATTTCTCTAAGTTGAAAGCACAAACTTAAAGTAGTCCTCGGAGTACCTCTAAGATTGGTTGAGATAAAGAGCACGCAAACTCTTTGTCCCAAGTGAAGTGACCTCATGGAGACCAGTGCCAACTTTTCTTACTCCTTTGTCGAAATACAATTTTGTTTTTCTTTCCTGGAAGTTTTCTAAGATTCTTGCCAGACACAGCTCTCGCAGAGAGCCATACTTAATCCCTCTGTAATGCAGGAGAGAGAGGACTCTGACAGCTCCGGGGGCAGCTGGGGCAGTGGCTCGAGACCTCGCCTGGAGCAGCTGGAAGCACAGCCGCCTCTTGCACACAAGCCTCGATACATTTATAACCTCCCAGCCCTTTCAGGGCAGCAGAAGGATCAACCTCAGCGACAGCGGCGGCACAAACAAGTCAGGCTTAAAAGTGAAGAATGCTTAGTGAAGTGAAGTCCCAGCACACAAGGGTCAGAAATCCTTCGAACCAGCCACCAGATGAATTACACAGATAAGGCATGTCATCCTAACCTGGGAGATAATAAAAGTTTGGGTTAATGCCACCAGACACAAGAGAGGCACATGGTTCAATACAGGGTTATCTGAGTCTTTGGAGTTGAAGGCCTTGCTTGATTAGTGAAAGACCCAATTTCATCCATAAGACCAGCATGCATTCCAAAGAACTGGTAACAACAGGCTCCTCAGCAAGACTGAGAGCCTGATTCAGCACAACGCCGGCGTGCAGCTGTGCTGACCATGAACTGTGCGACCCAGGGGGTGCCCTTTACATAAACTATCTGTGAGTATAGGCAGCAGATCTCTATGCCCCGGAGTGGTGCACTGCAGTGGCTCTGCTCAGCACACTTCTCAGATAGCAAGGAAGCCAGCCAAATGAGCAGCAGCAGCCCCTGGTGCCTTTAGCCAACAAGAGGTTGCAAAATATTTAGTCCTTTTTCATTCCAGCCTGAATAGGCCTCAGTGGGCAAACGTCAGTCTCTCAAAGGTTTCAGCAGAACCCTGTAACACACAGAATTCAATCCACTTCTGTCTCAACGTGTGTCAGGAAACGTTTCAGAATCACTGGGAAATGGCCCAGTGACCAACGTCTGCTCTGTCTCTAGGTGCCAAGTGGTGTGGTTAAGGGCCCCTCACACGGATTTTCCAGTTTCCACTTCTTTAGACTCAGGAGCCACTGTGTGGGCGGTAAGAAAATATTCAAGAAACGGGAACGTTTCCTTCTCCTTAGTACTGGCACCTGATATGTGAGGGTATATTTCAGTGTGCATTTCCCCAGTGAGCCAAACAGCCAAATTTCACTACACCAGTCCAACTCGGGGGAAGGTCATTCAGAACTTATGGAAAAGTCTAAACCACAGAGTGAGTTATATGGAAAGCTATTAATTCTCTGTTATCTGAAGGAATTCAAACCAGGTTTTGACAGTCCATTGAATTGATGACCAGTTTTCAATTTCAAACTATAGAAAAAGCATGCATTTATCTGTACCGTATTATACTGAAGTTAGATTATATATCAACACATGTTCTTTTATAAGCTAGTCCATAAGATCTTTAATGCCGGAAGTTCCCTTACACTGATTATTTTATATTAGAGGCCTGGTGCATGAATTCATGCATGGGTGGGGTCCAGCCAGCCAGGCCAGGGGGAGGGGACATGGGCAGTTGGCAGGCTTGCCTACTAGTCGAACTCCTGGTTGAGAGGACAATTTGCACATTAGCTTTTTATTATATAGGATGTATACTGAGTGGCCAGATTATTATGCATTCAGAGATCATAATAATCTAGCCACTCAGTGTATATCTCCCCTCTGCACTTAGAACAGTGCCAGGAACACATGAATTACTCTTATCATTTAAGGAGTGTTTATTTGGTACTAAGGATCTAAGTATTTGCCTACTAATATATTCAATCCTCATAGCAGTGCTATGAGGTAGGCCAGATTATTGGGACCATTGTACAGAAGAAGAAACAGAGGCTCAAAGAAGTCAAATAACTTGCCTAAGCCAAAGAGCTAGTGAATAGAACCAATATTTAAATCCAGGGAGTCTGATGCTAAATTCCATGCTCTGAGCCATCACACTCCTCCTTCCCAACATTCTACATACTCAGTGAACGTAACTGGAATGCCTATACATGGATCCTCAATACAGAAGTACTTCAAACCATCATCTTCTAAATAGGTCAAACACTGACTTAATGTCACTGATGCCAATAATTTCTTAGAAAATACTACTTAAGCTCAATCCTTAACCAGTTTACAAACATTTCCTAATTATCTGAGTCCAAATTAATAAGGTAATACTTTTACTATAGTACTTTTACTATAGTCAATCCAAGATTTACCCTTGGTAAAATTTTTTAGAAAGTACCACTGTTGCCATAGCCAGTTTGGCTCAGTGAGTAGAGTGTAAGACCTTGGATTGAAGGGTTATAGGTTTGATTCCAGTCAAGGACACGTCCCTCAGTTGCAGGTTCGATCCCCAGTCCTTTGTGGGAAGCATCTAATTGACGTCTCTCTCTCACATTGATGTTTCTCTTCTCTCTCTCCCTCTCCCTCTCCCCCAAAAAAAAAAAATCAATGGAAAAATATCCTCAGATAATTAACCAAAAAAAAAATTAAAAATAAATAAAAAGTGCCATTGTGAGGAGTTATGCTGATAAAAGGAGAGATTGTTCATGTGCAGGGCAGGGGGTATATAGCAAATCTCTGTACCTCTGCTTCAGGATTCTAGTCCCTCCAAAGACCCTGGGCAGCTGAGCTCTTTCTGAACTACTCAAAACTTTCCCACAGCCCTTTGTGTCATTCTTGGGGATTTGGTTTTTTTTCTTCTTCATTTCTGCCTTATATCATTATCTTCATAAACTCCCTAAAGACAAGTACAACACATAATTTTGTGACCTCATTGGCACTAGAAGAAACTATACAATACAAAATAGTTGAAGAAACCAGGAAAAATATCCCAAATGTGGAATTTTTTATCCTAAGGCTTTCCCCCCTCCTCCCTTTTTACGCCAACTGTGCTGTAACATAGGGTAATGATACTGGAGGCCCAAGTATCATAACTTAATTTTAATAAGGTCATTCTGGCAACGTTCACAGTTAAACTATACATAGGTGTTTTTTTAAATAGTTTCAGACTTCTGTCATGTCAGCAAGCAATGTCTATTTATTGAACAAAAAGAAGTGATAGTGCCTTAAAATTCTGCTGTTTCATGCAGACAGTCCAACAGGGAGTCATATAGTCCAACCCGTCAAGGTCTGACCATAATAAGGACAAGAAAAAAGGCCACAAACCAACGAAGATGATCGCCCTACTTTGGATTCATAAAGTTTCCCCCCAACTATCTTTAAAACTTACTCAAAAGTGCAGTCTTATTTCAACCGATACTCCACCAACCATCTGTAGATGCCTACTGTCCACATTATATTGGGAATGCTACTGATAAAAACCAGCCTATATATGCATTTTCAAAAACTAAAGTATGAAGTGTTTGGACGGAACAGATCCAGGGACACCCCTTCTTCCAGCCTCCAGCCACTCTCCTGCATCTTATTCAGTCACCACCTTCAGAAGCATCTCTGGGAACAGCCAACACACCGGGGTTTTTCTACCTTAAGTCCTTATTGCTGAACAACCATGAGCTCCCAAATTCATCAGAATTATTCTACCCAAGTGGAGGCTGCGGTCAACGCCCTGGCCAGCCTGCACTGCAGGCCTCCCACACCTCTTTCTCTGGGCTTCTATTTTGACCTGATGATGTGGCTCTGGAGGGCGGGGGTCACTTCTCCCACAAGTTGGCGGAAAGGAAGAGCAAGGGCACTGAGCATCTAACTTGCAAAATGCGGGTGGCCGCATTCTCTTCCAGGACGTGCTGAAGCCTCCTCACGGTGAGTGGGCAAAACTCAGCACACCATGGAAGCCGCCCTGGCCTTGG
This sequence comes from Lasiurus cinereus, assembly GCA_011751065.1. NCBI lineage: Eukaryota > Metazoa > Chordata > Mammalia > Chiroptera > Vespertilionidae > Lasiurus > Lasiurus cinereus. The sequence goes on from JAAGEH010000307.1 coordinate 20,688,103, forward strand.
AGAGGCACCTGAACCAGGTCCTTGTGGAGCTGCAGGCCCTGGGTTCTACCAAGCAGACCCTCTGCTCTATAGCTTCCTGTGGAACCACTTCCAGGGTGAGGAGGTGAGACTTATCAAGAAGATGGGCGACACCTGACTAACATCTGCAGGCTGCCGGCCCCCATGGTTGGCTGGGTGAATGGCTCTTCGAAAGGCTCACCCTCGAGCACAACCAGGAGCCTTTGGAGCCTCGAGGCCTTTGAGGAGCCCCTCTGCATTCCCCTGGAGTCCAGCTTTTACCTGAGCCTCTCTGTCCTCGAAACCACTAGCCCCGAGGTCGGCAAACTGCGGCTCTGTTGACTAATGAGTTTGCCAACCATTGCACTAGCCATTCTTTTAACCACCCTGAAGCCCTCTCCCATGTACTGGACCAAATGAAACAATAAAGCTTTTTGTCACAACAAAAGGCATGAAGAAAAACATAAGAAGGAACACGTTTATTCATTTTTTAAAATCCCAAATGAATGTGCAGAAATCTAAAAACAAGTATGAATTATTTTTTAAATGTCTTACCTGGCACTAAAGGAGAATATCAGATACACTATTATTGTTGTTTTGACACTGCGGTTTGCTGCTCTGTTGACTAAGGAGTTTGCCGACCACTACACTAGTAGAACAGAAACCACAAGAATGTAGAACCAATCACATTTATCAAAAAGAAACTACCCCTGATTCTGAGTTCCCAGATGGCCCAGCAATTCCACTCCTAGGCATACACCCAAGCAAAATGAAACTATGTACCCCATAAAAACTCGTATATGAATGTTTGTAACAGCATTATTCAGAATAACCAAAAAGGAGTAATAATCCAAATGTCTACCAACTGATGGATGAATAAACAAAATATGGCATATCCATGTGATGAAATATCATTCAACCATAAAAAGGAACAAAGTACTGACTCATACTTCAATAAGGAGGAACCTTGAAAACACTGTTAACTGAAAAAAAAAAGCCAGTCACAAAGACTATATACTAGTAGAAGATGACTTTATTTATATGAAATCTCCAGAATAGGGAAATCTTTAAAGAAAGAAAGAGTCATGGTTCCTAGGGTCTGGGGGCTGGGGGGGGGGGAAGAGTTGGGAGGGGAAGTTGAAGGATCAGAGAAAAGGGCACAAGTTTCATTTTACGGTGATAAAAATATAAAAATTGCAATCTAATCATAATAAACCCAAATTGAGAGACATTCTACAAAATAATTGATCCAACAGTTTAAAGAGAAATTAGATTTGTGACAAAATAGGAAAAGCAGACACATAGACTAGTTCCTTATGCTCCCTTAGCCTCGGTTTCCTCACAGTAAGGCAGGAGTTCACAGGTTAGCTATAAATCATGAAAATTAAATATCCAATGTCATCTCTGACACAAAGTAAACAGATGCTCAATAAATTTTGTTATTGTTGTTGTTAAGTCTGCCAGGACATTGAGATAAAATTTACAACAAGCCTTTAGTAATTAAATGACTCATTTGTCCTATGCTGTCCAATATGGTAGCAACTAGCCACATGTAATCTTTAAAAGTTAAATTAATTAAAATTTAAAATTCAGCCCTAGTAGGTTTGGTTCCGTGGATAGAGTGTTGGCCTGAGGACTGAAGGGTCCCAGGTTTGATTCTGGTGAAAGGCACATACTTCAAGGGCAGGCTCGATCCCAGTGTGGGAGACAACCAATTGATGTGTCTCTCTCACATCAATGTTTCTCTCTGTCTTTACGCCTATTCCACTCTCTCTAAAAATCAATGGAAAATAATCCTCGGATAAGGATTAACAACAACAAAAAATTTCAGTTCGTCAGCCTCATGAGCCATATTTCACATGAGTAGTAGTCGTGGGTGTTTAGTGGCTATAGTACTGGACAGCAGAGATCGAGAAAAAATATCAAAAGATGATTTTCTGTAAATCTAGAACATTTTTATCATCACCACACTAAAGATACTCAAATGAGACCTAGAGATATACTCAAATGAAGGAGCACATTATACTTTACATCCAGCTTTAACTTTTACATCTTGCTTAAGAAGCTTATAGCAACAACTCCTGAAAGTCTTTCAAGACCGTCCTAAGGTGGGCTGCCTGTTACATAAGCACTTCCAAAGTGCAATACTCTGACCACCTCCTATCACTGCAACGTAAAGAGGAGAAGAAATTAAGTCAATGAACAATAGCGATCTCCAATTTTGCACCCATAAACTATATTTTTTAGAAAATATGTTTAAATATTTATTTATCTGGAACAATTTTCAGTTCACTTTATCTACTGATGTCAACAGAAGGAGGGTAAAACTCAGAACAATAAGATACTGTGTCAGTATTTTAGCCATTTTCTATGAAACAAGAAAAAAATATGTTATAGATATAAAATACTTTTATGATCTTTATTATTGATTATAAAAAACTCAGAAAAGCGTTCTTTAGTGTTCACACTAGATGCTTTGAGCTACATGAAGAATACTGCAGGTGGCAAGGGCTCAATTAAACAGGCAAAACCAGATCGAGAAGCTTAGCCTATGGGCTGGGCTCTTCAGAACCAGGGCGGAGCACCTGTCCACCCTCATTGAGTGTAAGAAAGATTGTGGGCCCTGGGTATGATGTCTTTAAGTGCAGATACCAAAATGATAATGAGTCCAGATTTATGATGGGCTATTGAATAAATCAACTCAAATGCTTTCCCATTCAAGATATATTACCCCCATGAAGGAGCTAAGTAGTATCCTTGGAAGAAAAGGGCAAGAGCACTTGGCTTTCAAGTGAGTGCACTTTGCTCACCTTATTCCAGCTGGCATCTACCCAGTAATTATGCCTGGACGTTGCAAGGCCCTTTCCCTGGGGAGCTCTAAGTGCTTTTAAAAATCTGGGCTAATCCACCTTTTTAATGTCCCCAGGCAGCAGAGGGAGGCTTGGTACTCTCAAAACTCAAAAATGTTGAAGTGGTTTTCTCTTGAATTTACGCCACTCAGAATCAGGTGATTCGAGATGGGAATTTCTATGTTCTGGCTCAGCACCCACCTACAGAAGGTTTAAAAAGACCACCAGAATCTCTAAGGCTGTTTGAGCATGAGTCAACATCTCTGAAGAAAGGCTGGCAAATTCCCAGGACATCAGACCCCTTGGCAGAAGTACTGTGGCAACAGGAAGTCGTGAAAGAATGGCTCTTTGCTTACTCAAAAGCAAGGGAGAGTCACATTAACATTCCATAGATGTGCTCATACACTAGAAATGTATTTGTAATGTGTTTACTTTCCTCAATTAGACATACAAATCATCAAGTAAATTGCTCATATAAAATTATAAAGCAGGTAAGTATTTTGATGCTTGGTTTATTAATGTCAGAAACTCAGTTCCCATTTCAACTCTAATTCTCAGGTCCTACAGAAGTGTGTGATTAATTACGTGATTAATTAAGCTTCAGTGTGTCTGGCAAGGAAGTAAGTATCTGCCCTTGGCTCTGATTATAGTTCAAAGAATTCCCTTTTCTGGATGAGAGACTGGACTTCCCATCTGAGAACAGATAGCTTATTCCAGAAATACTTCCTTTTCCTGTGTTATCTTTTGATGTTGGGTCTTGACTTAGTGCTTATCTAATCAACCAAGCCATTACAACAGGGTGAGAGTTGAACATGAACAGACACAAAAACTACATTTATTCCAGGCTGTTAAAATAAAAAAATAAAAAGACAGGCCTTCCCAATTCCAGTTATATCTTAAATCCTGGGAGGCCAGTTCAAAACTTGTGTCTACACAAAAACCTATACACACAGCTCAGCCAGTATGGCTCAGTGGTTGAGCATTGACCTATGAATCAGGAAGTCATAGTTCAATTCCGAGTCAGGACACAGGTCCAGGTTGCAGGCTCCGTCTCCAATGTGAGGCATGCAGGAGGCAGCCGACCAATGATTCTCTCTCAATATAAATAAAAGATAATATATTTTTATTGATTTCAGAAAGGAAGCCAGAGGGAAAGAGAGATAGAAGCATCAATGACGTGAGATAATCATTGACCAGCTGCCTCTTGCACACTCCACACTGAGGATCAAGCCCACAACCCGGGCATGTGCCCTGACAGGGAATCAAACTATGACCTCCTGGTTCATGCTCAACCTCTGAACCATACTGGCAGGGCAAACATATATATTTTTTTTAAAAACAAAAGTCCTACATACAAATTTCTAGCAGCTTTATTCATAGTTACCAAAAAATGAAAGCAATCAATATAAGTCCTTCAATGATTAAATGGATAAACTATAGTACACCCACAGAGTGGAATATTATTCAGCCACAAAAAAAGAAATGAGCTATCAAGCCATAAAATACATGGAGAAACCATAAATGGGTATTACTAAGTGAAAAAAGCCAATCCAGAAGATTACATACTGTATGAACCCAACTATAGAAGATTCTGGAAAAGGCAAAAATATGGAGGAAGTAAAGAAGATCAATGTTGCCAAGGCTTAAAGCGATGTGGAGAAGGAGTGAAATTGATGAGCAGAGAGGATTTTTAAGGCAGTGAAACCATTCTGTATGGTGCTGTAACAATGGATATATGCCATTATACATTTGCCAAAGCTCACCGAACTATGTAGCACTAATGTAAACTACAGACTTTATTTAATTAATAATAATGAATTAATATTGGCTTGTTAATTGTAACATATGTACCACTCTAATGCAAGATTTAATAATAGTAGAAATTGAGGATGGGGATGGGAGAGGTGATCTGAGAACTATTTTCTGCTCAATTTTTCTTAAACCCAAAATTGCTCCCAAAAAATAAAGTCTACTAATTAAAAAACAAAACCTAACAGACCTTATCAAACTTCATGTGCATCTTAAATCCAAGGGCACAAGTAGAGAAGTTTGTTTGATTGACAGCTTTTATGGTGAACTTACGTTTTTAATGGGTATAAAGAGTTTTAAAAACCAGACTTCCATGCTACCCAGTGTGACTCAGTGGATAGAGTGTTGGCCTGTGGACTGAAGGGTCCTGGGTTCAATTCCCATCAAGAACACATGCTGGGTTTCCAGCTAGTTCCCCAGTATGGGCAGTGCAGGAGGCAGCCGATCAATGATTCTCTCTTATCATTGATGTTTCTATTCCTCCCTCTCCCTTCCTCTCTGAAATCAATAAAAATATTTTTTAAAAAAAAGAAACCACATTTCCAGTTAGTCAAGTTTTCAAAAGGACGTTCACCATCTTTGATGTTGTTTTATAAAACTACATAAAGATAAATTTTTTTTTAAAATTCTGGCCAGGGGCTAAAAGCTAATATCCTATATAATAAAACCTTAATATGCAAATCTACTGAACAGCAGAATGACAAGGCACTATGACACGCACTGACCACCAGGGGGCAGACGCTCAACTGAGGAGCTGCCCTTTGGTGGTCACTATGCTCCCATAGGAGGAGCGCCACTCATCCAGAAGCCGGGCTCATGGCTGGCGAGTGCCTCCGCTATAGCGTTAAGGACCCCTCATAGGGAGAGGGCCTAAGCCAGCAGTTGGACATCCCCCAAGGGCTCCCAGACTGCAAGAAGGCACAGGCTGGGCTGAGGGGACACACCCACCTCCAACCTTGCACGAATGTCATGCACCAGGCCTCTACTATAAATAGAAAGAATAAGCAACCAACTTATGAACTGCTGGCTACATTTTACTTTGAGTAATCAAATGATTTCTTTTGTGGGGTTTTTGGGGTTTTTTTTTTTTTTTTTGGTCTTTTATTGATTTAAGAGAGGAAGGGAGAGGGAAAGAGAGAGATACAAATATCAGTGATGAAAGAGAATCATTGATCAGTTATCTTCTTCATACTCTTGGGGGTCCAAAACCCAGGTATGTGCCCTCACCAGGAATGAAACTGTGACTTCCTAGTTCATAGGTCAACTCTCAACCATTGACCCATGCTGGCCAGGCTAGTAATCAACTCATTTCATGTTCTAGATTATCCACCTCTCTCTACCTCTCAAACACATTACTAGTTTTCTTTTCTGTTATTATTAATTAAATATTATTTTCACCTATAAGTTCCCAGAGCACGGGGGCCGTGTCTTAACTATTTCTTATCCTCTAGGCACAAGAACATATTGCGAAAAGACGGGAGGGAGGGAGAATGGAAGGAATGCCTTACAAGTATTTCCTCAAACCAGTCTCAGCAGCAAACATGATACATTCCAGTTGAGTGTGATCAAGAGACAACTTTTAAGGTTGGGGCAGGGTTAGTGCTACTAACAATAAGGCATTGCTTCCCCTATGTGCTAGAAGGGTGGAGGAGTGAGAGTGACTGATTCCTGGAATTCAGAGACAGAGACCCAGAGAAGGTTCAAGGGGAAGAGAGCTATGGAGCCAACAGGCTGGGACCCAATAGGAAAGAGCTGGAGGAATAAACGCCCAACATCATTCTCCACCTGCCCTCTAATCCCCTCAGTTCTTCCCACTGTGGAATCTCTCTAGAAGGTGAAGGACAAGGGCGCTCACTGGTGTAATCCATACAGACCAGCCACCCAGGACACAGAGCAGGATGGAGAAAAGACTCAGCACATCCTAAAACACACATGCAAACAAGCACAACACGAGTGCATGCAACCTTCACTTCCACCTTATAGTCTTAGACTCGGCTAAACCTAGGGTTCAAGTTATAAACTGTCACTTTGGAGATGTGTGTCCTCAGGCTAGTGGTTTAGCCTCTAAGCCTCAGATCACCACTTACAAAACAAGACCAACTAGAGCAGTGGTTCTCAACCTTCCTAAGGCTGTGACCCTTGCATACAGTTCCTCATGTGGTGGTGACCCCCAACCATGAAATTTTGCTACTGTTATGCATCGTGATGTAAATATCTGCATTTTCTGATGGTCTTAGACGACCCCTGTGAAATGGTCGTTCAACCCCCAAAGGGGTCGCAACCCACAGGTTGAGAACCGCTGAACTAGAGGAACTGAGAGACAGTTGTGGGGATTAAATGAACCAACATAAAGTGCATAGTGCCTGCCTACAGGAAGTAGTATTATTATATGGCCCACAACATACAATTACATACGATTTCCATCTTACACTTATTTTGGTCCCTTAGCTGTGTAATGTATGTGTTCTATCTCCCCAGATACATAGGGTAGTTTTTCGAGGGGCAAGAGCTAGGTCATTTTACTCCTTTGCTATCCCTCAATGCACCTACTTTATATAATACTATATAAACAGGGCAACAAGATAAATGGTTTATTAAGAAACATACAACCCCTCTAGCAAAGGTAGAACGGCTTATTTAATTTATTACCATGCAGAACAGAGGTATCATGAATGAAATCACTAGTTGTTTTCCTCTGGTCTATAAAATGCTCACTTGATTCAATAAGTTAATGTAATCATGATTCCTCATGCAGGATTCCTTATGTAAAATTCAAGTAATTCAACAGATATGTATCTTCTCAGCAAGCGCTTTGAATTTTAATATATACAAACTATGAGTCATTCCAATTGGGGATAAGAAGAAAAAAGGGGAACTGGAGGGGGGTGAGGCATAGAAAATGGAAATAAAGCAAATGGCAGAGCAGGAACAAAGTCTTGGGAAAGACAAAGGATGAGGGGTAATGAGAGCAGGTCCTGCAGGTGCCCACCGTCAGGCAGGATTGATGAGGACAGAGTCCACTCAGCTGTGCGTAGAAGAGACTCAAATAGCAGGTGCTCAGGCAGGACCAGGTGCAGCCAAGGAGAGGTACACTCCTTAGCATTGAGAACAAACAGGGAAAGTGCGGAGGTTCGCTGAGAGGGAACTACTGGGCAACCACCCATATCTCTAAGACCACTATGGACGGACGGAGGGAGGAAGGCCCAGAGGCCTGCCCACTCGCACGTGTCCATAAAATGAAGTGCATGACACGAGGACGAAAGCTCAGAAAAACACTAAACGTTTGGACAAAGAACCAGATGAAGAAGAACAGTGGCCTCTTGCTAGGACCCTGCAAGAAAGAAAACTCCCCACCAACAAGTCACTGTGACTATAAGGAGGCCGCTGTGACTGTTTCAATCCATGGCAATGCAGAAGCCTCAGACATCAGGTCCTTGAAATGGCAGAGAGGGAGCAGAGGAAATCAATGGGTGCCGGGAGACTGAAACAGTAAAAAGGAGACCCCGAGGTAACGCTGACATTAGTAACTGCTAAAAGCAGCAACAACATAAGGGCTGAAGAAGCAAAAGGGGTTATTGGGCTAAGACAGTGGTCGGCAAACTGCGGCTCACGAGCCACCTGCGCTTTGCCATTCTGTAGACCAATGAGCTGACCGACCACTGGGCTAAGAGAGCCTGTGCTTACAGGAGGGCCGGGAAATAGGACTCCAAGCAGGGTGCAGGGAACAGGACACATACAGAACAACTGTTACTTGGACCATGGTTAGGGGCTGTGGAAAAGCTGATGCCAAAAACTGTAAAGAAACGGACTCGGGAGGTGCATCTGGCCACAAGAGAGACGCTGACAGGAGCTGCGTCAGCCAAGTCCTTCCTTCAATCTTCCGAAGTGGCTCCTCCTGCCAGAGACCCACAGGGCTCCAGCTGGCAGGGGGATCTGGAAGATGTATTTCGCAGAGCTCCAGCCCCAGCCTCACAAAACAAAATATGGAATGGTGGGCTTGAGGCGGAAACCGCAAGGCAAAAGCCAGCAGTCTGACATCCTTCTTTTCCCTCTTAGGTCTCAAGCTCCTCGACTGAGGGCTCTCCAATACGGGTTTTTCCAGGAACTCCACCTTCGTTTTCGAGAACTAGTGAAAGTCATAACGCTTTTCCGACTACAAAGAACTTGGAATATTTGACTATCACGCCTTTCCTCCGTGAGGATTATAAATCCATTTCCTATTTACTTGGGCCAGAAATTCTGTAGGATAAAGCCCTAGAGAAATACTTTCATAATTGAGAACACTATCCAAATACAACAATTTCTTCCAACAAAGGAAAATTCTGAATAGACTCGGAGCACCTCCAAAACATGTTTAAATCTTTGCTAAGGCTCCTATACAAAGAGGTGGCCTCTGTATTGGGATGAGATCTGGGGACCCTAAGAGGAGCGAGAGTATCTCGGGGTTTGGGGGAGGTTTTTTTTGTTTTTTTTTTTTTTTTTTAGGGAAGAGTCTTTGGGGGCCAGCCCTTGTCCTAGAAATGCCCCCAATGATCCCTGCCTCCTAGTTGTCTCTCTCGTGTAGTCACTTCCATTCTGAATAGAGCTGACCTTGCAACTAAAAGATATTGCCACAACAACTGCGTGTGGCTCCTGATGTCATGGAAGACGCTATGGCTTCCATCTGGCTCTCTCTTGTATTGCTCACTCTGAAAAAAGCTGCCAGGATCTGAGTGCTTTCTCAGCAGCTCTACAGGGATATATAGTCATGTGGCAAGGACCTGAGGCCTTCTGCCAACAGCCACGGTGCAAGCAGACCCTCCCGGCCCAGGAAAGCCTTCCGAAGTCTGCGGCACAACCAACAACCTTGACTGCAACTTCTGAGACCCCCAGAGCCCACCCGGCGAGGTTGTTCCCAAATGCTTGACCCACAGAAACACTGTGAGATGCTAGATGTTTCTTGTTTGCTTTAAGACACTACGTTTAGGGATAACTTATGATGGAGCAATAGGTAATTAACTGACAATCCTAAAGAGCCCTTCTTGGTCATGTTCTCCTGGCATAGTCAAACGGTCAAGATTCACTAACCATGCGTTGCTTCTGGTCCCCAGACTGGGCCTGAGAGAATTTGCTAGCTTCATTATTGTGGTTTATTTAAAGAGTCCACCTGCTCCCACCCTTCCTATAAATTCAACCACTCCTTTAACATATCTTGAATTTTCTGTCATTTAAACCCAGTAGAGGAGCCAGAGGCCCACGCAGTTTTAAGCACCGCAAATACTAGAAGCAGTCAAGCAGATGATCAAGGGCTATGAAATATATTTTACACCAAGTGGAAGGTGGGATGAGATGACCTCCAAGGTCTCTAATAACACTTAGAAGGTTCTAAAGCACAAAAAGTTTTTTTTTCCCCAAAAAAAACTGCAGTGCCGAAACCAGTTCAATTCCGATCAAGGTCATGTACCTTGGTTGTGGGCACATTCCCAGTAGGGGTGTGTAGGAGGTAGCTGATGTTTCTCTCTCATCGATGTTTCTAGCTCTCTATCTCTCTCCCTTCCTCTTTGTAAAAAAAAATCAATAAAATGTACTTTTTAAAAAACTGCAGTAATTCTCATCATGTTGAAAGTAGCCTGGAGTTCACAAGGAAAAAGGAATCAAAATGGCTTATAAACTTGAAAAGATGCTCAGCCAAACTAATAACTAAAGTATGCAAATTTAAAATATTAATTAAAGTATTAATTTGCATGTGCCAGGCTGGAAAAAATCTATAAGTTTCAGAAAACACATCAGAGCACAGGGTGGAGAAAAGGACATGGTGGGTGGGGTTGTGAATCAGTGCACGCTCTTGGAAAGGCAAGCTCGGCAGCATACATTCAAGTTATAACTCTATGTAGCCTGTGTGACTCAGCATTTCCAGGTGTGAGCAAAACTGTCCATTCACTTCTGCCCAGAAGGACAAAAATCCTATGAATGACCTGAATGCTCACAAACTTAAAAAAATGTGCAAGATAGCCCTACCCAGTGCGGCTCAGTGGATAAAGTGACAGCCTATGGACTGATGAGTCCCGGGTTCGAGTGCAGTCAAGGGCACATACTTGGGTTGTCAGCTTGATCCCCAGTAGGGGGCATGCAGAAGGTAGCCGATCAATGATTCTCTCTCATCATTGATGGTTCTATTTCTATCTTTCTCTCCCACTCTGAATTTAATTTTAAAAAATATTTTTAAAATATTGGAAAAACACTGAAATTTAAAAAAATAAAGTTAAAAATAAAAAATAGGTAGATAAACTGTAGTACAATGAATAGCATGCAACCTGTTTACAGAATGAGCTGGATTTATATACAGGCTGACATAAAACACACACAAGATATGTTGTTAGGAAGAAAACTGAGGTATGTCCCATTAGTATAAAGAGGGGTGGATTTATTAGCACAGAAAATGTCTGGAAGAAGTTTTTAAAATGCCTCTAGGGAGGGACACTAGGAACTTGGGAAGAGGAAAAACTTTTTACTACGCTCTTTTGTACTGCATACATATATATTACATTCTTAATTTTTTTCTAACTAAAGGAAAGAGTTTGATGCAGAAAAATAACAAAGAAAATAAAAGGCTTACGTTATATTTTCAACTAATTTGTAATGCAGTCCATCCAAGCAACCAGAGTCTGGCTTTGGGCTTTAAGACACTCACATGTACATCCCGTCATTAAAAATCATCTCCAGATCAGCTGGTGTGGCTCTGTGGTTGAGTATCAACCCATGAACCAGGGGGTCATAGTTTGATTCCCAATCAGGGTACATGCCCAGGTTGCAGGATTGATCCCCAGTAGGGGACATGCTGGAGGCAACCAAGCAATCATTCTCTGTCATCATTGATATTTCTCTCCCCTCCCGCCCTCACTTTTCCTCTCTGAAATCAATAAACATAGACATATATTTGTTTGTTTTTAAATCATCTCTAGGAGAAAGAAGGTCCTCACACTGTCTGTGTGCTTCTCACTAATTAGGAAACGAGGACTCTCGTGCCATCTTAATGCAAACCACTAACTAAAGACTGAAGGCACCCACGAGATGAACATCTCCCTGCCTGAGCCTCATGAGTCATGAAAGGTGCTAGAATTGTCTTTCTTTGAATGTTCGGGCAAAGAGCGGCAAGGTTGAAGAAATAAAAAGAAGTCAACACTCATATCACTAGTGGGAGTCAACCTTAGTGCATACTGCCTCTACCCATAAATTTAGCTGTGGTTTTCTTCTCTGTTGACCAAACCCTTCCTGAGACTAAGTGAGCACTTCCCAGATCAGTGAACTGTTTAAAAGGAGCCTAGTAATTGGCTGTTAATTATTCTCGGTATGTGTGTGACCAGGAGGGAAATTAAAAGAAGACAACATGCTTCAAAAAGAACCTTCTTTTTTGCTTTTGGCAAAAATGTTAAAGAAAAGACCTTTATTTCTTGACGTGAGCTTGTATTTGCTGACACATAAGGGCATTTTTGTTCATCTAACCATAAATAAATATACTGGTAGCTGTCTAAAAACATTCATTTAAGTGTTATCAAATATGTGTTATGACCTATTTAAAAAGGAGCAAATACCCAGAGTTTTCCTTATAAATTTATTTAAGCAACTAGAGGCGTAGCACATGAAATTTGTGCATGGGGGGTGAAGGGGGGGGTCCTTCAGCCCAGCCTGCTCCCTCTCCAATCTGGGACCCCTTGAGGGATGTCTGACTGCCCGTTTAGGCCCGATCCAGCTAGGATTGGGTCTAAACGGGCAGTAGGATGCCCCTCTCACAATCCAGGACTGCTGACTCCCAACTGCTCTCCTGCCTGCCTTCCTGATTGCTCCTAACTGCTTCTGCCTGCCAGCCTGATCACCCCCTAACCACTCCCCTGCCAGCCTGATTGATGCCTAACTGCTCCCCTGCCAAACTGTTTGCCCCTAACTGCCCTCCCCTGTGAGCCTGGTACCCCTAACTGCCCTCCCCTGCAGGGTTGATCACCCCAACTGCCCTCCATTGCAGACCTGGTCCCTCCCAACTGCCCTCTCCTGCAGGGTTGATCACCACCAACTGCCCTCCCTTGCAGGCCTGGTCCCTGCTAACTGCCCTCCCCTGCTGGCCATCTTGGGGTGGCCATCTTGTGTCCACATGGGGGCAGGATCTTTTGACCACATGAGGGCAGTCATCTTGTGTGTTAGAGTGATGGTCAATCTGCATATTACTCTTTTATTAGGTAGGATAGAGGCCTGGTGCACAGATGGGGGCCAGCCGGTTTGCCCTGAAGGGTGTCCTGGATCAGGGTGGGTGTTCCCTTGGGGTACAGGGTGGCCTGGGTGAGGGGCCTGTGGTGGTTTGCAGGCCAGCCACACACACACACACACACACACACACACACACACACACACACACCGGTGACCCAAGTGGAGGCCCTGGTATCTGTGATTTATTTATCTTCTACAATTGAAACTTTGTAGCCTGGAGCAGAGCCAAGCCTGCTGCTGCACAGCCATTGAAACTTTGTTGCCTTAAAGGGAGGCCTGGGCACTGGGCTTGCTCCATCGCTAGGGGCAACCCAGGCCTCCCTCCTGCTCTCTCTGTGGCCATAGCCATCTTGGTTGGATTAGTTTGCATACTTGCTCTGATAGGCTGGTGGATGTGGCTGGTGGGCGTGGCTGATGGGTGTGGCAGAGGTACAGTCAATTTGCATTTTACTCTTTTATTAGATAAGATACTATCATGGGAACAAATAGAAAACCCACCAAGCAACTCTAGCAACACCTTCACCAGATGTACAGAATCTTTTTCAATGCAAATCTGGCAAATGTCTTGAGCAGTGGTCTGCAAACTGTGGCTCACAGGTCATGGTTTGGTTTGCCACTCTGTTGACTAATGAGTTTGCTGACCTCTGCCTTAACGAAAAACACTTAAAAAACATTTTAATAATGTACTAATGTCTTTAACCTGAAGTCAAAACTTCTGGGTAAAGGCAATGCCTTATAGCAGTGGTCAGCAAACTCCTTAGTCAACAGAGTGGCAAATGAGCCGCAATTTGCAAACCACTGGTCTACAATTTTAAAACTCCCTTTGAATTACAGAAAGGGGGGAGGGGGGAAATGTAGAACCAGTTTTGATTGGTTTCTTTAGTGGTTAAAAATGATTTGGTGTTGTTTAAAGTAACTCACCATTTGTCGAATTAGAAGATATATTTATAGACTGACACATTGTAAGCCATGCATAGACCCAAAGTTAGTTTCCATGACCAAAGTATTAAAGTCTGAAAAAAGCTGAGGACATGTCTGTCAAGAAAAGGCCAAGTGTCCAGAGTCATATTGTGCAGAAAACTTTCCGATGATAGCAGGGATGTGCAGAGTGGGGCAAAAGTAGGTTTACACATGTGTGTGTGTGTTGTAAAACAGAGCTTATTCTTGAATTATTATTTTTTGTATTTTCCATAGAAACAACTATAAGCCTACTTTTGCCCCACCTTCTCTCTAAAGAAGCATGTTGAAAAGTACACAAGTAACTCCTAATCTCCACCTCTCTGTACAATGTCAAGTCCATGAATGAGGACCTTCATCGGCTCCTACAAAAACCCTGCCACCTGGCAGGTGCTCAGTACAATCAAAAGAGCTCATTTTTATAAAAGCATCTACTCTCTTTTCTAAGAGGTAAGATGTTGAAAGTTCCTAACTATCTACCTTGTGATTTTTAGCTAATCTTTATGCAGAAATAAAAGCTAAATTCAACTGAATTTTTGGAAGCAACATGAATATATAGTCTCATTACATTTTTAAGTTCAAAAAATTCTAGTGAGCATCCATGCTCATCAAACATTTAGGTACCTTATAAATTAAACAGGAATCGGATGACCACACTGGACTCTCCTGCCCAAGTGAGTGTTCATGAAAGGTTCCCTACAGCAAATCACGGGGATGCCCCTAAGGCAGTAGTCGGCAAATTGCAGCTATGTTGACTAACAGGTTTGCCGACCACTGCTGTAAGGCAGTACCCTTACCCAGAAGTTTTGACTTCATGTTAAAGACATTAGTACATTATTAAAATGTTTTTAAGTGTTTTTCCCTAAGGCAGAGGTCGCAAACTCATTAGTCAACAGAGCAGCAAACTGGAGCTCGAAAGTCGAATGTGGCTCGTGAGCCGCAGTTTGCTGACCACTGCCTAGGGAGTGATCTAATAACATGAGGGTGAATTTGAAGTTAAACAGTTTCTTCACTGAAGGAGTTCTCAGACACTCGAATACTAAATGTGTATCCACCAACTAAAAATAATAAAAAAATAAAGCGCATCCACCAAGAAGAAAATGTAAGTTTTCCAAGCTTATTTGAGCAGGAAACAGTTTGTAATCCATGTGTGGTGGTGGTTGTTGGTTTTTTTCCCTCCCTCTAAAAATATGTAAATCAACTACACAGACCTATTTCCTCAAACTGGGCATAAACTCAACAGGGATTCTCAAATTCACTTTCCCGCATAGAGACCCGAGAAAAAGCACCAGATTCCCCACCTGAACAATGGAGACAAAAGATATGGCTACACTTGTACTTCGCTGTGAGGAAATCCAAAATTATTTCAACTATTATCATGACCCTGGTTTAGACTGCTCAGGCTTCCGTAACAAAATATCATAGACCCGGTGGCATAAACAACAGACATTTATTGTCTCACGGTTCTGGAGGCTGGAAAAGCCTAGACCAGGATCTGGCAGAGTTCGGTTTCTGGTAGGGCTCCCTCCCTGGCCTGCAGGTGACCACCTTCTCACTGTGTCCGCCCAGGGTGGAGAAAGAGCAAGCTCTCTGGAGCCTCTTCTAATAGGACTTCATCCTATCCCAGCAGGGCCCCTCCTATGTCCTCATTTAACTTTGCTTCCAAAAAGGCTCTATCTCCAAATAGAGTCAGATTGGGGGGAAAGGGTTCAGCAAAGAATTTTTACAGCCATCTCTGGAACACTTCCTCATAAGTTTATTTAAAGGATGGAAAGTATGTCATTTCCAGTATGTTGTAAACACTGACATTTTAAAAATAAAATGATTATATTGTTTTTTAAACAGCTCTATTGAGGCATACCTCATATATCATACCATTTACCCATTGAAAGAATATGATACAATTGCTTTTAATATATCCACAAAGTTGTGCAAACATCAACACAAGCAATTTTAGGACATTTCCATTACTTTGGAAAGAAACCTCACACTCCTTCCTGTCAGTCCCCAATTGTCTCCCCACCCTCCCACCCAATCACAGGCGATTACATTACTCTACTTTCTGTCTCCACAGATTTACCTATTTTAGACACCTGATAGAAGTGGAATCACATAATATCTAGTCCTTTGAGACTGGCTTCTTTCTTTTAGCATAATGTTATCAAAGTTAATTCATGTTTTAGCATCTATAAGCACTTCATTTCTTTTCATTAACTAATATTTCATTATAAAGACACACCACATTTATATTTATTGGTTCATCAATTAGTTGATGGACATTCGGATTGTTCTCACTTTTGAGCTATTAGGAACAATGCTGCCAAGAATATTTGGAGAGAAGTGTTTGTGTGACATGTTTTCATTTCTCTTGGGTATATACTGGGAAGTAAAATCACTGGATCATACTGTAACTCTGTCAACCATTTAAGAAATTACAGACTATTTTCCAAAGCAGCCTATTCTCGCCAACCCTTGTAATTGTCTTTTCCATTCTAGTAATCCTACTAGATGTGAGTTGGTATCTCATTGTGATTTTGGCTTGCAATTTTCTGATGGTTAATCATGTTGTAGATCATTTTATATGCTTATTGACCATGTATATGTCTTCTTTAGATAAATGTCTACTCATGTCCCTTGCCAATTTTTAATTGGATTATTTGTCTTGTTATTGAATGTAATATTTCTTTATATATTATGGATACTAGTCCATTATCAGACATATAATGTGCAAAAATTTTCTCCCATTCTGTAGGCTTTTTCACATTCTAAACATCATTCTTTTAAATATGTCCAAAGAAGCCTAAATACCATGGAGATTTCAGTCCCAACATAACTCATGTTTTATGTGAATGAGAACTAGGAAAATTTACATTATACCCTTTTCTCCTTGAAATCATATTTCATTCCTCTTTTCCCTCAGAATTTCATCCTCACATATTTATTCCTGAGAGTCTTTTGCTGACTTAGGAGTTCCCTCAGAATTTCATCCTCACATATTTATTCTTAAGGGTCTTTTGCTGACTTGTACTTCTCTGGAGCTAAAGTTTCATACATATTTTACAATGATTTAAATGTCTATGATTTCCTGTGACCACAAAACTCTCAGCTTTAATATTTATCTTCTGGATTCAGGATTCAGTTATCATTATTATTTTCTTATCTCTTATTTTGATATATGTATTATAATTAATTATAATTATCATTATTAATAGGCATAACAAACATACTATTGACTGTGACAGTTATTAAACCTAAGAAATAAATGTTACTGGCAATGCATTGCTTAATAAGATGAATGGAGTAAGAGGCCTTAAGACTTGCCTGGCATCCAAACTATGAACTGGTCCATCACTTGACGACCAGGCCTTTGAAACATTGAGCAGTAAGATTTTATGGATGAAGGAGAGTATTCTTTATATAAACCAGGAGAAGACTGTGGAAGAAGGACCGGTGGGAAAGAAGATTCTGCATGATGCCCAGATCCTGGGTGTGCTTCCAGGGAGGTCAATTTTCAGAAAGAAGACATCGGAAGTGAAAGTGCTGGAAAGAGATCCTCTTAAACCTATCCAGGCCTACGCACCACTTAGAAAGTCTGTTCTACTCTCCTCGGTGTACATGTGCCCCGTTCGGAGGCAGCTGCTCTGCAGGGGTTTGTGCTCCTTTGGAGGGCTGCGTATAATGAGTTCTTGTTACGTTACACAAAGCCTCTCTTTGCTTACACCGCTTTTATACAGGAGAGAAGTGGTGCCGTGGGTGGAGAAAGCAGCTTACTTTCTCCACTCTTTCCTCATATAATAGGATTGGTCAAGGTAATTCAAATAATCAAGGTTTGCATTCAGCAGTTGATAAGAACAGATCCAAATGCTGATTAATTATATGCAATTTTCTATCTTTTACCCTAAAAGTCTGATGGCTTCAAATCACTTGCTGCACTAGACAGCGATATACAAATAAGCCTAAAATAGCTACTTTTAAAATCAGATTTAAGCTTGACAACAGCTTATGACTGGATTAATGTTGCTTTCAGCCGTCTAGATGCCACTTTGACAAACTACATGTTTTTCTTGATGACAGCTCCCCCAAGGCATACGGCGTCTCCAGCAACTCCGGGGTTATCTTTGCAGCGGGAGAACGTGCCTCATTGTTTTCAGAATATTCATAATTTGCAAGACCTCTCTTTGGTCATGTTTCATAATTGCTCATAATGTGGAGAGGAAAGTCCCCTGCACAGATGCTATCCAGTGTGATGTGTGTGGTTTTCTTTCATTATTATTAATTGCAAAGAACAAAGTGTTCTCTTTGAAGCAAACATTTAACAGGCATGATCCAAATTGTAGATGAACACATTGCTTTATAAAGTGTAACATAAAAAGGATGCTGGACTGAGTTTTTCTTAAACAACTCAAAGAAACTTTGCAACTATGACATCATGGAAGGATATAATTTCATGCCCTGGCCAGTGTGCTCAGTGGTAAGAGCATCACCCCTTGCACCAACTGCTGAACAAGATATACAAGTTCCCTTCCCCAGTCCATGAGTCCCAGTGTGTTCTGTTGTTGATCGCTCTGAAGTAGGCAAACATGTAATTTTCCAAAACTTCTTATAACAGTGGCCCTTGGTCTGAAGAGCTTAAATTCTTCCTAAAAAACTAGAACATACTCTACTTTTATTCTCTTGACAAGGAGAACTGCCCCCTGCCCCCCACGACCACCATTGCTACCAATAGCACTCCCGACACCCCTTCGTTCCTCGGTAGTTGGTAAATCCCGTTGGTAAATCCCATCCTCCAAAATGGTCTGTCTTCCCCAACTGAAAACACACAGGAAGCAGTGGGTCTCAGGGGGGCAGTCTGCCTTCTGAGAGGCTCTGGGTAAAGAGTTACTAAGTCAGCGAGGGCGTCTTCCCGTGCAGGAGCTCATTCACGAAACACTTACTAAAACCTGCATATCGTAGATCATCTAGACATTCAATGAGCAGTTTGCAAAAATAAGACAAAGCCAGGAAGGCTTGATTCCATGATGCTTCCAGAGGAACAGGGGTCCTCCAGACCAGCACCACCTTTTGATGGCAAACAGTGGGCATCCACAGAGACAGTGCACACACACACAGACACTGTAATATAAAAGGCAAAATCGAGAAGAATATTTTTTACTTGCATTGTGTCACAGGCATGATTGCACTAAAGGATTTGATGATGTGTAAGATGTGTGCAACCATTTTTATTGATTATACTGTAATTTAAAAGAAGTGAAAGACTTTCTCCTGAACAGCTGCAACACTTGAATAATGAGTTCTTGTTATGACCAAAGGGATATTTTTATTTTTATTAAATATATTTAATTGATTTTTTACAGAAAGAAAGGGAGAAAGAAGGAGTTAGAAACATCGATGAGAGAGAGACATCGATCAGCTGCCTCCTGCACGTCTCACACTGGGGATATGCCTGAAACCAAGACACATGCCCTTGACCAGAATCGAACCCGGGACCCTTCAGTCTGCAGGCCGACGCTCCATCCACTGAGCTAAACCGGTTTCGGCCAAAGGGATATTTTTAAATAAAGGCAGAAAGAGAGGGAGGCATAGAGAGAAAGAGACAGCAAAAACATAGATGTATATTCATATCATCACATTGCCCACAAATGAGCACTGGTACGATTCAAATACCACAAGCAGCACTGCTACTGGCAATGGGATTGGCCAAAATGTCTTTGTTAAGTTACCAATAAATCAAAGTACAACTTTTGCAGTGCTCAGCAGTTACATTCCTGAAAACTTCATATCATAAATTAAAACTGGGTCCCCCAAATTTTTTTGTCTTTATAAGCTAAATGGGTTAGGTTCTTATTGGTAGGTTTTTCACCAACAGAATCTCCAATAAGGTCATTCTAAGATTTTGCAGAATTCACAGTATAAGCTTCTCTCTCCTTGGTTGGCTGTACAGTACACTACAGAATGCCTAGTACCCATCCAACACCAGGACGCACTCTATCCCTTAGGCAACCAGTTAGTTTCTCCCCAATTCCCGAAACACTCCCCACAGAAGCAGTACCAGTCCCACTGCAACCCACTGCATAAAGCTGTCCTAAAAGTACTGATTGGAAACTAACAGACACAGTCCTCTGGTATATGGACAAAATGGTGGGGAAAAGGAAAAAAAAAAAACAGAGCTTAGTGCACAGTGGAGAAGTGATATTAAACAACTACCCAAGAAATTATATCGATTCAAAATCCTACTAAGTGCTTTGAAAGAAAATTGTAAACCACTAGTTTGGAGGGTATAGTGGCCTCGGACTTCAGGAGTTTGTAGATCAGTAAAATTATTTTATTGACTTAGAGATATAAATAGGGTTGTCATGTCAGCCTCTTAATCTTGCCATCAAAGGTCATTTTAAAAATAATAATAACAACTACCATTTACAATCACCATGGTAACAAAAAGTCAAGACAGGAATTATTTCTGGATTGTAAGGACTTGATAAAACAAAAGAGTACTTTTAGCATGGTGGAAAACCTCACTCGTATATTACTGGTTTTCCCTTTTGGCTTCAGGCTCATAAAAACTTACCAAAATGGACATTTTGTTACCACAGCACAAGATCCCTGCTGCTCCAAGTATGGCCATAGACTAGCACCATCATCATCACATGAGAATTTCTCAGAAATGCAAAATCTCAGGCCCCACCTCAGACTGAATGCATCAAAATCTCACTGTAACAAGATCTCCAGATGATACACATGCACATTCAAGTTTGAGAAACACTGTCCTCTAATAGGCTATGCCAGTGGTTGGCAAACTCATTAGCCAACAGAGCCAAATATCAACAGTACAACGATTGAGAGCCAAATTTTTTAAAACTTAAATTGCTTCTAACACCACTTCTTCAAAACAGACTCAGCCACACTCAAGAGGCCAAAGAGCCACATGTGGCTCTCGAGCCACAGTTTGCCAACCACGGGGTTATACTGACTTTCCAATAGTTGAAATTCAGTCATCATCATCTATATTTAAGACTCAGTAATGATCTTTAACACACAATAACCATTTCTTTCAAAGAAGGTAATGGAGAGGTGCTGGAAAAATGAGGGCACAAATTTGAACCAAGCTGATGAGCTAGCATCCTCAAGCTCAATCATGACCTTGAAAGGTCATCGGAGGTAGGGGGACAATGAACTGTCAATCACAAACAACATTCCCAGCGTGGCAGTGGGTTTCAGTAGCATAAAAGTGAGTTCCAAGTCTTCCAGGTGAGTACATCCAGGGTCTGTGCTAAATGCTGAGTCCCGTCCTGACTGCTAAGTCTGACCGTAAGACAAGGCAATTTTTATTACTAACTGTTCCGGTTTCTTGATACATGCTTCATTTGAATTCATGTTTTATTCCACAATTAGTTTTTCCAAGAAGGAAAATCTCTCTAGACATGTGATAATTAGGGGCAAAGGCGGGAGGAGGCACAGACTCATGCCTCTTTTCTAAACCACACTGATGAGAAAGTAACTGCCAGTATAGTGTGATCCCTTTTTGAGACAAAAGAAAAGTTACCCTAGATATCTGTGCTGATCAATAAAGGTAGCCACTAGCCACCTATGGCTACTGACCACCTAAATATGGCTAGTTCAAACTGAGGGATGCTGTCAGTATAAAATAGACAAGTATATTTTAAAACTTAAGACAAAAACCTGTAAAAAAAAATCTCAAATTTTATACTGATTATATGTCCAAATTATAATATTTTGATCATCACCCTTATCTGAGGCTTCACTTTTCATGGTTTGACTTACCACACACTCCACCACGATCCAAAAATATTAAATAGGAAAATCCCAGAAACAATTCAGAAGTTTCAAATTACAGGCCATGATGAAATTTTGCACCGCCCCGCTCCATCCCATCGGGACATCCTTTGTCCATGTGTATCCATGCTATACCTGCTACCTGCCCATCAGTCACTTAGTATAGCCATCTCAGTTATCAAATTCACCGTTGCAATAACAAGATGATCGTGTTCAAGTAACCTTTACTTTAATTAATGCCACATTTGTGAAGCTGCTATTACAGGATATTGTTATAATTCTTCTATTTTATTGCTCTTTATTACTGTTCATCTCTTACTGTGCCCAATGTATAAAGTTTTTTCATAGGTCTGTACGTAAAGAAAAAACATAGCACATCTGTACTGAGTTTGGTGCTACTGGTTTCAGGCATCCATTGAGGATCTTGTAACACACTTCCCTCGATTAAGGGGGACCACTATATTGGTTAAATAATATGTACTAAAATTAAAGTTACCTATTTCTTTTCTTTTGTTCAACATGACTACTAGAAAATAATGTTAATTCTCTGAGGCCTACATTATAGTTCTATTGGACAGTGCTGGTCTGGAAGCACGCTACCTGCATCAACTTCAAGTTTAAAAAATTAGGTGGGTGGACAAATCCTAAATCTTAGACAATACCTGCAGAAAGGTGTACTTAGGAGGCAGGCAAATAAAAGGGGAGGTGCTCGGCAATGTTTTTATTTTAACAAATGCTGAGCAGGAGAGCCCTTTTCTGCATGGGGTTCCCAAAGAGAGCGAAATATCAAGTCTTTAATAAAAACACAGCCAGGGGAGGAGCTGCTACAAACTGAAGTGCCATCACAGTGATGAGTTCGCTCAGGGGCTCGGAATGTAGAGGAGCGGGAAAGATAAACAAATTCCACTGACAGCCGCCAGTGCTTTCCTGGCCTGGGCCATCCAACTCACCAAGCCTTCCCGCCCTCGGTAAATGGGGAAAGTAAAACCACCATCTCCACACCTGAGTGGGGTCAGGAACGGCGCTCCCCGTGGAAAACCCAGGCAGATGGAGATGTATCTGCATATTATTAAAATGAACGCCCAGTTCTTCCTCCCCAGTACAAAGAAAAACAGGACAGCTTCCAAGAGATTAGAGAATGGACTCAAAGGTCATTTTTTTCAGTAGCCAGACCTACACACACACACAAACACACACACACACACACACACACACACACACACACACCAGCGTGTTAAAACACCATTCCTCGCCTCGGGAAATGGTGCCAGGTCAGTTCGTTTGGGAACGAGGCTACGAGCATGAAGCCTACGAGCATGAAGCGGGCGAAGTAGCTGAAGCCATCTCCAATCTGGGCAGATTCCTCTCATTCCTGGCCCCGGAACAATCCCATCACTTAGGAAATCTGGACCTCCGCCAATGCCGCTTCTGCAGCAGTCTGCTGGGGGAGGGGTGAGGAGGGGGAATGTCTGGGCAGCTGGCTTTTATCACAAAGCCTGCTCTCTCCGAAAGGCTTATCATGAATTTCCTAGACAAGACACAAGATGGTATTCTCAGTGATTAATAGTACAGAACATCATCTTTAAAAAATAAATGCTCACGGTACACCCGGCCAATTAACTACACGATTGTAATCTGATGCAAATATTAAAAAGTTATATTCTAGCAGTATTTAAATTCCTCTCATTAGGCTTCACCTCAACAAGCATGTAAAAGAGAGAAAAAAAAGCTAACATATTGAGAGCTCCATAGAGGTGTCAGGTACTTCCCTATATTTATTATTATCATTCCCCCATTTCATTGTGTGTGTGTGTGTTTACTGACTTTAGAGAAAACAGTAAGGGAGAAAGAGAGAAACATGGGTGTGAGAAAGAAACATCAACTGATGCTTCCCACATACACCCCAACCAGGGATCAAACCCACCAACTAGGTTATGTGCTCCGACTGGGAATCGAACCCAAATTTTAGTGTATGAGACAACGCTCCCACCAAATGAGTCCCCCCATTTCAAAATGCATTGGAGAGGTTCAGTCCCACACAACCAAGGAGAGGTGGAGCCTGGACATGCCTGCAGGTTGGTGACCGCAGGCAGTGAGCACGCTGACTCCCCACCCAACACATGAAACGCCCCCGGCCTCCACTCTCCCAGGAGGATTCTGAGACTCGGGGGCATTCAGAGACTAATCGTGTGTCACTAAATGGTGCAGCAGAAACCCAAACCCGCATCTCACTAAATTCTCCACGCAGGCAGCTTCCTGCCATCCCCAGACCTTTGCCCCCGTGTGGGATGCTGTCAAAGTGGCTTGTTTTCTCTTTATCCTCAAAGGGGATGGTGGCTCGCCGCTCTGCCCTTCTCCCCGCCTCGCCAAACTGCCAATATTCCTAGCACAATCTGAGCGGCTGGCTCTTGAGGCATCTGAAGAATACAAAGTAGGATTCATGCTCTTCCCAGCCCTGGGAAATTGAGTCCTCAGGTCTGTAAATCTGTCACGAAATATGAAAAAAATACAACGCGTTTGTCTGAATGGACACGTTATTGGGTGACTCATATTACTTGTCATTCATGTTTCTTTAGAAGCAACTCCCATTTTGAACTCCACATTCCTGGGGCTTTTAGGTCACACACACCTCCCCTCACGTGATCCTGAACACCATGTCCTCAAACCCTGACTCTCTCAGGTGACGCAGAATGACAGTGAGGGTGGATGGGCAGGAAACCGAGTTCCAGCCCCAGCCCCAGTGTGCCGGCAGAAGACTTTGTGTGTGGCCTAGGGCACAGCACTCACCTTCTTGGATTGCAATCTCCTCTACAAAACAGGGATGAAAATATTTCCCCATCGCCTCCCTGGGCTGCTGCAAGAATGTGCTGAAATAACATGTACAACGGGTTTGTAAACGCTGAGGCCCCATGCACATCTGCTGTGAATACGCGGCAACACCGGTGATGAGAAGGGGTGGCAGGACCCCTAATGATGGCAGAGGGAGACAGCGGTCTGGGCCTCTGACCCCACAGGCCCCACAGAAATCACCCCTGGATGTTAAGGCTCAGGGGCTGTGTTCTTAAAGGGCAGGGAGAGATGATAAGCACTGCATTAAATAAAAGGCTTAAGCACCCCAGGAAGCAGAACAGTCGCCACTGTAACTGTCATCCTGAGCCAATTGCCATGGGATGCCTGAGGATGCTTCAGGGAAGCTTTCGCTGCTAGACCTGATCAAGTGTGAGGTGGGCAGAAATCTTAACTTAAAATTGGCATGAACAATACTTAGGGGATTTACCTTTTTGTTTAATAAACTGGGGTGGGGGGAAGGGGCGGGGAGGGAGGACTTAAGAAAACAAACCTAATACCTTAAAATTGAATGTTCAGAACACTTCTGATATTCCTTTTCAGATCCCCCCCACCTCGTTTCACATTATCAATATGCTAATATCTGCTATCAAGCCTGCCAATGGCATGTGTGGATGGATAATAGCTCTTTAAAGAGAGGAGCAAAATAGCTAAAGATCTTCAAATTCAACTACAGCAGTGTTAGATAGGCAAACTGTGGCTAGTGAGCCACATTCGGCTCTGGAGCCGAGGTTTGCCACTCTGTTGACTAATGAGTTTGCCGACCACTGCCTTAGGGAAAAACACTTAAAAAACATTTTAATAATGTACAATGTCTTTAACCTGAAGTCAAAACTTCTGGGTAAGAATAATGCCTTACAGCAGTGGTCGGCAAACTCATTAGTCAACAGAGCGGCAAACCTCGGCTCAAGAGCCCCAGTTTGCCGACCTCTGAACTATAGCAACAGCTGCCCCTCTCTTAAAATAAAAGATGCCTAATTACTGGTATTCATGTGGTCAGATTACATCCCCAGAGACACAGATCCACTCCGCTCCATCCAAGACAGAAATCCTTCCTCTGGAGCCCTTCGGCATCCTGTCCTGTGTAGTGACAGGCCTGCACACATGTCTCAGGGGCCCAGGATTATAAACTCTACAAGGAAATATTTAAAGAAGACAAAGAGAGATGGCAACATTTGAGATAAATAAACAACAGAGTCAGATGTGGGTTTTTTAAATTACTATACCAGGAAGCCAGTGAGCTGATAAATGGTATGCTACTACATTAATAATGGAAACTATGAATATTCATTACACAATAGTCATAAATAAAAGGGAGGAAAACCAGAGAGTACAGATGGGGCAAAAATTCAAAAAGCTTTTAAAAGGGGGAAAAAATAAAAAGAAGAAAAAGAAGAAGAAAGGAGAAAAGAAAACAGACACAGCCTCAGATAATACTACTTAAGTGACGGTCCCTGGGTGGAAACTTTGATCTATGATAAGATGAGCCAGTAAAGAAGGAAATTCCTTACACAAAGGTAAATAAACAATATAAACTACCCCAAATGACAGGAAGAGCTTTCAGTAAAAAATAGAGTCAGACTGCCTTCCCTAAGATGTTTGGGATCAGATACTACATCTCCCAAACCATGACTAAGGTTAGTAGGTAGTGCCCCGCCCCCCTATGCCCTCTCAGAGAAGAGATAATCTTACATAAAAATACAACACACTACTGTGTAATCTCTAATGTTTAATGTTTAAATATATATATATTTAAACCATTGTCGCCCAAATATATATAGATAGATAGATATACATAGATAGATTAGATATAGATATAGATATAGATATAGATATAGATATAGATATAGATATAGATATAGATATA
>JAAGEH010000307.1:20714467-20923260 GCA_011751065.1 Lasiurus cinereus
ATATAGATATAGATATAGATATAGATATAGATATAGATATAGATATATTGGGAATGAGGAGAAAAAAACAAAGATACAAATGGAATGAACCCCAAAGCAGATGCTCATGAATCACAGCTAGTTTTTCTAGTACAAACTAGGGACTTCTAGAAAAGCTCACCACACTGGAGCCTCAGTTTTTCTACAAGATCCTTTCAAGAAAAATACCAAAAAAAAACAAAAAAAAACCATAAGCTTTACATAACCAAAGTCACCACCACACAAAAAGACAATCCCTTGATAGTTTTTAAAAGTGTGCACAGCCTGGCCGGAGTGGCTCAGTGGTTGAGCATCAACCTATGATCCAGGAGGTCATGGTTCAATTCCCAGTCAGGGCATATGCCCCAGGTTGCAGACTAGATCCCTAGTGTGGGACCTGCAGGAGGCAGCCAATCAATGATTCTCTCTCGTCACTGATGTTTCTCTCTCTCTCTCTTTCCCTCTTGCACTCTGAAATCAATAAAAATATAAATTAAATTAAATAAATGTACACAGATTATTCTAAGTTGTTTCCAAGCTAGCGACAGAGGCGAAAGTCATGAGTGCTAAATTATTGACAAGGCAAAACATCTGGCTGTACTTTTTAATTAGATAAGGAATCCTGAATGCAAATGCCCGAGGATCGTTAGAACTGGAGTAAGCACCAACTCTAAGTGGGAAAATCTATTTGTTTTCAGCACCGTTGTTTTGTTTCTCAATTAGTCCCCCAGCCAAGGTCTACCGTAATACACACTTAGCATGAATGTGTAACTAAGTCACACAATTCAATAGTAAATGTAACTCAATATCATTTAAATGCAAGGAACTTGAAACATCTTTTAAAAGGCCAAAAATCCAGCAATTCCCTCCCCAGCTGCTACTTTAGCTGTTGGCGAGGAGGCTATGTCACCCCAATTCCATCATTTTGCTAGCTCTGCACTGGTTGCTTAACCTCTCTAAACCTCAGCTTCCCCATCTGTAAAAGTAGAAATAATAATGCCAACATTATTGGGAAGATTACTGTACATAAAAAAAAAATAAGGATAAAGGGGGTCAACTATATGGCAATGGAAAACTAGACTTGGGGTTGGGAGGTCAATATACAGATGAGGTATTATAGAATTTTACACCATAAACTCATATAATCTTATTGACCATTGTTGCCCGAAAAAACAAAAACATATTCGAGGTTTCTGGTCTCATAATCAATAAATGATTGGTAAATTCCTATGGCATTCTAAAAAGAGAGAGAAAAAGAAATCATCTTATACGGATCTAGATTATGGAAATAAAATAATCAGACAAGCCCCACTTATCCAGCACATATTAAGTGCAAAGCACGGTGCTGAGCAAATGAAACAGCCAACACCCACCTGGCGGACAAGCCCCTCCAGTGGACATTCCTCCTGCAAGACCAGTCCACACACGGCCATGGCATGGCCCCTGTGCTGGGAAGGGCAGGGCACCAGGGCAGGAGGAAACCTAAATTTGGGCTTCAGAGCCTCAGTGACCTCATCTTTAAAATGAGGAGGGTCCTACGCCAGACCACTGGCGTCCCGTGAGGAAGCCAGGCAGGTGCCATGTAACCCGCCACTCATCCCCGCAGATATGAGGACTCCCTTGAAGCGAAGGTTGACACAAACCTCACTGGGCAGGACGAATGCCGTGAGAGGCACAACCAAGTCCTGAGTGCCTGCCCTGTGCCAAGGCCTTGTAAAGGATTTACAGGCATTATCTGGTTAATCTTCACTACAGGTCTGCCAGGTGGAGATTATGATCCCTGTTTGGACAGATAAGGGAAAGGAGGCACAGGAAGGCCGTGGGGTGGGGGAGACGGAAGAGAAATCCCCACGCTCACCGCCCTCCAGCAGAGGGAGCTCAGGGTGGAAAGCCTTGGACAGCACCCCGTCACAATTCCAAAGACAGCCCGAGCCAGTCAATCGCTCAAAAATAAAATATATCTAGAAGAAAGATACCCAGCCCATCAACCACTAAATCGATAATTCCGGTGACTCATCCCCAGATCGGTGATGCTCACTGAACCCCAAAATGGTGATACATGTCCCACCAAAAGTTCATACACATTTTGCGGGTTTCTGACCAGAACAAAAATGTGATGTGCAAATTGCAACATCTGAAAGGACGCACTTGTAAGAGGTCGCAATGAGCAACATCTCTGTGCTTTCATTACACAAACAGTTAATATGCAGACCCCTAAGTGCAAGGGAATGTTGAGAAAATACTGAAAAAAAAGAGGCATATATCTCTTTTTTTTAATAAGTCCTCAACATAGCCTCCAAATAATTGAACTTAATCAGCAGTTCTCTTACACAGATGATTTAAAAACTCACCAACAAAACTACCAATAACATGTAGACAAGGACTCTGGACATTAAATACCTAAAAGTTGACGTAATCCACAATGTATACAGGAAAGGAAGAGATAAAAATATTGTTTGAAAAATATATATACTTTTTGTTTGCAGATCACGTGATTACATACCTAGAAAACACAAAGGAAACCTTTGAAAAATACTGAAACCAATAAGAATCTAGTAAAATAGCAAAATACAAAATAAACATACAAAAATCTGCCCTGGCCAGTGGGCAGCATGCAGGAGTCAACCAATCAATGTTTTTCTCTCTCCCTTCCCCTACCTTTTTCTCTAAAAAATCAATAAAACCTTTTTTTAATCTATAGGAGCAGAAACAAAAATTGGGATAATAGGTATTCCACGTGTAATCAGCATATCATACTAGCCACTGGTCCCAGAGGTAAAATGCCCAAGTGGAAGTAGAAACTAGCAAGAGGCTCTCACATGTAAGTCAAATGCTTTCCAAACAAACAGCAGGAAGAGCTGGCAAATACATTCATTTTAAAAGTAAATATTAACCTAACGAGCTTGGTGAGCAGAAAACGGATTCTGCTCTCCTGAGATTTTCCCTTCCCTACACCTTGTCATCCAAAAAATAAAATAAAATAAAAAGAGCCCTGGCCAGGTGGCTCAGTTGGTTGGAGCATAATTGATACACCAAAAGGTTTTGGGTTCAATTCCCAGTCAGGCACATAACTAGGTTATGGGTTTGATCCCTAGTCAGGGGGTATACAGGAGGCAACCAATTGCTATTGCTATTTCCCTCCCTCTCTCTCTCTCTCTCTCTCCCTCCCTCTCTCTCTCTCTCTCTCTCTCCCCCTGCCTCTTTTTCTCTTTCTTTCTCAAAATAAGTAAACTTATCCGCAGGTGAAGATAAAATAAATAAAAAGAAAAACCACTAAGAGGGCCCAAATTCTCCTACTTCTGAGCCCAACTGGTACTGGAGAAGAATCTAAAAATAACTCTTTACGACCTGAAATCTTCCCAACTCAACTGGAGGCAAAAGCATTAAACAAGGTAAATCAGATGCCATGTATGACAGAACGAGTCCCGAAAGGCAATGAGGAGCACAGGACACTCAAGTCCTGGCTTAGGGATCGTGATTCCCTAATTGCAGAACAGGGCCAATCCCTCCCAAGCATCAGCACCTCCTGCCGGCTCCTCTGCTCTGCTGCTTCCCAGGCCTGCACCAGGCGCCCAGGGAAGAGGCACGGCTGTCAGGCAGAAGGACGGCAGAGGCATCCACAAGGCCATACACCCACTGCCAGGCTGTGAGGCGGAGCAGAGTGCCGGGCGCTGAACACAGTCCCCACCAAGACCAAGCAGTTCCAGCAATACAAGGGAATGAACACCCAAGGACACTAAAAGCCTGGGGAGAGGGAGAAAGAAAGAAAAAGCGGGCCTGTTTTTCTCAACACCCACTAACCAATAAACAGGCATGCAAAGCATTCACTCTCTCTCTCTGTGCCCACCTAAAATCTTTCTCTTTTCTTACCAAGATGTAAATATTTGTAGTCAGCTTTTGCTTTGTTCAGGTGAAGGCAGTTTACACCCATTGAAAGACTTTCCGACGCCGCTTTCTGAACATGCCAGTGAGACCACATGCCCACATCCCCCCAGCAGGCTGGGGGTCCAGGGAACCTCATCCACCCGTTAACCTTCCATACTTTTTGTCGTCTGCTGAATCCTAATTTCTCGGTGGAAATTTGTATTACACTATTACAACTAGAAGGAGGACACTTAAACCTTCAACAGTTCCACCCAATCCCCACCCAGATACAGATAAAAACAGCAATGCAAGCAACAGGAAGAGTAAGTTAGAAGAGACCTCCTCAATCTCACACTAACCAACCATCCTCTCTCTTCAGCAATTGATTTAAGTCCCCTAGACCCCACATTCCCCCGGTAAAATGGGTGGAACTTGGCTCAAAAATGGCACTGGGATCTACTGCAGGAATCTTTTATTTCACTTGCTCTTACGTCTTAGTGAGAAAACCATTCATCTACTAGACTTCCTGCCAAACATCGGTTGCATCTTTGTAAGAACTTGAGGTCCGTCTACCACACGGTGTTGCTTCTACTTTCCCCTGGGATGCAGCCGGTAAAATGCTGCACACACAGAGGAATCAGAGAGATGAGGCTGGAGTCACGGATTAAACCCCTTTCTAGCTGAGGGGCTTTGAGCAAGCCACAACTTCAAGGAACCTCAATGTCCCTGTTATCCTTTTCATATTTCCTGTGGTTAGATGTCTCCCCCACGCAGGAAACACTTATGTTACACAAAGCTCAGATCATACTCCTTTGCCTACAATAGTGTCTCCCCTTTGTTGCAATTTTTACTTTATGCTTTTTCACTATCTTGTACATTTTCTGCAAAGAGCATTACCTTTCTTAGTAGCAAATATTAAAATTATTCAGTGAAAATTATGTAACCGATAAGAAGGAAAAATTCTGAACCTGAAAAAAGTCCAGGGTGACATGCCTACATTGCCTGAAAAAAAATTTTTTTTTTCAAATTGAGGAAAATGCACACATAAACAATATAATAAGGGAAGTACGGGGATTGCTGTTGATACGAAAAGTATCTGAAACTGGTGTCATCCAATTAACGTCATTCATACGGGGTCTAACATTTTCATCTTCTAATAACTGTAGAGAAATTAATGTAAAGCAGAGCGGTATATCTTGCAAAGTACATATTTATTTATCTTTTCCTTTTATGATGAAAGCACCTTTTTTCTTGCACATGTAACACATCATTTAGATAAAGTAATGCAAACCTCTTGGGGAAAGTTCTGAGCTCAATTAAGGCATCTGGGGACAGGCCATATGTTATCAAGCGTTTTGCACACCTGAACCCCAATATCTAATGACCCAAGGATGCTCATTTATAGAACTAAACAGTCTGCCTTTTAAGAGAAGAGAAGCAGGCACTGCAGAAACCCTCCATCATGTTCACGTAAGACAATAGAAAGAAGCTGTATAGCTGAGGATTTAAAATAAATGAGCACCTATAACACAAGAGAAGTTGTAATTCACGTCCTGAATGACTATTACTAACACGGAATTTTATCTCATCCATCTTATCGCTTCTTGACCTATAACTTTTAATTCATAAAATGTTCATTAAAGCTGAAAAAAATAACCCTGAGCTATCCTTACTCATTTTTATATGTTGTGGAATAATGTCTATTTAGCCCTGCTTTAAAATTTTTTTTTTATCACTGTCTTAGTTTTTCTTTTGGCCAAAATATCTGGCAAATTAAAGTGATGTCAAGAAATATACAGCTGCAGAACTAGGACTATATTTTCTAAGCCAAATTCAGGATGCATGATCTGAAATTAAGAGCTGTTCAAAAAAAAAGTCAGACTGTGTGTGACTGTACCAATGTCCATCTTCAACCCCTTTTTAGTTCAGTTTATAGATATTTAAATGAGTAGCTACCATTTTTATCATCAAAATGCACTCTGGGATTTGGCACACTCCAAAGATAACCCTGGTAACTGCAGCAGCAGTATTTTCAAGGTGTGACTTGGGGTAGGAGGAAGTAGAGAAACCCACCACCAAAATCTTCAGGGAGCATTTAGAAAACTCTTACCCTCTAAGCCCATCACTGTTACAAAACTGGTGCCAGCTCTTTTTCAAAATTCTTTAAAACACAAGAAATAATTTTCTAAGGTACCTAAGTTATAGTCATAGCCCAGTCTTAATACAAGAAACAGAGTAGAGGAACATACTTCAGTTTGTTTCCACCAAGACATATGTCATGGGTGATAATTTCCCACTTGGCACATTCCTTTTGGGCAAACTCTAGAATATGCCCAGTGCCTAGTGTTCTAACTGCAACTCAGCCCCTTTCTTCCCCATACCAGAAAATACATCAAAACACAACCGAGAGACTGACACTAATCTGCTCCACAATTTTTTTTAAGGAAATTATTTGCAGACTTGAACATGTCAACAGAGTTAGAAGAACGTGTTTGAGGTCAACTAGACTGGAATGGTAATTTCCTGATGCAACGATACCTTCCAGAATCACACTGGCAGACATCTCACATGAGAGTGTCCGCAGGCTGAGAGAACACAAATGAGCATACGGCATTGGCAACTCTACGACTCCCCCACTCTCTGTCCAATTTCAAGTCTGTTACAAGTACCATTTCAGTACTTACAAGCGAGATTGGCCAGGCTGGAAAAAAGTTTATCGGGGAAAAGTCAAACAAGTACTCTACCTGACACAATATCGGCTGAGTACACAATTACATGTTGGAACAATTTTTTCTACTTTATTTTAACTGGTCCTAAGAGCCTTAAAAAATTTTCTCCACACATTCCTTACCCGTACATATAAGATTTAAATTCAAAACTTAATGAGTAGCTAGCTATTTAAAACGACTTACACATAACTACTATCTGTAATACTTCAAACCTCGGAGGGAAGGTAGGGGAGAGTGGGGGTAAGGGGGAGAGATCAACCAAAGGACTTGTATGCATGCATACAAGCCTAACCAATGGACATAGACACCGGGCGGGCGGGGGCGAGTTTCTGAGTGGGGGGGCTGGGGGCCTAAGGAGGGAATAAGGACACATATGTCACATCTTAATCAATAAAGAAATCAATCAATAAATAAATAGGTTCCGCTATGTTAAAATGTAGTAACTTTCTAGAATATAAATTATTATGTAAAATAATCAGCCCATACATTGCTTGATTTAATACACTATGATGACAGTACTCATAATCAATATAACATATAATAGCATATATAGTCAATAAAATCTATTTAAAACAAAATTTTTTCATTAAAAACTTCAATTAAAAAAAAATAAAATTACACATAAAAATTACTTTTTAATTTGTTTTCTTATTGATTTCTGAGAGGAAGGGAGAGATATAGAAACATCAATGATGAGAATCATTGATCGGTTGCCCCCTGCACACCCCCTATTGGGAAGGATCCAGCCCACAACCTGGGCATGTGCCCTTGGAAGGTTGGTTCCCTAACCTGGGGAAGGAAATAGACATACAAGTCCAGGAACCCCAGAGTTCCAAAAGAGAGGAACCAAAGAGTCCCACACCAAGACACCATATTTGAAATGGAAAAAGTTAGGCACTTCTGGCACCAGGTAGGCAGCCACCATGAAGTTCAACCCCTTCGTGACCTCAGAACGCAGCAAAAACTGCAAATGCCACTTCAATGCCCCCTCACATGTTCGTGGCAAGATCATGTCATCCCCGCTCTCCAAGGACCCATGGCAGAAGTACAACTCCCACTCCATGCCCATCTGAAAGGAGGACGAGGCCAGGTGGTTCAAGGACACTGCAAAGGTCAGCAAATCGGCAAGGCAGTACAGGTGTACAGAAGGAAAAGTCATCTGCATCAGGTGCAGCGTGAGAAGGCAAACCTGTCCTCCTGGGCATTCATCGAGCAAGGTGGTTATCACCAGGCTGAAAATGGGCAGAGATCGTAAAGAAATTCTTGAATGAAAAGGCAAATCTCAGCAAGTTGGAAAAGAGAAAGGCAAATATAAGGAAGAACTTATTGAGAAAATGCAGGAATAAATACAGCCTGTTCTGCAAGCACAGTTTAACTGTAGGTTTTTAGCCTGGTGTGTATTCCTTTGAAGCTTGTCAAGATGTCTCTGGAATATTTCTTCCCTTCTTCGTTTGGTATTGATATGTGGCTCTGTAAACCTATTGTTGATATTTTGAACTAATTTTATGAATAAAAATTAGAAATGTTTCTTTAAAAAAAATGCAAAAGGTTAAAAGACAAAGAGAAAAATCTTAAAAGCCACAAGAGAAAAGTAGTTAGTTCCCTACAAGGGAGGTCCCATAAGTGCTGATTTCTCAACAGAAATTTTGCAGGCCAGAAGCGATTGGCAAGAATTATGCAGAGTGATGAAAAGCAAGGATCTATGACCAAGATTACTGTGCCCAGCAAAGCTATCTTTAAAACTGAAGAACATTTAAAGAGCTTCCCAAAGACCAAAAAAGAAAAAGCTGAAAGAATTCATTATCAGCAAATGTTACATGAAATGATAGTCTTCTTTATAAAAAAGAAAAAAATTTTAAATTATCAAAAATATGAAAAAATGGCATTAAATACATGCCTATGAACAATTAAATATAAAGAAAAATAAATAAGCAGAACAGAAACAGACATATAGACAGTGAGAACATTTGAATGGTTGTCAGATGGAAGGGGGTTGGAGAATGGGTGAAAAAAATGAAGGGATTAAGAAGTACAAATTAGTAGTAACAGAACAGTCATAATATAATTAATAATATTCCAATAACTATGTATGGTATCAGATTCATGTTACCTAAAACTAATAAAATACTGTTGTCAACTGTAATTGAAAAATAAAAATGAAAAAAAAAAAAGAGCCAGATCCTTTACTTAGCTGATTTCAATTATCATTGTGGTTCCTAGCGTAAGAGCTATCTCAAATACAACCAAGCAATTTGAAGGTCTGTAGATTATAAATAAGTGGCTTAGATTTCAGTCGGAACATGGGTATATTGGACTCCCTGTAGCTGGGCCCATTTTGTTCTTGTTGAAGGAAATCCTAAGTGCCTGGGCTGTATGAAGAGACTTCCACACCAAAGGTCAGCTTTCTGCAAATGAATTCAAAACATGCAAATCAAAGCACTGCCCCAAAGGGCACACCAGCCGCCTCCCAGAGAAGACTTCCTGCCTGTGCTGGAGAAGGGAAAGCAGACACTGTTCTTGCCTTCAACTTCTGTAACATTCTGTCTTTCGGGAATTAAGGAAGATGAAAGTAACTAATTCTCCCACATGTCATACATTTTGCATTCTGTGACATGAACTTCCTCTCTGGAACTTTACGGCACTACCCAGACATTCTAGGCACTGTCTGGGATTAGACATAATTGTGGCAATTATGCCTACCATAATTAGGGAGATGGCAAAAGTGATCAAACTGAGGGGAACGCTGAAGCGCAGAAAGTTTCAAGCCTCCGAACATTTCAACTACATCTCCAATGGGACAATTAAGGAGGAAGTCAACTTCTTTCTCCGTCAATCACCCAAAATGTTGAATTTGAAACATAAAGATTTACGGGCACAATGAGAACCATCTGTAAATTCCTAGACCTCTTACAGGGGATAGGTTCCTCTCTTCCAGGGTTGGTAGACACGGACCATGGTGAAAATAAAATAGGATCTAAGGTCATATAAAATCTTAACTCTAAAGAGTAACACTGTGCACTGTGCCCAGGCCCCACTCCACAAGAGATTAGGAGCTAGTCCGCCTATAAATGTCAGTGGATACATTCTGTGAGCCTGGCCAGACGGAGAGTCAGGTTGAGAGCATGTCCAGAGTCTCACATAAACCAGACATCAATAAACCCCTGAAGCACAAATCCCTGAATTGAAGTGAAGGACAGAGCATGACAAGAAAGACATTTTGGGAAGATTAACAGATAGAACCATGAGGTCAATTAAGAGGTTATGGGCATAAAAGAGATAAAGTCTTGACCTGAGGTCGTGGGAGCTTGAATGACAATGAAGACACGGAAGCCAGAGATGACTGTTTGATAAGGTGAAAAGATGGGCAAAGGCTAGATCCTGAGAGGCCTTGAAAGCCAAGCGAGGAGTGTGGACTTGAATCTGTAGCTGACAGGCAGCTTTTAAAGCATTTGGCGGGCAGAGCCTGATGCGTATCTCAGATCTGTCCCACAGCTGGAACTGAAGGCAGGGAAGCCAGTTAGACCACAGCAAGTCCAGGCAAGACAGGATGAGGCTGGAGGGGCACCTCAGCGGTGGGAATGGAGATGGCAGAAGCGGACACGGGCTAACGCCTGGATTTAGGGCTTGGAGGGATGGTGTCAGGTTTTCATCTTGGAAAACCATGTGGCTGCTAGAGCCCATCACTGAGATAGGAAAGAGTCGGGTGCAAGTTTAGGGAAGGTAAGAATTAGTAACATTTTGTAAGTGCTGACACTGAGGTGACCTGGAAATGCAGAGGCAGAAGCTTCCAGTGGGCAGCTGGACCTCACTGTGGGACATTCAGAAAGCTGAGTCAGCCACACTGACGTGAGTGTCATATCACGGGGCAGACAGAAACAAGGCAAGGTCAAACCCCTGGAGGGGGGGCATGAAAACATGACCACAGAGGACAGAGGGTTTCCGGTATGATGAAAGAGATGGGGAATTTAACCACTCTCAGGGCCTGTGGTGTAACACCTAGACACAGCGGAAGAAACAGAAAATGTAGATAAGAAAGGCTCAATTATATCGTTTCTGGCATGGAAGGGAGGGGAAGGAATCAAGAAGAGAGGAGGAGGAACTAGCCTAGCACGGAAAACACCATCCTCCTCCAAAAGAGGGTGGGGGTGGGGAGTAAGACTGGAGCAAATGAAGGTACACGTGTGGGCGAATTACTGATGCCTAATAGCATTAGGTGTTCTAAGAAGCTGGAGGGAGTTAGGCATTGCACTTTTCCCACCAAAAAATTCCTATGTTGAAGTCCTTTAACCCCCAGAGCTTTTGGATGTGATCTTTAGAAACGGGGTCCTTGCCGATATAATTGGTTAAATGAAGATGAGGTCCTACTGGCAGAGTGGGTCCCTAATTCAGTTTGATTGAAGTCCCTATAAAAAGGGGAAATATCAAACTGAGGGAAGATGGTGTGAAGAAGCAAAGGGAGAAGGTGGCCATCCACAAGGTAAGGAAAGGGGCTTAGTATACATCCTTCCCTCACAGACCTCAGAGGACATGTAGATTTCAGACTTCTGGTCTCCAAACCGTGAGACACGGCATTTCTGTCATTTTAAGCCACCCCGTTTGTAGTGAATTTCTATGGCAACTCTAGCAAACGAACAGGGGGAAAGTCATCTACTTAAAGGAAGGAGGGTTGCTAGGAGGTTCGGGGAGAGCAGGAAGGTCTCAGCAGGAACGAGGCCAGCCCCACAGGGTGCACAGCTGCCTCAGGTTCCAGCTGAGGCTGGAGTAGATGAATGTACTTACGCTGTGGAGTGATTTCCTCCAGCAGCTCTTGGCAAGAAAGGAAAAGAAGCCAGTTCAAAATCAAGGGCTGACAGAGCCTACTACATTTACAAAGGGGTGAGGCCATTGAGGATACTGGCAAGAGAGGGATGTGCCATAAATGAACAGGGAAGCCGAGGACAGACGGACTGTGGGCTGAGGAATGGGAGAGCGCAAGCAAAGGAGGGGTCATCTGGAAACCGGAAGCCAGCGACGAAGAAGAGACAGAGGGAGTGCAGCCGGAGTGAGAGTGCAAGAAAGGGAAATATTACTGGGGCTTAATATTTCTTTCAATGTTTTTATTGAATTCAGAGAGGAAGGGAGCAGGAGAGGTAGAAACATCAATGATGAGAAAGAATCACTGATCAGCTGCCTCCATCACACCCAACACTGGGGAGAGAACCCACAACCTGGTTCACAGGTCGATGCTCAACCACTGTGCCATGCCGGCCACACTGGGATTTATTATTTTAGATGAGAAAGTCAGGGAAGTCTGAAGTGAGACCCTTGTATACAATGCACACATCATTCACGCAGACCCTGAGGCCTCCAATGATGATGGTTGGGGTGAGAAAAGACTGCAACAACTTCCACTACCCTCAGTGGATGGAGAAGAATGACCAGGAATATCCCCAAATTGTATTTGTACCTAACTCCTGGACTCCAGTTCTCATAAAAGTCAGTGCACATTTATCATCACAAGTAATTGTGTCATCATAGTGCCACTTACTTGCGATAACTGGAGGCCTGAAACTAGATGCCCAGTGCACGAAATTCGTGCAGGTGGGGGGGGGGGGTGGGAGAGGGGGCGAGATCCTCTCAGTCCAGCCTGCACCCTCTCCAATCTGGGACCCCTCAGGGAATGTCTGACTGCCAGTTTAAACCCGATCTATGATTGATCTCCCAGGATCAGGCCTAAATCGGCAGTCGGACATCCCTCTCACAATCCGGAACCACTGGCTTCTAATTGTTCACCTGCCTGCCTGCCTGATAACCCCTAACTGGCCCCCCTGCTGTCCTGGTTGCCCCCAACTGTCCCCCCCACCACCACCACACAAGCCTGGTTGTTCCTCACTAACCCCCCTGCCGGCCTGGTCACCCCATGCAGCCTGCTGCTCAGTCGTTTGGTTGCCAATCACTAACCCCCCTGCAGGCCTAGTAGCCCCACACAGTCTGCTCCATCATCCATTTGGTTGCGATGGCCACTTAGGCTTTTATTATTATAGATAGCCAAGAGAGGCATGGACTAGAAGCTGAAATCAATGGATACTGCCCCCATCCATCTCACAGAATGATCACATTCAGCGGACAGAAGCAAGTTAACCTAGAAGAAGGTACTTGAAGAAGTTACAGTTCAAATGTAAAAATGTGAAGCTATGTAACAGGCTTTGAACACACTTTTCTAGCATATAAAAAAACAAAACAGCTAGAAAATGGCAAAATGTGTTGGAAGTCTCTTATACTTCACAAACATGAAATAATTGAACAAAGAACAATTAGAAAAATTCATAAGTGACCACCTTTTTTCCCCCATATAAATAAGTGCTTAACTATCTAGGTCATATACCATAAACGAATAAAACTCTTCACATTTAAAATGTTTATTTTAGCCACTGCAATTTCTGTATTTCTCCCCAAAGAGCCAAGCATAGTCAACACTTTGTTCTGACAACTTATCTGAGCTAAAGTAACGGAGGCATGAAGCAGAACTAAAACTACACAATTTAACCTCTTAATTTATGCACAAGAACCATTCATGAATTGCTGTGGGTTTCGACTTTTCCAACTCTTTGTATACACATATATGAATACTTAATTGGAACATTTTGCTTCCAAATTCAAAAGGTTTTATGTGTGGTAATTTTACATTGGGGTAGGTTAACTATATTTCTGACCTTTTACATTTTAGGTATTATTATTTTTTAAAACAAATAAATTTTTTAAAAAAAGATAAAAAATTTACCAGAAGTCATAGTACAGCTATTGTTCACTGCCCCCAGGAAGAATGGATCCACTGAGGGGACACTCCATGCCATTTATTGGGGACCAAACGCAAGAAAGAAACTTGGAAAGTTCTGAAATAGTATCACAGTCATGAACTTGACACTTCTTAGCTCTCATCACAATGTCACCAAAAACACTGTGTATACTTAAAACTATGACACGAAATAGCAATGTACTTTTATCCTTCCAATAGGGCTTAACCATTTGTTTCTCCAGCAATTATTTATTTGGCCCCTTCACTTTGGTCACATACTGTGTCAAACCCTAAGGATCCAAAAATCAAAAAGTCCGGAGGGAGGAGGGGTGTTTTGTGGGGGAAAAAAACAACAAAAGAATAAACT
This sequence comes from Lasiurus cinereus, assembly GCA_011751065.1. NCBI lineage: Eukaryota > Metazoa > Chordata > Mammalia > Chiroptera > Vespertilionidae > Lasiurus > Lasiurus cinereus. The sequence goes on from JAAGEH010000307.1 coordinate 20,728,221, forward strand.
AAAACCAATAAAATTTTATTTGAGATAGCCTCATAAACTAGAGGCCTGGTGCATAAAATTCATGCATGGTGGAGGAGAGGGAGGGGTCCGGGAGGGGTCTCTCAGTCCAGCCTGCACCCTCTCCAATCTGGGACCCCTTGAAGGATGTCCAACTGTCTGTTTAGGCAGTCGGACATCCCTCTCACAAACCAGGACTGCTGGATCCCAACTGCTCATCTGCTTGCTTTCCTTATTGCCCCTAACTGCTTCTCCTGATTGGCTGGTGGGCGTGGCTTGTGGGTGCAGTAGAGTGGTGGTTAATTTGCATATTACTCTTTTATTAGATAGGATGATCAGTCTGTCCACATCAAGTGTCAGCCTGATCAACCCCTAACCACTCCCCTGCCAGCCTGATTAATGCCTAATTGCTCCCCGCCAGCCTGTTTGCCCCGAACTGCCCTGCCCTGCAGGCCTGGTCCCCCCAACTGCTCTCCCCTGCAGATCTGGTCCCCCCAACAGCTCTTCCCTGCAGGCCATCTTGTGTCCACATGGAGGCAGCCATCTTGTGTGTTGGGAGTGATGGTCAATTTGCATATTACTCTTTTATTAGATAGGATAGAGGCCTAGTGCACGGGTGGGGGCCAGCTGGTTTGCCCTGAAGGGTGTCCCAAATCAGGATGGGGGATCCCTTGGAGCATAGGCAGCCTGGGTGAGGGGCCTGTGGTGGTTTGCAGGCCAGCCACGCCCCCTGGTGACCCAAGTGGAGGCCTTGGTATCTGGAATTTATTTATCTTCTATAATTGAAACTTTGTAGCCTTGAACGGAGGCCAAGGTCAGCCTGGGTTGCAGAAGCTTGGCTTCCTCCATCTCCAGGGGCAACTCAAGCCTCCTGTTCTCTCCAGTTCTGTGGCTGCCGCCATTTTTGTTGGGATTTATTCATCTTCTATAATTGAAACTTTGTAGCCTTGAGTGAAGGCCTGAGCCGGCCAGGGTGTGCAGAAAGCTTGGCTTCCTCCATTTCTGGGGAAACCCAAGCCTCCTGCTCACTCTGTGGCTGTAGCCATCTTGGTTGGGTTAATCTGCATACTCTCTCCTGATTGGCTGGTGGGCATGGCTTGTGGGTGCAGTAGAGTGGTGGTTAATTTGCTTATTACTCTTTTATTAGATAGGATGATCAGTCTGTCCACATCAAGTGTGCAGATTAAACCCACAGAACATAAAATGCTTCATATTTTAATCCAGACCCAAATGCACAATGAATTCAGATCAAAACTATCATCCTGAGAACATCCTTTTTCCAAATATGATGGCTTTAACAAAATCCCCTTTTGCAATAAAACTACCTAATAATATAACTATCTGAGGGCCCTGAATATTTAACTTCCAAAGTGCCTCTTATTTTCTCTCTATAGCAAGCATTAGAGGGCAGTTCCTAAATAAATTCCAGGCTAGTTATGAAAAGTAATAAATTCCAGTAAGGCTATTGCAGCCTATTTAAGAACGAGTACATTAACATATTTTTCAAATAGGTCTATACTTTTTTCTTCTCCATTCAAGGTCAAACATGAACACACACCCTAGAAAAATCCTCCCTGTAAACCAAGGAGTAGCAACGAGACGCCAGCTCCAGGCGTTCTGTAGGAGGCCACAGAGCCAAGGAGCTCCAGCTCAAACATACTGAGAGGGAGAAAAGCTGCCCTACCCCAATGCCTATGGTCAGATGCTGACCCAGCCCCGGGTGTTAAGATTCAAATGGTAAGATCACAAAACAAGTTCAAGAAAACTTCTATCGCTATTATCTGAAGAGGACCTTAGAAGTCACTGACTTCCTGTATATATAATCACAGATCCAGGGCTCCTTTTTTATCTTGGTAACAGGTTATTAAATGTAGAATTCTATCATACATTGAAACATAAGAAAGCAACCTGAAGAGGGTAGTCTAACTGACTGGTTTTACAAATGAGAAACTGGGCCCTGGGTAAATCAAATGACTTGCCCGCTAGGTAGGAATCGGCAAATGACAATTCACATTGTCTGACACTCGGATGAACACTTGCTCTCCTTATTGGCAACAGATATGGACTCTTATTCAATAGGTAGTTATTCGCTGTTCACCATGTGCAAGGCACCCGAGGGATCACAAAGTCATCCTCGGAATGACCTGGAATATCCTGCAATGTAGTAGATTTCAGACAGTCGTTTTAGTTTTAATTAGCATGCAAATACAAAAGCTTATATGGAATTCTAGTGGAATATCCGAAATAACTCTCCTCATAGCTCTAATTCTTAATTTCGAACTAAATCAACCTTGTAGCCTGCTTCCCAACCCCAACTACAGAAGGTGGATGTCATGGTGAGAGCTTCTGTGAGAAAGAGGAGGAGGAAGACAAGGACAACGATAATACCAATAATGAGACATTTCCTATGTGCCCATCACTGTTCTGGAACCTTGATTCTTAGCTGATTTAACCCTCAAAATTTTGTCAAAGGCTTGGAAAGGATCATCAATTGCTCTTGAGAAGGTGGCCAAGTTAGGGTTTCCTTAAACCCAAGCAGCCTTTATTACTGCTCCTCCCAGCTGCTGACCTGGGTCTCCCCGGATTAACTGGAAACTCCCAGGCTCCTCCAGACCTCAGTTTCTCCATCTGTGAAATGATGATGTGGGCCACGTACCCTCCAATGTCTCTTCCAGGGGTAGCATTCTGAGGTCTACCAGTCGGAGGTATTTAACCAATCTCTTGTGGCACCAAAGAATGAAAACACTTTGTAAAAGCTAAGGACAATTTTTCCCAAATTACAAAATCCAGACTTTATGCAGAGATTTTGGGGTAATGGAGGGTGGGCAGTTACTGGGTCTGGTATATACATCCTTAACTTTCATCTAGGCTCCAGTTTTTGAAAGCCACATATCACAGCCACAGAGTAGCACAGCATACAATCATTAACAATAGCACTGAAACAAGAGATGTTTGACATGGCTAAGGATGATTAGTAGTCATGTGTGAAAATATAGGAAAGTAACATGTGTAGTCCAGGTGAGAAGGAAGAGAGCCGGCTATATAATATGTGGGCTGTGGTTTTCCGCTTGTTTTTTAACACGAGGAAAGAAGAAAGAAGAACTTTCAACAGTGGTTGTAACTGGCTAACAGGATCTGGGAGACTTTGCTTGCTCCTTTTTCTTATTTTTCTTTTAAATCAGATCTCACACTACCTCCATGATTAGAGTGGAGTCTCTTCTGTATAAAGAGAGAAAGGGTGCCCAATACTCTCACATTGATTTCTTCTGAGAAGGAAGATAATACTCTCCTACTAACATCTCAGTAACCCTGCTGTAATGCAGAAATACGGGATGGAGAGAACATCATTCTTACTACCGCAAACGGGGGAAGAAAAGATTCCTCTATTGCCTCGGGTCTAGAGTAAAAGTAAGTTCTACAGGATGTTTCAGAAAGGCTGGCAGGGGAAGTGGCTTTGGAGTCCAGGGACACAGCTTTGCAGAGCTGGACCCGGGAAAAGGAGCAGGTGCAGCAGCCGAAGCAGCCGACCGTGGGAGCCAAATGACGCCGGCCCCATCCAGAAATCCTGGTCTGGAGCAGGTTCCCTGAGCGGGCCTGCCCTGCGCCACAGCCGGCCATGTGGCCGAGAGGACTTGCCAGACTCGCAAATGCCCTTTCCTCTCGGAAGCACCACAGCAGAGGGTGGCAGGTAGCGTCTTTCTTGGAATCTGCGGCGGTGAGCCACACCACGCGAATCTAGGCTTTCGTGAGCCTTCAGGACAAGCCCATCGTCCAGACACATCTGTATTCGTGGACAAACATGTACTATGTTTACACGCATACACATGTGGCCCCGTTTACAACACAGATCCATTACCGCGGCTTTGGAGGGCGACAATGAAGCACCACTTTATAGCACTCTTGAGAACGTTTTGAAAACACATTATTTCTCGGGTGACCCCCACTGGTTCAGGAAAGACTCAGGAAAGAGTACAACTGAAAAATCACACTCAGAATGCTATTAATGACCTCTGTCTTACGCGGCCAGGCTTTTATTTTTTTTTTATTTTTTTATTTTTTTTTTTTTGCTACCGTGCGGGCAGGTAGAGAAAGACAGATCTCCTACACAAAGCACAGGAAAACTAGAACGGGAAAAGTCAGCTCGTCCTCTGGGAGTCTGACAGACAATACGTGGCGTCGACATGGCATTGCACCCTGATCCAGAGGAGGTGTACGAGGGCGCTGAGGTGCCCAGCCTCCCTGCGGCTCCAAGCTGGCCCTGAGCACAGGCACAGCACACTGCGCTGGGCCAGCGCTCCCACCAGCAAGGCAGCACCACCAAGGCCTGCGGGGGTCTTCCGTGTGTCTATTCCTTTAAAAAGACATATTTTTTGTTCACTTGTTCCTTAGAGGGATTTAAAATTGACAAATAATACAGTGTAACTAAAGAGATATCACCTCTTGTTGGTTTTTTGAAGGCTTTTTTTTTTTGTTTCTGTTTCTAAGTGTGAAGTTGGCACCTATTGACTTTACTTGGCAGTAATTAAATACATCTAACATTGGATAAAGAAATTTAACCTACCTCGTCAAAGGTGGTGTCGTCTTTCTTCAAAGCTATAAAATAAAAAAGGAAAGGAAACAGTTATTGTGAAACATCTCAAAAAAGAGGCCAAGTATCTAAGTTCTAGAAAACAGAAAAAGAAAAAAAAAATACCAAAGCAGTATGGTGTTTTCATTTCAGAAAGTAAAACTGTACCCCAACCTGAATAACAATGTTGCAATACAAAGATGAAAACTACAAATGGGAGAGAGAATTGCTCAGCATGCATCTTTGTGAAACACTCTCATACATATGTAAATGAGACTGTCTTCCCAAGTATGGAAAAGAAGTATGCATATCCTTCCCCTTCCTCTTCTGTTGTGGAAAAATGCTAAAATGAAAGTATGAAAAGAAATTCAAAAGGTAAGATTAAAGAAAGTTCCCCTTAAACTTCTGGGTTTTGAGCCTACATCATTCCGCATGGTTTATGGACCTCCCAGACCAGGATGACACCCACTCTTCACAGGGCCCTAAATGAGTTTCCCATACTGAGAAAAATGTAAGAACAATGATGAAAGACCAAGCACGTACAATACGCACTGCAGCCACATAATTCAATCTTTTCAACATGAGAAACTGTACAACAAAATATCAACAAAGGAAAAATAAGTTCAGAATATGTTATAGGAACTAGTGAGTACTTGAAATGTATTTTAAATCTATATGGCTTCAGAACTGAAAAAGAGAAAGAGAAGTATTCCGTGCATAGTTGGCAAACACCTCATTCCTTAAATTGCAATCCTACAATTACTTAGAATGTTTCATATTAAGGTAATGTAGAAAGTAGCTAAGTTAAATGAAACCACCCGTTGGAGAAATGTTTCAAATTTATAAAATTGTGCATTGGCGTTTACTTGACTAGACCCGGGTATTTCTACTCCAGATAGAAGTACTTGAGTAGCTCTTACTTGGAAAACCATGTTCTGGTAAGAACAATGGAAAGCAAATTATTTTGGCCATTAAGCTTCAAGAGAAGTCATGTGCCTAAGATGAAGTTATCATATCAAAGCTTACATGGTATAGACTATGCAATCCTAAAAAGATTATTTTTCTGTTTCATAGTAAAAATCCGTCTAAAACATCAGTAAGTATGTGGTTATGGTGATGCATTAAGGGGGATCAGGACAGGTTGAGGGAGATAAAATGTTTCTGAAAGTTTAATTCTTAGCCTTCCCCTTTTGCCTAAGAAACTGATCTGGAATAGAGTCCTTTACTTTCTTTGAGTTAGAACAATTTCTTCTGAGTGGAAAAATTAAAAGAAAGTCCTATTATCCCAGTCTCAAATGGTTTCTCTCACATTCAATTACACATATTTTATTATATATTTTATTAAATTTACATTAATAACCTATCTCAAATAATCTATTTTGATAGAAATACATGTATAAGATCCTATGTGTTCTTGATAGCTAGGGTTAGTGCTGAATGGTTAAATTTTAACTTAGAATTTAAAACTTCTCATCTAGGTTTTCTTTAAATACTGGTCAACATATGTTACTAGACTATACCCTCACTCCCGCAATCCAAGGCATCTCCTAGTGATTCTGTTATAAAATATTAGTGACCTACATAAACTAAGTATAGACAAATGGTTTCATCTAAAAAAAAACACAATATTTGAAATAGAAATGATTAGCTCATTGATTTCAAATACGAAGTCAACTATTGTCCAGCCTCAGACCTAGCACATTTAGCAAAGATTAATGAAAATATTATAAGACTGCAATACAAGATACAAACAGCAGCATTATGCATGTATAAAAATGCTTTGGTTTATTTATTTATTTTTAATAAATAAATTCACAGTACAAACTTCTAAATGTATTTATTTTGGACATGATAAAAGTTCTGGAAATTGAGCCATGGTTTTTCTTAAACAAAGCATCCAATAAGAACTAGAGGTGAGCCCAGCTGGTGTGACTAAGTGGTTGAGCATTGACCCATGAACCAAGAGGTCATGAGTTCAATTCCTGGTCAGGGCACATGCCAGCATTGCAGGCTTCATCCTCAGAAGAAGGTGTGCAAGAGGAAACTAATGAATGATATTTCTCTCTCATCGATGTTTCTATCTCTCTTCCTTCCTCTCTCTCTCTAAAAATCAATAAAAATATATTTCTTAAAAATAGAATTGACACTATCCCTTAGAGAATTGCAAATATGGAATGAAGATTCTCAAGCTGAGAGATGAAGAAAGCAGATAACCAGAATTCTCCAATACCCAGAGTGGACTATTTCCTTCTTGCCCCCACAAATCCTGCTAATTCCTCCAACATTCTAGATAAAGAAGTGGGGTCTGTAGATAAAAAGAGGAAACTGCAGGTGTATTTCCTAAGATATAAGAGCAGGGAGCCAGTTCTCTCCCCTACACACTATTCCCGAGTCCTAGATACTGCAGGGGAGAACCAAGAAGTCTATGGCTTCATTAAACCCTCTACTGCTAGACTGACACCTTACACAGACACCTTGCCCTGAAGAACAGCTCTAAGAACAAAGGCCAATTAAAGGTGTCATTTCCAAATATGTATCAGTCACTGATGTCCTAAACAAGCACACAACATCTCATTATTGATTACATTCCCTGACTGTCATTAATCATTCACATAAATGTAAGCCCACAATTGTCTTCATAGATATCCTGGAGTAATAAGCATATTATATGTTTCTGGGTTAACAGTGGAGCATGGATTAAGCCATTTAAGATTATCAGATTTCTTCTCATTCTTCTGCTCAGACATTGCTTCCTCTAAAAAGCATTCCATGATCTCACTAAGACTAAAGAGATACCCATCCTATGTTCTCCAACAGCAAATTATGCCAATCTTCAAAGTAGAATTTTTCACTATCCACATAGTCTAGGTCCATTCATTGGCCTGTCTTCTCTTAAAGTCATGAGAACAAGGACCAGCACAAGATATAGAAAATAGTAGGTACTCAATAATTAATTAGTTGTTGAATTAATGAGTTACGTAACTCAATGGCAAAAAGACAACACCTTACTTATATTTGAGACATTCTAAAGTTTTGGCATATGAAAACCATACACTATGCTCTCTTATGCAAGGATCCTTGATATGAATTCATTTTATATTTTTCAAATTAAAATCTTTTGAAACTACATTGAGGAGGGAGAATAGCTAAATTTTGTCTCAACCTTTCTTACATTTCTTTTACATTTCTCTTTTCTGACAGAATGGACTTATCAAATGACAACTGGATTCTAGAGTTACACACTCACAGCACAAGGTAACGAACCCAAAAATCCAGTGTAACCACAGACTCTTCCTTTTACTCAGTTCTCCCAAAAAAACTCTTCTAAAGAAGTGGAATACATGGGTTTCATCTCAAATATCAAAGAGTATTAACTTCCTTTCTCTAGGAGAAAATCCAAATAATGGTGAAGAAATGCATTCAAAGGAGTATGATGAAATGTCACTTTGACCTTACTCTTATACCAGATATTACAGGAAGGCTTTTTCCTTCTAGGCTAACATTCAAAAATAAATAAATAAACCAAAGCACTTTTATATACATGCATATTGGCATGACCAATGGACACAGACACTGGGGCGGTGGGGATAGTTCTAAGGGATGGGATTGGTGGAGGGAGGGTCAATTGGGGAAAAAGACATATGTAATACTTGAAACAATTTTAAAAAACACACACAAAAGAAACACAATAACCACTAGCAAAAAAATAAATAAACAAAACAAATAAATTTTCATATAAACTTTCTAAAAATTTAACAAATTCCCATTTGTCTTTGTTTAAATTTATAAAAAAAAATGAGACAACTATTAGTATAGTAATTCTTAAATAAATCAATACACAGACACTATTTAGCAGTAAACCATAAATACTAATGAAATCAATGGATGGCTTTGAAATTCAATTACACCCATATTATAAAAGAACCATAGCTATATAACAATCACTCCCTGGCAGATGTCATAAATTAGAGTGCCATGGCTTGAAAGCCAATGTGTTTTATTAGATCTTCTACAATGCAGTAATCTCAGATCAGCTGTATTCGAGATGGACAGTGACAAAGTTGGCATGATCTTTCACGTAGGAATAAATTACACATTAGCACTGCCACTTTCAGGTCGTCAGTATTATTATTAATAAACATTGATTAGCTATCACCCTACTTTAAAAAATCACCCTTATTTTCTATAGCTGAATGATTACTACTTTCTATGGCTAACCAATAATACTGGATATTTTATCACACAACAAGCTACACTTTTGAATCTTACTAAAAAAGCAAAATAAAGTCAGTATGTTCATTTCAAAAGCCATCACAGATTGGTTAAAGTGAATGAATATGTTGTGATATTGGATTTTTTAACAGGAATAAACATGTATTCTTTGATCTCCCCATGAAGTACCAATAACGAAAGGAGAAAAACAGAAGATAAACAAAATAATTGAGGAATAATAGCCTCCAGGAATGATCTCCATCATGTGACACACATTGCACTAGGTATTTTATGTATCTTATCTAATTTAATCTTCACAACAACCTTCAGAAAATTGACAAATGAGTACTATGGGGTTTGGGAAAATTCTGCTAATTGCCCAAGGTACACAACAAGCAGAAAAAAAGGGGGTTCAAAACCCCCTATAACTAATTAATTAAACCCCTAAACAATTAATTAACAAATTCCCATTTAAAAGAAAAAAACATGAGACATCTGAGACTGGTTTGGCTTAGTGGATAGAGCTTTGGCCTGTAGACTGAAGGGTCCCAGGTTCGATTCCGGTCAGGGGCATGTACCTTGGTTGCAGGCACATCCCCAGTGGGGGGCGTGCAGGAGGCAGCTGATCAATGTTTCTCTCTCATCGATATTTCTAACTACCTCTCTCCTTTCCTCTCAGTAAAAAATCAGTAAAATATATTTTTAAAAAAATGAGACAACTATTGTAATTCCTAAGTAAACACTGACACTATTTAGCAGAAAACCATAGATACTATTGAAACCACTTACTTACAAAGAAATGATATTTATTCATATTCATTTGAATGCATTTCTTCACCCTTATTTGGATTTTCTCCTAGAGAAAGGAAGTTTATAGTCTGATATTTGAGTCCAACTCCAAAACCTACCTTGTTTTCAGGCTAGCTCTACGGTAAAGTCAGGGACCTCTTCTTCCCTTACTTCTCTTGTTTTCCACCAGAAGATCAATTACGTCAGTATGATGCCATCACAAATAATGATAATAACATATTGTGAGCACCTATTGATTACTACATAGCACACATGACCTCATATGTACTACTCTACTAATGCCCATCACAAAATTGATTTGTACACAAAAACCTGGAGCTCAGCCGAAACTGACTTGGCTCAGTGGATAGAGCGTAGGCCTGCCGATTGAAAGGTCCCAGGTTCGATTTTGGTCAAGGGCATGTACCTTGATTGCGGGCACATCCCCAGTAGGGGGCATGAAGGAGGCAGCTGATCGATGTCTCTCTCTCATCGATGTTTCTAACTCTCTATCCCTCTTCCTCCCTCTCTGTAAAAAAATCAATTACATATATTAAAAAAAAAAAAAACCTGCTCAGAAGTTGAGGGACCTGTCCAAGGTCATTCAGCGACAAGTGGCAACACCAGAAATCCCCAGTCTGTGGGACACACAGCCCACAACTCCCTTTACCTGTGCACCATATAATTCCATCGTAAAACCAAAATTCAACAGCCTCCAATCCCTTAAAAATCCTTAACTAGTCAGATTGATTTCATCGATTTTTGATTTTGCAAACACAACATCAAGAAACTACATGGATAACAAAGGTTCATTTTTCTGTAATGCTACTTGGAATAAATGTCTTGGGCTTAAATCAATAATCACTTCAAATCTCTTTATCTCCTTTTACAGTATTCCAGAATGAGATAAGGCTATTCAGAATCAAGACTTTCCATCAAGACAATAATCAGTTGTGTTTACTGCACTGTTCCGTTTCTGAAAGGAAGGAAAATCTGCTAGAATCTTAGAAGGCATTTTAGCAAGAGCCAGAATCAAAAGGAGGTTTCACATCACTACATCTCAGGAAGCTAGAAAATCCAATTAACTATACTGCCCCATCTGACAGCACTGTAGTTAATCTAAATTTTACTGATTGTCGATCAAAACCCTGAAATTATTTAAACATAAGGAATTTTTATATTAATGTCCTGGGTTTCTTACTGAGATTCAATGGCGATGAATTATTTAACAAAAAAAAAAACTGGAAGGGCTCCAACAGAGTCATTAGCATTAGTAAATATACAGTTAATGTGTTTTAGAACAGGGCTTAATGGACTGCAGACCGCCTCTGTGATCTGTGATGGTGGGGGAGGGGGGCTGACACATCCTCCTAAATAATGAGCACCAACTCAACACCTTGTCCCCTTTCCTCTTCTTTGCTTCCAAACTTCATTTGAATGTACAGACCACAGGCATCCCTAACTGCAAAAGTGAAACTGCAAATAGCCAACACATGTAATAAGTAAAACCGGGACTAAATATCAGGGTTCACACAGGAACTCTACAGTCATCTTGGGAAAGATATGGTATCCCAGTGTGAAATTGTAAGTTAAAAAAAAAAAAAACTAAATGTTGACCCATGTTTTGTTTTACTGCGAGAAAGTTTACATATTTTCCAACACACATACATCTTAATTTTTTAAAATGCATGGATAGAAAGGTGACAACAATACTCATGTGCACTCCAGGGTTTTATTTTGAAGAACCTCTTGCTTAATTCCCATTAACCGCCTTCATTAACGTGGATGGCACGTTAAAAACAAACAAACCAAAAATAAAAATAAAAAGGTGACACAAAGGCTGGAAGGCTTCTGAGGATTTTTAGTGCTGGCACAATTTCCTCGCTGAAAGCAGGTAGCTGTAGCAGTGAAAGTTACGTGGGGTGCCAGCCACTCACTGTCTTAGGGCTTACAGGGGTTTCCTATGGCCAGCCCTGGAAATCTAGCAAGCCCCTTGCACGTGATGCTGATGCCACCCGGTTACCGTCTGTCACAGGAACTGGTGCTTAAAGGTCCTAAACATTTCTCGGAGGGGGTTTTTATTTGTCGGCCGGCCGCCTGGCCGGTGGAGTGGGTTTACAAGACAAGGCTGGCCCTGGAGCTCGCACACAGGGAAGAAGTTGGGGAGACATTCCTCAATGTCCTGACAAGTTCACCGCGCGCGTTTCCCTTGCAGCGAGGGGAACCTTCAGGGACCTCAGGACGGAGCACCCACAGGTCGCTTTCGAGGACCCGAGGGCCGAACAAAAGGTCCCCAGGTACCTGTCCCACTTCCCTTCAGGGTGGTGGCGGTGTCGAACAATGCCGGGGCACCGCGCAACGTGCCACCCATTTCCCCAGCTCGGCCACGGACACGGCACCCAATGCCCACGCCCGCGCGCACGAAATAACCACTGCCCCACGCAGCCGCCCACCCAGTCCCCCGGGCGGCGGGGGCGGCGGGGGCCTCCCCTCGCCGGTCCCCCCCCCATCCCCACCCCCACCCCTCACCGCGGGCGCGAAAGCCCGGGCGGTAGCAGCGAGGACGGGTAACCCAAATTGTAGGCTTAACATTACCCGAGATGAAACCCCAGATCCCAAAGGAAAGGGGTGTCGCCAGCCTCCCCCCCACCCACCACCCCCCCCCCCCGGATCCCGGACGGCGTCCCGTCCCGCGTCCGCGCACCGCGCAGCCCAGCGCGCGCGGGGCCAGGTGGCCGGGGCATCGCGGGCGCCCGGAGCGCGGGGGCAGCGGCAGGAGCGGACGCCGGGGCGCCGGGGCGCCGGGCCACTCACCGATGCGGCTGAAACTCTCCGACAAAGTTCTCCGCAACTTCTTCATCTTGCCGATCTTCTCGGCCGGCTGCGGCTCGATGAGGTCGCACATCTGGGCGACCCCGGGGCCACGGCGGCAACTTCCCCAAACTGGTCCAGAGCGGAGCGCAGACAAAACGGCGAGCGCGCGGCGCGGGGAAGGCGGCGCCTCCGCCTCCGCCGCCTCCGCCTCCGCCTCCTCCTCCGCCGCCCGGGAGGCGACGCGCAGGGCTCGGGCAGCGAGCCGCGGGCTCCGCTCAGGCCTGGCCGCGCTGGGCGGGCGGGGGCCTCCTACGTGGTGCCGGGGGCGGCCACGATCGCCGCGGCCGTTGTGGCTCCGCGCCGCGCCGCCGCCGCCCGGCGCATTTTCCCTCCTTTGTAACCCGCAGCGGCGCGGCCGGCCGTGGGGGTGGCGCAGCCGGGGCTGGAGCCGGCGCGGGGGCGGGCCGGGCACCAGGTGCGGGAGCCGGGGTCGCCCGGGGCGCGGGCGGAGGGAAGTTCTCAGCCCCGAGTTTCGGGCGCTCGGTTGGGGGGAAAAGAGCCGCGGCCCCGCGGCACCGCTGCTCGCCCCGCCCTCGCCGCCCCGCCGGCCGCCGCTGCCGCCCCGCCTCCCCCTCGGCGCGGGCCCCCAGGCGCGGGACCCCGGCGCGACCTCGGCTCCCCGCTCGCCGCCCGCGTCCTCCGCGGCCCTCCCCACCCGCTGGCGCCCCCGCGGCGCCCCCTCCTGGCCGCCCCGCGCTCCTCCTCCGCCGGCCCTGCCGCCCCGCCCGCGCGCGGGGGACCCGGGCCCGGGGAGGGCCGAGAACCCGCAGGGCTGGGAGCGCGCGGGCTATGACCGGGGAGGGGGGAGAGGGAGCACCCCGTCTCGGGCCGTGGAGAGACCCCTGAAAGGAAAGGGATTGAGCCTCGATCTTTTATCTGCGTGGTTTTTCTCCCCTGCCACGAACCCGTGTGAACAGAGCGCGGAGGTTGGGGAGGGGGTTTGAGGGGGGCGGGGGGCTGCCACCGCTGTCTCCAGGTCGGGGTACGGGAAAGGCCTGGAGGACGCACTGCAGGCTTCACGGTGTGACTTTTCACTATTGTCATTCTGCCCAGGAAGCGGCGGCGTGAAAGATGCAAAGGGGAAGGGGGTGTGCTGGGTGAGAGTCCGGAGCAGAGGCAGGAGCTCCATCTCGAACCCCGCCAAGCAGGGCTGGGGCTCTGCTGCCTTCATCCCCACGACACGCCGAGCCACCGAAGGAATGTCGATGTGGTCGCTGACCTGAAGACGCAGTTGGCAGTAAATAGCAAAACAGCAGTCCTGACTCTGCGCCCCCCGCGTCTAAATTGGAAGACTGGGCAGCCAAAGGGGTTCTGACCTCCTCTCCCCCGCCACCTCGAAAAATAAATAACTTCAAAAGGGGGGCGGGCAGGAGGTGCTTTAGTGCTTTATAAAACCCCAGAACAAACAGTCCAGGCAGCAAACACACATCATCTTCATTCCACTCAAAGGAGTGCTCCAAATGTCAGTCTCCCCGGGGAGCGCAAAGGAAGAAGGGGGAGGGAGGGCCTGCGCGCGTTGATTTGGGGCCAGCAGACTCCTGATGAATAGAAATGTAGTAATCTTGAGTCATCTGGCTGTGTAATAAGGGTTTGTGAGCGTGTGACAATGCAGTTTGGCTTAGAGGAAGTTTTGGGCAGTTTGTGTTTTGTTCATAGATTTTTATCTTCAAAACTAGCCCCCTGCCTTCCTCATATTGTGAGGCAAAACACTTAGGTTTCTTCTGCTCTGGGCTGAGCACAGATAGGGTCCTGATAGATGGCAGCTGATTTTTTTTTTTTTTAATCCAGGAAGTCAAGCCAAGTGGGGAGCACAGGAGGGTGGGGAATTCGTCAGGAAGTCCCTATGGGTGAAAATGCAGGGATGTTGTTTACCTGTGACCATCCCCAGATATTGCAGTACGTGTGACCTCAGACGGAACCAAGTTTCACTTTTACCACTTCCTCCGGTTAGGGAGAAAGTTTGCAGCTCTGAATGCAGACGAAGGCAATCAAATTACTGGTGGGTTGTTAAGAGTGGCCAAAGATAAAGAAATGGTCATTAATTTAATAAAGTCTGTCTGTGGCTGTTTTATTTACTTTGTTAATGGCTGTATATTTTCTGTGATCACCCCAGTATTTAGTATTTACGACTTTTTTAAAAGGTCAACTTCTGCTTAAATAAATTATGGTATATGCATATAAAGGTAAGTATTACATATATATGTATGTGTATGTATATATGTGTGTGTGTGTGTGTGTGTGTGTGTGTGTGTATTTGATTTTTTACACTGGGGTGTGCTTGCAACCAATGTGCATGCCCTTGACTGGTATCGAACCTGGGACCCTTCAGTCCACAGCTCTGTCCACTGAGCCAAACCAGTCAGGACAAAGGTAAACATTTTCTACACTTGATCTTAGCCAAAGGCTGAGAAGGGATAAGTTAACATTTTTTTAAATGAGGTAGATCAATATATATAGATGTATAAATATATCTAGAGTAAGTGAAAATCATTTATCATTAACCCATTTGTGGGGAATATGTGTGTGTGTGTGTGTGTGTGTGTGTGTGTGTGTATTTCTGTATGCATAGAAAATTCCTGGGGGGGAAGCAGAAAACTATTAAGTGTGCTTATTCAGAATAGAAAGTATGTTTCCTTTGAACTTTAACCTTCAAGTATAATTTGAATGTTTGACCCAAAGAATGGATTGCTTTTATCATAATAAAAATACTAATTTAAGACATTAAAAATATTTACTTTATTTTTACCTTTCCAACTCCAAAACTTCAGCTCTCCCACCTTCCAAAACAACTTCACCAAATTACAACGGTACACCTGGCAGGAGAAACAGTTGGTAAGTAGTAATAACCCAAATAAACCTTGGCAATTATGAATAACCAACCAACTTTCCATGATATGCTTATCCTCTGCCTTGGTTGGTTATATATTAAAATGGCTAATTTTGCAAGAAAGTATAACAAAGAAGAAAAATTTTTAAGATATGTACACTTACGTTATAGGATTCAACTCAATATATGGTTATTTGTTTCAATTTGCCTTCATCTTAGATTGTAATGTCCCTGAGGACAGGGATGCTAAGATACAAAAGGTACAATGCCTGTGTCCTGGTGGATGTAAATTAAATGTTTGTCAGATGAATGTAGAATGCAGTGCTGCCCCTGAGAAGGTATATGTTGTCCTCAGAAACAATGATGACTATCCAGCATCTGTGTAGCATATGCATCCTCAGTGGGAGGATGGATCAGTGCCAGTTCCCCCTCTGAACTTCTGGTTCACAAGGTTAGAGATCTGGCTGGCCTGGATTAAAGGTGCAGTGTCTGCGTACAAATAGATAAGTTTACCTAGGGACTAACTCAGCATGACCTTAATAAAATCCATCATTTAAAGCATGCAGTGTATTAATTAGGCCTGGTGTAGTAGCAGCAGTGGCTGGAGACCCAGGATTCATAAGTTTTGGTCCCTACACCATTACTATGTGTGGTGTGGCCTTAGACAAGTGACATACCCACTTCTTATCTTTAAAATGAGGGGCTTGAACTACATGACCAGTCAAAACTGCAAAATTCTGCTTCTAAGTTGAATGGTTAAATTTCTCCTCTCCTAACTTACACACTGAATGATATATATATATTATTGAAGAGCAATTAATACACAAATGAGACAAGAAATTATGTGAATGATAAGCTACATTCCTAGTCATGTTATACATCAATTATGCATTTATTATGTAAATGGATCTTGTCCATATAAGAAAAATGACAGGCTAATATGCTAACAGTACATTTTAAGGGAATGAATCCTAATCTAAATAAGATGAAATATAGAGAAGATGTTTTTAAATTTTATTTATTGATTTTAAAGAGAGCGAGAAAGCAGGAGAGAGAAAAGAAGAGAAACAAAGATTTATGGTTTTACTTATTTATTTGCTTTTACTGGCTGATTCTTGTATGTGTCCTAACTGGATATTGAATGTACAACATTGGTGTATCAGGATGATGCTCTAACCCAGTGTCGGCAAATTGTTGCTCGCAAGCCACATGCTGCTCTTTGGCCCCTTGAGTGTGGCTCTTCCACAAAATACCGCATGCGGGCACACAGAGTGAGATTGAAACTTTGTGGCCCATGCGCAGAAGTCGGTTTTCAGCTCTCAAAAGAAATTTCAATCATTGTACTGTTGATATTTGGCTCTGTTGACTAATGAGTTTGCCGACCACTTCTCTAACCGACTGAGCTACCCAGCCAGGGCTAGGAAGGATTTGGTTAGAATCTGAAGTATCAGCAAATGCAAAAGCAGATTTATTGACCTGAAACAACATGAAAAGATATCATCAGAAAAAAAGAAATCCATAAAACAAGAATAAAAGCATGTGGAGAATAGAGTTGGAAAATAAAAACATTTATTTATTAATGTAACTTGTCAGAATTTAGCCTAAGCATAGTTTTATTTTAATTATTTTTTATTTATTGATTGATTTGAGAGAGAGAGAGAGAATTTGTTGTTCCACTTATGCATTCATTAGTTGCTTCTTGTACTAGTAGATGCTCTAGCTGGGGAATGAACACGTGCAGTCTTGGAATACTGGGACAATTTTCTAAAGGTTAGAAAATAACCAAATGAGTTACCAGGCCAGGGCCAAAGCACAGATAGATTAAGACGTATAATCAGGTGTCATTGTTAAGATAGAGGAAATTTACATAATTAAATATCCTCTTCGAACTCTAAATAGTCACCCCAGTTAATCATATTTAGCATCAAATATTACCCTCCCTTTTTGAACACATCCAAGAACTGAAGCAGCACAAGGAGAAGCCCTATACCCAGTTTTCAAGTGAGTCATCAGCGAAACTGTGACAAGGAAACTAAAACTCCTGTCACCAACTTTCATGTCCCAACTGTTGGATAATGTACAGGCTTAAGCATCTGCCCCCCTTCCTCCTTCTCCTTATTTTTTTAACAAAGACCAAATTAAAATTAAAAGGGGAGGGAAATGAAGGGTTGCAGAAACCATTGTAAACCATTGTATTCACACTCTGATTAATGCAGCCTCTCCCTCCCACTCCCACCAGCCATCCATTGCCTACTCACTCCGAATTCGAATCCTTTTCACATTTATGAAAATCACCCCCTGATAACACAAACCTCCAGGCTTGTTCAGGAATAAGACCTATATTTGTCTGATTGTTTTGTAGGTGGTTCTCTTTTTTTATTATAGCTTTCAAGAGACCTAGGGAACTAAGAAAATTGAAGTACTAGCAAATGACTGTAGGAAAAGCAAAGTTGTTGGACATCAAAATGAATTCAATCATAAATTAGCACAGAATAGTTTTGAAGAAAATAAACCATGCAGGTCGAAGTATGCATTGAAATACTGATAAACTCTGCTCTCCTATTAAACCATGCGTAAGTATCAGAATGGCATCTTATTCTCATTTTTCATTGTTATGTAATTTATACAATAGAAGCTTACATAATAAAATAATCACCATTTCTAACATACACTATGCTACACAAAGAAATGTGCTTAAAGATGCCCCAAGGTCTTTACAGTTTCCAGTTCTGGATTGAGACACACTTTGGTTACCAAAGTCTTTTCCTTTAAAACACATTTCTGGCCCTGGCGAGTATGGTGCAGTTGATTGGGCATGGTCCCTTGCACCAAAAGATTACCAGTTCCATTCTGGTCAGGGCACATGCCCAGGTTGGGGGCTCAATCCCCAGTAGAGAGCATAGAAGAGGCAGTAGATCAATGTATTTCTCTCACATCAATATTTCTCTCTCTTTCTCTCCCCCTCTTCCTCTCTCTAAATACCAATTAAAAATAAAAAACATTTCTGTAGCATAATGTGTGGCACTTTTCTTTCTTTTGCTGTAGGTAGGCAATAATTATGGTTCACCTAATTGTACAGATAGGAACTATTCTGAAGCAGAAAGAATTCAAGGAACTGGCCAACTCAACCAGATTAATAAGTGGATCAAAACTCCTAAATTCCAGCACTGTATTTTGCTTTTTCCTACATTATGAAATGAAAGCGGTGGTATTGAAAATGCACAATTGACTCTGAAAATGAGGCTCCTTTCTCCTCTTAGCTGATGTTTGTAAATGAACTAAACATTCTATCACTTGTTGAACCATTGTACCAAACATCAGTAATGGCTTAGTAACATGCATTAATGGTCATAACTGCCATTTAATCCAATATTCCTCACCTCTGAGGATGAGTCATATCAAAATTACTTGATGTTTTAGTCCGCTTGGGTTGTTATAATTAAACCCATAAACTGAGTGGCTTATAATAGCAGAAACATTTCTCACAGTTTTGGAGGCTGGAAGTCCAAGATCGGGGTGCCAAGCATGGATGAGTTCTGGTGAGAACCCTCTTCTGGGTTGTGGGTTGTCAATTTATAGCAGAAGGGGCAAGGGACACTTTCATAAGGGCACTAATCTCATTCATGACAACTTTACCTTTCTAATCTAATCATCTCCCAAAAACCCTTCAAATACCATTACATTGGGGGTCAGGTTTCAATGTATGACTTGGGGGGAGGGATGGTAAATATTCAGTATACTGCACTTGGGGAGCATTTTCAAAGGATTGCTCTAGAACTTCCAGGGGCAGAGGAGGAAGGGACACATATAGATGGAATAAGCTTCTGGGAACCCTGGCTGGTGTAGGTAAGTGGTTAGAGCTTGGACCAGCTCAGCATAAAGGCTTCGGGGCAAGGGCATGTACCTGGGTTGCAGGTTCCAGCTCTGCCCTTGTCGGGGTGTGTGTGGGAGGCAACCAATCCATGTGTCTCTCTCACATTGGTGTTTCTCTGTCTCCCCTCTCTTCCATTCTCTCTAAAAATAATGGAAAATATCCTTGGGTGAGGATTAACAAACAAACTAAATAAATAAATAAATAAATAAATAAATAAATAAATAAATAAAATAAAAAAGCTGGAAAAATCTCTCAAGAAGTAAAACAAGATGGAAAGAGAAAAGGTAAAAAGATGAGGAAGTTATTGTCTAGTCCAGAAAGTTCAATATGGGAGTTTTAGGAAAAGGGAATAGCAAAAAATGGAGAGGAAAAATTATGAGAGAAAACAATTCAGGAAAATTCCCTGGAATGAAAGAACATGACTTTCCAAATTGAAAGAGCCTATTGAGCTCCCCAGACAATAGGTGAAAATAAACCCACACTGAGGCACATCTATTATTTATTTATTAATTAGTACATTGTTTGTATTATAACTGTGAACCTATGTTTGCTCACCTCATATTCTAAAAACTTTCAAGAAAGAAAAATAGGATTCTAAAAAGAATCAGGTATCAGAATAGCCTCGGACTTCTTGATGCCAGAAAATAGCCAAAGGAAATGACTTTTTTTTTTCCTTCCATGATTTCTAATGTAGCGCTTCCCTGCCAAATTATTAAGTGGGAAGGCAGTATATAGATTTTTCAGACATACAAGGTCAAAAACATTACCTCAAAGGTTCATTTCTCAGGAAGCTATCAGAGGATTTGTTTCACCAAAATAAGAGAAAATGAAATCCAGGGTATAACGTTCTGAAACATGGGAAAGGTAGGTGGGTGGTTAAAGGGAAATCTAAGGCCACAGCTCTGAAGGAACTTAAAGGTCAAACAATTGGTGACCTGGAGCAGGGCAGAGGCCCTGGAAGAAGCAGCATCAAGAAAATGGCATGGGTACAAAGACTAGTTTTAAGGCATTTTGAGGGAAATTAATAAAATTGGGCGTGGGGCCACTTTGGAGATATGTTAATTTTAAGCGTGTAGAGACTATATAGACCAGTCTCTCGAGTGGTGGGCATGATTGCCCACTCAGGAATTTATTGGCTAATTGACACATGACACAATGCACTCACAGTGAATCTAAATAAAGTATTTTAATACTAACACTAAGCTGGGGATCCCAGCAGAGAAGGGGCTCAGTCGGGACTCAGATGAGAAATAAGCAAAGGGATAGGGGTGGTTTGGGGCTCTTTAAAAATATATATCTGTATTGATTTTAGAGAGGAAAGGAGAGGGGGAGAGAGAAGCATCAATGATGAGAGATTCATTGATCGGCTACCTCCTGCATGCCCCCTACTGGAGATCAAGCTCACAACCGGGGCATGTGCCCTGACTGGGAATCAACCGGTTCATAGGTTGACACTCAGCCACTGAGCTGGGTGGTTTGGGGCTTTTTTGTGGTTAAATGGTCAAGCCAGAATAGTGGGGAATTCCACTGGTATGGGCTGGTCTGCATTATCTGAAATTCCCATCAGCTGTTGTAATTAAGAATTATACAGCAATTCTTAACTTAGCTGTACAGATAGGGGGAAAAAAAGTGAAAATTGAAAGCTGACAACAGTCAAACATAAAAAATGGAGTCAAGCCTCTTTGTTACAAAATCCAAGACAATTATTAACTCAAGAAAAAAATAGTTCTATAGGAAAAAATATGTATTAATAGGATACTTTATGTCTCAGGTGTGCATAGTCATATCAATTCAATATATAATTAAGTCACTATCATGTTGAAAAGAAGGAAAGTGTTCTTGGGTATGTGTTGGACATCATAGGATTTGTTGAAAATAAGCTAAATTTTCATCTAGAGTTGGAAGTCACTGAATTTATTTTTAAAATAGCGATGCAAATGTTCTTTTGAGATATGGAGATAATTCCAAAGGAACTGGGTAAAATAGCTGATAGTGGTTGCCTCTGCGAAGGCAAAGCATAACAAATGGTGGGCAGTGATGTGGGAAAGGGTACATTGAAGGACTGCTGTTTCATTTGTTTGTTAATGAAATATATATATTTTTTAAATATATTTTATTGATTTTTACAGAGAGGAAGGGGGAAGGATAGAGAGTTTGAAACATCAATGGGAGAGAAACATAGATCAGCTGCCTCCTGAATACCCCCTACTGTGGATGTGCCCACAACCAAGGTATATGCCCTTGACCGGAATTGAACCTGGGACCCTTGAGTCCGCAGGCTGACGCTCTATCCACTGAGCTAAACCAGTTAGAGGCAAAACATATATTTTTAATGATTTCAGAGAGGAAGGGAGAGGGAGAGAGAGGTAGAAACATCAATGATGAGAGAGAATCATTGGTCCACTGCCTCCTGCACACCCCACACTGGGGATGGAGCCGGCAGCCTAGGCATGTGCCCTGACTGGGAATCGAACCATGACCTCCTGGTTCATAGATCAATGCTCAACCACTGAGCCATGCCGGCTGGGCCATAGCACTCATTTTAATCTCTGATTAACTAAAAGTAATAATAGAACATTATTTTTATTTACATCTTTATTGTTGAAAGTATTACATATGTTTCCCTTTTCTCCACTTTAATCCCTTCTAGCCCGCCCCTGGCCACCTCGAACATTTTCTTGAGTGCTTCTCATGAGCCAGATACTATGTGAGGTACTGTAACCGGAACCCAACTCTGGCTGCCTGCCATCACAAAAACCAAACTCTTGAGACAGATAGATGCTGGTGAAAAGGGAAAGAGGTTTTCTTCCAGTGCCGGTCACCTGAGGAAATGGGGGATTCTTGTCACACAGCCTCTTAACATCTCAGTACAGGCAGAGGTTTTCATAAGGAGGGAGAAGGAAAGCAGAACAAAGAAATCAAGGGAAGGGGGTTGAAAAGTTCTCTACGTGCAGGCCAGCATCGTCCATTCTGATAATGATCTTGAAACTGGTCAAGTGATGGTCTGGTTGTGCAGCATCCTGGTCTTCGTCATCCTGCTTCTGTGGCTGAAGGTCAGCAAGTCTCCTGGACCCAGTATGACTTAACGGTTGGAGTCTGTATCTTCTGACGTTAGTTCCTAGGATTCTTATATAAGCATGCTGTTTATCTACAAGTTGCGTATTAGTCACAGTCATCATTTACAGAAACAATGTCAAAAAATTGGTGGGGAGGGTTACAATTCCCAGTTACAGTACTTACATACTTCATCTCATTTAATCTCCAAAGCAACATTATTTCTATGAAATAAATGCTATTATTATTTTTAATGTTTTTATTGATTTTAGAGAGTCAGGGGGAGGGAGAGAGAGATAGAAACATCAATGATGAGAGAATCATTGATCAGCTGCCTCCTGCAGGCCCCCTACTGGAGATTGAGCTCAAAACCCTGGTCTGTGCCCCAACTGGAATCGAACCTGGGACCCTTCAGTCTGCAGGCTGATGCTCTATCCACTGAGCCAAACCACCTAGGGTTAGAAGCTATTATTAATAACCCTCTCATTTTCCAGATAAGGAACCTGAAGTTTAAAGTAGTTAAGCAATTACTCAAAGGAATGAAGATAGTAAGCAGATAGGCTGACATTTTATCTCAAAGAGTCTGACTCCAAAGTACACTCTAAACACTGCACTATACCTTCTAAACAACGTGCCAAAAATAACACCCTTCACTCATCCGTTCAGCAAACCTGCTGTGTGCCAGGGACTCGTCCTGGTGCTGGTGATCCAACAGTGTTCAAAGCAACACCTCATAGAACTCACTTTCTAGTGAAGGAAACAGATAACCAACAAATTTTAATATGCATGTACATTTTCTTTTTATTGTAGGGGAGAGCATGAATGCAGTCCCCCACTACCACAAATTATGCAACTGAGTTTCCCACATTTGGGGAAATCGCAGGGATCAGCACATCTGGAGTGCAACGAAAAGCCTTGCCTGGGAAACCACCTTTGTGATCATGATCTCTCCCTGCCAGGTAACATTTTCAGTGCCTCCTGTAATGAACACTGAGAGAGCAGGTAAGTAGCTGGAGACTGGCTAGAGAGAAGAGCTATTTTAGATCAAAGGCCTTCCTGAGATGACATTTCAGCAAATACCTGAATGAACTCAGGGACTGAGCCATGAGAAAATGCATTCCAGGCCTGAGGAGGAGGAAGTGCTATGAGGTAAGGGTGGGAGTGGGCGTGGGTGCAGAGGAGGGGAAATTGTTAGGCCATAAAGTTGGCAAGGGAGGCGGGGCTCTATCAGGTGATGCCTCCTAGGTAAGAGCTTTAGCTGTTGTTCTAGGGGAAGTCTTAGGAGGATCTTGAGCAAGAAAATGACAAATTGTGACTCACATTATATTGCCTTGCAATAGAGCCTGGGCTTCGGATTCTGGGGCCACTTGTCATCTTTCCGCTATTATCTAAAACGGAGATGCCATGTGGCTACTGAGCGCTCGAAATGTGGCTGTCCACACTGAGATGTGCTCTAAGTGTTAAATGCACAATGGATCTCAGAGACTTAGTGCCAACAAAGGAATGCACCATATCTCATAAACAAGTGTTTATATCTACTTACTGTACGTTGACATGATAATATCAATACCACATTCGAATTAAGTTCACCTGGCCCTTTTTACTTTTTACCATGTAGGTACTAGAAAATTTTAAATTACATATGTGGCTGCGTCGTATTTCCATGGAACAACACTGCTCTAGACAAACAGCTCCCAGCTTCCCAGCGCTATGTAGACAAATGAAGTAACTTGCATAGGGCTCTCTGAGTTTTCATAATGAAACACATTATGTAACATCAAGATAAATTACTCTGGGTAATAGCCAAAAAATGTACTGTTCCTTATAGGCCGAAGGTAATGTTACCAACTTGGTCGTGGCTTTGTGTTGTTCTCCCAACAGTGGTAATGAAATTGCACAACCATGCGTAATATTGCTCTCCCCACCCACTCCATCCCCATCTGGTGCCCCCTTATGACCAAAACAGCATATTTTTTAAATACCTGGCTCAGGGAAGAATGTAGTTCTCTAGGCAGGGAATATTTTCTCTGTGCAAAGTACTCAATCCTGCATACGTTGGAACCTCGGCCTATTTAACAAGAAATCCTAATTATCCGGTTTACTCAACCAAGGAGATTTAAAATGTCAGTAATTGTATCTATAATTATAGAATACTCTCAGTTCTTTTATATTTAATTCTAAATATGGTTGGTTAGAATGTATTTAGAGTAAAAAAAGTTGCACACATGTCGTGACCAAGAAAGTTGTTTGTGTGGTGTGTGTATGTGTGTGTGTGTGTGTGTGTGTGTGTGTGAATTTATGTCTATGGACAGCCCCAGAGTGTTATAAATCAAATCACATTTTGATTTAAATATGACAGCATTAAAATAGTAGAGGTGTCACATGATCTCACTCATTTGTAAAATATAATGAACAACATAAACTGATGAACAAAAATAGATCCAGAGACATAGAAGCATCAAACAGATCATCAAACCTCAGAGGGAAGGAAGGGGAGAGGGGCGGGGGTAAGAGATCAACCAAAGGACTTGTATACATGCATATAAGCATAACCAATGGACACAGACAGTAGCGGGTGAGGGCATGTGCTGGGGGTGGGAGTTGGGAGTGGGCCAGGAGAGGTCAATGTGGGGGAAAGGAGACATATGTAATACTTTCAACAATAAAGAATTTAAATTAGGAAAATAAAACAGAAGTGTCAGATGGAAACTCCCTCATCTCTTTGCCTGCTCACTTCTCCTCTCATCTCCTTTTTCTCTCCTGTGAAGTACATGAACAGGCCTCTGCTCTTAATTTTCAGTCTCAACTCTATGCTCTGGATTCAGTCTCCTTCTCAAGGACTTCATTGCTTTGCTTAGCCCTTTTCTTCTTCATGTCTCTGTCTCCTACCCTACTAGGTCATCTCCAACAATAAACAAACAGCTTTGAAATCCCCTGTCCTTACACACACACACACACACACACACACACACACACACACACACACGTGCACAAATGTCCCTCCGTTGGTCCCACATTTTCTTCTCATATTTATAGCTTCTCTACTCCCCTTCACAGCAAAATCTTTCAGAAAGATTGCCTATAACTCTGTTTCCATTAGCTTTCCTTTCCCAGTGAAATTGCTCTTGTCAAGGGCAAAGAAAGACCTCTATGAAGCCAAATGCAGAAAGCTTCTTTGTCTCCATCTCATAGTGCTCTCATGGTACATGTAGTACAATTAGCCCAGCCTTCCTTGAAATACTCTTCCCTTCACTTCCATCATGCTATACTCTGATTTTCCACCCACCCACCTGGCTACTCATTCTCAATCTTCTCTCTAGCACATTTGTTCCTATCACACTTCTACCAGTAAATGTTGTGGACCATCTGATTCCTTGGCCTCTTCTCTTTATATACTCTCTTCCTAGGTGCTCTCAATCATTCCCATGGCTTGAAATGCCCTCAATTGCTAATAGTCTCCAAATATGAATTCCAGATTCATATATTCATATAGTTGAATCTCAACTATGTATCTCAAACAAATAAAATATTGATGTATTCTTTCCATACTAAGAATAATAATAAGAAGAAGACAAAGAAGGAAGGAGAAAGAAAAAGAAGGAAAAAAAGAAAAGAGGAAGGAAATACTGTTTTCATTGTTGTTGTTGTTCTAACCAACAATCAAAAGTTCCTTACTTCCCATATTTAATAATATTTATCCCATCATCAAACTGTCTAGCCTTCTGTTTATCTAGTTCAGGGCATCATTATGTCTTAGCTGGACAGCTACATCTTCCCAATTGACCTTTCTGTCTCTGTTCTTGTACCTGCTCAGTTCATATTCAAAACAGTGCTCTTTTTAAATCACCAATCACTTCATATCACTTTTCTGTTTAAACTCTTCAATGGTTTGGCAATTTCCCATTGCACTTGGAATAAAACCCAAACAACTGACCACCCATCATAGTTCTTTATGGTTTAGCCCTTGCCTAAATCTCCAGCTTCAACTCGTGCTACCTGCCCTCCATCCCTTCTCTTCCCCATCTTGGGGCCTTTGTACTTGCTGATCTTTGTACTTGCTGGTGTGTGTGTGTGTGTGTGTGTGTGTGTGTGTGTGTGTGTTGATTTCAGAGAAGAAGGGAGAGAGAGAAACATCAATGATGAGAGAATCATTGATTGGCAGCCTCTTGCAGGCCCCACACTGGTAATCAAACTGCAACCTCCTGGTGCATAGGTCAGTGCTCAACCACTGAGCCACACGGACTGGATTGAACTTGCTGATCTTTCTACCTGGAATGCTGCCGGACTCCAACCTTCTCCCTTCATTTGAATGCCAGGCTTCTATTCATCCTTTAAATCTCAATTGAAATGGCATCTCACAGAGCTTTTCCAGACTACCTCTTTTAAAACAACCTCACCTATTTATTCTTTTACAAGGCCTTGTTTCTTTCCTGGTATTTGCCCCAATTCTAAATACGTATGTTTGGATATTTGCTTTCTTGACTCTCAGCCCCTGCCCCTCATTCATCTCATTCTAGATAAGGGAATTGACATGCTGTTTGAGATAAGACACGGGGTGTTTTTGCCATGCCCCTCCTCCCTCCTCTAAGCTAGCCTGTGTGCTCAGTGTGTATCTGTCTGCATGCGCTTGTGAGGAGTTTCAAGAGAACAACCCTGTGCTGGCCTAGCACTGCCTGGCTGAGCACGAAGTCCTGTTCAGGACTGACGTATTAGAAAGTCACTGCGATGATACAGCTACGTCATGACCAGCAGCTCCATCAGTAAAGAATGCTGACATTTTGCCAAAACCAGTTTAGCTCAGTGGATAGAGCGTTGGCCTGTGGACTGAAGGGTCCCGGGTTTGATTCTGGTCAGTGGCATGTGTCCTGGTTGTGGGCACATCTCCAGTGGGGGGGCATGCAGGAGGCGGCTGATCTATGTCTCTATCTCTCATCAATGTGTCTAACTCTCTATCCCTCTCCCTTTCTCTATGTAAAAAATCAATTAAAAAAAAAAAGAATGCTGACATTTTGATCAGGTTGTCAGTGTCTTTGGAGATCAGGTAGAAGAAAGAGAAGTGCTATATTTTGACCAATATTTACCTCCTGAAATTCATGAAAATCTCTGGCTTTTCAATCTCCTTAAGCAATCTTTTTTTTTTCCCTTTAAATTATGTACACCTTAGTCCCAATATGTAAAAAAAAAAATAACTAACAAAATAAATGTAGAGATGTTCTGATTACAGTAGGGACCATATTGTCACTTTTTATGTAGCAAGTAACAGGAAACTAACTCAGATTAACCAACAATAAGAAAAATTCATTGGTTCACAGAATATTTGAGAATTTATCTGCCTCAGAGAGGGTCAAATGACAATGACTAGTTCTCAGTTTCTTTCTCTGCATTTCTTGGCTTTGCCAAGAACTCTGAGAAACTCAAGATGGAAAAAGAAATTGTACTACAGAGTTGGATTTTTTTTTTAAGAGTTCTCTGCCCTTGTGGTAGCAAGATAGCTGCCAGAGACTCCCAGAGCAAATTGACTTATATCCAGCAGCAAAGAAAACATCTCTGCCAGAAGAATCTGCATATATATATATATATATATATATATATATATATATATAATTATATGCTTTCTTTCTCCCTAGAAGCATGGGCAAAATCTCTTGGATTGAATTGTGTGCTTGAACCAATCAATTACTTCAGTCAGTAATATGGAATATACTGGATTGAATTGTGTGCTTGAACCAATCAATTACTTCAGTCAGTAATATGGAATATACTGGACTAAGTCAAAAACCAGATCTTAGCCCTGGCCAGGTCCCTCAGTTGGTTAATGTGATGTCCTGATAGATGCCAAGGTTGCAGGTTCAATCCCTAGTCAGGGCACATACAAATAATCAACCAAGGAATGCATAAATAAGTGGAACAACAACTCGATATCCCCCCTTCCTCTCTCTCTAAAATTAATTAAAACAACAACAAACAAACAAAAAACAGGCCTTACCTGCAGAATGGAAATGGGATCGAAGCCAAGTGACTGAGAATGAACTGGTGATGTTACTGGCAGTGTTAGTGGTGAAATTGGACCTTGGTATCTTGAGTTCAGTAAAGAAAGAATTCAGAGCCAAGAACTCAAATTATAAAAGACATAAAAGACAGTTTATTTAGAAAGTTACAGTAGAAGTGAGCCAACTGGGCTTCTGAAACAAGCTACAGAAGCAAAAGAAGGGCACTTGGAACCTGGGAGAGAGAGAGACAAAGATACTCCTGCTAGGGGAACTAGGAATCCATGTTGAATAGGAAGCAACTAATCAATGTTTGTGTAAGCCCAACAGGCCTGGATGACAGCAGCCTGAGGTATGGGCCCTCTGTACAGAATCAGCCTCTTGGAATTTAAAATCTGCTCTCTATCTTAGAGTTTTTAATTTTTCTTCCCAGTTCTTTTTCTTTCTTCCAGTTGTATTGATCAGGATACTTAAACACAGGTGCCCATATAGTTGTCTTATTTACAAGCCTTAAGGCAGCTTTTAGAAGAGCTTAAAGTTTAAGAAAATATGCGCTAAAGATGGGTTGAAAAAAAGGCCCATGTCACAAAACAAATATTGAAGACTAGCCACAGCATTTACCAGCAGTGCCAGGTGCTGAAGTGCCTAATGATTACAAGCGCCCTGAACTGGAGGGTGAGGTGGAAAGTCTTAACAAGAGGCATGGGTTGTTTCAGGGGGTTCCTTGTCCAGATAAGCTTTCCTAAACTGGATTGACCCAAGACAGCTCCTGGGAGCCAAGCATCAGTCTATTTCTCCCTTTCTATCTCCTCTGAGCAATGCCTTTCTTTCATCACTTGATCATAGAAAGGCATAGGGCACACTCACCCCAAACCTTCTAAGGCATTGCCTGGGAGGTGCTCAAGACAGGGGAAGTGGGTGACTGATGATAAGGTAATTAGTCTTCTTGCAAATCAGATGGACTCCAATTTTCTGCTTCCCACAAAAGGGTCATCAGGTGAGAGGTCGCTAAAAGTAATCTTGATGATAACTAATCATGGGACTTTCGGTATGTAACTGAGAAAAACTCTGAGCCCTGTTGTATAATAATACTCCATCATGCCTACTTATTTAAATGAAGAGTTTCTCAGCCTGTATCTACCAAATCATATATTCAGCATTGATGGTTAACCCTGAATATATGAGGGGGAAATGCTCTATATTTATCCCTGAATATATGAGGGGGAAATGCTCTACCATTAAGAACTGCAATTTCAATACAACTTTACATTTTATGTTTAGTAATTATTCATCAGTATTTATAACATACGTATGTTGTTTTGAGAAACTGTGTGGAATTTCCTAATACTTTGAACCTATGGTTACGGAAAATTTAAAATTGTTTCTATTTATTTACATATTTTGTTGCATAGAAGTATGTTGCTCATGAAATAAGTATTTTAAAGGATAAAATAAAAGTGGAATGGAAGTACAATTTCACGAAGAAAATGGAACAAAAAATTTTCCTATAGGTAAACAAGAGTTGGCATATATATTTTAAAAGTATGATGGGTATTAAATTACTATATTGTTTAGATTCTACTAAATAGATATTAAATAGAGATGTGCCAGTTTATTATATAAATGTCATTATAATGTTGGAATATTATAGTATATATAAAAATATATATAATGACATTTAAAAATGAACTAGCATATCACTATTTGATATCTATTTAGTAGAATCTAAATAATATAGTAATTTAATAACCATCATACTTTTATGGTCATATATATATATATATATATATATATATATATATATAAATCTAATACAGTGGTCAGCAAACTCATTGTCAACAGAACCAAATATCAACAGTACAATGATTGAAATTTCTTTTGAGAGCCAAAAACCGACTTCTACACATGGGCCACAAAGTTTCAATCACACTATGTGTGTGTCCGCACGTATTTTCATGGAAGAGCCACACTCAAGGGGCCAAAGAGCTGCATGTGGCTTTCGAGCTGCAGTTTGCCAACCACAGATCTAATATAATAAAGATGTAATATGCAAAAAGGGCCATGAAGAGTAACAACCAGATCACAGATCAGCAGAAGGGTGGGGCAGTGAGCTACAGGAGGGGGCAGGGCAGCAAGCTATGAGGGGGAATTGGAAGAAGAGGGGTGGGGGGAGCTAGAGGAGGGTGGAGCAGTGGGCAGAGAGCTACTGGAGACAGCAGGGAGCTACTGACGAGCTACTGGTCCATGAATTCGTGCACAAGGCTACTAGTAAAGGCATAATATGCTAATTAGACCAGATGTCCTTCCAGATGAAGCCGGGGATGAAGCTAGGACTGCCAGGGAAGCCTGGGTCCCAGGTGCCACAGGGAAGCCAGTGCTGGCAGCCAGGGGAAAGTCTACTCTTGCCGATTTTCATGCATCAGGCCTCTAGTATGTGTATATATATTTCACAATGGAGATACTCTAACATGATAAAATTTTAGGCATCAACTTAAAAAAGTGGTGAGGAATGTATTGCTTCTTAAAATATTTTAGGAGTACCTGAGTGCAAATGTCTGGAGAAAATGATGATAGACAAGAAAATGAAACAGGCCCACTGTTGAGACTGATTGTGCAATGAACTATGATCAAGGACCTGTCTGCTCACATTTGCTTTTGTGTCTTTTATCAAAGAGAAGGATCTAACTGAGAATGATTGAATGGACATTGGTAAAGGGAAAGAGAGCTCAAGATGGAAAAAGAAATTGTAACAGTGTACCCATCTCCCTGGGGAACCATCAGAGGGTAGTAAGAACAGCAAGTCAGCCAGAAGTGGCTCAGAATTCTGACTCTGTCAGTCATTATCTGTGTGACGATGGGCAAGATGCTTAATGCCCCTCATCTGTGTGATGGGCATAAAGCAGTTTACCCATGGGGTTAATTTTCACAGTGGATGTAAAGTGCTTTGCATGGAATCAAACACAGTGAGACAAAAATAAGGTGGTTTGGTGATTATTATGTAGCTGTGGGCCTTGAGCACTTATCCTCTTTGAGCTTCACTTTCCTTCTCTATAACAGAGGCGTAATAACATCGACTTCCTGGGATTACTATGAGGATTAAATTGATAATGAACCTGAGAGCACTTATAACACAAAGAAGGCAATCAAAAAATATTAGTTCTTCCCCTCACCCCTCCTTTCTTTAGGTTCCTATTGATTTCAACAATTCTATGGTACCCCTGATGAGACATGATGAAAAAGAGTAATTTCAAACTCCCATTTATAGAATAGTACGTTACTTTGACTGTGTCTACTAGTAAAAAAACTAAATCTGAAATGATTATTTTTCTTGCTGAGAAAAGAGTCCAGGGTCTCATATTACAAATAACTCCGTCCTTGTAGAGATGGCCTTTCTGCTTTATTAGCAAATCTCATTAATGACAACGTTATTTTCATGAAATTGTGGAAGGCAAAAATGTTGCTGATCTAAGACCATGTAATCAATTCTCTCACAGAGAGAACCTCCTCAGGAAGAAAAAAAAAAGTTTCTTCTAAGCATTTCCTTTTCTTATGACTGAAAAGATACAGCACTTATTAATCTGTGGGAATAAATGCTACTGATTGATGTGACTCACTCATTCTCAATGACACCAAGTATGCCTTCTCTTTGTAACTTTGTATACAAAACAAAGCCTGGTTTAAGATGAGCTAGGATGCTGGGGAGGAAGTTAAGAGAATGAAGTTCTATTGAACAGGTAGGGGATGTGTCTAAAACCCCACTTTCATCTGTGGGATAATATCCATTTGGCTCTTTTCAGAACTAAGCTGCCACCTTGCTGAGGCCTATACAGGAGACCCTAAATAGTCAAAGTGCACAAGAAGGCCCTACATCAGCCAGGATCCCAGCAAAAAACAAATGGCACACTCCGGGGGAGTGAAAGAAGTATTGCTGACGCTAGATAATGGGTACATGAGTATCTGTTATACTAGTCTCTGTGTGTTTCTATCATCAGGGAGACACAAATTAAAACAACAGTTAGATACCGCTACACATTTATTAGAATGGCCAAAACGCAGAACACTGGCAGCATTGAATGCTGGCAAAGACATCGAGCAACAGAAATTTCATTCATTGCTGGTGGAAATGCAAAAGGGTACGGCCAGTTTGCAGTCTGGCAGTTTCCTACAAAACTATAAACACACTCTTGTCATACCACCCGGCAGTTGCACAAAGGAGCTGGAAACATATGTCCCTACAAAAACCTGTACAAGGACCCTTCGTCAGGTAGCTCAATTGGTTAGAGCATTGCCCCTATATGCTAAGGCTTACAGGTTCGATCCCTGGTTAGGTCACATACAAGAATCAACCAATGAATGCAATAAATCGATGTTTCTCTCTCTCAAAAACAAACAAGTAAAAACCCTGCAGTTGCATGTTTATAGCAGCTTTATGCATAAATTGCCCAAACTTGGAAGCAACCAGGATGTCTTTCAATCAGTGAAGGGATAAACTGTGGTTCATGCAGACAATGGAAAGGAGCCATGGAAAAATATGGAAGACTCTTACATGCATATTGCCAAGTTAAAGAATCCAGTCTGAAAGAGCAACACCCGGTACAACTCCAACTATGTGACATTCTGGAGACAGTAAAATGATTGCCAGAGGGTTCAGCTTGGGGAAGGGGTGGTGGTGGTGAATAGATGTAGGACAGAAAAAAACTGAAAATATTCTGTATGATACTCTGATGGACACATGTCATTACACACTGGTCCAAACCTACAGGAGGCACAGCACCATGAGTGAACCCTAGATAAATTACGGACCACAGGTGATTCTGCGGCATCATGTAGATTCATCAGTTTTAACAAAGGTACCACTGGTGGTACTTAATGGCAAAGAGGGCAGCACTCTGGCACCCGGTCCGTCACTGGCTCCCCCTGACCATAGGTGAGGCATGTCTTATCGGTCCATTTCCACCCCATCTTCTCTTTTAGCACCTGGACAGTATGACCTCAGGTCTCTGCTCTTGGAAAACACTGTTAAGGACCTGTGGTTGTCCTTTGTGTCCCCCATCCCTGACCCACTTTTCCTACCATCACTCCACCGTGCCCTGGACTTGCCTCGCCTCAGCTCTCTTGGGGAGGTTGACATCCAACTTAGCCGCCAGTTCTAGGTGTCACCTCCAGGTGACTCCTGGCTCAATCCTCAGCATCCCCAAACTTCAGTATACGGAACTTGTATATCCTTTCTCTGCTTCAAGTGAGCTTTGAGGAATTTGGGGGCGGGATATTATCTCCAGACTTTCTTTCTGCCTAAAAATGACCCTCTGACATTTTTTTCCTTGTTAGGTTGCCTCATGCTGTGACAGGCTCTTTGAAGGGCACACTTCTCCCAGAATCCTACATGGAAAGGGGCCAAGCCTCTGCTGTTGATGGATGCCAAATATTTTCTGGAAGTCTTTATTCTCCTCACAGTTTTTAAGGAGAAGAAGAGGATGGTAAACTCTACCAAAAAAATCCCAAGTTCTCTATTCTCTCCTTCTTTCCCTTCCCACTATGGATGGGAGGAGGCTGGGGGCCATCCAGGTGGGTACAAAAGTCTGACGTTTTGAAAAGCAGGTAGGGCACAAAGTATACACTTGGAAGGCATCAGCTTAGAGGTGGAGAGTAAAGCTGTCGGGCTTATGAGTGAGAGAAGATCTTGGTCCAGGGCAGAGTCTTAAGTGCTTTTTTTGTTACTAAGAAGCCTCAATAAATTTTCGCCAAAAGCTCTGGCATATTATCAAACAAATAACAAAATCTGTGAGTTTGTCAACAAGTAGTTTCTAACCAGCAGCCAGGGCTTTAGGAGGGAAAGAGAGCACAATTGAGGAAGGTTGTCAGTCTTTCATATGAGACTGTCCCTATTATAAAGACTACTCATGCAACTGTATGTACTCTAGAAGAACGCTCTTTAAGCTGGGAATTCTTCACTGATAAAAATATTTTTTCAATTGTCAAAGAGAATGCAGCCCTTCCTCAAGATTGCCTTTGAAGGTTAGAAGTCTGTGGGAATGAGTAGGTGGAGGGAGGGAGGGAGCTGAGTACATGAAAATATGGAATGGTTTCCAGAAGCATTAGTCCCTTAAGAATTTATATTAACTTCATTAAGCCAACAAGAAATTATAGAAAGCCTACTGCTAGCCACTGTGTTTGGCAAGGTCCCTGAAGTACCTAACCTTGACCTCAAACTAGAGGAAGAGACACGGAGCAAAGAAATTACTACATCAATTGTGAAAAATTATGAAAAGTACTTTAAATAGAATTATCATTACTATCTTAATTTTCATTTTTAATTTTATTAAATTAGAAAGAGACAAGCTTGTGGTGCCACTTCCTTCTTACTGGAGGAGCATTGGCCACGACAGAGAGGGGAGAATCTAAGATCACATTTGAAAATTTTTAATATTGGCCAAGCTGGCATGGCTCCATGGTTGAGTGTCAACCTATGAAACAGGAGGTCATAGTTTGATTCCTGGTCAGGGCATATGCCCGGGTTGCAGGCTCGATCCCCTGTATGGGGCATGCAGGAGGCACCTGATCAATGAGTTTCTCTCATCATTGATGTTTCTATCTCTCTCTACCTCTCCTTTCCTCTCTGAAATCAATAAAAATATATTTTAAAAAAATTTAATATTGGTCAAAGTTGCTTGATTGCCTGGTTAATTTTGTCTCTGCCAAAAAAAAAGGGGGGGGGCGTTCAGGGAGAGGTGGATAATTTTAATTCACATTTGTATTTGAAGAGCAACTTAAAAAGTGTACTAAATATGTCGAACTCAGCGACATTATAAGCAAAATTTTAAAATATTAAATGTCTCTTTCATTCTCCTTTATATTTATAGTTTTCTAACTTATTGGAATTATTTTGTATGTATTCAGTCATGATTGTATTAAGCTGCCCTCTGGTGGTTTTTAATTTAGTAAATATCTTTACCTCAATATCTGGTGTGTAGTACAGTTAATGTACTATAGTTTGTTTAGTGCCATATTAATTTCTATGTTCTAAACATAGTTTTTTGGTAGGGCTTTTGATATATTTATGCAATAAGAACTGACACTGACTAATGTCCAAAGGAAGAAAAAAGTTTAGAAAGTCATGAAGCAGAGTTCGTACATCCAGTGCAAGGAGTCACTCCTGTTAGCATCGTTTCCCTTATTGCCTCTAACATACAGGATTAACTGATATGAGCCTGGGTCATAAAGTTAAAACGGAACAACAACAAAAAAACCCTGAAAACGAAAATTTAGTTATTTAGTGATGGTCTTAATGTATACTAAAGGCTCCCACATAAGACAATATGACTAATCTGTTCCCTGAATGAACCAACAAAACTATTTTATATATTCTATCTGCAGCAGAATTCTAACTTATTTGAAACCTTGTAGCATCTTTCTATTTCACTAAGTGTCTCTGAAGGCAGGTAAATATTTTTTTGGGGGAGGAGAAACCTTCAGTGGACCTTTTGACTGTATAAAGATAAAGCCAAATCCCTTCTAAATTAGAGAGTTTTAAGGACTGCAAAGAGCTGAACTGCAAATGAGGACACACTCGGGGCTGGGGCAGGCTTTGTACCAGGACAAGAGAGGGAAATTGGTTTTTCTCGGTTGTGGTCCTCAAATGAGATGGGTAGGTTATAATTTAGAGGTGCCATGAACATCTGGTAGGAGGCATGGGCCAAGGGTGGACAGGTGAACTGTGTCTTAGCAACACTTCACAGAGGTTTACACAGCATCCAAAATAAAATACGCCCTCAAGACTTGGACCTTCAGAAAAGTGGGTGGGAGGACTTTACTTTTTCATTTTTGTCCCCAATCTAACAATTTTTTTAAATATAAATTTCAAAGGGAAGAGAGAGAGAGAGAAAGAGAGAGAGAGAGAGAGAGAGAGAGAGAGAGAGAGAGAGAGAGAGAAACATCAATGATGAGAATCATTAATTGGCTGCCTCTTGCATGTCCACCACTAGGAATTGAGCCAACAGCCTGGATATGTGCTCTGACTGGGAATCAAACCATTACCTCCTGGTTCATAGGTCACTCAACCACTGAGCCATGCCACCCAGACATTCTCTAATCTTTAAAGCAGCTCATCTTAGGCACTCAAAAAATATTGGTTAAATGTTGTTATGGACTGAATTGTCTTGCCCCTCCCCTAACCCCACCCCCCACTCCTACCCCCGACCCCCTCAACTACCTCAGAATGTGACTGTATTTGGAAATAGGGTCTTTAAGGAAGTAATTAATGTTAAATGATGTAATTAGAGCGGTCCTTACACATTATGACTGGTGTCTTTAAAAGAGGAAATTTGATCCTGGTCAGTGTTGTTCAGTGGTTAGAATGTTGGCTCATAGACCCACGGGTCTAACGTTGATTCATGGTTAAGGGCATGTACCTGGATTGCAGGTCTGGTCCCTGACCTAAGTTGGGGTATGTGTAGGAGGCAAACAATCAACATGCTTCTCTCTCATCTCTCTCTCTCTCTCTCTCTCTCTCTCTCTCTCTCTCTCTTTTCCCTCCCTCCCTTTCACAAAATCAATGAAAAAAAAATTCTTGGGTGAGGATTAACAAAACAACTGAAAAAACACAAAAACAAAAAAAGGAGAGGAAATTTGGACACAGATGGGCACAGAAAAACCCATGGAAAGACATAAAAGAGCACAGCTGTCAACAAGCCAAGGAGAATGGCCTCAGAAGAAACCAACTCAATTGACACCTTGATTTCAGACTATTGGCTTCCAAGATTGTGAGAAAATAAGTTTTTGTTGTTAATCCATCAGTCTGTGGTACTTTGTTATGACAGCCCTAGAAAACTAATACAAATGTTTAAATGATAGGAAGGTTTTTAAAATAGAATCTTGGTTGTTGTTGTTTTAAAAGAAGGCATGGGGCATTAATCAAGGTTAGAAGAAAACTGGCAGATAGAGAATGTTTCTTCTCTTTTTATTCAAGGACAGCTTCAATAGGCACTAGAAATACTTACATACAGAGTACATAGCAACCATTAAAACCAGAAGGTCAAGTTCAATATTTTCAAGTTTTGCTGATGATCTGAGTCACTGTGGATATTAACAATTGATCAGACAGCTAATTATTGCTAAGAAGTTCAGGGGAGAGATGTTTATTTTAAAAACCCAAGAACATTACACTCATACTAGCCACAGTAAAACTGACTCCTTCAAATAGAACTTTCTATAAAGCAGAAGAGCAAACTCTTGTTCAACTGACAGTAATCATTGGATTTCAGGATGTGCTCAGACCAAACCAAAATCAAAATTTCTCTGAAGCTTCTCTTCAAAGTTTAATGAGCTGGAAATCATGACTGTATGCAAATTAAAAGACCAACTTTTAAAAAGCATATACTGAGGAGGAAAAAAGGGCGGCAGAATAAACAGACGTATCCTGAGACTAGTCCCTGAGCAGACAGAGAGAACTGCTGAAGGTCGCACTGGAAGTGTTTATTGGTGAGTTAAGGGACAGTTATCCTCCAGGAGAAGGTGGGGGACTGCAAGACAGGGCTCCCCTGACCAGGCAGCCCCCACTGCTGCCGATTCCCTACCTGAACCGCCAGCTTGGACGTGGAGACTGCGCCATCTTGAAGAAGAAAGTGGACATTTACAGAAGCCTAAAAATCTACAGCTGCAGCACCCACCAAATAGCTGCAAGCCCCAGAACACTGGTCCCAGTAGGCACAAACACTCAGATTCAGAGGAGCTCTACATGCCACACGGAAAGGTCAGATTCTGCCTGGGATAAGAAAAGAGAGAACTATATAACCAGACACTCAGAGCAAAGAGACCATGGGCAGATAAAGAAACAGCCTGCATATGAAAAAAAAAGCAGACATCACCAGAAAAGGAAGTAAACAAAATGGAGGCAAGCAACCTGCCAGAGAAAGAATTCAGAGAAATGGTCATAAGGTGGCTAAAAAGAATGAAAGACAAATTCGACAATATGAGTAAGAACCAAGAGAAAATAAACAACCAAGAAGAAATGAAAAATGACATTGCTGCTGAAAAGAACTCAATAGACAGGATCAAAAGTGGACTAGAAGAAGCAGAGGACCACATCAGTGAGCTAGAAGACAAGATAGGAAAAATACCCAAGTAGAGCAGCTTCTAGAAAAAAAAATTAAAAACTAAGAGGGGCCTAAGGGAACTTTGAGATAACAAGAAACAAAACAACATGTGCAGAAGAGGGGTTCCAGAAAGAGAGATAACTGATCAAGGAATAGAAAACCTGTTTGAAGAAATAATAATAGAAAAGTTCCCTGATATATGGAAGAAAAAAACCACACAAATCCAAGAAGCTCACAGAGTCCCAAGCAAAATGAACCTCAAGAGACTGACACCAAGGCACATTATAATTAAATTGGCAAACACCACCAACAAAGTAAGAATCTTAAAAGCAGCCAGAGAGACAGAAAGTTACCTAGAAAGGAACCCCCATCAGACTAGCAACTGATTTCTCAACAGGCCAGACGGGAATGGAATGAAATATACAAGTCATGCAAAGGAAGGATCTGAATCCAAGAATACTGCACCCAGCAAGGTTATCAATCAAAATTGAAGGTGAAATCAGGAGCTTCACAGACAAAAAAGGACTAAGGGAATTTATTACCATCAAACTATCAATGCAAGAAATGCTAAAGGGGAAAATGGCGGCGGAATAGACGGACACTACTGGAGCTTTGTCGCTGGGCAGAGGGAGAGAGAGCAACTGAGAGTCGCACGGGGAGTGTTTGTTGGCAAGTTAAGAGTCAGTTATCCTCCAGTAGAAGGTGGGGAACTGCTGGACGGGGCTCTCCTGGCCAGGCAGCCCCACTGTCACGGGGTTTTTGTCGGCCAGAGCCACCAGCGCGAACGCGGAGACCGCACCATCCTGCAGAGGAAGGTGGATGTCTGCTGCGGTCTGAAAGCTGTGGCTGGCTGAAACACCCACCAAACAGCCAGAGACCCAGAACACCGCTCTCCAATTGGCACAGACATGCTGCGGATTCAGAAATCCACACGGCACATGGAAAGGTCAGATTTCGCCTGGGATGAGGTGAGGTCTCCTGCCCCTCAGAACAGAGACGTGCACACTGTGGGAGCCAGGCTGCGGGAAAGCTGCCTCTGGAGAGGTCTGCGGAGGTGGGCAGGGCGTGATCCCTAAGCGTGGAGGCAAACTCTCCGAGCTGTTGACAGAGGGGAGCTCTGGAAAATGTCTCATTTTTTATCTGAGGCAGAGGAACAGCCTGGGAGTTATTACAGTGTCCCGGCTGCAAAATCCCCACAAACCGGCTTTGAGAACCACAGAGTAGCAGGATCTGAGCACAGCCTAGAGAGGTCCTGTGCTCTGTCTCAGAGATCAATTCTGAAACACTGCCACCCAGTGGATGATGCACAAATTGACCCTCGCATAACCACAAAAGAATAAAGAGATTAAAACGTCAACAGTGCAACACAGGAAACTGCAATACCTTCCCTACTGGGAAACAGGAGTGCCAAGCAGAATAATAGTGGAAGTGAATGACCACTCTATTTTTTTTTCTTTTTTACATATTTTAATTAAAAGACTATTTTTTTCTTTCCGCCTCAATTGATTTTACCTTTTTGATTATTACATTTTTGTTTTCAACTAGTATTATTAATTACTGTTAGTATTTTACCTTTTTGGACATTCTATTTTCATCTTTCCTTTAGCATAATTTTATTCCAACTCAACTCTACCTTTACGCCAACACTTTCCTCCTAATTTCCCCCATTTTGTTGTCTTGTTTCTCTTTCCCTTTTCCAAGTTTAGTTTCCCCCTATTCTTTCTCTTTACCTGGTTACAAGTCCATACAAACCTCTCTCCTCTTGTCTTCACTAGCCAAAAAGTTGTTGTTTTTTCCTCTATGATCTTTTGTTACTATTTGCCTGAACAGTGATTATATAGATTTTTTGAACTTTTTCGTGAGATTGTTTTAGCATATTCTACTTGTTTTATTTTGCTTTTTGCTTGCTTTGTTTTTTTACCTCTTTTCCCTTGCCTCCCTCGATACCTGTTGTTATCTGCATTTTGTATTAATCTCTAGGTACTGGTTGCTGGCCTTTATTGGGAATAGTGACTGTTCTATTGGAGTTTTCTCCTGACATCTATATTTTGTTCCCCTTTTCTCTCTTATCCGCTTTCTTTTCTCTCTGACTTTGTTTCTCTTTCTCTTTTCTTTTTCATCTTCTCCTTTTTTTTAAATTTTATTTTATTTTATTTTTAGTTCATTTATTTTTTTTTCTCCCTCTCCCAATTTGATTTTGGCACTTCTTTCCTTTCTTTTTCCCTCAGTTTCCTCTTCCTCTTTCTCTACTTACCCCTAATTTGTCTTTCATTGGTGGTCACCTTATTGGTGATTATTAACATTGTGAATACATTTCTGTTCAGTGCCTTGTGTGCTGAACCAGGTCGTGTTGTAGTTTGTGCCTTTGAATCAACGTAGGAGAGAGAACTACATAACCAGACACCCGGAGAAGAAAAACCATGGGCAGAAGAAGAAACAGCCCGCATACGATAGATAGGCAGGTATCACCAGAAAATGAAGTAAACAAAATAGAAGCAGAAATAAGCCTGCCAGAGAAAGAGTTCAGAGAAATGATCATAAGGTGGATGAAAAGAATGGAAGACAAGTTCGACATGGTGAGTAAGAGCCAAGAGGAAATGAAGAAGAGCCAAGAGGAAATGAAGAAGCAGCAAGAAGAAATGCAAAAGAAGCAGGAAGAAATGTGGAAGAACCTAAAAGAAATGCAGAATAATCAAGAAGAAATGAAAAATGACATCACTGCTATAAAGAACTCAATAGAAAGCATCAAAAGTAGACTAGAAGAAGCAGAGGACCGCATCAGTGAACTAGAAGACATGGTAGGAAAAAATACCAAGTACAGCAGCTTCTAGAAAAAAAAGTTAAAAAGCAAGAGGAGAGCCTAAGAGAACTTTGGGATAACATGAAACAAAACAACATCCACACAATTGGGGTTCCAAAAAGAGTGGAAACTGAACAAGGATTAGAGAACCTGTTTGAAGAAATACTGACAGAAAATTTCCCCAATATAGGAAAGAAAAAACCCACACAAATACAAGAAGCTCACAGAGTCCCAAGCAAAATGAACCCCAACAAACCGACACCAAGGCACATTATAATTAAATTGGCAAACACCGACAACAAAGTAAGAATCTTAAAAGCAGCCAGAGAAAAACAGAAAGTTACCTACAAAGGAACCCCCATAAGACTAGCTACTGATTTCTCAACAGAAACTCATCAGGCCAGAAGGGAACGGAATGAAATATACAAAGTCATGCAAAGGAAGGGTCTGAATCCAAGAATACTGTACCCGGCAAGACTCTCAATCAAAATTGAAGGTAAAATCAGAAGCTTCACAGACAAAAAAGGACTAAGGGAATATATTACCACCAAACCAGCAATGCAAGAAATGTTAAAGGGTCTGCTGTAATAAAAAGAAAGAGGAAGCGAAGAAGGAACTCGGGGGTAAGGACTAAAAATGGCAACAAATAAGTACTTATCAATAATAACTTTAAATGTAAACGAATTAAATGCTCCAATCAAAAGACATAGGGTAACTGATTGGATAAGAAAACATGATCCATATATCTGCTGTCTGCAAGAAACCCACCTTAGGAAAAGAGATGCACACAGATTGAGGGTGAAGGGATGGAAGATGGTATTTCAGGCAAATCGAAATGAAAAAAAAGCTGGGGTTGCAATACTTACATCTGACAAATTAGATCTCAAAATGAAGGATATAACAAGAGATAAAGAAGGTCATTTCATAATACTAAAGGGAACAATCCAACAAGAAAAAATAACTCTGGTAAACATATATGCACCCAATATAGGAGCACCTAAATACATAAAAAAACTCTTGGAGGTTATTAAGGGAGAGATTGACAGCAATACAATCATAGTAGGAGACTTTAATACCCCATTATCACCTTAGGACAAATCCTCTAAACAAAAAATCAGCAAAGAAACATCAATCCTAAATGACACATTAGACCAGATGAAATTAATTGACATCTTCAGAACATTTCACCCCAAAGCCACAGAATATATATCCTTCCCCAGTGCACATGGGTCATTTTCAAAGACAGATCATATGTTGGGTCATAAGAAAAGTCTCTTAAAATTCAAGAAGATAGAAATCATATCAAGCATCTTCTCAGATCATAGTGGCATAAAACTGGAAATCAACTACAATAAAAACAAATCCAAAGAAATCAAACACATGGAGACTAGACAGCATGCTATTAAACAATGACTGGGTAACCAGAGAGATCAGGGAAGAAATAAAAAACATCATAGCAACAAATGACATTGAAAACACAACAATCCAAAATCTATGGGACACAGTGAAAGCAGTCTTGAGAAGGAAGTTCATAGCTCTACAAGCCCAATGAAAAAAATAAGAAACAATGGTAATAAACAACCTAAACCTACAACTCAATGAGCTAGAAAGAGAGCAACAAGAAAAGCCCAGTGTAAGTAGAAGGAAGGAAATAGTAAAGGTCAGAGTGGAGATAAGAGACACAGAGACCAAGAAACAATACAAAAGATCAACAAAACCAAGAGCTGGTTCTTTGAAAGGATAAACAGGATTGATGAACCTCAAGCTAGGCTCACTAAGTAGTAAAGAGAGAGAATTAAAATAAACAAAATCAGAAATGAAAGTGGTGAAATTACAACAGACCCCACTGAAATACAAAGGATTGTTAAAAAATACTATGAACAACTCTATTTCAACAAACTGGATAACCTGGAGTAAATGGACATATTCCTAGAAAAATATAGCCTTCCAAAACTCAATCAGGAAGAATCTAAACATCTCAATAGGCCAATAAGTATGGAAAAAATTGAAGCAGTCATCAAAAAGCTTTCAGCAAACAAAAGCCCGAGGCCAGATGGCTACACAGGGGAGTTTTACCAAACATTCAAGGAAGAATTAAAACCTATCCTCCTCAGACTATTCCAAAAAGTTTAAGAGGAAGGAACACTTCCAAGCACCTTCCATGAAGCCAGCATCACCGTAACACCAAAATCAGTTAAACACAACACAATGAAAGAGAATTACAGGCCAATATCCCTCATGAATATAGATGCCAAAATCCTCAACAAAATTCTAGCAAATCGTATCTAGCAGTCCATCAGAAGGATCATACACCATGACCAGGTAGGATTTATCCCAGGAATGCAAGGATGGTACAATATATGCAAATCAATAAATGTGATATATCACATAAACAAATTGAGAGATAAAGATCACATAGTCATATCAATTGATGCAGAAAAAGCATTTGACAAAATCCAACACCCTTTCTTGATAAAAACTCTCAGCAAGGTGGGAATAGAAAGATCATTCCTCAACATCATAAAAGCCATATATGATAAAGCCACAGCTAACATCATACTCAATGGGCAAAAACTAAAACCATTTCCCCTAAGAACAGGAACAAGACAGGGATGCCCACTTTCACCTCTCCTGTTCGACATAGTACTGGAAGTATTAGCTATTGCAATTAGACAAGAAGAAGAAATAAAAGGTATCCAAATTGGAAAAGAAGAAGTAAAGTTGTCCTTATTTGCAGATGACATGATACTATTCATAAAAAAACCTGAAAGACTCCAGCAAAAAACTAATGGACTTAATAAATGAATTCGGTAATGTAGCAGGATACAAAATTAATGCCAAGAAATCTATGGCATTTCTATACACTAATGGTGAATTTATAGAAAGAGAGACAAAAAAAGCAATCCTATTTACCACCACACCAAAAAAAATAAGATACCTAGGAATAAACTTAACTAAGGAGGTAAAAGACCTATACCCAGAAAGCTATGGGACATTGAAAAAAGAGATAGAGGAAGATGTAAACAGATGGAAGAGCAAGCCATGCTCATGGATTGAAAGAATTCTCCAAAGATTCATCTGGAACAAAAAAAGACCGCAAATAGCCACAGCAATCCTGAGAAAGAAGAATAAAGTAGGTGGGATCTCAATACCAGATTTTAAGCTGTATTACAAAGCCACTTTTCTCAACACAGCCTGATACTGGCACAAGAGCAGACATATAGACCAATGGAATAGAATAAAGAATCGAAATATCGACCCAAACCACTACGCTCAATTAATATTTGACAAAGGAGGCATGAACATACAATGGAGTCAAGACAGTCTGTTCAATAAATGGTGTTGGGAAACGTGGACAGATACATGCAAAAGAATGAAACTAGACCACCAACTTACACCATACACAAAAATAAACTCCAAATGGATAGAGGACTTAAACATAAGATGGGAAACCATAAAAATACTAGAGGAATCCACAGGCAGCACAATCTCAGATAT
The DNA here is from genome assembly GCA_011751065.1 of Lasiurus cinereus. Lineage (NCBI taxonomy): Eukaryota > Metazoa > Chordata > Mammalia > Chiroptera > Vespertilionidae > Lasiurus > Lasiurus cinereus. The sequence goes on from JAAGEH010000307.1 coordinate 20,772,791, forward strand.
ATGCCAAAAGAACTTCACTGATACTAGGGCAATGAAAGCTAAAGAGAAAATAAACAAATGGGGCTACATCAAATAAAAGCTTTTTCACAGCAAAAGAAACCATCAGCAAAACAATAAGAAAGACCACTGTATGGGAGAACATATTTGCAAATGTTATCACTGACAAAGGTTTAACCTCCAACATCTACATCCAACTTATACAACTTATAAAAGGAAGATAAATGATCCAATAGAAAAATGAGCAACGGACCTAAATAGAATCTTTTCAAAAGAAGACAGAAGGAAGGCCAAGACACACATCAAAACATGCTCAAAGTCACCAATTATCTGAGAGATGCAAATCAAAATGACAATATGATACCATCTCACACTTGTCAGAATGGCAATCATCAACAACTCAACAAATGATAAATGTTGGCAAGGATGCAGAGAAAAAGGAACCCTCATGCACTGCTGGTGCAACTGGTGCAACCACTGTGGAGAACAGTACGGAGTTTCCTCAAAAAATAAAAATGGAACTCCCATTTGACCCAGTAATCCCACTCCTAGGAATATATCCCAAGTAATTAGAAACACCAATCAGAAAGGATATGTGCACCCCAATGTTCATAGCAGCATAATTTACAATAGCAAAGATTTGGAAATAGCCTAGGTGCCTATCAGCAGATGACTGGATCAGAAAACTATGGCACATCTACACAATGGAATACTATGCTGCTATAAAAAAGAAGGAATTCTTACATTTACAGCAACATGGATGGAATTGTAGAGCCTTATGCTAAGTGAAATAAGCCAGTCAATGAAGGAGAAAAACCACATGATGTCACTCATTTGTGGATAATAAAGAACATTATAAACTGATGAACAAAAGGATAGAGACAGAGGCAAACAGACTATCAAATTACAGCAGGAAGGTTAGAGAAAGGTGGGGTAGATAAGAGATCAATTGAAGTTCTAGTATGCATGCATATAAGCATAACTGATGGACACAGGACTCTGGGGGGTTAGTGCATGCATGGGAATGGGGGGGGCATGGGAAAAAATGTTCTCAAGTTATTCAATTAATAAAAAATTCGGGGCGGGGGGGGGAAGCATACACCTACTGAAAATATTCATTTAAAATAGCAAAAAACTACCGGGGCTAGCCTAAAGAGGGGTCAAAAACAGATGTTATTGGAAAGCTTTGGGGAGAGCGAGGTGTGTCTCAGAATCAATAGGGAAGGAACTGAAGGTGGCCCTCAGGTGAAAGTAAACCCAGGCACTGGAAAGCCGTCAAGACTCTTGGCCATCACTCTTGCTTTGTATCCCTCTGTTCCCTCTTGGTGTCTCATCTCTGTTACTTTGTTCATCAGCTTTATCCCTGTTCACACGCCCTTCCTCTTTGTGGCCAAAGATGAAAGTGATGGTGGGGAGGCATGTTGTATAAACAGAACTGACATACCCTATATCCACAAGAGCAGGGATGTTGTTGCTTAGAGAACTGGTAATGAGTTGTGGTTGATTAACACCCTAACACAGTGGTTGGCACACTCATTAGTCAGCAGTGCCAAATATCAACAGTACAATGATTGAAATTTCTTTTGAGAGTCAAAATTTTTAAAAATATATTTTATTGATTTTTTACAGAGAGGGAGAGGGATAGAGAGCTAGAAACATCGATGAGAGAGGAACATCGATCAGCTGCCTCTTGCACACCCCACACTGGGGATGTGCCCGCAACCAAGGTACATGCCCCTGACTGGAATTGAACCCAGGACCGCAGGCCAACACTCTATCCACTAAGCCAAACTGGTTTCGGCAGAGAGTCAAAATTTTTAAACTTAAATATATAGGTAGGTACATTGTTATTAACTTAATTAGGGCACTCCTAAGCTGGCCTTTGCTAAAAAATGTCCTCAATCTGATAGAGATATGTTCTCTGAGGTCGACCCCTTTCAACTCTCCCATCCACACTGGTCTTGTATACTTGTTTCATCTTTCTCCTTTCGTTCATCCTCTCTGTATGTCCAAACCATCTCAACATACCTTTCTCAATTCTCAACACTACATATTCTTTCATTCCACAATGTTCCCTAAATTAATTTAATAAACTTTACTTAAAGTTTTAAGTCTTAGTTAAACTATAGGTATGTTGAATAAAACTTGATATCATACTTAATAATGATATTATTTATTGGTTAAAATTAAATTCCTTTCAATATACCTTACAATATCCACAAAATTAAATCATGACAATGACTGACAAATACTAATGTGAACAATGTCCTTGCATCTCCTTGGAATATTTGGTTAAGTCAGGTTTGTATGTTGTTTTTAATTTTAGTCACGATTCCAGGTTCTCATCAATAAGGCGACTTCTCAATTTACTCTTGATAAGGTTCATGCTTGAAAATGATTGTTTGCATAAATATGTAGACCCAAATAAGGAAAGAACAGCAAACACTAGTTTTTTCAGTTGATTATATGAGTCAGGAATACTATTCCAGGTGTTAAAAAATCAACATATCTTCCTTCTCCAGGTCTTTCAAAGCAGACCACTTGTGCTGTGAACTAAGTTCACATTTGTTTTTCTCCAATATTTCTATATCAGCACAAAGACGTTCAAATTTCGAGCTTCACAATTCTTTGTTTTTTAAATCCAGCAATTGCATTTCAAAGTTGCCAATGTCAATATTAAAGAGAGAAAATTTTCATTCTGTTACAGTAGAATGAAAGAGGTTTTTTAACAAAGGCTAACATTGCTTTTCTGTTTCTGAATTCCTGAAACCTGTTGAGAAAAGCTTCCCTCATATTTAAAAGTGTTTTGAAATAGCAAATGTCAATATCAGAATTATTTTCTTCAAGATGTTTCAACAGGCTTGGAAAATGAATCAAAGTTTCTCTTTCAAAATCTTGAGCAAAAAGAGATAATTTGTTTTTGAATGAAAAAAACTTCTTCTAACATGGAAAAAAATTGTGTTTCCTTTCCCCTGTAGTTTATGATTAAACTGATTTAGATGACACATAACATCTACATGAAATAAAATTTTTGGATCCACTGATCGTGTGAACACCCTTCTCACGGAGAATTGCATTAATTTCTGTTAATAAGGAAGCAAAACATTTCAAAACGTTTCCTCTTGATAACAAACGTACCTTGTTATGCAGCAGCAGATCTGTGTAGTCACTCTCCATTTCAACTAAAAATTCTTTAAGCTGGTGATGATTAAGAGCTTTAGCTATAATGGAGTTGATAATGTTAATCACCAATTCTGTAACTTTGCAAATTTCTTCTGGAAATGTCTGCACACAAAGCACTTCTTGATGACTGATGCAATGGTAAGTAAGTATCTCATGATTAATTTTTTTTTTTCAAAATAGCAACAAACCCATTTCTTATGCTGGTCATATTTTTCGCCCCATCTGTTGAAATTGAGACAATTTTATCGAGTGGAAAATGATGTTTTTCAATGCACTCAATTACAGCATTTGCTATATCCTCTCCACATGTTTGACCTTTGAGTGGCAATAATCCTAAAAGTTCTTTTTAGGACCTGTAGATGAAATAAATTGTACAAAAAGTGAAACTTGCACTGTATCATTTACGTCACAAGACTCGTCAACTGCTATTGATAAAGCCGAAACCAATTTAAGAAATTTGACTTGCTGGTCGGTTATATTTGAAGACATTTTGACTATTCCATCTTTCACTGTTTTAGCAGATAATAGTAACTCTTTAATTTTCTTTAGAATATCTGCTTTGTTCTTAAAATCCCGAAATAGCTTCGGATGCATTTATAAAACAACTTTTTATGAATTCACCATATGTATATGGTTTTCCTCTGTTAGCAATCTCTTGACTAACCACAAAACTTGCAATATTAACATTGTTGGAAGATTGCATCCAGTAATTAAATACAGAACTTGATTTTTCTTAACTCTTCTGAAGTTCCTCAACTGCTTTCTTCCTTGCATCACCTACAGGATATTTAGAACTAAATGACATGTGTTTAGTTGTAAAGTGTCTCTCCAAATTTGATTTCTTGTTATGTGCCAATTTTTCCTGATAATTAAGACAGGTCAAAAGGCCATTTAAGATTTGAATAAACAGGAAAGTCTTGGTCCATTCAACTTCCAAATTCATGGTCTTCCATTTTTCTATGCTTCTTCTTTGTAGCCATGTCAAACAGGGCAACTAAAAAAAAGTTCCATTTTATTTTTTTTATTTTTTTAATTTAATAAATCTTTATTGTTCATATTATTACAATTGTTCCTCTTTTTCCACCATAGCTCCCCTCCACCTGGCTCCCACCCCTCCCTCCACCCTTACTTCCCCCCACATTGTCCTCATCCATAGGTGTATGATATTTGTCCAGTCTCTCCCTGCACTGCCCTCACCCCTTTCCCCCTGAGAATTGTCAGTCCACTCCCTTTCTATGCCCTTGATTCTATTATATTCACCAGTTTATTTTGTTCATCAGATTTTTAATTCACTTGATTTTTAGATTCACTTGTTGATAGATATGTATTTGTTGTTCATAATTTTTATCTTTCCTTTTTCTTTTTCTTCCTCTTCTTAAAGAGTACTTTTCAGCATTTCATATAATACTGGTTTGGTGTTGATAAACTTCTTTAGCTTTTTCTTATCTGTGAAGCTCTTTATCTGCCCTTCAATTCTGAACGATAGCTTTGCTGGATAGAGTAATCTTGGTTGTAGGTTCTTGCTATTCATCACTTTGAATATTTCTTGCCACTCTCATCTGGCCTGCATAGTTTCTATTGAGAAATCAGCTGACAATCGGATGGGTGTTCTCTTGTAGGTAATTAACTGTTTTTCTCTTGCTGCTTTTAATATTCTATCTTTGTCTTTTGCTCTTGGTATCTAATTAAGATGTGTCTTGGTGTGGTCCTCTTTGGATTCCTTTTGTTTAGGGTTTTGTGTGCTTCCTGGACTTTTTAGTCTATTTCTTTCACCAGGTGGGGGAAGTTTTCAGTCATTATTTCTTTAAATAGGTTTTCAGTATCTTGCTCTCTCTCTTTCTCTGGTGCCCCCATAATTCTAATGTTGGTACACTTGAAGCTGTCCCAGAGGCTCCTTACACTATCTTCAAATTTTTGAATTCCTTTTACTTTTTGCTTTTCCAGTTGAGTGTTTTCTGCTTCTTTGTATTTCAAATATTTGACTTTATTCTTGTGTTCCTCTAGTTTGCTGTTAGATCTCTGTATAATATTTTTTTTATTTCAGTCAGTGTATACTTAATTTCTAGTTGGTCCTTTTTCATCCCCTCTTGGGTCTCACTAAATTTATTCATCTTTTCTTGAAAAACCTTATAACCATGGTTTTGAACTCTATATCCTGTTGTTTGTTTTCCTCCATTTCTTTCATTTGTGATCTGTTCCTTTGTCTCCACATTTTTTGCTGCTTCCCTGAATTGGTAGAGTAGCTTTGTGTGCTAGATGTCCTTTATGGCCCAGTAGCTCTGCCTCCCCAGTTACCTGAGGTGGACTCTCTTGGTGCACAGCCTTGTTGTAGTTAAGTCTTGATTGTTGTTGGCATCACTGGGGGGAATTGACTTTCAAGCCAATTGGTTGTGAGGATCAGCTGTGTCTACACAGGGAGAACTTTTGTGCTGGAGTCAGCCTTATGATATAAGACTTGCAAAATTGCAAAAGCCTCTGTGTTCAGCTTGGATGGGGCAGAGTCTTAGGATTGAGTAGACAGCTTTGAATTCCCATCAGCCCTACCCTACACAGTCCCTGGGTCTCAGTGTCCCTGGGTAATCGCTGCAGCCCTCTCTGTGCACACTCACGCTCATGTGCCTCCAGGAAAACCTTTCAGGTTTTCCTGAGTTTTTGTATATTCCAGGGACCTGTATGAGTCTGGGTCCCCAGGGTCTTGCTCAAAACTGGGGTTCAGTACAGTCGGAAGTGGAGTTTGGCGCAGTTGGGAGGTTCTGTCTTCCTCCTGCTAGAGAAAGCCAGTGGCACAATCAGCAGTCAGTCCTATCTGCACACACTCACACCTCCCTTCTCTGCCTTTCATGGCTCCCCTGAGTTTCTGTGCACTCTTCCCTTTTAACAGCAGTCCAGACTTTCCACTATATGAGTCTCACCCAGAACTGAGGTTCAGTGCAGTTGGGAGTTTCCGTCTCCCTCCCACTAGAGAAAGCCAGCCAGGCACTCCATTGCCCATCCTCTCTACCCACATGTCTCCATACTTCAGCTTTTTGCAGCTCCTCTGAGTCTCTGTGAGCCCTTCTCTTTCCTTCTAGAATTTCCACTCAGCCAGCTTTCCTGTGGTTCTGGATGATGTCTATTCTGTCTTTTAGCTGTAGTTATTTTTTTGTTAGTTTGTTTTTTAATATATTTTATTGATTTTTTTACAGAGAGGAAGGGAGAAGGATAGAGAGTTAGAAACATCGATGAGAAAGAAACATTGAACAGTTGCCTCCTGTACACCCCCTACTGGGGATATGCCCACAACCAAGGTACATGCCCTTGACTGGAATCGAACCTGGGACCTTTCAGTCTGCAGGCGGATGCTCTATCCACTGACTAAAACCAGTTTTGGCTAGCTGTAGTTTTGAAATTGTTGTGCAAGGCAGCAGTTTAGGTGTTCACCTATGGCGGCATCTTGGTTTCCCCCTTCACACTCAAAAAGTTTCATTTTATAATAATAAAGCTGCCAACACAAAATAATTACAATTCTTAAGTTGATGACAAAAATGCCTATAGGATTTGTAGCTGGTTGGAAAAATACAGGTAACTTTATGCTTCGAGTAGGTACTTTTGTCACCCGCGCACGATTTGTAGATGCAACTAGCACTAATCACTGCACAATGAGGCTGCTGACTGCCTGGCTCATTCAACTCGTGCATGAATTGCCTGTGCCTCCCCCACACTGAGTATCCTGCAGCCGGCCTGCGTGACATCTCCCATCACCCGACCGACACCCCCACTTCTTCTAACGCCACTTCTTCAAAATAGACTCGCCCAGGCCAAAAACCGACTTCTGCACATGGGCCACAAAGTTTCAATTGCTCTGTATGTGCGTGCCTGCACGTGGTATTTTGTGGAAGAGCCACACTCACGGGGTCAAAAAGCTGCATGTGGCTCATGAGCCATGGTTTGCTGACCACTGCTCTAACAAATTTATATTTATTTAAAAAAATTCACATGTATGACTTTTCATCCTGAATATTTTTCTTTTTATTAAAAAAAGTAACACATTTCATTAGGGCATGATTTCACAGGGAACATGACACATCAATTGAAATAGATCAAGTATTATATGTTTTTCTGTTCCTTCCTCCCCTCTTCCATCCCTCTCTCCTTCTCTCCCTCACTTCTTACCTTCCTTTCTTCCTTTTCTTCCTTCCTTCTCTATATTCATTCTCACACAGTGTTTCATATGACCTCAAGAAATTAACTTCTGGCTTAAAGTCTCTGCGAGGGGCCCAGAATTCTCGAGCTGAAATTTTACTAACTGGTGCGAAAATCAGACCGATCATTGGAGAGGGAAATAGGAAACACAAGGTTTGTACACAAATGTACATCTTCTAAAATGACAGATACAGCCTGTCAATACACAGAAGAACCAGTTTTAAAAATAGAAGCATTAATTTCCTTCCCACAAGTTTGGACTGCACTCCAAACTGAAGGAGCTGATGATGAGGAATTGATGTTTTCCAGACGGTAGCCTTAGTAATTTATCATATTGTAGCATATTTTTCATTGGCTCGACTGTTGGGTGTTAGAATTGGAGCAAAAATTTAATGACCCGATTATTGTTGGACAGTTGATAGCTCTTCCCCTCGTAAACTAGGAGGAATAGGTATGAGGCAGAACAGGGCTGCCAGGTAAGCGGCTTAACATTGGCCATAGAACTGCCTCTCACCAGGGCGGAGGGGATGGGAGATAAAGACGCTTTCATTTGCAGAGATTGGCTTGATGGGTGGTAGGCAAACTGCAGCTCACAAAGCCACATGCGGCTCTTTGGCCCCATGAAGTGTGGCTCTTCCACAAAATAGCACGGCCTGGGCAAGTCTATTTTGAAGAAGTGGCATTAGAAGAAGTTTAAGTTTAAAAAATTTGGCTCTCAAAAGAAATTTCAGTCGTTGTACTGTTGATATTTGGCTCTGTTGACTAATGAGTTTGCCGACCACTGGACTGGAGCAAGGTTAATCCCACAGTTTTAGGAAGCAGAGCAGCCCAGACATGAGTCATTCACACACACCACCAAGAAGCCTGTGATTCTTTCAGTTGTCAAGTGACAGAAACCTCACCCCAAACTGGCTTGCACCAAAACCAAATGAATTAGCTCATAAAACTGGACAGGGTTGGCTTTAGGTGTGGCTTATGTGGAGACGCACATGATGTAACCATAAGCCAGTTCTCACCATCTTTTGGTTTGGCTAGCCCTTTTCTGGTGAGCTAGATTTTTTTCTAAGGCAGCTCCTTCCCTGGAGGTTGTCTGCAGCGACGTACAGCCCTTAGATCCAGGCTAAAGGGCCCCTCCCCTGAACCCTGCATGACACGCAGCTCTTCTCTGGCTCTCCTCCCTCCTTGTCCCATCCCAGAGGGCAAAGCGCCTCTGGGGCCCAAGGCAAACTCCCCTGGAACCTTTTTAAAAAAATATATATTTTATTGAGTTTTTACAGAGAGGAAGGGAGAGGGATAGAGAGTTAGAACCATCGATGAGAGAGAGACATTGATCAGCTGCCTCCTGCACGCTCTCCACTCCCCAGTGTGCCCGCAACCAGGACACATGCCCTTGACTGGAATCAAACCTGGGACCTTTCAGTTCGCAGGCTGACGCTCTATCCACTGAGCCAAACCGGTTTCGGCAGAGTTTGTACACTTTTTAAAAATATATTTTATTGATTTTTTACAGAAAGGGAGAGGGATAGAAAATTAGAAACATTAATGTGAGAGAAACATCGATCAGCTGCCTCCTGCACACCTCCTACTGGGAATGTGCCCTTGACCGGAATCAAACCTGGGATCCTTCATTCTGCAGGCCAGTGTTCTATCCACTGAGCCAAACCGGTTTTGGCATGTACCCTTTTTAAAAAGCACTAAGTGTGATTATTAGTTTTAAGATTCCCAAATCACTTTTATGTCTGCTATGCCATCCTATCTAATAAAGAGAGAATATGCTAATTGACCCTCACACCATGGCAAAGATGGCAGTGCCCACAGCCACAAGATGGCGGTGCCTAGCCCCCTTAGCCCTGCTGTGGTGGCCTGCCTCTGCAGTCTCCCAGTTTCCTCAACCCCCAGCCACCCAGAGCCAGCCTGAGGCATAGGGAAGCCTCATTTGGTAGCTGCTCAGCCATCCAGGGCCACCTGAGGCTCAGGTAACCAGGGCTGGCCGAGGCTTGTGCTGCCAGCAGAGGCAGCAGCAGAGGTGTGATGGGGCATCGCCTTCCCCTGATCACCAGGTCACCTCCTGCCCCCAAGGACTCTCAGACTATGAGAAGGGACAGGCCAGGCTGAGGCAACCCCCCCTACTGCATGAATTTTCATGCACTAAGCCTCTAGTAATTAATACAATTCTAAGTCCTTTATAAACAGGTGCCTTTTATTAATGGTTAAAAGCATTCAGTGTACTACCATTATAGACATGAGAAACTAATGTATAATTTAATTTAGACCACGGATTGTAGGATTTACTCCCAACCCTTCCCACTACTATCTCTATAACCTGCTTTCTTTGTCACAGTTTCTAAGGTGATACTTACATTTTTATTGGCTTGATTTTCTGGCTATAACATTTTAATTTTTGCATGAAATAAAAGCATAGTACCATCCTGGCTGGTCTGGCTCAGTGGATAGAGTGTTGGCCCTCGGACTGATGGGTCTCAGATTTGGTTCTGGTCAAGGGCATGTACCTAGATTGCTTGATCCTGGCTCTGGTTGGGGCATGTGCAGGAGGCAACCAATCAAGGTATCTCTTTTGCATCAATGTTTTTCTCTCTGTCTCTCCCCTCCCCTCCAGTCTCTCTAAAAAAAGCCGATGGAAAAATATCCTCCCATGAGGATTAACAAACAAACAAACAACAAAGAAAGCATGGTATCTTATATATTATGGGGAGTAACCAAATATTTGATTTATATGGAAGAAAGTATAATAGCCTTTACTAATTTCCTAATTCATATCATATTGATATTTAGAAATTTGAACCTGGAAAAATAGTTGGAGAGTGCACTGATCCATTTTTTATTGACCAAAGAAAATTCTATGTCAGCTGGTGGTTAACTGACTTATGCAGGCATTTCAAACATGAGTGCTGGGCTAGTGAGAACATCCAGGGAGCCTTGAAAATCACTACTTTGTTGCCTACACATGAGGCTGGTTTTAGACAGAGTTAGACCAAAATAAAACTTTCTTTTCTATCAACAAATTGGAAACATTAATAGTTGTTTTTGAAAATAGGCGAAATTCCATTAGGGAAAACGTCTACGTCTCAGGGATTCTCAAGAGTGTGGAAAGGTTTTAGAAATCCTTAACTTAAAACCCCATTTAGTGCAAGAATCCCTTCTTCTCTTTTTTCTTTGAGAGTATTTAAAGTAATTGAAAGGTCAGGTTATTCTTAAACATCATTACCAAACCCAGACCAAGAAAAAATGGCTTTGAAACACCGTATGTAAATTAACAGCAACACTACCGAAAGCAAAAGTGGGAATAGTCCCTGTGACCTCCTGGTGCAAAAGACAGTTCCATCTCATCTCATCGAAGCTGAGGTTTCAAAACCGTAAAGTCAGAGTAGTGAGGAAAATCACCAAGTTACAAAATACCTTCACATGAAGGTATAATGGCCCAAAGAAAAATGACTGAGGTGAGATTGCCTTTTACACGGTGATCAATACGAGAAGAAGAATGTGGGAATTCAAGCCTAGATTCTGCTACTCGGCACTTATTTAAGCTTCTTATCAATTATTTCTCACATTATAGCAATACTGGGCACACAGCAGCTTTGATATTTGATAATGCCTGAAAATCCTTTTTTTCCCCTGACAAATCTCTTAATAGCTTGGCCTAAGGCAACTTTTAAAATTTGTGTTCCTAAAAATGACACTCTATTTTTTGAAAATCATTTTTATTTTTTTAAAATCCTTATTGTTGAAAGTATTACATATGTCCCCTTTTTTCTCTCGTTGACCCCTGATAGCCCTGCAACCAAGGTACATACCCTGGACAGGAATAGAACCAGGTGAGCTGATGCTCTATCCATTGAGCAAAACGGGCTAGAACTAAATATTATTCTTCACTTGTAAGAAATCTGTGAATCAGCATGAATTATGATATAAATGTGTAAGGGATGACATTTATAATAAATAAGGCTGTTTTTTAAAAAATATAACCTTTATTAAAGATAGACCCATTATTTCACAGGCCCGAAAAGCACAGGAAAGCACATAGACTTTTCAGGAAAGAAAAGCTAGCTGAAGTCTCCTCTGAAATATTTACTATTTTTGTGGCTTTTTGCACACAAAATCTTAGTTTTCTTTTCTCTAAAACAGAAAATGTTTAAACCAGCATTCACAAGTATCTTGAGATGGAGCATGTTCACCATAAGTTCCTGAAGTATATAACTTTTTCTTCAAAGTAATGAATTAAAAGTTTCTGCAAATGCTCTTTTTTTGGCACAAAATTTGACATTTTTAAGAGTAAAAGTATCTATTATGTTAACACCTTCAGCAAATTTGATATATGAAATTTTGAAGCTTGCTGTCAATACAACAAAATAGCATTCATATAAAATCGCATATATATCAACATATGTGTAACTCTATCAATTGAAAAAAATCCACAATATTAACTGGCACACCTAGTAAGATCTTTTGGCCAGACGAATGCTATGTGGATGTAAGAGCTTAGAAAGAATAAATCGGATTGTTTTAATTTATATCACTTCAAACCCTAATATAAACATAATGAGCTCAGAAGTGGAAATGAAAATCATGCAAAACCTCAGAGCTTCATGGGTGGCTAGTACTCCTAAATGATTGCATTCTTTCAGAATAGTCGTGGAACATTCAAAGCTTTTCAATAACTTTCTAAAATCAGCGTGCAGTTTTCTTTTTAACTTGCTATCATAGTCATTTTGGCCCTTCCGTTGCCTCCCTGCTTTTTCATTTTTCCTCTCCCCTGCACACAAAAATTTTTTATAGGCTAATCCTGACTCTGACCAAAAATGAATTATCTGAAACAATCAGTTACCTGTCCATCGTATATGGCCCCGAATGCCTTTCACTGCTTCTCAAACAATCCGTGGCTCCCATTTCTCAACCATCCTCAAAGAATGATGACCTGCCTCCACCAAAGATTGTATTTTAAGTGTTTGCAGATTTTTAAGGACATTTCAAAGGATGAGGTACAAAGATATTTTAAGCAATAGCAGTAGCACTGAAATAAAGTCAATAATCTCTAATAGTGAATACTATTTAAGGGAGAAAATTAATTTGGGTACTTAATTTTAGTGTTCGTTAAAAGATGAGTCAGATTAATCATTGCTAAGGTTTATATATCATGTGTGTGCATGAGTGTATATACAATCTTAAAATCTCTTGACTATTTTTCAAGAAAGTTAAAATTGAAAGGCAGCAGCATAAGAAAAACCAGCAGTAAAATGCCATGGAAGGAAACACCAGCTGGGAAACATAAATTCAGAGATCTGACAGGCTTCCTTCATAATTTTACCCAACAAAGCAGCAACAGTAATATGCATGTTGTGGAAAAACAATAGCACTTCAATATTTTTTAAAACATTAAAAGCCTCTGGCTTCATACAGATGATGTATTATATAACTGTACCCTGGAAATATATAATTTTATTAACCAATGTCCCCTGCACAAATCAATCAAAAACAATTCTAATCAAAATAAAAATCCTGACAACAAGAATAATTTCAAAAATAAAATTTAAAAAAGGGTCTGGCCCTCTAGTCAATCTTTTGTTTTTCCAATAATAATTTCAAAATATGCTCTTTATTCCGTTTCAACATTTTATGTAGTAAGATTTTAGGAATTAGTTTTAACTTTATCAACCTTAAATGTTGTCTTTCGGACACACTTGTAAAAACTGCATTTACATTTTATCTAGGTGTAGCATTCTGCTATGTGCCACGGCCACTTCGGTAATCATAAATGCATAACCTTTTACTCACGAGGCATGCACACAGGCTCTCGTTAATAATTCAAAGAGTTCTCTATAATGATGAAGTCATACTGATGAACTCAATAGGAAAGTCCTAATAATACTAAACATAAAGTTAAATTATTCACTGTAGAAACCAGGCATAATTGAGCAAGAACAATAGGTTCTAAGTGCTCAAAATATTTCCCTTTTTCTTATGCCAATGCATATTTTTAAAATCATAGTGACAGTTTTTCCTCCCTTTTGTTGGAATACATGACAGCCATTCAAATCCTGGAGCAGGTGCAGAAGATAAATGCTTTCCTATTAAGAGTGGAGAATGGCAGCATTCTGTGTGCAGTGATGGGCAGCCCTCCATCATTTTTTGCATAAGGTATCTCCTGGGAAAGCCATCACCAGACTTTATTACTACCCTATCAACTTACTCGCCTCTCAAATTGTTATTCTTCAAAGTCAACCAGCTGAGTTGCACTTAAATTTTAGATTCTCTGATAGGTGAGGACAGGGAAAAAGAGCATAGAAAACAAGGTTATTCATAATTTCATTTAATATCAAACAACTCCAAAATCACTAGTTCTTTACATATAGTATTGTGCATTTTAGAATTATGATATATCAGTGATGATTCAATCTGATTATATAAAATAAGTGATAGAGGAAAAAATCTAAAAACCACTCAGAAAATTATCTTTATAATTATAGAACTATGGTAGATTCTGAAATGAATTTATCAAGTACAGTAATAAAGAAATTAATTGGAAAATATATGTTGTAATTACAATAAAATCAGTAAAATATGGCTTAATATTTTACTTTTTTTTGTTGTTTAATTTCTAGAAGCCCCTTTTCAGATGATTATAAATTGAGAGCCATACTCAGGTTGTATAATTAAAAGATGATTTTTTTTTCATAATTTATAGGAGTTGGTATTCTTCAGAAGATAACACAGTCTATACTTAATTATTTTGAACTAAGAAGTTAAATTGGAAATTTTTATAGTGAAAGAAGAAAAAAATAAAACTCTCCCAAAGATATCAATTAATGAGATTTTGAAAGATTTGTGAAAATGGTGATATACAAAGAATTAATAAAAAATGAATTCATTCTTAACATTCTAAAAGTCAGCATCCTTTTGAGATATAATTTTCTCACACAAAAAATAAGATGTATTTAAATCCAGCAATGGTAATATTACAGTCAAACAAATCCTCCTACTGGTTATTCTTCCTAATTTTTCTACATATAAGCACTTCACCTTTACCTAGAATTATGAGAAAAAGATCTAAAATTTGGCAAGTTTAATAAAACTTGAATTTCCTAAACCCCATCAATATGTTCACTCTATCTCAGTGCCACCGCTGTTTTTCCAACTGAAGAATGAGGCTAATTGGGTTCAGATCATATGCATAACCCCCAAGAAAGCTACTGAGAACACTATCGCAAAAATATCCATAAAGGGAGAGTGCTATAAGATAAACTCCTTCTACAATGAGATTTATTATTCACCCGAAAGTGTGTGTGTGTGTATCTATCTATCTATCTATCTATCTATCTATCTATCTATCATCTATCTAAAAGCCAAGCAGCCCAAAAGCAGAATGATCAGAATCATCAGAACGACCAGTGTCTATGACGGGCACTGTGGCAGCCAAACAGCCCAATCGAGGCAGGAATGGCCAGCCAACTACTCGCAGCCCTACCCCCATGACAGCCGCATCCCAGATCGCTGAAGTGTGACCTTCAGTGATTCTAAATAAGTAAACATTCTCCAGCCTTCATAGACCAGGAACCTGAATGACTAGTGATCAGGAGGAAAACTGCTCATGGTCTGGACCATTAGTCAGGTGTCCCAGAGAGGTGCCCAGCACAGCCACCATCTTCCCTGCCCCCCGTCGGACGCCCCCCCCCCACCCACTCCAATGCAGTCAGGCGTCCAGGAGAGGTGCCCAGCACAACCACCATCTTCCTGCATTCTCCCTCCACTGCATACTACCATATAGGGCAGCCACATCATGCCATGGCCTCTCTTTAGGGTGTTTGTCAGCAGGGAACTAAACCGCATTAGCTATCTAGAGAGAGGCTTAGAAACAGAAGCTGTAAGTGTTCCTGACACTAAAGTGCCTTTGAAGCTTCAACTCATCCGAAAGCCAACAGCAACATGTATATACCCTGCAAAGATCTTATAACTCCCCCTGACCCCAGTCTCGCTAACCCCCCCCCCCCAGCAACGGGGGTTGGCTGCCAGACCCCACCCGTGCACAAATTTGTGCACTGGGCCTCTAGTTTATATATATATATATATTATTCAGACATGAAATAGAAGAAATCCTGCCATTTGTGACAACATGGATAAACCTGGAGTATATTCTGCTAACGGAAATAAGCCAGGTAAACAAAGACAAATACTATATTATCTCACTTATAAGTGGAATCTATAAAACAAACAAAAAAACAAACAAGCAAAGCCAAACCCATACAAACAGAAAGTAGGATGGTGGTTAGAGAAAGTGGGGCAGTGCTGATCATAGGATCCAAGCCTTCAGCGATAAGATGAATACATTTTGGGGACATAATATACAGCACAGTGACTACAATAATTGTATATTTTGAAATTTGCTAAGAGAGCAGTCGAGCAGTCTTAATATTCTCACTACACACACACACACAAAGATAACCATGTGAGGTGATAAATGTATTAATCTGCTTGTGGGAAACATTTCGCAATGTATATGTAGAGCAAACCATCATGTTGTAAATTGAAGTATACAGTCACTCATTGCTTAATGATGGGGTTGTATTCTATGAAATGTGTTGTTAGGCAATGTTGTCATTGTGTGAACATCATGGAGTGCACTTATGCAAACCTAGATGATATAACCTAGTACACATGTAGGCTACATGGTATGGCTTATTGCTCCTAAATACAATTGTAACACAATATAAGTATTTGTATATCTAAACATATCGAAACATAGAAGATTACAGTAAAATATGGTACATAACGTAAAGAAGACATACCTGTACAGGGCACTTACCATGAATGGAAGCTTGCAGGACTGGAAGTTGCTCTGGGTGAGTCAATGAGTGAATGTGAAAGCCTAGGACATCACTACACAGTAGTATAAACTTTATAAACACTGCACTCTTAGGCCACCCAAATTTATTTAACAATAGCATAGTGTTCTGCTAACAACATTAACAGCTACATCATCAGGCAGTACCAATTTTTCAGCTCCATTATCATCTTGTGGGATTGCCATTGTACTGTATATGTGGTGCATTGTTGACTAAAACATCATTATGTATACAACATAATTTTATTTGCCAATGATGCCTCAAAAGACCTGGGGGCTGGGGTGGGGGAATGAGTTTCAGAAAATGAGCTAAAGTGGGAAGAAATGAGACAGACAGGAAAGAGCTTCAGTTGACTATGTGACTTTATACTTCATGGAGGAAAGAAGAGGAAGTTCTTGGATTTGGGTGGAACAAATGATATTATTTCTCTATTGCTGTTTCAGTTCTTTAACATAAGTTTCCTTCTAGAACAGAAATCAACCTTTGATACAGTGCATGCTCTGTCTTGCTGGACTTGCAGTTACCTCAACTTAAGACAAATTTGTTTTTTTCCTAACTCAAATAATTCCAGCCTTGATATCTCGGGGGGAGGGGAGACTTCTAAATATATATATAGAACCAAGCTTTATTTATCCCCATTATGACAATGAATTTTTTTATGTCATGCCCTTCACAAATTATTTTACAATTTTTGATAACATATGCATCCCCCCCAAGTTCAACTGAAGCCATATTAGTTTTATATGAAAGTGCTGAAAGTAGCAACAATATCAAATTTAAGTTTATCTCTTCCTTTTCCAATTATTGCCTAACAGTACAAGTTTGAAAAAAAAAAGTTGGTGTAACATATTTAATAAATGTATCAGAATATTATAGAATTTTAATAAAGATTCTATTTGGTATTAAAACAAGCCAGGCATAATTTTGTTTTATTAAAAAATCCTCTATATTTTTCTTAAACTTGTTAAAAGTCTTCACCTCCTTTATTTAAAAATATCTACAGCATTAAAAATATATTATCATTGATCCACTCAAGACTTCATCAACAGCAATTCTAATGATACCATTCATTACCTCAAATTTACTATTGTTTGGCAGATATTGAATAGTGGAACAATTTTTATAATGATGAATGTAAACAAAATAAGAATTAGAGTATTTATTTATTGCCTGGTAACCTTGATGAAAAAATAGTGAAGTCAGAGAGAATCATAGGGTATAATTTTCAGTTCTTATGTCACATATAAATATATATGTGAGTTGCTTGAATATTCTATATTTATACCACTTTATGTTTAAAGGGAAGAATATTATGATTGTAAAACTAGCTAGGAAGGAGAGTATTCAAAAGTTTTAAAAAAGTTTGAAACCAACCATAAAATCTTGTTTCAAGAGCTTTTTCAACCCTTAGGATCTTAAATTACCACACAAGTCATAATGTAAAAGTAATAAAATACTCTACAAAAATGTTCAATAGAATTTAAATTTTTAACTTAAGGGAATTTGGAAGTTCAATCATTCTCTAAGAGGCTGTAAGGATGATTAAAATCCTGAAGCAAGCCTGAAAGAAAAAGGACACAGTCATTACTAGAAATGTAATACAGTACAATGTTAACTCTCAGGTTTCACATTTAGACTAGGAAACTTAAGTTCAAGGCTATTACACCAATTTTTACAGAAATACAATGTTTTCCAACTCATGGTCCATCCCTTGAAAAGCTAAATGTGGGTAATAATGATTATCAACTCACATTAGTCACACACCCACCAAGGTAAATTGAAAAGCTTCAATTACCCAAGCCAACATAAATGATTTATTTCCTTCTGCTGCCATGAAAAGAAAAGAATTGAATGTTCGTGAAGGATAGCATTGACCCACCCCGCAATAAGGTCAGGCAGCTCACTCTACAAACATATTCACAGAAGAGGTTCAGTCAACTTGGCAGAAAAGAAACCTATTCCAAAGGTCACCACATCGGCTCGACTTTTCGTCTGCTATGAGAAAAGTCCTTTCAAAGTCCATTACAGTAAGGCAGCAGCTGTTGGGTAGAAGGGGAGCTTCCAAAAGAGAATAGTTTCTCATATTTCCAAATCAACTCCTCCACTTCATAGGCTATTTCTTGTCTCCTCTGACACCATTCTTAGACATAACCCCAGGGCTTTGCTCTTGCATCTCAACGCCTCCTCACAAATATTTCTCTACAAGTTTCATAGACTTAAACAGAGCTGAAAATCACATGGTCTCAGTCAAGTTTAGTGCAACCCATACTCCTTCTAATGGCCTATAAATCCCTTCATAATGCAAGCCCGGCCTATGTCCTCAGCTCAACCCCTTGCTCACTTCAGCCACACTGAATTTGAGTTTCTCCAACACCCCAAACTTCATCTCACCTCAGAACCTCCACCTAGTGTGTTCCTTCCCCCAACTCTTGCCCTGGCTGACTCCATATCACATTTTGTGTGTGTTTTTTTTATTCCCCACTTCCTCATGTAGGTCTTTCCTATTTATCTCAAGTAGACTCCTCACCTTTATTTCCCCCAATTTCAGTTCCTTCTTTTCTTTTCAACAGTGTCATCATTTTTAATTATTTTCCTTTGCTCTTCACTTTTTTAGTATCTATGCTGTCTTTCTTCCCAGCTTTATTGATATAATAGAGGCACGGTGCATGGAATTCGTGTGGGGAGGGGCTGTGTCCCTCAGCCCAGCCTGCACCCTCTTCAATCTGGACTGCTGGATCCCAACTGCTCACCTGCCTGCCTTCCTGACTGCCCCTAAATGCTTCTGCCTGCCAGCCTGATCAACCCCTAACCACTCCCCTGCCAGCCTGATTGATGCCTAACAGCTCCCCTGCCAGCCTGTTTGCCCCTAACTACGCTCCCCTGTAGGCCAGGTCACCCCTAACTGCTCTCCTCTGCAGACTTGGTCCCCCTCAACTGCTCTCCTCTGCAGGCCTTGGTACCCCCTCAACTGCCCTTCCCTGCAGGCCCAGTCGCCCCCAACTTCCCTCCTCTGCCAGCCTGGTCACCCCTAAGTGCCCTCCCCTACTGGCCTGATCACCTACAACTGCACTCTCTTGCAGGCCTGGTCCCTCCCAACTGCCATCCCCTGCTGGCCATCTTGTGTCCACTTGGGGGCAACCATCTTATGTGTTGGAGTGATGGTCAATTTGCATATTACTCTTTTATTAGATAGTATTATTAGATAGGATAGAGGACAGGTGTACAGGTGGGGGCCAGCTGGTTTGCCCTGAAGGGTGTCCTGGATCAGGGTGGGATTCCCTTGGGGTGTGGGACAGCCTGGGTGAGGAGCCTGTGGTAGTTTGCAGGCTGGCCATGGCCCTCAGTGACCCAAGTGGAAGTACTGGTAGCCGGGATTTATTTATCATCTACACTTGAAACTTTGTAGCCTTGAGTGGAGCCAAGCCTCCTGCTTGCTTTGTGGCTGCTACCATTTTTGTTGAGATTTATCTATCTCCTATAATTGAAACTTCGTAGCCTTGAGTGGAGGCCTAGGACTACCAGGGTGTGTGGAAAGCTTGGCTTCCTCCATTACCAGGGAAACCCAAGCCTCCTGCTCGCTCCGTAGCTGCAGACATTGGTTGGGTTAATTTGCATACCAACTCCTGATTGGCTGGTGGGTGTGGCTTGTGGGTATAGTGGGGTGATGTTTAATTTGGATATTACTCTTTTATTAGATAGGATAATTGACTATAACATTATATAAATTTAAGATGTACAATGTATTGATCATTGTAAAATGATCACCACCATAGCATTAGTGAACAACTCTGTCACATCACATAATTACCATTTCTTTTTTGTTGTAAGAATATTTCAGATCTACTTTCTTAGCAAATTCAAGTATATAATACAGTGTTATTAGCTATATTCACTGTGCTGTACATTAGTCCCTCAGAACATATTCATCTTTTAATTAAAAGTTTGTGTCCTTTGACCAAATACATCATTTTCCCCAATATTATCTGTCTTGTTCACCTTGTATGCCCAATGCTGGCACAAGGCAAAAATACATTAAATGCTTATTCAGTCAAATCCATCTTACCCTAATCTATCTTTTTCAAACCCCCTTTCTTCTTATAGGAATCAGACCAAAATGAACTCAACATTTACTCCATCTTATCATTATTATTCAAGTCAATATATATAGCTACTACATGCCAGAAACCGTAGATACTACCATAACAGATATTATTTACTGTGTTTATTATGTGCTAGACAGTATTATAAGTACTTTACATATTATCTTATTGTATCACCACAACCATGTAAATAAGCAACTATATTTTAAAAAATAAATTTGTTGGGGTGACATAGGTTAATAGGATCACATAGGTTTCAAGTATACATTTCTATGATCTATGATCTGTATATTGCATGGTGTTTCCGTCACCCAAAGTTAAATTATCTTCCGTCACCAAGTATTTGGCCCTTTCCTTCCCACCCCCTTTGGTAATCAACGTACTGGTGTCTGTGTCTATGAATTTCAGTCTTATGGCCCACTTATGAGTGAAATCATGTGGTTCTTAGCTTTTTTTTGTCTCATTCATTTCAACAAGCAACTATTTTTATCCCTATTTTAAAGGTGAGGAAACTGAGACATAAGGAGGTTAATAATGCTCCCAAGATGTCACAAACAGTAAGTGATAAGGCTGAGATTCTGCACTCTCAGAATAAAATAAAATCGAATATAATAAAATAAAGTACCATTATGAAGTAAGTTTAGGTAATGGAGAGAGGGGAAAGAAAAGTGAGCAGGAAATATAAAGGAGATCATATCTTCTTAAGTGAGACCAGGAACATTTGTTTGAATGTGGTATTTAAGATGAGATTTGAAAAAATATTAGAATTTTGGCAAATGAATATTAGGAATTGCACAAGAGGCCCTTATCAGTAAGAATAAAGACACAGAGAAAAGAGGTACTAGGTGTGAGTTTGAGCAGGAAATAGTAATAGTAGAGTTCTTATATATTGTCCCATCTCTTAAGCTCAAATAGTGAAAGTCCTTGCCTATAAATCCCCGATAATTTATCTGTGGCAGAAAATGGATTGAAAATGCATTCCATTTTCAAGTTTTTAAAATAGTAATTACTGAGACCTATCCTTTGTTATTAGTTCATTATCTATTTTTGGTAGCTGTTCTTTCTGAAACTGGATTTTATTTTTTTGACAGCAGGCACCATGTCTTACATTTTCATCAGAGGGGTTACGAAAGCTGACTCTTGAAAATGTCAGTGACAAGAATAAAAGTCAGGGGAGACCAGCGAGAAGCTAGGCACTATACAGAGGTGTCTATGGTACAGTGATGAACTATCACCTGTGCCCTCGAAGGGTTTATATTCTGACACAGAGATGAAAGATTGGTATAAATTCTTACAACACAGTGAGTATGTTAGAAGACATACATAGAACTACACCTATAGAATTCTGCAAAGCAAAATTATTTTAAAATTCCAATAGGTATTTAAATTATAATGGTATTTTCCAAAAGTGTTTGTGCACAATTTTTTCAAGAGGAAGAACAGTAAGTGTCTATAATAATAAGTACTTATGAAATGAAAGCTTTGGCAACAGTTATTTACATAGAACAGTAGAGAGTGTCGTCTAAAATTTTATTAATGTGGTTACCATGAATTCGCCTCCGTCAATAATTCAATTCAGCATTCCTTTTTATGTTCCCTACCTGTCTGTGGCTTTCTATAATCAAAGTGTTTGACTGGAGAAATTCAAATAACTTTTTTCCTCTTTCGGTAAAAAGCAATTACTTTCAATTTCCTTCACATATTCCCACCATACTCCCATTAGAATATTTTACTTAAAGTCCCAAGCAACTGAACATGGAGGTGCACATGCACGCGCGCGAACACACACACACACACACACACACACACACACACACCTGCTAATGCCTGTCTTAGGAAAGAGCTGAGTTGAAGATGTGTGGTGATTCTTCATTACTTATCATACTTTTTTTTTTTGCATTTATTCACTCTTAGAGAGTCTAACATTCAGCTACATTGTATAAGTCCTGGCACTGGAAAACTGGCTTAAAATCATGAGGAGATTATAATTAATGTGTATAATAAATTAGGTCTTGATAATCATAAAACTTTGAAGCATCCAAATGAAGGAAAGACCAATTAAACTCAATATTCCCCTCAGAGGGTAAATAC
The DNA here is from genome assembly GCA_011751065.1 of Lasiurus cinereus. Taxonomy (NCBI): domain Eukaryota; kingdom Metazoa; phylum Chordata; class Mammalia; order Chiroptera; family Vespertilionidae; genus Lasiurus; species Lasiurus cinereus. The sequence continues at coordinate 20,795,199 of JAAGEH010000307.1, forward strand.
TGCTAATAGATCCCAGTGCTCTTTCCCACTGAGCCTGGGCTTTGCTCAGATTCCTTCTCTCCATGATGCTCTAGGCAACCTCTGTCCTGGAAGATAAAACCTTTATTGTGCATGACTCTTTCACAGGAATAATATGCTTCCTGCAATTCAAGACACTCTGAAAAGCTACAATCTATTTTCAGCTACCATGGTACCTACTATTTAGCCAAGTGCTCCTTAGTACCCTGAAACATCCTAATAGTTTAAAAGGATTAAAATAGCCTACCTGTGTGAGCAAGGTTTGCCTGTGCCATGCATTGATGCTCCTCGTCACCCTTTTTCCACCTCTCAGCACTGCTGTATCCTGACCCACTCTGAGTCTGTGAGACACCATAACTCCTTTCCACACCTGAGGTTAAGGTCATGCTGAAGGATCCATTCTTGCCTTTCTGTTCTTTTCTCAACACACTCCGCAATCACTCTCACCCATACCTATGGCTTCATGTTCTTTCCTCATTTATGTCTTCCGCTCAGATTTCCCCAGCTCCAGAGCCCCATCCCAACTCTTGGATGGAGTTACTACATATCTGTCTTGCTACTACCACAAATTTAATATGAGGACTCGATCCTAGTCACCAAAATGTCCTTGTCCTTCCTCCTGTTTCCCTTCATCTTATCAGCATCATTATCTTCCCATCACTCAAGCTGGGAACCTTGGGATCTCCTTCAGCTCCTCTTTTTCACTCTCCATTTCTAAATGATCACCAGGGTTTGCCCATTCTAATCTGCACTGTCATTCAAGCCTGTCCCCTCCTCATTTGTTCAGTGCCACGGCACTCATTTGGGCTTTCATTTGCTCCCATGTTTAATGTCTGGCACTCTCCTTCTCAAAATCTTCCTGCTCGAAAATCCCCTCTCTGAGCTATCCAGCCCGCCCATCTCCCTGTGCCCTCTAATGACACCATGAAGGACTGTGTCCTTACAAATGTGATTATGTTATTCCCCGTCTCTGCCCAAAAGTGCTCTACATTCCTTCAGAATAAAGTCAATGTCTCCCTGTAACTTTAAAATAAAGCTTGAATTCCTAAGTGTGGATTTCAAAGTCCTCCACAAATAAGGACCATGTGCCGTTCTCATCACAGAGTGTCTTGATTAAAAGCTCAGACTCTGGAGCCAGATTCCCTGGCTTTGTGGCACTAAGCAGGACTGCTGAACGCACTGGTGTAAGGCTGAGGGGTCCTGAGTGTGCCATCTGGCTGAAGGCTGAGGGATGAGCGCCATTTACCAAGCTGCCTTGGGCTCAGACGAATCAGAGTCACTTTCTATTTCACCTGTAGGCAGTAGAAGGGCCCTGTTTCCTTATCTATAAAGTAGGGCTAATACTAAGATGTATTTCATGGGATTGGTGTGAGAATTGAATGAATGAATACGTGTAAAGCTCTTAGAACACTGCCAGGCACATAAGGGCCCAATAAGTATAATCTGTGCTTTTCCACTTTTGTGGGTTTTGTTGCTCATTCTGTTTCCTCTCCCCAAAATTCCTGCAGGCAGCTTCAATCTCTGCTTCTTGATATCCTGTCCACTCTTTAAACTCTGCAGATGTGCTATGATGGTCTCCATGAAGTCTAACTTGATCCCTATAAATATGAGTTCTCTAGACTTGAACTCAACTTTCAGGTACCTGGGGCCCTGTATGGTGGAACTTACTATAGTATATTTTGTACTACCTAAATTTATATGACCTTAAGGCCTTATCTTCCTAGAAAGATTTTATATCTTAAGGCACTGGGTACAGTTTCTCTTGATGTTCCCACAATGCCTTTGACCTATGTAATATAATAGGTTTATCTTAGGCAATAACAGAATCATTTACTAAGCATTATTTATGCACCAGGCACTAAAAAAAAAGGTGTCTTGCCCTTTGAGACAGCATTTATGCTAAGTGAAATAAGCCAAACTGAGAAAGACAAATATCACAGGATCTCACTTATTTGTGGAATCTAATGAACAAAATAAACTGACCTACAAAATAAGACACAAAGCAGGGAGGCATGAAATAGACTGACATACCTTGATGTGGGGTTGCAGGAAGGAGGGGGGAACAAGAAGAGATAAACCAAATAACTTATATATATATATAGCCCCTGGACATGGGCAATAGGGTAGTGAAGATCTGGAGGATGGGTAGGGCCTGGGAGGGAGGGAAGAAAGGTGGCGGAGAGGGGGTGTGTAAATGGAAGATATCTATAGTACTATCTACAATAAACAAATATTTAAAAACGAAAAAACAAAATAAATTGATTTTTTAAAAAGTATTTAAATTCTCAGATAACTCTTAAGAGTGTTTCCCCCTCCTTACACAGTGAGACAGTATTTAAGTAACTTGCTTAGTATTAAGCAGCTAAAAAGTGGTGGGTAGAGATTAGACCCCAGGATCTTGCTGGTTCAGGGATTAGACTCCTTCTATTTCATGGTGGTTATCTTGTCTGGCTTCTTCTGCGCAGGAGCTACCTTTTCCTGATTATAGATTATATTCCAGGAGCTTTTCTTACATTATTTCTAAGCTTCCTTACAGAGTAGTTATTATTATTCTTATGTCTAAAGCAATCAAAACTCACAATTACCTAAGCAATTTACCTTAGACTTCACATCTAGTAAATTCCAGTGACAACTTTTAAACTTGACCACCCCCCCACCCCCCCACCCCCGTTCTAAAAAAGCATTGGTCACATTTTAGGAGAAGGCCCTTAAGAAATGTTACTGTCTTCATTATTCTTACTCTTATTATTATGCGCAAGGTCTCATTTATGTGGTTTTATTTTATTTAGACACCTGTTTGTCAGAAATCTTTACTATCTCTCTTCTAGAAAAATGTTATTTCTGAATTATAATCAACTTTTGTCTTTTTATATTGACTGCTTAATCCTGTCCTATATAATAAAAGCCTGGGCGACATAATCAGGCTTTTGATTATGTCAAACGCCACCACAAGATGGCCATCACAATATGGCCACCACAAGATAGTCACCACAAAATGGTGATCAGGTTGGCAGAGAAGGGCAGTTGGGGGCAATCAGGCCAGCAGGGAAGGGCAGTTGGGGGCAATTGGACTGGCAGGGAAGGGCAATTGGGGACAATTGGGCTGGCAGTGGAGCAGTTAGGCATCAATCAGGCAGGCAGGTGAATGGTTAGAAGCCAGAAGTCCCAGATTGTGAGAGGGATGTCCAACTGCTGAACATCCCTGTGGGATCAGGCCTGAACCGGCAATCAGACATCCCCCAAAAGGGTCCCAGATTGGAGAGGGTGAAGGCTGGGCTCAGGGACAACTACTCCCCTCCCCCGCTCATCCCTGTGCATGACTTTCTTGCACTGGGCCTCTAGTTTATTATAAACAACTTGGCACAAAAAAGCTTCTTCTCCCAAGAATTTGATGGTAGTTTTACATTAAATGACCTTATAAAAGCTTCTGCACAGCAAAAGAAACCATCTACAAAATGAAAAGGGAACCCACAGTATAGGAGAACATAATCGCCAGTGATACATCTGATAAGGGGTTAATTTCAAAAATACATAAAGAACAACAACTCAACAAAAGGAAGACAAAAATCCAATTGAAAAATGGGCAAAGACCTGAATAGACACCTCTCCAGATGACCCAGAGATATACTAAAAAAAAAAATGTCTAATCATCAGACAGATGCAAATTAAAATGACAATGACTTACCACCCCACACCTACCAGAATGGCAACCATCAATAAATCAACAAGTAGCAAGTGCTGGCGAGGATATGGAAAAAAGGGAACCTAGTACAATGCAGATTGGTGCAGCCACTGTGGAAAATAGTATGGAGACTTTTCAAAAAATTAAAAACTGAACTGCCTTTTGACCCAGTGATCCCACTTTTGGGAATATATCCTAAGAATTCCGAAACACCAATCAGAAAAATTATATGCAACTCTATGTTCGTAGCAATGCTATTTACATTAGCTAAGATCTGGAAACAGACCAGTAGATGAATAAATAAAAAAGTTGTGGTACATTTATACCACAGAATACTATGCAAACATATATATATAATATATATAATATAAAGGATAAAAGATCATATATATATATAGATATATATGTTTATAGGATTATAATCAAAAGCCTGATTATGTCGCCCAGGCTTTTATTATATAGAACTTGTATGTATATATGCATAACCCATGGACATAGGCATGGGTGGCGAAGGCCTGGGGCAAGGGTTGGGAGTAGGCTGGGAGAGGTCAATGGGGTGGGTGGAGAAGTGGACATATGTAATATTTCCAACAATAAAGATTTAAATGTAAAATAAATAAATAAAAATAAAAAGCAAAGGCAGCCTGTTATATCTTCATTTTCTGCTGCCCTCTATTACATGCTTTCAAGCATTGAAAACCTGTTCATATTTTACAGATTTGATTTCCACTTATTTTCTTAATCATTATGATTACATTTCTAAAAATTTGCTTAATAGGATGAAGAAAAGGGCATGTATAAAACTCATGCAATATCATTTGAAACCTTACCATTACAGAAACTTTCTTCTTCTCTCTCTGGAAGATCTATCTTTTCAGTTATCTATGCCTCATCTGGTATAAAAAGAGAAAATCAATTTATCTTTTCAAAGTCTTTCTAAGAAAAGTTAACAATGACTTACCTAATATTTTAAAATGCTAAACACAAAATGTATATCAATGATATGACTTCTATTCTGAGATTATAACGTTACTGCTGTTTTACTATTTAGAGCTCAAGTGACTTAAGGTATTTTCCAACCTGAGTATAAATTTGACAAGGAAGAAAAGATCAACTCTTTGGTGGTGGCACAAGACTAGTTTCCAATGGGAGGAAAACCTAGGGATGCCCAACAGCTCCCTAACCAGAAATTCATCTTCTAAATTCAATGCTAGAGAATTTTGGCCCAACTATCAAGAAGTAAGAGGGGTGATATTACCTCTACTCCTGGGAGCTAACACTGTGAGTGAGGAGCATTATGGTCAAATACCACACTGTGTATAACATTTTTAAGATTCCATAGTTCTCTATTCCATAAGTCAAAGGTGAATAAACACTCATCAGATAGGTATAGGTTACTTCTCAATTTTTTAAAATATATTTGTATTTATTTCAGAGAGGAAGGGAGAGGGAGAGATAGAGACATCAATGATGAAATAGAACCATTCATCAGTTGCCTCCTATATGCCCCCTCCCCCCCCCGCCCCGCCCCACTGGGGATCAAGCTGACAATCTAGTAATGTGTCCTGACTAGGAATCAAATTCTGACTCCCTGGTTCATAGGTCGACACTAAACCATGAACTGAGCCATGCCAGTTGGGCTAACCTTCCAATTTGTAAGTACAAAGGACACTCAGGAATCTCTCTACATCCATTCTCCCTTGAACTTGGAGATTGTTCTCTTGGGCAGAAAATCATCCTGGCTTGGGAATTGTATTACATTTTATTCCCTATAATGAGGCTAGTATAACTAATTGTTCTCGATCAGTAGATACATGGTTGTTTATAATTATTTCTACCTAATCTAATTATTCAACCTTGTGCTCTTGTGAGAACATTTCTCCAACCCAGTCTGCTGTGGAGTTTAACATGGAGGGAGAAGAATGGCCATGCAACTTGATTCTTTACTCTTTCCCTTAGTTATAAAGCACCCAGGGCCCCAATCTTGGATTTCTTTTGCTCATCACTCACAGCTCCTGACAGTCCCTTCTACTCCCCTGTTGTCCTTGGCTTTGATTTCAACCAAGGAAGCACTTCAGCCCCTTCCTCAAGTAGCTTTAGACACAGTTCAAGTAGCTTTTGACACCAATACCACCAAAATAGTTTCTACACAATAATTCTTAAAAATTGACAATGGAGTGTATGTGCTGGACATCTCATCCCTGCCCCTGTGAGGTTGCTGCTGCTTCTTCACTTCAGATTTACTATTCTGTCCTAGAGGTCCAGAGCAGCACAATAATCTGGATGTTCATCCAACGTTATTTTTAATGGTAATTATAAAAGTCCTTGCAGTATCCTTTTCTCAGTCATATTCTTTTTTTTTAAACTAAATATAACTTTAGTGAATGCTTTTTTTAAAAAATTAAATCTTTATTATTCAGGTTATTACATTTGTTTCTCTTTTTCCCCCTCCATAGATCCCCTTCCACCCAGCTCCCACCCCTCCCTCTACCCCATTGACCTCATCCATAGGTGTATGATTTTTGTCCAGTCTCTCCCTGCACTCCCCTCACCCCTTTTCCCCTGAGAATTATCAGTCCACTCCCTTTCTGTGCTCCTGAATCTATTATATTCACCAGTTTATTCTGTTGATCAAATTTTTAATTCACTTAATTTTTAGATTCCCTTGTTGATAGATATGTATTTGTTGTTCATAATTTTTTGGCTTTTACCTTTTTCTTCTTCCTCTTCTAAAAGAGTACCTTTCAGCATTTCATATAATACTGTTTTGGAGTTGATGAACTCCTTTAGCTTTTTCTTATCTGTGAAGCTCTTTATCTGCCCTTCAATTCTGAATGATAGCTTGCTGGATAGAGTAATCTTGGTTGTAGGTTCTTGCTATTCATCACATTGAATATTTCTTGCCACTCACGTCTGGCCTGCATCGTTTCTGTTGAGAAATCAGCTGATAGTCGTATGGGTGCTCCCTTGTAGGTAATGAACGGTTTTTCTCTTGCTGCTTTTAATATTCTCTCTTTGACTTTTGCTCTTTTTATTTTTATTATGATGTGTCTTGGTGTAGTCTTCTTTGGATTCCTTTTATATGGGGTTCTGTGTGCTTCCTGGCCTTGTAAGTCTATTTCTTTCACCAGATGTGGGAAGTTTTCAGTCATTATTTCTTTACATAGGTTTTCAGTATCTTGCTCTCTCTCTTCTTCTGGCACCCTCACAATTCTGATGTTGGTACGCTTGAAGCTGTCCCAGAGTCTCCAGCAGCACAACCAGCAGTCGGTCCTCTGTGCGCAGTGCTGTGCACACCACCAGACCTCCACCCTTTCGCTACTCCCCCAGATCTCCCTCTTCACAGTTCAAACTCCCCCCCATATGAGTCCTGGGGTTTAGTGCTGTAGGATAAGGGGTTCAATGCAGCTGGGAATCTCCGTTTCCCTCCCGCCAGAGAAAGCCAGCCACGCACTCTGGCACCTGCTCTCTCATGCTTGCGGCTCCGCACCTCAGCTTTTTGCAGCTCCTCTGGGTCTCCGTGAGCCCCTCCCTTTCCTTCTAATTGTAGAATTTCCACTCAGCCACCTTTTCTGTGGTTCTGGATGATGTCCGTTCTGTCTTTTAGTTGTAGTTTTGAAATTGTTGTATGAGGCAGCAGTGTAGGTGTTTACCTATGCTGCCATCTTGGATTCCCAGTCTCAGTCATATTCTGATCTGAACTTTTTTGTGGTCCAATTACTCAGGTGAAAAGGGGAACTCTGGTTCTGACTTCAGTTGGGGCTCCAGGGTCCAGGCCTGGACAGCGGAGTGGAAGGGACTGCCAGGAGCTGTGAGTAATAAGCAAAAGAAAGCGAAGATTGGGGCCCTGGGTGCTTTATAACTAAGGGAAAAAGTAAAGAATCAAGTTGAGAAGGGTGGATAGAAGATCAGCCAACTAAGGTAACATGAAATGAATTAATTTGGGAGCCTACAAGAATTCCTTAAGTTAAAGGTCACCTTCTTTTGAGTAGCTTTAATGGAGTGGGAATTGGGGGGACTGGGAAGGCTATTACTATTCAGTTTGGGTTGGAAATTTTAACTCTTCTCTATCAATATTATGGTTTTACCCATCCTAGTCTATTGAAGTTATAAGAATGTGTGTTAGAAATGAGAACGATGAAATCAGCTGTCATGTTCGACTCATACTTTAATGTTGATCCTGGAGTATGTGAGGGAAAGACTTGCAGCTGTGAGTTACCAGGATTCTGGGCATCACATCAAATAAATTAAAATACTTGCCATAACTTCCTGGTTGAAAATCAAAACCCTGGGGTCTCCTAATAACAGTTCTGTTAAAAATGATATAAATTTAGAATTAGTCAGGTTTATTTTCTGAATACTTAAGGCTATAATTGGAATTATTTTATTTTATTAGAAGATTAAACTCACACAATTTTTAAATTACCAATCCTCTACTAAAGTTCTCCTTTTATTTATCCACCAGCAGAACTGAAATGTTTGAGTATGAACAACGCAATTAAAATAGACTATCATTAAAAATGTCAATTTTACCTAATAATAGACAAACATGTAAATTGACCATACCTCTGCTATGCCACCAGCCAATCAGAAGTGATATGCAAATTAACCCAACAAAAATGGAGGTTAATTTGCATACACAGGCACCGAGTGATGGGGGCAGGATGCTTGCGTTGTCACCAGGGCAATGACACAGGCATTCTGCCCCACCCCTGGTCTCTCAAGGCCTCTGGGCAGTGTGGGAAGGTGGGGCTGGAGGGGAAAGAGGGTGCTCCAGCCTGAGCAGAAAGGGGCGGGGCTGGAGTGAAAAGGCGGTGTCCCCCAGGGAAAGTAAAGCCCATCCTAGCATGAATCTTCGTGCATCAGGCTTCTAGTAAGTTAATAATAGAATGAACAATTGCTTATTTCTTATTTATGTCCCCCTTAGTAGAATGTAAACTCCATGAAGGTAAGAATTTGGTCTTTCTTGTTTATAATTATATCCTTAGTAAAAACAACACTGCCTACGGCCTAATACACTCTCAATAAACATTTGCTAAAACAGATGAGAGTTAAGAAGGAACTGAGTAGATGAACGGTAAACATTTATATTCTCTAACATTTGAAATTTTTAAAAAATATTTTAAAATATAAAATTTTTTTGATTGCAAAGAGGAAGAGAGAGGAAAAGAGAGATAGAAATATAAGTGATGGCTTAGCTGGTTTGGCTCAGTGGACCAAAGGGTCCCAGGTTCGATTCCAGTCAAGGATACATACCGTGGTTGCAGGCTACATCCCATGCCTAAGCCCTTGGTCAGGGTTCATGTAGGAGGCAACCCATCAATGTGTTTCTCTCACACTGCTCTTTCTTTCTGTCTCTCTTTCACTCTCCCTAAAAATCAATGGAAAAATATTCTCTGGCAAAGATTAGCAACAAAAGAAAAACAAAAAACAAACAAACAAAAAACATTAGTGATGAGAAAGAATCATTGATTTGCTTCTTTTTGCACACTGTAGATAGAGCCTGTGGAATTGAACTGTGACCATCTGGTTCATATGTCGACACTCAGCCACTGAGCCACACTGGCGAGGCTAACTTTTGAAACTTTTAAAAGCTTTTTAACTTTTCAATCATATCCGCTAAGTAATAATATTAGATCAAATGTAGCAATCAATATTTTGATATTCCATTAGTCATTCAAGGGTATTTTTTAAATGAAAGATGGGTGTTTCTGGAACCTAACCAGGATCTTTGGATCATGAAATGAAATAAACCCTTAGTAGGTCAACTTCCTCTAACAGAATACTGTGCTCATTGAACTAACTAGGTCTAGAAGATCTCTAAAAGAAACTGAAGATGAGGAGATGGTGGGTGAAGCTAGAACTGAGTACAACTGTTGGGCCATATTTGCAAAAAGATTTCAAGGATTTACTCCCCTCCAAACCCTGCTTCCCCTGGTTTTCTTTCTTGCTTTCTATTAAATGTATTGGGGTAACATTGTATCCTAAATTATGTAGGTTTCAAGTATACAATTTTATGATACATTGTCTGTATATTACACTGTAGGGCTTCCTTTTAAACTTCAGATAAATGGTTCTTCCTTCAGAATATATTTATGTTCTGGAGGTAAAGAATCAAAGTTATCTTTCAACTTATCCTATCTTTTATTTTTGTAAGTTAATAAAAAAAAGGATATAAGGCTCAAAGCCAGAAAAAATTATAAAATTTTATACAAAATAGAGGTCTTAAGTAAGCAAGTAAAATATTTGGCCAATCCTTATCTTGTTCATTTGTGTGTTTTTTTTTTTTTGGGGGGGGGGGATTTTTTTTGTAACTAATTTTCACTCGAGGATATTTTTTCCATTGATTTTTTTTTAGACAGAGTGGAAGGGAGGAAGGTACACTTTACTTACAGGTGGGCCTCTTCACGTGCACCTGTTTGATCTATGGGTCCTTCTTAGAAAAGGGGTACAATCAGAAGAGATAAAATAATACCGTGCTGGGCTGAAGGATGATGGAGAAAAACAAATCTCTTGACATGCATGGACTATGGAAATAATTTCCATGTTTCTGTGAACTCCCTTTGAAAAAATTACTTGAGGATGTACTCCAGGTAAAAGAGGGGGAAATAAAAATCAATCCTATAAAGGGATGATGTCAAAAAATTTCTTCTAACTCAGTGCAGCACTGAAAATAAATTAAGTTTTATAAATTAGGAAGTCAGAACTTTTAGAAGAATGTCTTAAGAAGCAAATAAATATTTACCAAATAGTAAGATGAGTATTCACAGTGATGGAATAAAGACAGATGTCATTTCTAACAAGAAATAACGAAGGTGGCTGAAAACTCTAGAAAATGCAAAGGCTGTACAGGAAAGTCACAATGTAAACATGAAGCAAGATGAAATGTATCAGGATATGAGAAATGGAGAGGAAGCAAAGAGAATCTATCTGACCTTGACACGAGGTACTCCTCTTTCAAGCAATCTGGGATAGTGACAGAAATACATTTCCTATCTTCAATTTGGTTCTTTATAAATAACATTTATACAATCATAATATGTTCTCTTAGTTTTATTCATTTAAATTTTTTAGATTCAAACTATAAACATTTTAACTATAAATATAGTTACAGAAAAAATGTAAATACACACTTGAAAAGATCAAATGAGTGAGGGTTTATAGAGTTTAGATGATAGAGAAGGAGAGGATAAATAGGACATATAGGGTTCCAAATTTCCTTATCTTAAGTAATGGGAGAAGTATAAAAACAGAGATTATATTACTCAAAGTTAAAAAGATAAACAACAGAGGAAAGATTAGTAATCTTAAGAGCTAATAATTAAATTTAAAAAATAAAATGATAATATCCACTAACAGCAAAAAAACCCCAAAAACAAATACTGAAAATGCAAGATAAATTTCTCAAAAAACAAAAACAAAAACAAACACAGAAAATGCAAGATAAATTTCTCAGTTTTCACGAGGAGTCAATAGAAAACATCTAGAGTTAATAAATCAGGAAGAGAGGTTATAACTATATTGTTTAAATATATAGAGGTAAGCAAAAGAAGAACTACAAATAAAATCATACTAAAAAATTACTTCTGGGGAGGAGGTATCAGAGGTAAAGAAGGTGAGAAATTTACATTTTTCATTTTATCAGATTCTATACTTTTTCCTTACCATTTGTATATATTACTTTTATTACATTAAAGAAGATAAAACATGCCTGATAACTAGCTTAGTATTTTCTTAAATGACATTACCCCCAAGCGCATTCTTACTAAGGATGAAATGAACATACTCCTGCAGGTAATAGTGAAAGATGCAGCAATACCAAATGAATGTTATAATTAATATTGCAATGAGCAGAAGCATCAGGTATCCAAACATGTCAACTGAAATGTACAAAAAGAAATATATTTTAAGTTAACAGAAGATTAATAATTTCTCATATTTTCACTCTTTCTATTTCACACAATTTAAGTACAAATTCAGCCCTTACTGAAAATACAATAACATACATCGCATATTCCAATCAAATTACCATTAACACAGCAGTTACTAACATTTAAAATAATCTGGATTGCCAAGAGGATGTAACATTATCTTTCAGTTGGTAAACTATTGGACCATTGGCTACCTTTTCCTTCAGGTTTTGGTAGAGATAGCTGGGGATGCTTTGTTGTTTGAATTTCAGCAGTTCCTTATTAAAGAGACAACAAATGCTCGCTGGGAAATGGATTTCCGGCATTTGTAAACTATCCCCCCACCACCACACCCCATGCTATGTGAAACTACAAGGGCAGAACATGAAATAGGAGACAAAGGGTCCCACTCATACTAAATGTATGAAGTTTTACTTGTTTATAAGCTCTTTGCTGCAAACAATTATGATTTAAACAGACCTAATAATTCCTGAAGAAAATAGGAACTTGAGGGCAAAATTTATATTTTTTCACTTCAATTAAGAAGAAGACATAGACAACTGGTTGCTCTGGAAGGGTTTTCTTATATAGTCAGGGTTCCCCTGGAAAACCTTTTGTTTTAACTCTTTTTGAAAACTTCTTTAAAAATTCTAATACATTTCCCTGCTTTTGTAGCTACCATATACCAAACCAAAAATATAACATGATAGATGTAATTTGAAGATTCTTTGATGATTGAGATTTGTTCAGTCCTAGGAAGTCACTGATCTGAATGGCAATTCTCAGTACAAGATATATTCCCTGAGGAAATATAAGTTACAGTTATGCTATGGAACTCATTATGTCCTCACCCTAGTACTAGCTTCTAAGAAACTCTTGGAGTTCCTGAAACAACCTAAGAATACAGTCCTCCTTTCTCTGGTTATGGTTATTGTACATCTGAGTAGAGATGACCTTTAAAGTATTTAACAACTAGTATGGTAAGGGACCCACCCACCAATCAGAATGAATGCTGATCTAGTTGAACCAACAGAGTCTAGAAAGAACTAGTATCATCCAGTCTTAAGGGAAACACTAATGAACAGACTTGCTATTACTTCAATAAAGCAAATAAGATAATTTCTAATCCTTCAAGTGTAACAAATCACTAGTAGTTGCAGGTCAATTTTTATAAGTACATAAAAATTCAAATAGTGACAACTTACCTTTACAGCTTAACCAAAATATCGAACTTAACTGACAACCCATATATGTAAAACAAAACGTTTTGCAAACGTTTTCTCCACTGCACCAGACACACTGTATTTGGAAAGAAAAAAAATAAAAGCAGTGTTCAAGTATAATAATCCCAATTCCAGTAAGATTTAGTGCTAGTTCAATATTCAATAAATAACAGCCATCATCATCATTATTTTATTACTAGAGGTCTGGTGCACTGGTGGGGTCCAGGCGGACTTACCCCGATGGGAGCCATCGGGGGTGGGCTAGCTAGGGCAAGGGGCCACAGATGATTTGATGGATTGGGAGGAGGGGGCGATCAGGGTTGGGGAGGGGCGATCAGGGGAAGGGCCGGCCAGGGTGAGGGGCTGCAGGCATTACAGTCATTCTATTGGTCAGTCGATTTGCATATTACCCTTCTATTACATAAGATTATTCATGCTGTTGGTAGTCTGCCCAGATCCTCCATACCAGGCCCATTTACCCAATCCCAGCTGCAATGAGTGTTGGCTGCAAGTGACCCAAGTTGACCTTCTGGGGTTGTCCTCAGTGGATAGGATTACCTTGCCCTTGAGGTAACTTCCCCCTTCACCCTACAATAACTGACTCATATGTAGGGTCCCAAACAGTGGACATCTTTGCCTAAAGGCAGGGATAGCTCTGCTACGTGATTCTTTTTTACCCCAGGGCTGCCTGTGGTTCAGGCCAAGGGTAGACTCTAGCTGAGACCACATCTTTACTTGGTTCTTGTCCCTTACCTGTCCTGAGTCCTTTTCTCTTTCATCAATTGTTGCTGAAGAGCAGTTACGGAAGAAATGACATGTACCTGAATCCTTTTCTCAGGCTCCCTTGTTTAGGGAATCAAACCTGAGCTATTGCTTAAGTAATAATGACTCCAGTAGATAGGATTTCTTTCTTTCTCTCTCTCTCTCTCTCTCTCTCTCTCTCTCTCTCTCTCTCTCTCTCTCTCTCTCTCTCTCCAACACTCTTTCCCATTCCCCTTGTTGGCAGCATCCACTCGTTCCTCTGTTACATGTTGGCCTGGTGTTGGATGTCTCATCCCTTCAACCCCGCCTCAACCTCCTCCCTCTTTCTGCTCACAGGTGGTCAGATAATCCCATGGAAATAGGAAAACTGACTTCTAAGTCCCTTGTTGAAGTAAGCAAAAGCAAGGTACAAAGGTGGAAACCATTGTGTGGATAACTAAAAAAAAAAATGAGGACAAAGTAGTAAAAATGTAGTTACTTACATAGGGCTTACTGGATAACAGGCACCATCCTACATTATCTTCAAATCACTAGTACTTGCAGGTCAGTTTTATGTATTACCTCATCCTCATGAGAACCCTGTGAGCTAGGTACCATTATGTCCACTTTATATTTGAGGACAATAAGATACAGATCAGTCAAATGACTTACACAAGGTAACATGCCTAGTAAATAAGGAACCTGCAGTTGTAACCTAGTCAGTGTGGTTCTATGCTGGTAACCAATCCTATAAGAGATTTCAGACCCTTCCAGTCACTCTGAGACCAGCACCTCAATGAAAAGAACTACCTTTTAGACACAACTTGAGAGCAGGAGGTAGTCACAGGCCAGTTTTTGTTTCATACAAACCAAGACCAAAGGTCAAATAAAGCCATTTAGGCCAGTCTGAGATTGAAGCCAATTAGTCTGGATGGGTCTTGTCCTTATGCACTGTTGTATAGAGACAGGAACTGCAAAGTCAAGGCCTAGTTGGACCAACAGAGGCTGGAAAAGAACTAGAGATTTCCTGCTTTGGTTCTTAGTTCTTAGAGTTTCTGGGAACCCATGCCATCTAGCAGGTTGTTCCATTTTGGTTTCCATCTGGCAGGATTTTTAAGGGAGATGAATTGCCAAAAAAAAAAAAATCTGAGAGGAGCCTGTGCTTACTCAGCATTGAGCTAATTCCAGGCCCCAGTAACCAGGTGAGCCTCTAAAGCAGTGCAGTCCTCGGAAGAGACCTTCCCTGTGCCTCTCTCTGATGGGGGCTCAGGAATCAATGGAAAAGAGAGCTCCTTCACTGGTAAGGCTGAGCAGCCAGACCAGTGACTCACTGCTTGTCCAGGGAACCTGCACAGAACGGCTGCACATTCTGTACCTCACTCTCTGAGTTCCCAATCTTACAGCAGAAGTTGGGAGGATGGGAGGAAGAGGGGTAATAACTTTGGGTAAGTACAATTTTTGTTGAAGGCTAGTTGCATTATTTTGCAGGGGCATTTTTTTTTTTCATGTAGGGATGGGGACAATGAAATTACGTGTCCTGAAAGGTCAACAGGTAAAATAGAGTAGACTAAGGTCATTTATTTTTTACTCTCTGTCTGCCCAGCTCGTGTAGCCATCTTTCTTCCTTTAGTAAATACATCCTCTTTCCTTTGTGGACCTCTTCCCCCAACTCCACATGGCTCTGCAGCTGTCTGACAGCTTTGCCCACCACTTTCTACTGTCGAATCATCAGACACAAGTGGTGGCACTCAGGGTGGTCCATCCTGCGGGCCCAGTGACCAGTGGTAGACTGAACATAAGACCCAAATCGGGCCATCAAAACCTTCTCTGGAGTTGTATCCAGAAATTGGAAGGGAATGTCCCTTTGCCACAGAAGAAAATAGGTCAATCCACAGAGGGAGGCAGAACTGGGAGAAGAAAAGAAAGAAAGAAAGGAAGTGGATACACCCTCCTTTAGGATTTAGCTGTGTATGAAGCCAAGGCCACTCCTGGGCTTCCCAATTTTGTGAGTCAAAAATTCCCCATTTTATTAAATTTATTTGAATTGGGTTCTGTCACTTACCATAAAAAAGATTTGACTAGTACCGTAACTAAATCTAAAAAGTCTTCAAAGAATCAAACTTCACATTACCCAGAGGAACAGTATAATATATTTAACATCCCTAAATTGGTAATTCATAATGTAAGTCAAATTACATAAATTTTTCTCTTGTAGTTTAGGAAACTGTCCAAATCAATATAAAGTCATGCTGACCGCTGATTCTTCAGAGAGTGGCAGGCACCTCAGTAGTCAGCTAAAACACTTTCGAACAATAGTTAAGATGTTCCATGGGGGAACTAGAATGTTTCTTCTAAGGTAGAACTCTGTTAATAAGCTTAAAGAAACATCAAGATTGATATTTTTTATAAGCAAATATCATTAAAATAAAAAAATGCATAAAAAAGGGGGAGGAACATAATAATGCTTAGTGGTTTGATAACAACTTATAAACTGATGGTTTAATATGCTGCAAAAAAAATAGTACAGAAGTGTTATTGTGTAAAGGGGGATTTTAGAATAGTGGACATTGAAAGGATCAAATGAGCATTCACTCATTATTTGTGGGCAAATGCCAGACACAGCGGAGGTGACACAGATATAGAGAGTGCTGCTTTTGCTTTGTTTGGCAGGTACAGTATGTACACTCTACAAAAAACAAATCTCTAAGTAAAAGGACATTATAATTTCAAAAGGAGTGGAACAACCCTGGCCAGTTTGGGTCAATGGATAGAGCCTTGGCCTGTGGACTGAAAGGTCCCAAGTTCAATTCTAGTCAAGGGCACATACTTTGGTTGCAGGTTCCCTGGCCCTGGTTGTGGTGCATGCAGGAGGCAACCAATTGATGTGTCTATCTCACATCAATGTTTCTCTCTGTCTCTCCTTCTTTCTTCTATTCTTTCTAAAATTTTTTCAATGGAAAAATATCCTCGAGTGAGGATTAACGAAACCAAAAAAAAAAAAAGGGAGGGGGAGGAAGTGGAACAGATATAAAGGTAATAGAAGTTTATGAGAGAAAGTATTCACTTCTAGTTGGCATGACTAGCTTATATTTTTTCAGGGTATAGGCAGATTTTGGTCTGAGTTTTGAGGAATAGATGCAATCAGTACAAGAAAGAGTAGGCCTTAGACACACAAGCTACAGCAGAGTGAGAGAACAAGTATCCACATGGCAGGGCTGGAAATCTGGTGTGGTGGACCTTTGTGCAATTATTTGGAAGGTAAATTTCTCTGATTGGAAGGGGGTTGAATTGCCTGACTACAGAGTCTACATTTTAACAAAGGGAGTCAGCTGAATTGTTTTGAGCTAACAGGTGACATAATGAAAGTGCTACTTTATGATAATGAATAAAGCATCAGGAGAGCCTGGAGAGATAGACGCCTAGGACATCTAAGATTGTTCCAGTTGAAGGACAAAAATGGAAGGACTAATAGGACTTTGTGAACTGTGGAGAGAGAAAAAGAAAGAGCAAGGAGTTAAAGATTTAGAATATTATATCTGAGAAAGTGCTACTAAAAATAAAGAAGTAAATAAAATTAGCTTCTTTGGGGAAGAAAAATTAGAAATTTCATTTTAGAAAATTTGAACTTGAGGTGATGAAGAAATATTAATCTAGAACTGTATCACATCTAACTGGTGTGGCTCAATGATTGAGTGTCGACCTATAAACCAAGAGGTTGAGGTTCAATTCCCAGTCAAGTCACATACCCAGGGTTGTGGGGCTCATACTCAGTAGGGACCTGAGCTGATCAATGATTCTCTCTCATCATTCATGTTTCTATTTCTCTCAGCATCTTCCCTCTTCTCTGAAAGCAATAACAATATATTAAAGAAAAGGAAAGGAAAAAGAACTGTGTCACCGTAAGGTCCAGGGACTAGTAGATCCAAGAATATGAATTGGGGATTTCACTATGTGCAGATACCAGCAGAGATCATGACAGTAGGTGAGACAAAACAAGGGTGGGAACATGGTATTAAAACATTGCTTTGGAGTGTGAGGAATGATGAGAAAGAGAAGCAGAAGGACATGAAGAGGAGAGGAAAGAGGTAGAGCAGGTAATGTATAAAGTCCAGGTCACCAAGAAAGGAGCAAGTTTCCAGAAGGAGGGACTAAGTTGAAAAGTCAGTGCATTTGGTTATGGAGAGTGTTTGGTGAGCTCTAAATCAGTTGCTAGTTATTAAATCCCGAGGATAAGGAAGAACAGGCAGCAGAAGGACTTTAACTGCTAGAAAGAAATGAGAAGTTTTGGTTTTGTATATTTTTTTCCATTTCATCTGAACTGATAAGCAAGGAGCCAGTGCAGAGAAATAGACCAAATTTATCATTGAGGGAGCAAGGAAAGGAGAAAGGCCCTGCAGTTGAGTGTGCTCCCGAGTATGGTAGATGCATGGAGGTAAAGACTCGGGGAGTAGCCTTGAGACTGTGAATCGACTTCCCAAGGGGAGAAATGAGTATAAAAGAAAAGACACTGAATTGGTTCAGAAGAAAAAATGAGAAACCTGACAGATGGCCTTAAACTTCTCCAGGAATATCAGACTCCAGGAAGGATGGTTATGCCAAGAGCAATTAAGGTGTTGTCTTGGAGAATCACCCATGAAACTAGTCCTCTGCATTTTCTTTTGGCAGAGAGATTCCTGAGAGGTCCTCCACATGGTCAGTGGCATATCCAGATTTGAATCCACGATCCTGTCCACTTTACCTTACACACACACACACACACACACACACACACACACACACTTTCCAGAATAAAAAATATCACATTGGCCTTCCTCATGGGGTTTGAGGTATGACATTTATAAGTGTATTTTAAAACATGTAAGTAATATTCATTTCCTATGAACTGTGCTATGGGAGAGTCAAAAACCCACTTGGCTTCCTGTAACTGCATTCCTTTCTGTCCCAATCAATAATTCATATCAAGATACAATGAGTGAGAAAGGTGATTATGGAGAAAACTTATAATCTACTCTAATTCATTTTGAAGTCAATTTTAAAGCTCAGTCTTTTTAACTGTCATTAGCAAAAAAAAAAAAGAGAGATGATGTCTCATCATTGTGATATCATAATTGAAATCTATCATTCCAAGTGACACATAATGATTCTGAACAACAACGAAAGCTTAAAGTTCACAAAGTTTCTTAGATTTTATTTATAATGGAAGAGAAGATAACAACAAAAATATAATGCCTTTCATATGATGAGTTTATGAATTGTGTGCAAATAGGAGTAGTACTGTAACTTAATTGCTTTTAGTGGATTTGTTTTTGGTAAGAATGTTTTCTAGCTCTAGGAAGGCTAATCACATACTATTAAATTACAAGAAAATGTTTCTAATAGAATCTGAGGAAGATTCCCTTACAGTTAAGAAGGATAATCATATAATTTATCATTCAAACTGGGATATTTGTGGAAATAAAAAGGAGTTGATATACTATATATACTCGGGGTGGGGCAAAAGTAGGTGTATAGTGGTGAATATGGGAAATAGAGTTTATTCTTATATTCTCGTATTATTATTTAACTATTGTATTATTTTCCATACAAAAAGAGAGATTGACTTACAAATAAAATGTTATGGTATCCATTTCATTATCTGCTTTAGAATAATCCATTTTGAAGGAGAGGGCACACACGAAATAAGACCTTCTAAGATGGGTCTTGAGGGGGGGTATAAAGCTTTATTATACTGTTTTCATGTTTGAAAATTTCTTTTCAAACACGAAAAGAACAAAGACAGAAAGGTGTCCATTCAAGTGAACAGTCAGGAGAATTCACAGGAAGAAGGAAGTCCATAGGAGGGGACCATAAGCTGAAGGAAAAATAGGAGATTAAAGAACTAGAGGAAGGTCTTGCCTTTTTGAGGCAAAAAAAGTATGTGCAGTGTAAGGTACTGAGAATGCAAGAGCCACTGTAGGCTACACAGACTCACCGGGTGGCCATGGAAGTGAAAACCTAATGCACAGAGCTGAGGAGGTCAGGACGCACAGGACCCAGTGTGGCTGGGCCATCGCCAAATATGGCAAGCACATCCAATTGTGGCAGGAATTGGGTGGAGAAGTCCAAGAGCCAGAGGAATTGCCTATATGAGGATAAGTAGGGGCACAGGTTGGTCCATCCAGATCACCATGACAGATAGAAATGACCAGAATGTGCCTTTTCTAATTAGTGATTTTGTGTGTCTCTGGTCTTAATTTTCAGTTCTCCAAATACTTGTTAGAGTAGAACGGTTTTGAGAGGGTTGCTGCCAAGTTCTCTGTAACACCATTTACCCCATGGCATTTCTGCTTTCTTCCAAGAAGTGAATAATGGTGTCAGACATCTGAGCATCAGTAAAGGGGACGTTGTTAGCTGCATTGTGGTTAAGGCACAGTGGGTCTGTCATCCTTTCTAGTCTAAGGCATAGAGTAGCAAGGACATTTCCTTTGTATCTCAAGGGGTAATTTTTTCCTTGCTATAGAAAAAATTCATCCCGAAGGCAGTACACTTCTTTTTTTTCATGTAAAAAACAATTTGTTTTTGAAGCATCTAGAAGGAAATACGTGTTTGTACTAAATTATTTCTTGTTTATTTCTAGACCCTTGGAGAAAAATGTAAAACTGGAAGTACATCTTAGAAACTGTTATTCATATTATAGAAATCATGTACAACAAAATTTACCATATCTTTTAGACTGCAGCTCTAAATTATGTGACTATAACATTCCTAAGACAATTTCCTCATTGGAAGGCAACTTACTTTTCTATCTTGTGTGCACGAATTACAATTTTTCCTTAATCCACATCCTACAAGAAAAAAAAAATTAAGTACAAAACCTATTTATTTCTCAACATTATATAAAAGTACATTTCATTTAGTCATTCCTGTTTTATAGCATATTCATCCACAGCACAGCATTTTACTTCATTATTTCCATATATGTAGAAGGTTTCTCATTAGTGCCATTTAAATTCTCCTGTTACTTAAAAAAAAAATAGAAAATGGTACCATCCAAATTTGATTTGCCACACTGTGCTGTTCTATCCTGATCTAAAAAGTTTGATTTTTTTTTTTTTTGGTTGCCACTTGCTCTTTAGACTATGCCCATTTGTTGTCTGCTTGCTCCTGAAAGAATTTCTCTATATGTTAGTACTTTTTTTCATTTACTCATTAGATACTGGGGAAGAAAATTCTTCGCCCAAAGTTCCAAAGGCAAACTGTATCTTCTTGGGATATTGCTTACTCAGCTCTCAAATATCAATGGACCTCAGGGTTAAAAGGGCCTATTTTGGGAAGGTCTCACTTGACATGAGATCATCCCCAAAATTCTTGCCTGGGTATAAGGCCTATCCCTCACTCAGAGTCCTATAGGGGAATAGAGGTAGGATCTCCGTGATGGGTCAAAATCCCTTTCTCAGTTTGGGAAGTGAAGGAATCCTGTCAAAGAAGCCATATCCTTGGTAAGTAGCAAAGTTATATGCAAGCACAAAGGGGAAAGTGCCCCAGGCTAGGGAGCCAACCCCTGGGAGGCCTGGGACAGGTTGAACAGGGCTTTCCCTCATAAAAGGAAGCTGCTTCCTCAGCAACACTGACCGGGGTTAGTCAGTCCTAGAACTGACTGTGCTCTCTCTGATTCTTGATTTGTTTTGTTTATTCCCTTTTTGTTCTTCTTCGAGCATTTTGAAGGTCTTTTGATTAATTCTAGTATGACTCCAATTTCCTAGGGAACAAAAAAAAAAAGGATTTTTCTATGCGTGGCCCCTGTTTGTAGGCACTATGCGTGGGAGAACAGGGCAGGACGGTACTAGAACACTGTTCCTCTTGGAGTGTGTATGGGGATGACGGAGAGAAAAATCTTTGGGGAAGACAAAACCAGAGGAAACAAGCCAGACCCTTTAATTCAGTCTCTCCCCACTCCCCTCCTCTCAAAGCTGAAAACTCGGGGTTTGTTTTTTCTAAGGAAGACTGATTTGCTAACAGATTTTAACATTCTTTTAGACTCCGGAAGCCAGACAGCAGTAATTATTCAGTCTTACAGTCTTTATAAAAACGGCAATCTTGGCTTTGCAGGACATTCTCCAAGTAATTCAAATTTTGTCCTCATTCTATCTATACAATTCCAATTTAGGATTCTAAAATCTGTACTTCCGAGCTCAGGAATTCTACTCAGCATGGTTTTGAATGTTGCAAAACGTCTTCAGTTGGAGTGGAGAGCCAAGGGAAGTCTCCAAAGCAAAGTAATTATTTCTTAAGATAAGACCCAAAGTAAGCAAACTTATTAACTAAGACCTTAAAACACTTAGAAAGACTAGAGATGGCCATTGAGTGAATTCTGATTAGAACAAAAACAAAACAGCGTATGCACAGCACAAAGCTAATGGGCTATGTAGGTCATAAGGATAGTGAGGGGAGGGGCCTGCTTTCCCAAATTTAAAACTATTTTAATCCACTTTTTTTTTTCATTTCATAGAAGACAAATTAATTCGAGAGCAATTTAACTGGATTTTACCCAAAACGTCAGGAGCCTTTAGATGTGTTTTCTCTCCAACACCAAACGGTAATTTTCGAGATGAAAATATCCTGCCAGTTGGCACTAGGGATCAAGAGGAGAGAGGGTGGGTGGCCCTGTGCAGCACCGCCTCTGGGTTTGGGATGGCTCACCTTCATTGTCTGAAGATTTTGGTCTCTGCTTGCCCCTGTGTCTGGAGATCTGAGAAAAACCCTTCTCTGAGAAGCTGATAAAAAGTTGGATGAGAAGGAAAGAGAGGAAAACTGGCAGGAGGATTTGGCTCCAGGCCCGCAGCCAGCACATGGCTCCTCAGGCCTGGGTTCCACCGGTTTCCAGCCACTGGGACTAGGGCGGGCACCTGGTTCCAGATTGGACTGGCAGACCCCGACCAGGAACTGTGGTCACAGCCTGGGGTCCTGAGGCAGCTCCTTCTAAACCCTGAACCCCTGCATATTTCACAGAACCTTAGCGCTCCTAATGTTCCGGCCAGAACACAGAATATTCATAATGTAATTCCAGTATGCATGGGGCTTGGGCTTAACTAGAGTCCTGACCAGCCAGACTTGATGGATCATTGCTATCCTGTTGTTTTTGGGAAAACACCTGGATTCTAATTTTCAGCACTCAGTTATGTGTAAAGCTTTGCATCTTTCTGTGCTGTTTTCCCCAGAGGTAAAGGAACCTCTCCTCCAGTTGTGCCGTTAAGGGGAGAGGTCCTGAAACTCTGTCTATCCTTGATCTTGTCCTTGACTTCTCTGTGGCCCGATGGCATGCTCACACCAGTTCTCAAAGTTTGGTGTATTTTAAGTGGAATGCAGAAGGATGTTTTCTTTTTAATTTTCATAGCTATGAATTTGTTTTTTAAGTATATCAGAAACATATAAGTAGTAGTTGTGATGAAATACTGGCAACATGTAAAGTTTCTGAAGTATAAAGAGTAGTGCATGATTTAAAGGATAAGGCAAAATGGTGCAGATGATTCCAGAATGACTAACATTAGATCAATACTGCCCCAATGTAGGGGTGGGATGGGGATAAGGGTGGGTGAGACAGGGCATTGACACTTGTCCTTGATCAGGGCCTACCTTGTTTTGTTCTTTAAAAATGAATAATGCAGTTATCCCATGACACTCCTGGCGTAGAGATTTAGACTACAATCTGAGGACTATGGACTCTGTATTGCTGATAAAGATGGGGAAGGGGAAGAATGTGAAGAGTTCCAGACTGCCTTTTCCATCCCTGTTTGCAATGCAGAGCTGAGATGGAGGGCTATTAGCTATAATATGAAAAGTGTTCTTATAAACCACCAAGAAAAGGACAAAAAAATGGACAATGGGAAAGAGATGTGAAGAGTTCACCTATAAAAAAGCAAATCCAAATAGCCAATGAATGTGTTAAAAATATTATTAGAACTGAAATGTTTTTTTCCTTCTACCAGACCATTTGTTGTAATTCTTGCTGTTCTAATTTTTGCTCAATAATACTAAATATTATAACACAGTTTGTCTCCAACAGGTTATAATCCCCACCTCTTTTCAGGCCTCATCGTCCCTCGGACAAGAGAGCAAGGATTTCTTCGCTCTGAGAGAAACCTTCATCCCTCCTCAGCATGGAAGCAGTTAAGAGATACCGACACCCCCTTTCCCTGAAAGAATTCACAGCCAAGATCCTTGAAGGGATGCGGTAGGCAGTTAGACAGACATGAGCAGAGCGAGGACAATGGGCCATCTGGAGGCGAAATGGATGGGCCAACCCTGAGATGTGCTTCTCACCACTCCCAACTGCTCTGAAGCTGCCAATGGAGGGACCTGCGTAGACTCTCTCTCCCTCTGGCACTCCTAATCCCATTGTAGCAGCTGACTCTTTTGTTTGCTTTTAAATATTTGTATTGATTGCAGAGAGGAA
Source organism: Lasiurus cinereus (assembly GCA_011751065.1). Taxonomy (NCBI): domain Eukaryota; kingdom Metazoa; phylum Chordata; class Mammalia; order Chiroptera; family Vespertilionidae; genus Lasiurus; species Lasiurus cinereus. The sequence goes on from JAAGEH010000307.1 coordinate 20,819,205, forward strand.
AGGAGAAGGAGAGAAATAGAAACATCAATGATGAGAGAGAATCATTAATCGGCTGCCTGTGGGGATCAAGTGTGCAACCTGCGCATGTGCCCTGACCAGGAATCGAACTGTGATCCTCTGGTTCATAGGTCAATGCTCAACCACTGAGCCATACCAGCCAGGCTTGGCAGCTGACTCTAAAAGGACAAAAACTAATACAAATGCTACTAGAAATGTTCTGAATAAATAAGAGGTAAGATAAAGCTTTGAGACTGATTCACTTATTATTCAATGGATAATTATTCAGAATGATAGAGCCTCCAAAGTAATTATGGTCAACCTTGGTGCTTGAATGCAAGAAGCCATAAAGCCACAGTTGCCATAATAACTTGATCCTGAGTGGGGAATGGGGATGGTTAGTAAAGAAAAAGAGAGGGGCAGTCAGCAAGGTGCTGTTTAGCATTCACAAGAAAAGGGCAACAATGGAGGACAGGAGGTTGAGGACAATAGCCCCAACAAAAAGTCATGATCCCTTCCACAGTTCCCAAACTTGAGCCAATTTTTCAGATCCAGAACACATTGACTGAAGCCATATTTTAGAAGGGACTCCACAATACTGTCTCAAAAATAAATTATGATTCACCAAGTCCTTCCCCAAAGGGACCTAAAACAATTTACTAGGGTGACTGAACACTGGAAAAGGAGGAATAGCTGACATTTTTGAGGACTTTGGACACAGGGCCTGAGTTGACATTGACACCTGAAGGCCCAAATGATTACACTGTCTAATCCTGTCTTGGCATCTGCTTCTCAGAAGATGCCACCTCATAAGGGAATGGCCATCATGAGAACTGAGTCATTTCAGAAGAAACAGGTTCCTGCTGATCTATCTAGCCACTGGATTAGATAGTCCCTGGAGTCAAATTGTTCTACTGTCTGAGTCTATAACTCTCCCGTTTGCAATGAAGGCAGTGTGAGTTATATTTTTCACCTCGAGCATTTCTTGACAGCAACATATCAAGACTTCTCATAGGAAGGAAAAATGTTGGTAACAGATTTGTGTCTATTGTTCTTAAGTAAGGTCCCTGTGCTCCTTCCTGGAGTTGATCTGAATATCTGCAATAAAGAAGGGGAATATGTAAGTCTACAAAAAAAACAGGTATAAAGCTCTTTTGTTCATAAATCAGCTTGCTCTCTTGCTCTATCTATATGCAATTTCCATACAGTGGTACCTCGAGATACGAGTTTAATTCATTCCGTAACCTTGAGGCATAAGAAACTATGAGACACTCAAGTCGCGGTAAATTGGTGGGTCTGTGCAGCTGGCCGATCCACGCGATTACTCCTATCTCAAATGTTGCTCGTATTTCAAAGCAAAAATCGCTTGCTCGATGGCTCGTATCTCAAAAATCTCGTATGTTAGGGCACTCGTATCTCGAGGTACTACTGTATATGCATGTATATATTTATTACACATATACACATACACAAAATAAACAAAAATTATCTCTCCAAATTAATAAAAGACAAAGGGAAAAGTTTTTTGATATGTTTTCCAAATTAAGAACAGTAGATTGCACCTGGCTGGCATGGCTCAGTGGTTGAGCATTGACCTATGAACCAGAAGGTCACAGTTCAATTTCCAGTCAGGGCATGCCCAGGTTGTGGGCTCGATCCTTAGTGTGGAGCCTGCAGGAGGCAGCCCATCAATGATTCTCTCTCATCATTGATGTTACTCTCTCTCTCCCTCTCCCTTTCTCTCTGAAATCAATAAAAATATATTTTAAAAAACACACACATATAAAAAAACAGTAGATTGAGATTGTTGTCTGTTAAAGAAGACCCTTCATTTCTGGAGCACAGTAGTAGAAGAGATCAGAACACTCCTTCCCTCAGAGCATCACAGTTTTTAAAAAGAAAACCATAGGCCCAAATGGCATCATTTGTGCTAAAGCCCATGATACCTAACCTAGATTTAATACCTAACCTAATTGCTGTTTCAACCTCTCCTAGAAATATAAACTTACTCACCAGTCTGAAATTTTCTGGTCGACACCAATGAGGTAATCTGTCACATACTCCTTCCCATCCCTCCTAGAAAGTAGAGGCAATCTGCATGATGAAAACCTTTGCTGTTCTCTCCCCCCACCACCTAAGATGTCTAAAAATAATCCTTTATTTTCTTTTGCTAGTAGCTCCCTTACCTCATCCTCATTCCTATAAAAACTTTACATTTTCAACCCCTCAGACTGCCCTTCTGGTTGCTAGATGAGATTGCTGCCTGATTCAGGGATTGCTTAACAAAGCCAATTAGATCTTCAAATTTGGGGGGTTGAATTTTGTTAACACTCTGCTGTGACTACTGATTCCTCTCCTAGTCCCAATGTATACCTCACCAGTCACAAATCTATTCAGATAACTGCAACATCCCACCTCAGACACAGGGTTGGGAAAGTCAAGTTACCAACCATGAAACCTGAAAACCCTTGGACTGACCTCAGTGTCTTGGTGCCTCACTCTGGCTGATGTGGAAACAGCAATCTCACACACTTTGGACATAACAATCGTCACTTACATGCCAGCCTTTCAAACACTCTTAGCTGATGGCCTTGTTTGCTACCAGAAAAAAAAATGGAACCAGTCAGAAGGACACTGACTTAGACCCCACCCCACCTCCACACTTATCCCGGCATTTGCACTTACATTTGCTGCTTTCCTGTCTGTTGCTATAAAGGAATTCATGCTTCTTCTTAAAGTCAAACCCTGATCCAAGGGCACTAGATCTCACCTTCCTCATCCCTCCAACAGCATTGCTCCAGCAACTCTCCTCCTATTCATCTTCTGCATCATTTGTTTCAAAGTCTCTATTGGATCATTCTCAATAGTATATCAATATGCTGTTATTGGTCCCATCTTTAAAAACACATACACAGAGGAGAAACAAGTTGGCGGCATCGGTAAACACCTAAACTGCTGCCTCACACAACAATTTCAAAACTACAACTAAAAGACAAAACAGACATCATCCAGAACCACAGGAAGGCTGGCTGAGTGGAGATTTTACAATTATAAGGAAAGAGAAAAGCACACTGAGACTCAGAGGAGCTGCAGGAGGCAGAAGTACTGAAAGAGGACTGGCAACTGAGTGCGCGACTGGCTTTCTCAAGCGGGAGGGAGACAAAAGCTCCCAACTGCACTGAACTCCAGTTCCGGGTGAGACTCTGGAGACCCAGACTCATTCGGGGAGAAACTGGACTGTCTGGCAGCGCGTGGAACTCGAAAGGGGCTACTTTTCTCTAAGACCTGTTAATATTGAATCCTTGGTGTCCTTTTCCAGCTATATTTATTCACTTAGTAATCTCATCCAATGACATGGTTTTAAATATCAAGCATGTGCTTCAGAATCCTCAATTTATGTCTCCAGCTTGGACCTCTCTGCTAAACTCCAGTTAAATATATCAAAATGTCTATTCAACTTCTTAAAATGATGGCAAACAAACATCTCATCTCTACATGTTCAAAACTTATGAACTTTCCTTCCAACCATTTTCCTATCCTAGTTTTTTTCTGGTCCCACAACCTTGAAGTTATCCTTGACTCCTTTTATGCTCTGAAATTCCTTATCCAATTCATTAGCAAATCATTTCTATCTTCAAATAAGCCAGCCTCTACCTCCTCTTTTGTTACTGTCAGAGCCCCCTAACTGGTCTCTCTGTCCCCACCCTTGTCCTGCCTTACTCTGTTGGCCTACCTAGTAATTCCTTTAAAGGACACACCAAGTTACACTTCTATCTGGAACCTTCCATATCACTCAGAATCATGGCCAAGCTCCTTATAAACATCTGACACCTATGTGAGCTGCCACTTCCCCACCTTGCCTGTCTGGCATCACCTATAATTACTCCCCTTTTGTGTGATTAGGCTACAACTATGCTGGCATCTTTGTTGCTTCTCAAATATACCAGGAATGCTATGACCTTGGGCCTTCACAGAGATTGTTTCTTCGCTTGGAACATACTTCCTTCAGATAGTCCCTTGGTTAACTTCCTTAGCTCCTTCAAATCTTTGCTTAAAGGCATATTCTTAATGAAGCTTACCCTGCACCATTGCAGAGAATATTGCAACCCATACCCTCTCATTTCAGCACTTCTGATCCCCTTAGCTTACTTTATTGTTGCTGGGCTTTGTATTAACTTCTAAATTATCATATAAGTTATTTGTTATGTTATTGCTCTTTTACTTTCTCATGTCCACTAGGATATAAGCTCCACAAAGTAGGGATTTTTGTCTCTTTTGTTTAGTGATATAATCCAAGCATTAGAAAAGTACCTGGCATGTAGTAGGTACTCAATAAATATTTTTAATTAAATCTACAATCAAAAACCATTTGTCACCCTAGTTCTGGATCTATATTTCAAGTTCTTTCTAGAAATGTCTACTTGAATATTCTTTAGATACCTTAAATTCAATATGCCCAAAGTCAAACTCATATTTCCCATCAAATTTGTTTCTCCTCCTGTATTTCTAATTTGATTCATTACGCCAATATCCATCAGTCACCTAAAAGAGAAGCCTCAAAGTCATTCCTCATTTTAAGTTTTGGAAGAAACTCTTAGCTCTCTCCTAATGCTAACAGGCATTTTATATTTATTATTATTATTTAGCCACACAAATATTCTCTTTCATTTTCTCAGTCATGTGTCCTATCTCTTGTGGATTATTGTCCATTGGTTAGTGCATGTGTCTAAATAATATCATCACACCACAGACTGGTGGCTTAAACAACAGACATTTATTTCTCATAGTTCTGGAGGCTAGAAGTCCAAGTTGAGGTGCCAGCAAGGTTAGATTCTCCTGAGGCCCCTTTCTTTGTTTATAGATAGCCCCCTTCCTATCATGTCTTTACATGATCTGCCTTTCCTCTGTGGTGCATACTCCTGGTGTCTCTACCTCTTCCCATAAGTACACTAGCTTTATCAGATTAGGGTTCTATCTGTATGATCTCCTTCACCTAAATTACTCCCTCAAAGGCCCTATCTCCAAATAAGTCACATTGAAAACTTAAAGCTCTCAGAAATGAATATGAAGACCAAATATGTTTTTTTTTAGTATAATTCACAATAGTCCCCCCTTATCTGAGAAGGGCACATTCCAGAATCCCCTTGCATGCCTGAAACGGTGGATGATACTGAACCCTATAGATACCATGTTTTTCTTATACATATGGGTAACTGAAACTGAGAAACCGAGGATAAGGGTGACTACTCAATCACAATAGCTAACAGACTCAAGAACAATGCACAGCCCTAAATGAATGACATGACTGCTAATGCCATCTGTTGGAGGCAACAAAAACATGTTTTTAAGTTTGGATAGTAGCTTTGCTCAGGTCTATCCAAGTATATATGTTGAACATTTGAAGGTAAAGAAAGCTCTGAATTACCTTTCTTGACCTTCTGTATCCCTCTCTGTGTCAGTATAGGACCCAGCAGGAGGGTTAATTGAAGAGAATTCAATGAAGGGACTAAATACAGAGGTGTGGGCAGGAGTACCAGGAACAAAGAGTGGTGAGGCACCCAGGGACTAATAACAAAGGGAAGCTATTTCCAGCCCTGGAACTGAAAGGGAAAAGCAGGAGCAGAGAGGCTGAAATTCAGAGAACTGGAGGAGACTGCCAGATTGCAGCTGTGGTCATAAGGTAGAGGAAAAATAATTTGGCTGAGGAAGAAGGGGGAATAAATATTCTGACCTCTTTCTTCTCTTAATACTTATCCTCCCAAAGCCAGCAAGGCAAAGTAATTGAAGTAATGCAATCTCAGAGTAGGCCAGAGAAGGATAGAGAATGAATTTGGATGGTTAACTGGTAAATAATCAGTATACCTTTCTTTTACTAATTGAATTCCTTCTCCTTGATTTATACATTTTTTGTGTCTAATCATATATATATATATATATATATATATATATATATATATATATAAAATTATCTTGTACTATGGATATCTATTGTATGATATATTTGGCTCCCTATATTAATCCAAGATTGAGTTCTTAGATGTCTTATTCATGGTGATAATATTCCATTATCCGTTATAGGAGGAAATCATAAATAAATATTTTTAAATAGATAAATGAATACTTGTTATCTGTCCCCATTGCTTAAAGTCTTGCTGGGGGGAAAATTGACAAATGTACCCTATTTTATGCTATGTCTTAATGCCCAGTGAATTCCATCTGCTCCTGAATACAATGAAGAAATCAATAAAGCAAACAGGATAATTTTTCCAGATTACCAGTTATAAGTTTACATGAGAAATAAAGTCAAATAATAGCTTCTAAAAGTGTTTCCCCCATGGTTTAGCTTTAAAATTTTTTTTTATAATTATGGAATTTACTGGAGTGACATTAGTTAATAAAATTATATAGGTTTCAGGGGTAATACATCACCTGTATATTAGATTGTGTGTTTACTACCCCAAGTCAAGTTTCCTTCCATCACCATTTACCTCCCTTTTTCTCTGGTAGTCACCATACTATTGTCTGTCTATAAGGTTTTTGTTGTTGTTGTTTGTTTTTTTCTTAATCGCATAACCTTTTTTGTTTAGCTTTTTAAAATAAAATTTGTAGTATATGTTAAGAATAAGACTCACTTATCTTTGCTTCTGGCTTTAAAAGTTCGCACTTTTGAATGGAAGTGGAGAATTGAGTTTATCTTTAAAAGAAGCTGTAAAGTCAACCCAAACACTCGATATAGTCAGATAGCTGAACTACAATAACTAAACAGCCTACTGAACACAGTAGATGAAAAGTCTCCAGGACACTACAGATTAATTAGTAAGCATTATTATAAGGTCAATGCTCCCTTCCCTCAAACACGCAGGGAAATTATGTTTATGATGACGGATATTCCTTTGTATGAACCATTGTACCTGTGAATCTCTGAGCTATGGAAGTTGTTTGATATAACATTTAAGACAAACATGCACGTGTTTTCATCTTTGCTGTCTAGTTACCACAGTTGGCTTAATGACTATGTTGCATCAATTTTTTCAGTAGTGCTACAGAAGTAGAGCATATAGCTGTCCAAATTCATATTCCCTTTTATGTGTCCAACCTGGAGAAAAAGCATATGATATTTTTCTATTTTGTTGTTAGAGAAAAAGCAATATTCATAATCTTTTAGACATTTTTGAGGGCACATAAAAGATGAAAACGCCATTTCAATGGAAAATGTACATTCTGGTTGGTTATTGTTGTTAAGTACATTGTTCAGCAAATGTTCCACTATATTGAGTTTCAGGCATCAGTTGAATTACATTATGGTGAATTTTTTGATTAAGGTAAGCTAACTCAAAATGACAGCCAAGGGCTTTTAAAACCCACATTTCAATGAAATCTGGCAGCACAAAAACAGCTGCTTTAAGTATGCTCCTCTAATATTTCAAAGGAAGAATAGCAATGGATTTCTGATACCGTATGTGCCAACTGCAGAAATTCTAGAACAGCCTGAGAGACCCAGGGTGAAAGGTCACACTCTGCCTTATACAGATGGCACATTTAATTATTAAAGACCAGTTTTAATCATTTAATCATTCCAGACCCTGAAATGAAAGGTCTTCTCGGATATCTTGAAGCTTGTTGCAATCTAAACTCTGCTGTCAAACTTCTATGGAGCCACTAAGTAGCATATGTGATTTCACAACCTAACTCAATTTACATTCTCCTGTGAGTTGAATTTGTTTTGCAGGCTCTAAAAGACATTTCTTAGGGGGAAAAAGTGAAGGTCATGTCGTTGGCAGAGAATATCCCAATCTCTAACAGGAAAATTAAATCTAAATCCCTGCTTCAGACTTAAATTAGGATCAAATTCCTCCAGAGGACTGAATGGCCCTTTTTCCCGACAAAATTATTTGCAGTTCTGCTGGAAAATTTTGCATCTAGTCTCAAAAATTTCTTCAGAAAAATCTCGTTAATTTATGTTCATTACAGAAAATAACTCCAGCAAAGTGTCTGGAATGTAATGTTCAGTAAATGCTAGGTCCTCTTCTCCTCCTCACATCAAATGAGTGCATGCACATTCTCACACACATACACTGGAACTTAAGTTTATGTAATTTGGCAAGAAATATGGAAAAAATCAAGAGTATTTCCACTAATTCTTAAAGGAAAAATCAAATGCAAATCTTAGAGTTAGTATGCCTATTAGATGAAGAAAGCTATATAATAACTTATCCAATAATAACAGAAAATATTTATTGATAACTTATTATGGGTCAGACACTGTGCAAAGCTCTTTACATGGTAATACTCTTAATAGTTTGATGGGAGGAGAAACCAAGATGGCAGCATAGATGAACACCTAAACTGCAGCCTCACACAACAATTTCAAAACTACAGCTAAAAGACAAAATGAACATCATCCAGAACCACAAGAAACCTGGCTAAGTGGAAATTCAACAACCAGAAGGAAAGAGAGGGGCTTACAGAGGAGCTGCAAAAAGCTGAGGTACAGAGAAATGTAGATGGAGAGGACGGGCAGCATAGTGCTTGGATGGCTTCCTCTAGCATGAGGGAGATGGAAACTCCCAACTGTACTGAACCCCAGTTCCTACTGCACTGAATCCCATTTCCAGGTGAGACTCATAAAAGGGGAGTGTCGACTGTCATAAAAAGGGAAGAGTGCATGGAAACTTAAGGGAGCCATGAAAGGCAAAGGTCTGGAGGCACACGCAAGTGCACACAGAGAGGACTGACTGCTAATGGTGCCGTTGGCTTTCTCTAGCAGGAGGAAGACAGAACCTCCCAACTGCACTGAAATCCAGTTCCAACTGCACTGAAATCCAGTTCCGACTGCAATGAACCCCAGTTTCAGGTGAGACCCTGGAGACTTAGACTCATACAGGTCCCTGGAGTACATGGAAACTCAGGGGAGCTGGAAAGGCAGAGGTCTGGAGGAGCGCAAGCGTGAGTGCACACAGAGAGGACTGTAGCTATTATCAAGGGACACTGAGACCCAAGGGCCTTGTAGAGTATGGCTGACTGGAAGCTAAGGCTGTTGTTCAGCCCTGAGACTCTGCCCCATCCAAGCTGAACACAAAGGCTTTTGCAATTTTGCAAGTCTTATATCATAAGGCTGACTCCAGCACATAAGTTCTCCCTGTGTAGACACAGCTGATCCTCACAACCAATTGGCTTGGAAGTCAATTCTCCCCAGTGATACCAACAACAATCAAGAATTAACTACAACAAGGCTATACACACAGTCCACAGAGGGTTGAACCAAGAGAGTACACCTCAGGTAACTGGGGAGGTGGAGCTACTAGACCATATAGGACACCTAGACACAAAGTTACTCTACCAACTCAGGGAAGCAGCGAAAATGCAGAGACAAAGAGACACATCACACACTAAAAAAATGTAGGAAAACAAGCAACTGGATATAGAATTCAAAACCACGGTTATAAGGTTTTTCAAGAATTTCCTAGAAAAGACAGAGAAATTTAGCAAGACCCAAGAGGAGATGAAAAAAGACCAACTAGAAATTAAATATACACTGACTGAAATAAAAAATATTATACAGAAACCTAACAGCAGACTAGAGGAACGCAAGAATTAAGTCAAAGATTTGAAATAAAAGAAGCAGAAAACACTCAACCAGAAAAGCAAAAAGAAAAAAAAGAATAAAAAAATGTAAAGAAAGTGTAAGGAGCCTCTGGGACAACTTCAAGCGTACCAACATCAGAATTATGGGGTTGCAAGAGAAAGAGAAAGAGCAAGATACTGAAAACCTATTTGAAGAAATAATAACTGAAAACTTCCCCTATCTGGTGAAAGAAATAGAGTTAACAAGTCCAGGAAGGGCACAGAACCCCAAACAAGAGGAATCCAAAGAGTACTACACCAAGACACATCATAATTAACATACCAAGAGCAAAAGACAAAAAGAGAATATTAAGAGCAGCAAAAAACAAAAACAAAACAAAAAACAGTTAATTACCTACAAGAGAGCACCTTATGATTGTCAGCTGATTTATCAACAGAAACTATGCAGGCCAGATGGGAGTGGCAAGAAATATTCAAAGTGATGAAGAGCAAGAACCTACAACCAAGATTACTCTACCCAGCAAAGCTATCATTCAGAATTGAAGGACATATAAAGAGCTTCACAGATAAGAAAATACTAAAGGAGTTCATCAGCAACAAACTAGTATTATATGAAATGCTGAAAGGTATTCTTTAAGAGGAAGAAGAAGAAAAAGGTAAAGATAAAAATTATGAACAACAAATACATATCTATCAACAAGTGAGTCTAAAAATTAAGTGAATAAAAATCTGATGAACAAAATAAACTGGTGAATATCAGGGGCATAGAAAGGAAGTGGACTGACAATTCTCAGGGAGAAAGGGTGAGGAGAGTGTGGGGAGAGACTGGACAAAAATCATACACTTATGGATGAGGTCAATGGCGGGGAGAGGTAAGGGCAGAGGGAGGGGTGGGAACCGGGTGGAGGGGAGCTATGGGAGAAAAAAAGGAACAATTGTAATAATCTGAACAATAAAGATTTATGAAATAAAAAGATAGTTTGATGAAATGGTATTGTTAATTATCTTCATTTTACAAATGAGGAAACTAAGGCATAGAAAGGTTTAGATAGCTGTGAGGCCATACAGTGGTAAGAAGTGGATGCCAAACCAGGTCCCTCAAATTTTAAACCCATGATTGTGTCAAGACCCTCCAGCTAAAGATGACCAGGAATACCTGTTGCTGAACAAATTGGGTTTTTGACTCACTAGAGGCCAGTGCACAAAATTTGTGCACTGGGGGCAGGGTGTGGGGTTCCTCAGCCTAGCCTGTACCCTCTGTGACATCCTTCTCATAATCCAGGACTGCTGGCTCGAAACCACTTACCTGTCTCTGCATGATTGCCCCTAACCACTTCTTCCTGCCAGCCTGATCACCCTCTAACTACCCCCTGCCAGCCTGATCGACTCCTAACTGCTAGTTGGCTGGCATATTACTCTTTTATTAGAATGATAGAGGGAGAATTTGAAGCATGGGGAAATGTGGGTATCTCAATAAGAAGGCATTAGGACTTAAGAAGAACTAATATTAGGTGATTTGGGGGAGGATTTAAGGAAGCAGGACTTTTCTCCAGATTCGATGCTATCAGGAAATAGGGGTAATTCTATGATTAAGTATCTTAACAAATCTTATGAAGAGAGAAGATTAGAGAGCTGTAAATGGTAACGCAGCAGCAGTCCAACATTAGCCAAGATAATGACATAGAAAGTAGGTGAAAGAATAAAGATTTGTACTCAGGTGGTCCACTCTGGAATATGCACATTTATGTGGTTTACAGGCAAAAGCAATGAGCAGCAGCAGAAGCAAGAAAAAGATGATAGGAGAGATGTTTCAGAATAAATGTCAGCTGTGTAGGCAAGCCAAGATGTCAAAGTAGTCTCGTGGGGAAGCACACTGCTCTAACAATAGTCTAAAGTTAAAAATAAAAGTCCTGGTTTTTTTAGAGAAGCTTTTTGCTCTCCTGAATACCTTCTAGGCCAGCCTACCCATGAGGGCCCACTGCACACTCTTCTAGGTTTTAAGGGGGTAGTCCCATTATCCGTGTGTGTGTCTGATAAGGCTACTTTCTCCCAGAGGACTCAGGTCCATGCTGGCAGCCTGACGTCCCCAGTGGACTTCAGGAGGCTCCACTCCAAGCATTCCCAGACCCCCTTTCAGAGGAGTCATCTCCTTCTGGGTTCTAGACCCCCTGGTACTACTGCATGAGGTTCTGCCAGGAGACTGTTATAGGAAGGTTTGATAAAAATCACGCTGAGGAGGAGTGAAATGAGTATCTGTTGTGTCCTCCTTACAGCAAGTCACCTCTTTTCTTGGATATGAAAACTCCCATTTCCTTTCAGGACGTCGCTTCCTCCAGCACATAGTCTTGGAAGGGCATGAAAATGAAGATGTCCTCCCTGCTGCCCCCTTTGGCCAATCAGCACACACAGTACCCGAGGGGCCGCTCGGCATGAGTCAGGCAAATCAGACTCTCTCTTGATCTCGAGTGGAGAGACACAGACAAGGATCTGTGTAGAGCTGACAAGTGGCAGTTCTTTGCGGAGACTACCCAGATTCCCAGAGCTGCCTTCATCCTTTCCTTCCTGAGGCCTAACTGTTCAACATTTCCTTTGACTCTGAGATACCTAGAACATGTCCAGTAACTTTTCTGCTTAAGTTAGTTCTTATTGTTTGCATCCAAAAAAAAAAAGTATTGAGGCATAGAGTTTATTTGATAATGTCTTCTATTGAGCAGAGTTTTGAAAAAAATGCCCCTTAACAATGTAAGTGGAAAAATAACAACATGCAGTTAAAGCTTTAGCTCCCAGTTCCCATGGAAACTAGACTATGCTTTTCCAGGAAACTCTTGCTTTATTAAGACTACTAGTCTTTTCTTGCCCAGTACTGATAGGTGGTCAGAATAAATGACCATAAAGATAATGGGTCTTGGACCTTGATTTTCATTATGTGACTCTTTTCTTCTCAATTGAAACAGATGATGTTGAATTCACAGCTCTTCAACTTGTTTAATTGACAAATAGAGAGAGATGGAATGGATTTATTTAAATCTATTTACAGAAAAAAAATCTGATTAGCAGCTTCCTAAATCTAAAGGCTATTCCTCCAGAAATTCTACTGTTATATAAAATCACAGCTGTCCTTAAGAGGAGCAATATGCTCTTCTTGACACAAAAGTAGCCCATGTGCTTCCAGTTCTTTGGCCTTGTGCTGCTCCATTTGAAGAAGTCACACCAACCAATCCTCAGGGAATAAAATTTTTGGTGACAGAGCAAGAAAAGAAGAGAGTTATAACTACGCCTCTTGAAAAACATTCAGGATGAGGAGTAGGAGGCACTTCCTGAATCTCTGCATTGGAACATACATGCTTGTAGATACTGGATAGTGATTTTATTTTAGAAATGAATTATCCTGGGAGCTTCTCATTCTGAAAGTGCAGGCTACACTGAGAAGTATAGTCATTCTAAGAGTGCTTGCCTGCTCTAATTTTCAGGTGATTTCCCATGTGGAAAACTTAAGAGACTCTACAAGCTATTAGAACTAGTAAATGTTCAAAAAGTTTTCTTGATTCCAGATCAGTAGTGTTCTCATATACCATTTGTAACCCATTCGAAAATGTAATGGCAACAAGGACCCCTCCATAATTCCACCAAAAAACTAAGGGCATAGCCATGGCCAGGGTGGCTCAGTTGGTTGAGTATCAACCCATGCACCATGCACAGAAAGGTCAGCAGTTTATTTCCTAGTCAGGGTACATACCCCCAGTTTCAGGTTCAATCCTCGGTTGGGGTGTTGGGGGTGGCAACTAATTGATGTTTCTCTCTCACATCGATGTCTCTCTCCCTTCATCTCTGAAAACAAACAAATAAACAAAATAAATAAATAACTAGACCTGGGTGATGTGGCTAGGTGGTTACAGCATCTGCCCAAGTTCAATGCCTGGTCCAGGGCACATGCCTAAGTTGCAGGCTCGATCCCTGTGTGCAGGAGGCAGCCAACTGAAGTCTCTAACAATGATGTTTCTCTCTCCCCCTCTCCCCCTGCCCCATTTCTTCTCTCCCTTCCACTCTCTCTAAAAAAAAATCAATGGAAGAAATATCCCTGAGTGAGGATTAACAAAACAAAAAACAACCTAAGGCATAAACCTATAGCTTTCAATATCTAAGTAAAAAACAAACAAACAACCCATTGAGTGTAAAAAACAAATTGAAGATGTAAGATAGAAGATATTTATAGCAATGATAAATGTATCTTTTTATATCAATACAAAATAATCTTTTTATTTATGTAAAGGTACTGAATATTTATTGATTAACATACACAATATAAAATTTAGTTTGATGGTTACCTCTGAGTAGTACAAGAAAGTAATGGGATAGGAGAAACATTCACTGAAACTTTAAAAATCTAAAGTAAGCATACGGCCCAGCCAGTATAGCTTAGTGGTTGAGCACTGACTTATGAACCAGGAGGTTATGATTTGACTTCCTGTCGGAGTACATGCCCAGGTTTCAGGCTTGATTCCCAGTGTGGGGTGTGCAGGAGGCAGCTGGTCAATTATTCTTTCTATCTCTCTCTCCCTCTCTTTTTCTCTACGAAATCAGTAAAATATATTAAAAATAAGTAAATAAAGCAAACATATAGCAAAATATTAAGGTGTATTGTAGCTGGGTGATAAATATAATTATCATGTTCTTCAAGGGATTATCATTGTTCTCTATAACTTTACATTTCTTAATGAAATGTTCTAAAACAGCAGTTGCCTATCTTTTGGACCTCATGGACTACCAGTGGTCCATGGACCACCCATTGACTACTGCTGTTTTAAAATGCTATTGTAATTGTGAGGAGTAGAACAAAAATTTTCCTTCTTAGAAAATAAACAAATGGGACTACATAAAAATAAAAAGCTTCTACACAGCAAAAGAAACAATCAACAAAACAACAAGAAAGCCTACTGAATGGGAGAACATATTTGCCAATGTTATTTCCGATAAGGGTTTAATCTCCAAAATTTATAGGGAACTCATACAACTTAACAAAAGGAAGATAAACAATCCAATCACAAAATGGGCAAAGGACCTAAATAGACACCTTTCAAAAGAGGACATACCCAAGAGACATATAAAAACATGTTAAAACCACTAATCATCGGAGAGATGCAAATCAAAAGAACAAAGAGGTACCATCTCACACCTGTCAGAATGGCTATCATCAACGAATCAACAAATTGACCAGTGCTGGTGAGGATGTGGAGAAAAAGGAACCCTCCTGCACTGCTGGTGGGAATGCAGACTAGTGCAGCCACTGTGGAAAACTACATGGTGTTTCCTAAAAAATTAAAAATGGAACTTCCATCTGATCTAGTAATCCTACTTCTAGGAATATATCCCAAGAAAACAGAAACACCAATCAGAAAGAAAATTTGCACCTCTATGTTCATAGCAGCACAAGTTACAATGGGACTACATTGTATGCTAAGCAAAATAAGCCAGTCAGAGAAATATAAATATCACATGATCTCATTCATTTGTAGAATATAATGAACAACATAAACTGATTATCAAAAACAGAACCAGAGTCATAGAAGCATCAAATAGACTGTCCAACCTATGAGGGAAAGCAGGGGGAAGGGTGGGAGGAGGGGTGGGTGAAGGGGTAAGAGATCAACCAAAAGAGTTGTATGCATGTATATGAGCATAACCAATGGACACAGTTGGGCGGGGGAAGGGGGGTAGTGAGGGCATGTGCTGGGGGTTGGGGGTGTTCGGGGAGAGGTCAATGGGAAGAAAAGTTATAAGGCTATGGGAGGGGTCCTGCCGAGCAAGCTTCATTATCTTGAAGGTAACATCTACCTCTGCCTTTCTCCATTCTCCAAGCCAGGAACCAAGGAGAAAGTAGACACAGAAGTCAGACATTTACAATGCAAAAGTCAAAGAGTTCTAAAGGACCTATGTAATACATTAAACAATAAAGAACTTAAATTTAAAAATAATTTTCCTTATTGTTGTCTTATGCCAATTGGAAGGAGAATCTGAGAATAAAACAAGGATCTGTCTGAATGTATAAATGGTTTTGTTGTTTTTGGGAAACTTCACCAACAATTTAGCAGCAGAAGAAGTTATGCATGAAACAAGATGGAAATGTGTGACCAGAGTGGATCCTCTTTACTTGGTGACCTTGGGGAATTTCCTTTCTCCTGTCCTGTTTCTTCATTTGCAAAAGGTGGGTGTTGCCTGTTTTCCTTTCTCACAGGTTTGTTGTGCAGTACATGAGGTGGTATAAATGTGAGACTGTTTACCGTTCCAGAAATGTTAGAGGATTCTGTGTACACAGCTCTCGCTGATTGAATTACATGAAAAGCCAAACACAGCTACGACATTGGGAACTAAAAGACAATCACTTTTGGAGGAAAAGCAACAGAGATTCTGCCTAATATCGAAGGCTTGAAATCAGGAACATGATAATGTGCAAACAGGACTTAATCCCGAGGATTCTCTTTAGAAGAAAGTGTACAAAGGTGTGATGTTAGCACTTTTCCTGAGATGCTATTGGTCTTTATTTGAAGAAATTCATTCTTTTCTCATTAGACTGAGATGTTTGATCAAAATTAAAATGCCTAAGGTTATTTTTGTTGGGATAAGGACCATTCTTTTGGATTTACTTTAACTGGAAAGAAAATACCAATTATTTTATTTTGATCCACAGATGTAGAAGGGCAGTGATTAAAAGCACAAATTCAGTAGTTCTACTGTCTGGATTTGAATCTAGAATTCACTACTTAAAACTGGGTGCCAAAGTATTGAAGCACTCTGCCTCACTCAGTCTCTTAGAAAAATGGGGATGATAATGATACTGCCCTTGGGCTAGTGGGGTTTTAGGGAAGGGGTAGACCTAGGTTTTGTGGGGCCTGATGCTTATATTTTTGAGGAGTCACTTTAAAACAAAGAATATAAAATTAAGAATATAAAATAAGTAATAAGGCTATGGGAGGGGTCCTGCCGAGCAAGCTTTATTATCTTGAAGGTACATCTACCTCTGCCTTTCTCCATTCTCCAAGCCAGGAACCAAGGAGAAAGTAGACACAGAAGTCAGACATTTACAATGCAAAAGCCAAAGAGTTCTAAAACGCAAAAGTGGGTTGCAGCTCATTTGGCATTAAAATCCAACATCATCTGAACTCATTTGACAGTAAAATCTGATCTGAATTGATGTGATGTATCCCACTCAGTGTGAGTATCATACCTTTTATTGTAGAAATAATATGTTTGATGATGGGGAGTTGTCCCAGAACCTGTAAATGAACATATAACCTTTCTAAAGTCTGAAAATCTCTGAATTTAGAAACCCACAGGGCCTTAGAGTCTTAGATGAGGGATTGTGTACAGTGTTGGGTTTCCTCCCGATACAGCTGAATTGAGGAAGTCTCTCAGTAAGAGGCAGAGCTCTCCAAAGAAAGCTTTGTGCACAGAGGGGCAGAGGGCCTCTGGGTGGGGAACAGACCTCCCTGGCGAGGGAGCACAAGGGCTCCTTCCTTCTCCTAAGGAAGAAGAAATGATGTAAGGGGCAGACTTGAGAAACCCAAAGAGTGATTCCCAAATGTTTCCCTCCTAGGGAGTCAAGAAAAACATAAAAATAAACATTCCCCATTAGCAATGGGGTTACTGGGAAGTTTAAATAAAACCATGCTGTAAAGAGCCTTGTTCCTGACGGATAGAAAGCCTCAGAAAATGCTGTTATTGTCGCACATAAACTTCATGCAGTGGAATAATTTCCCTCTGGCCTCAGTCTCAATATGATTTGACCCTCTCCAACTCTGTTCTCTCTAGGCGGCTGAGAGGCTGATATTACCCTCAAGAAGAGTGCTGGCCCTTAAGGGACAGATTTTGTCTTATGATTTCATTTTATCTCTCCTTTGCTTATATGTTCTTTGTCCTGATTTCTTCACCCACTTCTTTTACATTTACTTTATCTGGTTACATTTTGGTTACTTTTAAAATGTATGTATTTTTATTAACTACTTTAAATCCTTTCTAGAACAAGGGTGAGTACAATTTATAAATAAAAAGAATTCAAA
Source organism: Lasiurus cinereus (assembly GCA_011751065.1). Classification (NCBI taxonomy): domain Eukaryota; kingdom Metazoa; phylum Chordata; class Mammalia; order Chiroptera; family Vespertilionidae; genus Lasiurus; species Lasiurus cinereus. The sequence goes on from JAAGEH010000307.1 coordinate 20,836,841, forward strand.
GAACCTCAGGAACATTTGTTACTTATTCCACATAAAGTTTAGATGAGGTCAGCCAAGTATGGAGGAGAAACCCAGTGATTAAGAGGTCTTGCCTGGCTTAAAATGTGGTGGAAGAAATATCCTTCATATAGGATTTTTAAAAAATGAATTATCTTCTGGCCCCACAAACCACAAATCTCTTCCTTTAAAGATATTAATGAAATATATCATCTTCTTTTATGAGACATGCCTGATGAATCAAACTTTTTAAGAATGGAGTAAGTCATTGGAATGGATGAGAAAGAAGTAAAACATAAGCTACAGGAAATTAGAGGTAAAGTTTCTTACAAAGATTTATGCACATGAATTAATCCACTCTGATATAATTATTTTGACTTTGTATAACCACAAAAGTAATATACATCCATTTTTAGAGGGTTTAGAAAATAGAGATTAATACAAAAGAAAACAATAAAAGCTACCCAAATCCTTAAGCTCTAAGATCATTGTTAACAGTTTGGTATAGTATATCCATCCAGTCTTTTTCTTCGCATAGAAATTCTTTTATTTTTCTAAAGTGGGATCATATTTTACTTATTGTTTTATAACTTGCTCTTTCTGTTCACTACAGCTATTTAGTGAACATGTTATTAAATAGTCCTTTAAAATATTTTTGGAACATAAGTAATACATGCTCATAGTAATATGTTCAAATAATACAGAATTGTATTGAGATAAAAGTAAAGTTTCACTTATCTCACCAATATCTCATTTTAAATATGACATAAAAACTTACATTGTAAAGGAAAAAACTAATATTCCTGACTTCAGAAAAACTAAAAAATATTACAAAGCATAAAACAATCACAAAGTATAAATAAAAAATGACAAACTAGAAAAAATATTTTCAATGGAAAGGACATAAAAATGACTAATTTCCTTATTATATAAAAACTATCAAGAAAAAAAGGCTCAAAACCAGTAAATTTAAAAAATATATATATTTTATTGATTTTTTACAGAGAAAAAGAGAGAGGGATAGAGAGTTAGAAATATCAATGAAAGAGAAACATCTATCAGCTGCCTCCTACACGTCCCCTACTGGGGATGTACCAAGTAGGTGCCCTTGACCGGTACGTGCCCTTGAACAGAATCGAACCCAGGATCTTTCAGTCCGCAGGCTGACGCTCTATTCACTGAACCAAACTGGTTTTGGCAAAACCAGTAAATTTTTAAAAATGGAATAAAGATGTGGGTTGGCTCACTGATAAAGAAATAGAAGTGGCTAAAACAGAGAAAGACAAATATCATATGATCTCACTTATATGTGGAATCTAATGAACAAAATAAACTGAGGAAAAAAGTATAACCAGAGGCATGGATATGTGGAACAGACTGACAGCTGTCAGAGGGGACAGGAGTGGGAAGGACTAGATGAAAGGTGAAGAGATTAGCCAAAGAACATATATGTATAGCCCACAGGCACAGACAACAGTGTGGTGATGGCCAGAGGGGGGAGGGGAGACTGGGTGGAGGTGGGTAAAGAGGGGAGGGAATAGGGACATCTGTAATAGTGTCAACAATATCCAACTGTTCTTTCTACTGTTCAACAAGTCTCTATGATGCACACTGACCACCAGAGGGCACATGCTCTGACCCGTACGTAGGTTAGCTCACTGCTGAGGTCTGGCAGATCAGGACTGGATGAAATGGGCCAGACATACCCTAGAGCCCTCAGGTGGTTCCTCCTCTGCCTTAATAGTGCATCCTTGGGGTCCCTCGGACTGGCCTATGTCCTATCGCAATCTAGGAATCCCTCAGGGGATATCAGAGAGCCAATTTTGGCCCAATCCCTGCAGGCCAGGCTGAGGGACTGCACTGGTGCATGAATTCATGCACCAGGCCTCTAGTAAATAAATAAAACATTAAAAAATACAAGTGGCTAAATATACAAAAAAAGAAAGAAAAAAGTCATAGAATATTAATTTCCCCATTCATAAAGAAGTGAAAATTAAAACAAAAAGGAATGTGTTTGGTAATATTCATTGTTGGGATGATGAGGATTGCTCTCAATCACAGAGGAAGCAGAAATTGGTGCAACCTTCTTCAAAGAGTGAATTGGCATTATCAACGTTTTATATACATATCCTTCCACTCAGATATTCCACCACTTTGTCTTTATCCCATCTAATTATGTAAGAGATATTTGTTACAGTATTGTTTGAATGTCAAGTTCTCCTATTTAAATGATTTTAAGACAGAAACATAGCATGCAAAACGATTCCTTGGAATTACTTAGAGTAACCACTAGATGTCATAATTGTTCCACACAAATAAAGCTATAGTCAGTAGATCAATTGTATTAGAAGACTGTGGAGAACTTTTCCATTTAATATATATAGTCGGTTATTTTAGAATAATTGGTGCTTATACATGCCACCCGTGCAATACTGAAATGAGAACCATTTTCTATATCACAAAGTATTTTGCAAAAGACCATTTCATAAAGTGATCTTCAAATTATCTCTAGAAAAACAATCTCAGAGAGAAGACAGGGTGAGGTGGGAAGAGATTAACCAAAAACTTACATGCATAACCCATGGACACAGACAATAAGGTGGTAAAGGCCTAGAGCAGGGGTCAATGGAGGGGAAAGGAGCATATCTGTAATACTTTTAATAATAAAGATAAAACAATATTTTTTCATAAAGACATCTCAGTGAGTTTGTACATGCTTTTACATGGCTTTAGCCTAAAATTCACTGAAATTAGGTAAGCCATATATGATATAGTGTGGGAACCTCTTTCACGTCCCGCATGGTTCAGGGTTCCCGTTCAGGGTTCGGGTTCTGGAGACGGCTGCACACAAATGAAAAAAGAGACTAGAAAAGTATTAATTTGGCAATATTGGGGGGCCAGGCAGAAGCCTTTCTCTTGTGAGAAGACTACCCTCTACTCTGGCCTTTCTATCCCTTTTATTAAGACTATGGGATACACCCATGACATTTAGGTAGGAAATTCCAAGAACAAGTTTACATGAAACAAACAGGTAGAGGCTGCTTCAGCTAACAATGTTTCAACTAAACAGTGAGTGATTAGCTCTGATCTTTCAGAGCAATTAAGGTTGACCATACCTTCTGGTCTCCTGTCCACATCTTTCGATTAGTGAGACAATGTTTGGTTTCCAGCATCATAGGAGTTCCCAGGAGAAACTCAAGTATCAAAGAATCTCACCTCTAACACTTATAATACCTCAAATTTCACTGTTAATTTTGAGGAATTTAACAGTTTCCAATCTTTAGGCGTAGAATATCAAGTGTAAAACACCTCTGCATGCAGTGACCCTTTAAGCACTATTGCCGAGTGGTTTTAAAGATTTGTCAGCCTTTGCCTAGTTAAAAAATGGGATGCAGTGACAGCAGAGGACTTAGCCTGGGCTCTGCCTGTCCACTCTATCACCCTTTAAGCTAGAAGACACAATCCAATGTGATCTTACTACTGAGAAGTGTAATTATATTGGGAAACCGAACACCTTAGACAACGTTCAGGTTAGCATATTGACACAGGTATTTCCTAGTGCTTTTATGCCAAGCTGCATACTTTGTTTTATATATATATGTGTGTATGTGTGTGTGTGTGTGTGTGTCTGTGTGTGTGTGTATTAACAAATCTTTATTGTTCAGATTATTACAGATGTTCTTCTTTTTTTTCCCCCATAGCTCTCCTCCACCTGATTCCCCACCCCATCCCATGCCCTTACCTCCCACCACTATCTTCATCCATAGGTGTAAGATTTTTTTTCCAATTTCTTCCTGCACCCTTCTCATCCCCTTCCCCCCAAGAATTATCAGTCCACTCCCTTTCTATGTCCCTGATTCTATTATATTTATCAGTTTCTTCTGTTCATCATATTTTTTATTCACTTGATTTTTAGATTCGCTTGTTGATAGATATGTATTTATTGTCATTTTGTTGTTCATAATTTTTATCTTTACCTTTTTCTTCTTCCTCTTCTTAAAGAATACCCTTCAGCATTTCATATAATACTGGTTTGGAGTTGATGAATTCCTTTAGTTTTTTCTTGTCTGTAAAGCTTTTTATCTGACCTTCAATTCTAAATGATAGCTTTGCTGGGTAGAGTAATCTTGGTTGTAGGTTCTTGCTATTCATCACTTTGAATATTTATTGCCACTCCAGTCTGGCCTGAATAGTTTATGTTGAGCAATCAGCTGACAATCGTATGGATGCTTTCTTGTAGGTAATTGTTTTTCTTTTGGTGCTTTCAAGATTCTCTCTTTGTCTTTTGCTCTTGGCATTTTAATTATGATGTGTCTTGGTGTGGTCCTCTTTGAATTCCTCTTGTTTGGGGTTCTCTGCACTTCCTAGACTTGTAAGTCTACTTCTTTCACCAGGTGGGGAAACTTTTCTGTCATTATTTCTTCAAATAGGTTTTTAATATTTTGCTTTCTCTCTTCTTCTGGCACCCCAATAATTATAATGTTGGTACACTTAAAGTTGTCCCAGAGGCCCCTTATACTATCTTCATATTTTTGGATTCTTTTTTCTTTTTGTTTTTCTGGTTGGGTGTTTTTTGTTTCCTCATCTTTCAGTCTTTGGTTTGATTTTTGGGGTCCTTTGATCTACTATTGAATTTCTGTATATTCTTTATTTCAAAATTATATGCTTAATTTCTGACTGGTCCTTTTCCATTTTTTTGGCATTCTCATTAGGATCCTTAAAGGTCTCACTAACTTCCTCAGACGTTTTTAGAAGATTCTTGAGTAACGTTATAAATGTGGTTTTGAACTCTATGTAGTTTGCTTTCCTCCATTTCTTTCATCCGTGACATGTTTCTTTGTCTCTGCATTTTGCTGCTTCCCTGTGTTGATAGAGTGGTTTTCTGTGGTAGGTGACTTATAGGGCCCAGTGGTTCAGTCTTCTCTATCACCTGAAGTGGACACTCTTGGTGCACCCTTTTGTGAGCTGAGTACAAAGTCTTGTTGTAGTTAGCCTTGAATGCTATTGGTACACTGGGAGGAATGACCTCCAAGCCAATTGGCTGTGAGGATCCGTTGTGTCTATAATGGAAGAACTGTTGTGCTGGAGACAGCCTTATGGGGCAGGACTTGTTTCAGTGGGGCTTTGGTGCTAACTGAATCTGCCTCTTATGGATGTAAGGAGTTGAAATCTGGTGTCGTCTCACACTGACCACTAGGTACACTGGCTTTTGGATCTCCAATGGGATGGAGGTCAGTTACTGTCTGAGGCCACCCAGCAGGAGCTACAGTGTGATTTGCAGATTTCTCCTCTTTGCTTGGAGGTTTTGGAGCTATCTTATCAGAGCTGCAGTTTGTTAGTTAGACTGAGATAGGGCAGGCCATTTATATGCAAAAGCCACTGTGCAGGACTTGGATGGGTTTGTCAGTTGTGCAGGGGAGGGTGCCAGGGAGTCACTAGGCTAGGGAGTGGCAAACAATAATGGCTGCCAGTCAGCCATCTCTGCGTCTCCAAGTTTCCGCATCCCTGTGTCCTGTGCCCCAGTGCAGTAAACAATGATTCCTGCGCACTCTTCTGCAAGAAAGCCACCCTCACTTTCCAATCCAATGGTAGACAATCCAGTTTCTCCCCAAAGAAGTTTGGGTCCCCAGAGTCTCACCAGAAACTCAAGTTCAGAGTAATTGGGAGCTTGTGTCTCCCTTCTAGTTAAGAAAAACAGTGCACCCAGTCGCCAGCCTGATTTGCGCCATTCGCCCACCTCCCATACCTCAGCTTTTCTGCGCTTGTGCATGTCTCAATGCTCTTTTCTCTTTCCTTCTAGTTGTAGAATTTCTACTCAGCCAGCTTTCCTGTGGTTCTGGGTGATAGACATTTGTCTTTTAGTTTTTGTGTGGTTGTGAGAGGCAGCACGTACACGTGTATACTTATGCCACCATCTTGGTTTTCTCCTGAGGCACACATATATTTAAAAACATATAATGTACTTATTTCTATACTCATAAAGTAATTACTAAGGCAAATATTATCCATTTAGTTTGGATTAAGGAGTTCTAAATATAAGAACTATATGTAATAGGGCTAAAGAAATGTTTGGTCTCTTTTTAAAATTAAATCTTTATTATTCAGATTATTACATTTATTTCTCTTTTTTCCCCCTCCATAGCTCCCCTCCACTCCAATCCCACCCTTCCCTCTACTTTTACCTCCCCCCCATTGACCTCATCCATAGGTGTATGATTTTTGTCTAGTTTCTCCCTGCACAACCCTCATCTCTTTCCCCCTGAGAATTATCAGTCCACTCTCTTTCTGTGCTCCTGATTCTATTATATTCACCAGTTTATTCTGTTCATCAAATTTTTAATTCACTTAATTTTTAGATTCACTTGTTGATAGATATGTATTTGTTGTTCATAATTTTTTATCTTTTACCTTTTTCTTCTAACTCTTCTTAAAGAGTACTTTTCAGCATTTCATATAATACTGGCTTGGAGTTGATGAACTCCTTTAGCTTTTTCTTATCTGTGAAGCTCTTTATCTGCCCTTCAATTCTGAATGATAGCTTTGCTCGAGAGAGTATTCTTGGTTGTAGGTTCTTGCTATTCATCACATTGAATATTTCTTGCCACTCCCATCTGGTCTGCATAGTTTTTGTTGAAAAATCAGCTGACAATCGTATGGGTGTTCCCTTGTAGGTAATTAACTGTTTTTCTCTTGCTGCTTTTAATATTCTCTCTTTGTCTTTTGCTCTTGGTATTTTAATTATGATGTATCTTGGTGTAGTCCTCTTTGGATTCCTTTTATATGGGGTTCTGTGTGCTTCCTGGACTTGTAAGTCTATTTCTTTCACCAGATGTGGGAAGTTTTCAGTCATTATTTCTTTAAATAGGTTTTCAGTATCTTGTTCTCTCTCTTCTTCTGGCACCCCCATAATTCTGATGTTAGTACGCTTGAAGCTGTCCCAGAGGCTCCTTACATTATCTTCACATTTTTGGATTCTTTTTCCTTCTTGCTTTTCCAGTTGAGTTTTTTCTGATTCTTTATATTTCAAATTTTTGACTGGATTCTTGTGTTCCTCTAGTCTGCTGTTAGGTCTCTGTATAATATTTATTATTTCAGTCAGTGTATGTTTAATTTCTAGTTGGTTCTTTTTCATCTCTAGTAGGTGCTTTTTCATCTCCTCTTGGGTCTCACTAAATTTATCCATCTTTTCTAGGATATTCTTGAAAAACCTTATAAGCGTGTTTTTGAACTCTATATCCAGTCGTTTATTTTCATCCATTTCTTTCATTTGTGGTCTATTCCTTTGTGTCCTCATTTTCACTATGCCGGGAGAACTTCTGTGTTGGATTAAGCCTTATGATGTAGGACTTGAAAAACTGCAAAAGCCTCTCTGTTGAGCTTGGGATGGTGGAGTCTCAGGGCTTAATGGACCGTCTTGCCTTCCACTTGGCTCTGCCCTCCATGGCCCCTGAGTCTCACATGACTCTGAATAATTGCTGGAGCAGTCCCTGGGAGTGTGCACAGTGCTTCTAGACCACTGCCTTTCCAGCTCCTCTATGCTCTGGGACCGTATGAGTCTAAGTCCCTAGGGTTTCATCCGAAACTGGGGTTTAGTGGAGTTAGAAGTGACGCAATTGGGAAGCTCTGTTTTCTGCCCACTCATGAAAGCCAGTGGCACAATCAGCAGTTGGTCTTCTGAGCACAGTGCTGTGCGTGCCACCAGACTTCTGCCCTTTCGCGACTCCCTAAATTCCCGTGCACTTCTCCCTTTTCACAGTCCAATGTGGGAAACTTGTTGTGCTTGACAGCCATTTTGTAGTAAGCTCCAGCCATGTTAGCACTAACCTCAGGCTAGGTTTCTATTACCCCAAAACCAATCTCTTTCCTGTAAGCCAGGTGTTTCACCTTAAGGGCTAGGAACTTTCGCTGCGATTTGGTTGCTTAGCCTCTGGAACTTCCTCATTCTCTGGAACTTCCTCCTTCCTCCTTCTCCCTATAACTACCCCGAACTCCTCCTGAATAAACGAGACTTGCTCAGAACTTTATCTTGTCTCCATTCCTTGTGTCTCTTGTCCCTTTCTTCCCCACTCCCCCTCTAGGTTCCTCATTGACTTAACCCGCAGGTCGGGACAGTCCAAACTCCCCCCGTGTGAGTCTTGCTTGGACCTGGGGTTCAGTGCTGTAGGATAAGGGGTTCAATGCAGTTTGGAGGCTCTGTCTTCCTCCCACCAGAGAAAGCCAGCCAGGTACTCCAGCACCTGGTCTCACCACGCATGTGTCTCTGCACCTCAGCTTTTTGCAGCTCCTCTGGGTCTCTGTGAGTCCCTCTCTTTCCTTCTAGTTGTAGAATTTCCACTCAGCCACTTTCCTATGGTTCTGAATGCTGTTCATTCTGTCTTTTAGTTGTAGTTTTGAAATTGTTGTGCGAGGCAGCAGTGTAGGTGTTTACCTATGCCACTATCTTGGATTCTCTCCAAATGTTTGGTCTTAAAAGAAGAAATCTTCATTAAAAAAAGAAGCAGGAGATGCAACTTAAACAAAAGCAAATCTATAGTACTGGGTGATAACTTTTAGAAATAGCTGCTCATGAATTTAGTTTCATATCAAGTTTTGGCAAAACAGAATGTGGAATATCAAACCTGAAGATAAAGCTGCTTTTTAAATCCCTTTCACTTGAAAGGGATTATATTAAAGTGATATTTGTATGTATGTGTAGCCATAGGTACTTGTCTATTCCTAATGCCTTCTGTTCATGGTACATGCATACCAAAGCAGATTTATATACTTACTTGAATTTCTCCTAAAGAATTACTTTTTTTGCATTGATATAAAAAGTACTAACACTCTCATTAATTTTTTTTTAGCCTAATCTATAGGTTCAACTAAAGTAAATATATCTTTAACCATAGGCACTTCCAAAAGAGGGAGTAAATCTACCTATGGAGCTTGTGGACAAATATCTTAAAGCTAGAAATGACATCAATGTCCAGTCCCCTATCCTTCCTCTCCCTTGTCTTAGAAGAGAACCCACACACAACCCTGTGTCTCCTTCATATGGACAGGTCTGTAACTGACAAAACAGAAATGTCTCTTCCAGGCCCATGGCATATTCCATATTTCCTACCCTACAAGTAAAGGGTTAGGGCTGCACCTTTACACTAATATGTGTGGGTAAAGGACAGTGCAGTAGATCTAAAATTGCCATAGGCTGACTTCTTTTCTTTCTTCAATTTTTTTTTTAATAATTTTACCAGAGAACTATGAAAACAAAGACCCTTCACTCTTACAGACCAGGAGTCTTCTACATGGAATGCATCCATGATGATCAAATAGGGCAGAAGTCAGCAAACTCGAGCCCAGCACTTGCTTTCCCCCCACCCCTTAGTTTTTACAATTGTAGTAAAATATACATAATATAACATTTACCATCTTAACCATGTTAAGTGTATGGTTCCATGTCATTGAGTACATTCCTAATGTTGTGCAACCATCACCCAGGGCTGGGGACTTCTGCAGTGTCTCCTCCACCTGTCCCAAGTCCTGTGCATGAGTGAGCCAAATTTTCACTGGGCCACTCACTCAAGGCTGTGACATCATGAATTAAGTGTTAATTCTCATTTCCATATTCCCCTCTAAAATCCTAGTAGAAGGACAGTAGATCTTAAAAATATTGACTCACTTTGTCTTATTTAAGAAAGCCAATTTATCCAGAAAATGCTCACAGTTATACTTAGTTTCCTTGGATTTGTAATGCATTTTGCTTGGAAACATACTTAATCTAAATCCAAACCTTTGCCAGGACTTAGCTTTTGATTTTTCTAGGGAGACAAACCACCTACAAAGGAAACTTCTGATACACAATATGACACCTGCTTCACCTTCTTCATTCTCTGCCTCAACATTAGGTAACAGTAAACAGAACTTAAAGAAAAATCCATTGGACAGAGGATATTAGTCTCAACATTCACAGGAAGGAACTGAGAAACAGGAATGGGGAGTTTCAGATGCCTACCCAAAGTTGCCCAGCTAGTAAGACAAGACCCAGAACACCCGAAGCTCTCCTGACTCCACATCCATTTCATTCTCTGCTGCTTCCTCTTCCAAAAGGAGATGAGAGAGACAGCCGGATCTCACATCAGTATGCATCTCTTAACCCTCTGGATTTGTTTTTTCTTCAAGATGATTGCTAGCTCTCAACTTCTATATATAATTGACTCATTATTGGTGGATTCCGTTATTGTAAATTCACCTACTCACTAAAATTTTATTCGTCACCCCACAGTCAATCATCATGGGCTTTCATGGTAACTTGTGTGCTTGTACAGAACAGCAAAAATTGGAAGGGATCATCTTGCATGTCCCCAGCTGAAGTCAAAGAAGGCCATGCTCAGCCTTCTTGTTTCAGCTCTCCTACTTTCAACAGTGTCCTTTTCATGACCAATGTAATGCCACACTTTTCACATCTTTGGCTTTTTGTTGGTGATTTTGTTGCTTAAAAGGACCTTAAAGCATCGTGCTAAAGTGCTGAACAGTGTTAAGTGCAAGAAAGCTGTGGTGTGCCTTATTTAGAAAACACATGTGTTAGATAAGTTTGTTCAAGCATGAGTGCTGTTGGCCATGAGTTTAATATCAATTAATATAAATATTAAGATATATTAAACAGGAAAACACATAAAACAAGGTTATGTACTGATCGATTGATGGAAGTTTCAGCAGAGGTTTCCAGAGGTTCGGTATTAGCTAATCTAGGGCTCACAGTGACCTTATAGAACATAACTACTGTGAATAGTGACACCTGCTGTATTTAGACACGATCTATATATGTTGATTTGAGGTACATCATCTCTGTCCTCTATAATGTCAGGACCTATCTTGGCTCCCTGTCCTCTCCCCACAGTGGGCACCATTTAAAGACTGGTTTGGGTTTAGTCCATCAGTACTCTAATATCACCCTTTCTTTCAAAGTAATGGACAAGGAATGATATTTCTCTTATTGTAGCTATTTTGAGGCTGGCTTAAAACACATGGCTATTTGTCTGGTCACCTCATAAGTTTCAAATTTATATCCACTCCAACCAGAAAAAGGTTTGGCTGCTTTGATAGTGGTAACAGTGACAAAATCCTTTGTCCCAGGTCACCAGAAAGGCCACCCTATATTCTAGTTACCTTCCTATGTCCTTGAAGAATCAGGGAAACTCACACTGACCTCTTTGTTTCTGTAATCATGAAGAGCAAAACTACTTTACATGAAGTAGCTAATCCTTACAAGGGCTGCTAATTTCCTTAGTGTGTCCTAACAGCTCCAAAGAAATACTAAGTCCTGAGGATCCTGGCAAAAGTGACAGCAGTCTCGACATAAATCCATAGCTGTCTGTATGATGTAAAAGCAAAAATAGAGATTTGTTATTATAAAGATACTTATTTTTATGACCAGCAGTGGCATAATTGGGAATCTGATATCTAGACTTATAAATAATAAGCACAATAAAGGCAGGCTTGCTGTATTCGGTGCTTTATCTGCCTTTCTTCACACACACAAAAAAAATCTAATTCTCACAATAATGACGGTGGGGGCAAATGGCACTGTCCTTGCAGCAGATGGAAATGGAAGTACTTTTTCCACTGCATAGCAAGTAAGAGGCAGCTTAGATAGAATCACAACTGCATGCCTACAGCTGGTATACTGCCTTCCTGCCAGTGCCCATATGCAGCTATATAGTTTGTGGAGTCCAGAACAAAGGTAAAATACAGGTCCCTTTGTTCAAACAGTAAGAACTTCCAGAGAGTGACCACTGAATGTTAAACCAAGAGCAAGAGCCTCTGGGCACAGGGTCTTATGTGACCATGAAGCCAGTCCTGCCCTGACATCACAATTCCATCAATAGGCACAGATCCAGGGGGAAGTGTGTGTGTGTGTGTGTGTGTGTGTGTGTGTGTGTGTGTGTAGAGTATCCCGAGGTCTGGAGGTTGGCTCTGCAAGGGGGGTTGTGGGTGCTCCCGCCCTGGTTCCTTAGCACCTCACTCAGGGCTTGAGCCCACCCAAGAAGGCCTTGTCCCCTACAGTTTTCACCAAGGCAGGGAGGTTTGTAGACATGAATAAGAAGTGCCCACGCACAAGTCCTGAAGATGCCGGGGCGGCAGAAATGACAAACCAGAAAAAGAGCAAAACCAGGAACACCACCAGTCCCAACATAGATCATCTTTTTCTTCAGATGACGGAGTGTTTCCCTCTTCTTTGTTTTCTGGAAGCAAGACAGATTCAGGTATTGATGATTCTGCCAACAGAAAACTTAAGAGAGGACAGAAAAAGAATAAAAGGAGAAAAAAAGGACAAAAGATGAAACATCAAGAAACAGAAGGAAAAAAGGAACAACCACATGATATCACCTTTCCAAGACCTCATGAAATTCCTGTTAAAGTAGTTTATTTTGTGACACTTTTAGTTTGGGTTTACATTTTTACTGGTTTGTCAAGACAACAGTAGGTACACTGTCCAATATGTTAAAGAAAAAATCTTATCTATTAAAGAGGGAATATTCAGGGGAGGGTATTTGGAGGTGACTGGGCTGTCAGAGGAGGGCAGTTGGGGACGATCAGACCAGTAGGGGAACAGTTAGGCATTGATCAGGCTTGCAAGGAAGTCATTAGGGGGTGATCAGGCTGGCTAGCAGAAGTGGTTAGGAGCAATCAGGAAGGCAAGTGAGCAGTTGGGAGCCAGCAGTCCTGGATTATGAAAGGGATCAAGCCTAACCAGGCAGTGGGACATGCCCAGAGGGGTTCGAGATTGGAGAGGGTGCAGGCTGGGCTGAGGGACAATCCCCTTCCCCCACCCCAGTGCATAAATTTCATGCACTGGGCCTCTAGTATAACATAACTATGATAAATATGAGATTTGTTTGACTGTAAGGCTATTTAACTTCTATCACATGTATGTTTATTCTTCAGTTTATTTCTCTGATAACATTGGAAGTCACTCATAACCTAACCAAAATAAAGAGAACCCTGCTCCTAACCTAAGCTCAGCTATTTCTTACCTCCCAACCCCCACATACATCTTCAGATTAGGCTGTTTTATCAGACATTGGCAATAAATACTCAGCACTTCCCAAGGGAATCTGATATTCTGGAGATTTTTTTTTTTTTTTTATGATATGGAGCAATGAAAGCTCATACCTCTTGATAGCATAAAAACAAATAATCCTCAAAATTGATCCCCTGCATTTGCTCTTTGTATTAGTCATCTATTGCTATATAACAAAACACCCTAAAATTAGCACCTTAAAACAGCAATAAGCATTATCTCTACAGTTTGGTTGGGTCAGGAAGTTGGGACAACTTAGCTGGTGATTCTGATTGGGGTCCCTCAATCAGGCTGCAGTCATCAGAAGGAATGACTGGGGCTGAGGAAATCTGCTTCCCACAAGGCTCCTCCACGTACATGCTGGCAAATTGATACTGGCTGCTGGTAGGAGGCCTCTATTCTTTCTATGATAACCATGGGACTGGCCTGTCTTCACAACATGGCAGCTGGCTTCTCCCAAAGCAAGTGATCCAAGAGAGAAAGAAAGAAGCTACAATGTCTTTTTCGACCAATAATGTCAGAAGTCACACACTACTACTCTTTTTGCAAAATCTCACTGGTAACATAGGCCAGTCCTGCTCACAGGATAGAACCAGCCAAGGTCTGAATATTAGTAGAGAAGAATCACTGAGGGCATCTAAAAGGCTAGGTATCACATTCATCATGTCACTCTTTCTATCATAAAGGTAAGAGACATTTTTTGAATAAGGAATGAGACCAATCTAATGGTCTTTGAAAAGGGTTATACCCTATTATTAAATTTGTATTCTTTGTTACATTCAACTTGTGAGATATTGTTAGTGTCAATAGTTGCTAAAAGTCTTATCAGCTATGGGCATAGTGAGAACTTCCTTCTAGATGACTCTTGCGTCACCGTGCTGTGCCACACAGTTTGCTTTTCCTGGCTGTATATTCTTGGATGTACTCCTGTGTGTACTATTCATAAGACCTTCCATTCAGACTTAGAGTTTAGAGTCTGTTCTGGGATGTGGTTGCTGAATTATTTTACGTAGGAGAGAAACTAGGCTATATTTTCACTTTATTAAGATCATTCTGTTGCTTGTCTACAGATGGACTGGTGGTAGGGAGGGAGATAGAGCAATTCTAGAGACAGAGAGTCCCTTTATCATAGCTCTCAGCACTTGATAAGATTCCTAACTTCCTCACCAACTAACCTGAAGTTCAACAAATTTAATCACTTATTTAACAAACATTTATGGGTCTCTACCATAAGTTAAGCACTGATCCAGCACTGGGCATGCAGCAGTGAGCACATCAGACAAAAATACATGCCCTTATGCTGCTTAAATTTTAATGAACATAGACCACTGAAACAAAATGAGTAAAATTTTATTGTCACTGACAATGATAAATGCTATGAGAACAATGAAACACAGAGGGCATTAGGAAATTATTTGTGTTTTGGGGAATATTGTTGAATACTACTCAAGAAGGCCCACTGGACCTGAGGGAAAGAGCTACTAGTATGTGGACAGAGGAACAACCAATAAAAAATCCCACAGGCAGAAAAATGGTTCGTGTTTTTGTGAAACTGCGAAAGGGAGTTTACATGTTGTGAGCTGAAGGAGAAAGTCACATAGGTAAACAAGTCCCGCCTAGACAGATAAATTATTCTCTCTTTTGGGCTTACAAAGTGCCTTATTTTTGTGTTTTAATCTAACTCTTATGACATCAGCAAATTAATCTTACCTGAGCAATAGTGCGTGGTGGTAAATGTTTAACCAACAGCTCTCCAAACTAGAGGGGGAAGAGGAGAGGGACAGAAAGAAGAGAAAGAAACAGATTCTAACTTGTAGCATTTGCCAATTTCTGTGGCATAAATACTTCCCACCAGGGCCAATTTCAAGCTACTGATGTCACTGAACAGGAAGTTGGAAAGAGGAGCACAAATGGCCAGTACCACCTGGCTCCAGGAACAGGTGAGCAGGGTGGAAACACATGGGACCAGGTGAGGCAAAGCCATCACTCACATGGCCAGTAAGGGGAAAGGTGGCTTTCCTCCTCCCTGTAGAAGTTTCCTGGTCTAAAATCCCCACCTGACCTTCCAGACAGGATTAGCCTCAGAGTGAAAGCAAGAAAAGGAACATAGGGTAGAGGAAAAGTTGTTAAAATGTAACGGAATCATCTTAATTTATTGTAAGTGGCCTTTCAAACTGATGGATGTGAATCTTGAAGTGAAGCCACTAGATATAATGCAGTTAAAGAATCGATAATGTCTTTTCTCTTAATGAAAAGCTTCTATCTAATTTCTATAAAACAAAACTCTGGAGTCTTGAACAAATACTCTGTTATTCTACAGAGGATTTTAGTGAACAAAGACCTTTCAAAATCATGATTACTGGGCTCCTGCTAACAGGACTTAGTCACACTGTGTTTTTCATACAAAATATGAGAAACTCCTTTCCTCATTCACCGTCTCTCTCAAAATTTGTTGAATAACTTGTTTACAGGACAGTCTAAAATGTTGGCATATTTCCAAGCAAAATACAACAAACAAACCCAAATTCCCTATTAATTGGATATGAATATTAGGCAGCTATAGTTTTGTGCTTTTTCTGAGTTCCAACTTCGTTCAGTGAGGATTAAAGGGTTTTGCATGCTATGTCATGGATACAGATCCTTCCTGGGCCGAGGCAGTATTTTACTGCAATACACAGCTTTTCTTTCCTCTCTACTTACTTACAGCAGCATGTACAATTGGATTCTTGCTTTATTCAATGGGTTATAACCCATTACTATTTTTTATTTTTAAAAAATATATTTTTATTGATTTCAGAGAGGAAGGGAAAGGGAGAGGTAGAAACATCAATGAGGGAATCATTGATTGGCTGCCTCTTGCATACCCCCCTGACTGGGGATTGAGCCCCCCTGGCACGTGGTCTGACCGAGGAATCAAACCAATCTCCTGGATCATAGGGTCAGGGCTCAATCACTGAACAATGCCGGCTGGGCCACTAATATTTATTTTGATGCTCTGATTTCCCAGATTTGGCCAGCGAGGATCTCTCCAGACTGGATCCTCTGTAACTTGATAAGGCCCCATCATGCTTCAAGCATTCTCACTTTCTGGAAGAACATGATGTTCATCTTGTACTTTCCTAGCCCGGACTAGAAGCAGTCTTCTCTCCAAGAGTGTATTTTTAAAAACTGGTCTTGGATAGTGGTTGCAAGTAATCTATAATTCTCACTTCTGGTTGGTGAATCAGCACAAAAGGATTCTCTAGCATTGAGTCACGCTCAGTGAGTCTTCCCAGCTGAGGAGCAGGCTCTGCGTTGTGGTGTGTGAGTATCATCAACCAGAACCCCCAGCCTGAAGCAGCTTTGGTTTCCAGTGCAACAAATGGCTCTCCATCTAATGCCCCGTGGGCTCAGTGAGGAGTACACGTGAGAACTATCCCAGGAGACTGTAATCCAAAACATTTTAAAAGCCATTCTAGGTTTCAGAAAATTTAAAGTTGATTTACCTGTCAGAACCAGTTCTTCTGGCGACCCCAAGTTCTGCAGAGTAAGGAAAGGTCCTTCTATTTAACCATTTGCTAATTTCCAGTCTCTAAAATCACCATTAGGTAACCCCACTGATGAGGCAAATTTGGCACAGATTTCACTGAGTGCTTTTTCATGGAATGTTAAACAGTCCACTAAACTCCTACCTAGGACTACTCTTAAAAATGGATAAAGCGTCTTGATGCTTTTAAAATAATAAATCCAGTTTTTCTATTCCACATAGCTTTAAATGGGGCTGTGTCTTTTTAAATTTGCATATATTTGAAAAACATTTCTCAAAATATTTTACCTGAAAGCATTGAGGAAAATGAGGATAGAAACAGAAACTTGTAAAAATACATCTTTTAATAACATCAAGAAGTACAGTACAATTTTATCGAGGTTTTACATTGTAGCTTACAACAATTATCTATTATAGTGAATATTTACAAGTAAAGTAAACTTAGGGTTCTTTCCATCCATGGCTGGATAAACCAAACCTGGTGAATATACCACATTTAAGGTTGCTTTTCAAGCTGGCTGCTGTAAAAGGCCTGTAATGTTAATAGCTTTTAAGAACAAAATAGATCCCCCCTCATAATAATGGCCTGATGAGTGCTCAAAATTACAAAAGAGAATCGTAAATACGTGCTTTTCTTTGATGGCTTTGAAGAATAGCTACTGAGAGCAAATCTGAAATATTAAAGACAAAAAAGGAAACAGCTGTTTCTTTTGTCTAGTAAATCTACAATAAATACTGATTTAAGGCTATAAATTATGAAAAGAACCCAAAAGATTCTTGTAGGAAAAGGTTTCCTCTTGTTTATATTTATGATCCCCTGGACCCCTGGTCGGCAAACTGTGGCTCGTGAGCCACATGCAGCTCTTTGGCCCCTTGAGTGTGGCTCTTCCACAAAATACCACAGCCTGGGCGAGTCTATTTTGAAGAAATGGCATTAGAAGAAGTTTAAAAAATTTGGCTCTCAGAAGACATTTCAATAGTTGTACTGTTGATATTTGGCTCTGTTGCTAATGAGTTTGCCAACTACTGGCCTGGATTAAAAACTGGCGGAGTCTACTTTTCTTTAACATTGTTTATTCAAAGAACAGGGGGATGATGGAATTCTTGACACTTCTGGAGAAAGTCAGTGAGGGGACTAAAATTAATGAGCAAAGGGGGAAATTAATATTAACCTCAAAATTCTACCTGCCGTTGTCTTGGAATGATCAAGACAGCTCAATCTAAGAAGAGTTAAAAGGAATAGAACTGGAGGAAATCAGGAGTTGCAACTAAAAACCCATAGTAGTACATGCTTTCTCCTGGTGGCATTTAGAAATTACAGACCTGGATTTACTGCTATATATACAGAAACTAGTGTTGGAATTAGGGGGAAAAAAGTACCACTCACATCCACAGAAGTACCAGAATCATACTCAGGTTTGCAAAGAGGCATACGAATCTGTTTACCATGCAATTAGCTGTTTGTGGAATGTTAAAACGGTCCAGTAATGGTTAATGGTTAATAGAACAAAATCCTTATAAACACAGTACTGATGTGTAGTAAATTACACCAATTAAGCAGCTCAAATTCACAAGGGTAAAGACCCAGTATCCCTGAATTTCTAAGCATTCATCTCATTGTTAACATGGTTTCATGTAAATGTTAGCCCATTCGAAGAGATTTTAAATACTCCATCTTCTCTAATACATCACCACCATACTTTTAAGAGCTAAAAAATAAACATTTAATTTCTCTACTGCTTTTGCCCATTCTCATGAATCTTATATAGTGTTATGATAGTGTCTAGGCTAAGGGAGGTGTTCTAAGGGATCCAATGAACTGAATTTCTAGGTTCCAGAATATTGCTTGCACTACACAATAAGCTTGTCAAGCAGAAAGCCATGTCTCTGGTTGCAACATATTCCTGGATCAATGATTGAAGAGTTTAGACGAGCTATCAATGAAGTCAGACTGGTCCCTAATTGTCAGATAATAGTTTGACCTTCTCTATCAAAATTTAGTGAATGGGACAAGGTCTCCTACTTTTCATGCATCCTTTAGAGCAGCGGTTGCCAACTGGTGGTCCATGAACCACAGGTTGTCCGTGAGGTCCGAAAAGTTGGCAACTGCTGCTCTAGAGCCCCTACTCAAGTGTTGGGCAAAGGCATATGTTCAAGGAAGTACTCAGTGAGGGGGCAGGAACTGATTCAAGGGTGAATGTGGTCGTGGTGAAGCTATGCTTTACTTCACCCATCACTCAAGAGGCAGTCATGATAGTGAATCTCTGACGTTTGTCACTGAAGAGGAGATGCTTGTACCCTGCCACTGCCTAAAAGAGAAAAAACCACTTGGGCCTCTATATTTTTTTCCTCTTAGTCATTAAGAGATTATATATGGGCATGAGTACCATTTAGTGGGTGATACCTGTAAAACAAGGTTTTTCTGCCTCAAAGGAAGCACCACTCCATCTCATGGCACATTTTAACTCCAAGAATATAATTTATAGAATTATTAACTCTTAAAATTGTTAAATGTTGTCCATACTAATAGATACTAAAACGTTTGGCTTATTTTCTCTGATATCACTTAAAATATATATATATATATTTTTAAACATTGGCATGAGGTAGAAGGTAAGGAACTTACAAAAGAAAGTAATCTTGATTCAAAATACCGAACTCTATTCAATGCAATTAGCCCCAAGGAGAACTAAGAAAAGTCACAGCCTTGAGCTGGTAGTCTGACTACTGTAAGATCTTAATTACCATTACCTGAAGAAATTTCTTATGTTTGAAATTGCTATTTTTTTTTTTTACTGGCTTAAGGTATTACAGAAACAGGACAAGACACGTTCTGAAATATTTGTGAAGATCACATACAACAGCTTCTCTTAGCCATCATTTTTCATACTGCCACGTTGTTCTAAATCACCTCAATTGAGACATGGGTCCTTTCCATTTGAATTACTGATCAGATATCAATATAGAGGTTAAAAATCCTCCTACCATAAAAAGCAAGATAAAAGAACAATTCACATGTAAAATAGTGTACTCTTCATAAAACTAGCAGCACTTCATTCTACTAGGACATACAAATTTGGTTTCATAGACTGGTCAGAAACAAAGGAAAATGTATATTGGCCCAAAACAGCTCCTTATACAAGGGGAATGTGAGGCTAAAAGTTTTCTTTAACAACTCTCTCTCCATTAGGTGTTGTGTGGAACTACTGGAATGTCGATTTCAATGGCAGAGAGGCGGGAGCGTGCTGAATAGGGCTGTGAATAAGTATGCATACTGGGAGGATGGGAGTACAGTGGTTGCCAGAAAGGAGAAGGCAAAGATTTGCATGCACAATACCAAATAAACAGTAGAAGGGAAGTCATAAACAGGCCTCCAGCACTAGCGATTGTGACATACACTGCATAGTCAAATGTAAAGACTGGCTCGAACTTTCTGTTCAGATGGGTATTGTAAAAGAAGACCCAGATGGATGGGGAGAGGCTCACAGTACCTGCCAGGAAAAACAGCAGCCCACCCACCAGGTGGCAGCCTGCACTATTGACCAGACACTTGGCCAGTTTGATGTTGGGCACCGAGGACCTGAAAGCCGTGTTACACATTCCGATCAGGCAGAGCAGCAGGGCACCCATTGCGATCAGGATGCTGAGGGGCAGAGCAAACTGGAGGACCCGCAGGTCCAGCTGGTCAACTGATGAGTACCAAGCCGTGTCATACATCAGGCAGTCACTGCTCCCGTCGTATCGGGCGCACTTCACCCACAGGCCTGTGTAAATAGTCAGGTTCTTCTCATTTCTGTTGAATGTGATCAGTCGCAATTTTCTCCAGTTGGGAAGCAGAGTCCCCGCAAAGAGGCCTGCTACCGAGGCGATGCCACACAGGAAGGAGAGCACTGTGGCTGCATGGACGTCCCGACAGCCCATGGCAGGCAGGCAGGCTGGCGCAGTACTGCTGGTCAGACTAGGGGGTGACACACAGAGGACAAATCATGAGGGGACAACAAGAGCAGAGTAGAAAAGGTGGGGCTGATTGGCAACATAACTAATGATGTCACTGAGAAGAGGAAATTTTTTCGCTGTAGCCTCTATAGGTATGAAAAATGTTTATAAATACCTGTGCGGGAGACCTCACAGCATAGGTGCACACACACACTGGGTCATGTAGCAACTAAAGTCTTTAGACATGAGTATTTTCCTCATAGCGAATCACAGGAACAAACAAATTAATTTCAAATTCTCTTAACATCACATCTGAAATTCTCTTGGCTGTTAATAATCATTCAACATACACATTTTAAGTATTTTCATGCACCAGGCACTCACATATATAGGGTCAGGCACTCAGCAACCACCACCTACAAATACCACAGATTCAGTCTCAAATGCCCAGACAAATGTAAGATGAGACTAGCACACAGCAGAGGTGAAGGTGGCTCATAAAAGTCCAAGGTGTAGGAAAAGAAGCACTACAGGACAGCAGAGTGGTTGGGTGCAGATGAGAAGGCGGACTGCTTGGGTTCTCATCCCCACCTCCACACTTACTAGCTGAGTGACCTACTTCTCTGTGCCTCATTTTTCTCATCTGTAAAATGTGAAGAATAACAGAGCCTATCACACAGAATTGTTCTAAGTATTTAATGAGTTAATGTCAAGAGCTTAAAAACAGGTCTGGCACATTTTAAGTGTGAGGTAAATGTTAATTACTTCTCAGTGACCAGCTCAATGCCTCGCATACCAGAGCAGTTGAAAAGTTTGAAACTCACTCTCCTAACATCACTCAAATATATTCTCTCTGCCTTCTACCATGTCCCCTAACAGGCAACAGAACAGACTACTTTAATAAGGCAGCACATTTACTTCTTTTAGTCACATCACAACAAAGCGAAAAGGTTGAGAACATTCTTACTTCTGTATACAGTACAGGTTTAGAGAATCCATCATCCTTTTCAGAGTCACATATGATCTGCTGAGATGATGAAGTAACATTTCAGAAGTTAAGGGGTCAGAAAGAAGAGCATGACCCAAATGCTATGAAATTGGGTTAAGACTTGACCTAAATGTGTTCAAATGGAAGGCCCAATGCTTTGTAGAAAACAATATATTTAATCTAATCATGCAATCTAGGAATAATTTTAGTAGCAGAAATCATAGGTGTGTACACATTCCTATACATACATGGAAGTATAAAATATAAGTCATAGCTTAAACACTAGTGACCATTTTTTTAAAGTCCTCAAGTTAAACACAATGAATTCCAAGTTTCTCCATTAATATTAGTTTACTACTTATTTGTCATGTTGCTTTCTGTCAATATTACCAGAAGTAACATCTGTTTAAGAAAATGCTATGGATGAATCAAAACAAAGGAATTAAGAGTCCTTAGTTTTTTTCATGCAAACTTGGGGGGAAAACTGATTTGATCAAAATTGTGAAGACGTAAGAAAAAGGATCCTTCTGTTTCTTTCAAAGCTTTAGACAGCAATGGAAATTCTGGTGCAGGTTTGAGAATATTTATACTGGAAAAGGTGACTAAACTAATGAAATCAGGGGTCCTTATGTCTTTGAGTAATTTAGGTATAAATCCTACCTCTAGAAACCATCTCTCATATACATACATACACACACATATATATGTGTAATATGTATACATATATTATATATGTATATGTATGTGTGTGTGTGTGTGTGTGTGTGTGTGTGTGTATTTATTCACCCCTCAGAGACCTAGCCTTTTCACAGGGCCCCGATCTCCAGCAGGCTAAAGATAACATCTTTTTTTTAAAATATATTCTATTGACAGAGAGGAAGGGAGAGTGATAGAAAGTTAGAAACATCGATGAGAGAGAGACATCGATCAGCCGCCTCCTGCACGCCCCACACTGGAGATGTGCCTGCAAGCAAGGTACATGCCCCCAACCGGAATCGAACCTGAGACCTTTCAGTCCGCAGGCCGACGCTCTATCCACTGAGCCAAACTGGTCTTGACCTAAGTTATATTGCAGCTCCTGAGTCCTAAGGTGGAACAACCCCCCAGCTACTTTCCTAAGAACCAGATAAAAGGACACCAGTACAAAACTCAGAACTCTCCTCAAGACCTCACAAAGTGGTTTATTACCCTTAGCTCACTTCCAACCAACCAGCTCCCAGCACAATCCCAAACCACCTAACCCATGGTGTTTTGTGATTTTGCCTTATATAATCTGTAACCTACATGCCATAGGGGAGTTTGAGCTTTTGAGCATTAAATTCCCATTCTCCTGGGTGGCACCATTCATAATAAAACAGCCAATATTTCTCCACTACAATTTTTGGTGTCAAATGTTTGGCTCTGCTAGCACCAGGTGGACAAAAATCTTTCTTTCCCTTTTGGTAACACTAACATCAAGCTCCAGAATTCAGCTTCCTGTTGGTTTTGCTCATTCACATGTCTCCCCCACACACTGCAAGCAGCTTGCACAGTGCCTGGCACACAGATCATTTGAGGAATATTGGAAGAAAAGAGTACTGGGCCCTATTCCAAGACCATAATACCCACAAAGGTAGGCTATCAATAATGCGGAATTGAACAAGGAAGTAGCCACTGCAAAGCAATCATTCAATGAATGAGTATTTACTGAGTATCTAGCATATGCAAAACAGCGTTAGGTCCTGGAAAAACCTAACTGTGGCCACCAAGATCTGAACATTGCCCCAATATGTTAACAGACTTGAGGGAAAGAATATGCTGTTTCATAAGAACACAAAATACTGATAGTGAATCAGATGCATGATTACTACATACCAAGCGATTATTGTTAGGTATTAACTAAAGTGACCCAATTAGGTACGTGTTTATAAAAACGTATTATCTAGGGTTGGGAAAAGACTGAACAATGAAAGCCAATGATGATTTGATCAAAGTTGTGAAGACATAAGAAAAAGGATCCCTCTGTTTCTTTCAAAGCTTTAGCACTCCTTCAGATAACCTAGTCAGAGTCCTAACCCAAACACAATTCCTTGCTTTCAGAGGTAGGGTTCAGATACTTGGAGTATCAATGTTAACTGAGATTTCTCCAAACTGCCCTGTACCATTGGTTCCCACAATGCAAATGGAATGAGAAACCAAGTCAGGAAGAATGAGTTTATGATTAATAAATAAATTCCTTAGTGTACAGACTATCAAATGACACCAATGAACAAAGGTGGCTCAATATTTCAGTATAAAGTGTGTTCAAATGTATCCTGCATCAAATCAATACAGGTGATATACCACTCCCCTGAACTTGCTTCTGCTGAAGCATTCTTAGCTAAGATCATAGAGATTACCTAAAAGTCCTATGTCCAAAGCCAAGAAGGAGACAGCATTTTTCAGAGGGAAAATACTATTAACTTTAATTCTTTAGCTGAATGTCAACCTCAGTGCTGGAATTAATGTCCTTCCTCTTTGTACCTTTCTTTGGCCACTTTACATTTTATGCCATTTTTATCTCCATATACATATGATTTGATGTATATCCCACTAGAGGGATGAAGTAACACTTTATAGGGATAGTTGGGAGAAGGAATGTATTTAGTGATTTAAAATGGAAAGATAATGCTGACTCATTTCTACTGAGGGTAAAAAGATCCCCCACTTTTGTGCTATATACCAAATAATTTTGAATCAAGAATAATTTTTTTCAAATGCAAATCAGATCATTTCACTACATTTGTTACCATTCAGTTACTTCCTGTTTCACTCAGATTAAAAATTTTAAGTTTTCAAATCCCATCATCTGGTTCCTGCCAAATTCTCAATCTCCTTAAGTGTCACTCTCCCACCTTACACACTATCTTTTTATTATTTATATAGCTATACTGCTTTTCTTTTCACTTCTCAAATTTTCCACCTTTTAATTTGGCTCAGGACTTTTCCTCATGCTATTGTTTCTCTTAGAGCTTCCTTAATTTCATCCTATTCTTTGCTTAGTTTCCTGGCCCTAACCCTGGCCTCCCTCCCTTACCTTTAGTCTTCCCCATGTCCCTGGTCAGATACTTTGGAAGCACCTTTGTGCATTTTCTTTAATAAGCAACTGTGCTTCTTAATTCCTTGTTCAGTATTTATCTTTCCCAACAGACTGTGAATTCCAGGAGGACAGAGAACCTACTGTTTCATTCACTGTGTCCAACACTGGCTCATAAAAACTAGCACTCAATTATTGTTACATGAATGAACAAACAAACAAATGAAAAGTCCATCTCTGTATGGTCAGGATACAGAGAGAAATTTTGAATTTGCTCTCTTAACAACACCCCACTCATTCATACCCTGTGTTCTGAAGCATCCAAGCTGCTTCTAGACATGTCCCTGCTTTCCACTCTTTATTGGCAAAGTCTCATTTTTCAAAAAACAAAAATTCATTTCTTCCCCTAGAAACTTCCCAAGAAAAATGAGACCATTCCCAGGTATGTACATACAAAACTATGCTCCTACAAATATCTAAGTTTGGCAACACTGATTATGTTATACAGTGTATTGGGAGTCAGTGAATGATCACTGTGTGTGTTGATTATGTTTTCAACTTAGTAAGTATGTTACATATTGGATATACCCCTCTTCATTAAGAGTGGTTAATATATCAAATTAATGTTTGCTTATCAAAGCTAAATAATTTATTATATTTGTATTTTCTTTTTAAAATAGCAATGGGGGTGGGGGGGAATAAACCTATTTTTGCCATATGAAAAGCCCATATTAGGGATTGTGGAAAATATGGAAAGCTAAGAACACACTTTAACGAATCTGAGAATCACTCATGAACACTAGCTAGGAGACAGCCTTGAGCTAGGATGGATATGGACAGACACATAGACACACATACACACACACACACACACACGAGCTTGTTGTTTCCATCTAAGAGGCAGCTTGGCATTACAGCCCAGGGGATCAAAGACCCAAATACCAATCAAAAGCTACCATTGTCTACAAACTGGACAAGATATTTATGTCCTTTGAACCTCAAATACTCATCTGAGGTAAAATGTCCCCCAAGACAGTTGCAAGATCATGAATAGTAAAAAAAAGAATATGGTCAACAATTTAAGTTTGCAATCATTACTTACTTTCTTTAGTTAGGAACATACTTTTCTTCCAAACTATCAGCAAACATTCACAGATTAGTGTAGTCATATAATAATGACAGAGCATTCTCTTTGGAGTACTGACCAAATCAAATAAGGATTGTTTCAAAACAACCACTTTATATTTATTACTTGACTATCTGTTCCACAATGACTTTCAGAGAAGATGAATAAAATTTGGTACACAATAAAAAGTTATCAAAGATAGCTAAGAGCTCTAGAAATTCAGACCCATTACTATACACTAGTATTTTCTCAGGGACAAGTCTAAGGAATATGAGAACACATGTACCATCAGCTACATTAATTTTTTTTTAATATGTTTTGTTGATTTTTTTTACAGAGAGGAAGGGAGAGGGATAGAGAATCAGAAACATTGATGAGAAAGAAACATCGATCAGCTGCCTCCTGCACATTGCCCACTGGGGATGTGCCCGCAACCAAGGTACAAGCCCTTGACTGGAATCAAACCTGGGATCCTTCAGTCTGCAGGACAATGCTTCATTCACTGAGCCAAACTGGTTAGGGCTATATTAATTCTTGATGGTAATAGCTGTAGTCCTTTCTACTAATTTGGGTTTTCTTAGAAACTTGTAGTCTGTCAATCCCTGCACTCACAAGGGAAGTCTGTTGTATATTTTGTTGAAGAGAAAAATGTCATCTGATATATGGTAGCAAAAAGAAGAGAAATGTAATCAAAAGATGTACTTACTCTTTGAGGTACTTGATAGTTCTAAACAACTTTAATCAATCTAGAAGAAATATATGCACATCAGAGCAAAGAGAAGAAATGATCTTGGCCTAAAGAAACAGGAAAAAATGCCCCAAATTAATACAATATCTTTTAAAAACTCAATTGGATTCACATGGAATTAGAAAAAATAACTAGCAATCATCTAAAACCAATGAAATGTTATATCAAAAAAAAGGTGGGCAGTAAGTTTTTTTAAAAGGCAGTTTATTCTTAACCTTACACATATGTAACATACAGAAGAAAAATTAACTCTGTGAAGACAGGAGAAATAAGGATGAAAATCACTTTGCTATCGTGGTAGTCAACTATCAACGTTTGATAAATTTTAGAGATCATTTTCATAACTATGGTGAAAGAATAAAGAGGGCTGAGGAAATACTGTGCAGTTAGTTGTCTGGAAAGTAAATGAAATTCATTATGCCCGACCTGCCTGGCTCAGTGGTTGAGCATCAATTTATGAATGGGAAGGTCATTCCTCAAGGGGGCATAGGCCTGGGTTAAGGGATTGGGTGTGTACAGGAGGCAGCCAATCAATATTCCCCTCTCATCATTGATGTTTCTATCTACCTCTCCCCCTCTGATATCAATAAAAATAAAAAAATAAATTCTTTTATGCTTTAAATATATATGTGTGTGTGTGTGTGTGTGTGTGTAATTAATTTTTTTTTTACAGAGAGGAAGGGAGAGGGACAGGGATAGAAAATTAGAAACGGCGATCAGCTACCTCCTGCTCACTCCCTACTGGGGATGTGCCCGAAACCAAGGCACATGCCCTTGACCAGAATGGAACCTGGGACCCTTCGGCCCGCAGGCTGACGCTCTATCCACTGAGCCAAACGGGTTAGGGCTCTTTTATGCCCTTTTAATGGCTACTGACGACAAAACTAGGCAAAGCTGATCTGCATTGTGCTTCCTAAAATCTGCAACTAGAACACTTTTGAGTTTACAGTTCCACCAACGGCTCAACCTGCCATTGAAATGCTTCCATATATCTTTCTTAAGCATCAGCTATTTCTTTTTCAAACACTATGTATCTCAATAGTATGAGAAGGAAAACTTGTAAACGCCTGACAACTTCCCGAATAAAGAGTTTCTCACTAGCCCGATGATGACCACTACATAGCATGTTGTCCCACGCAGGCTGCACAGAAGAGATTTCCATCAAATTATTTTTACTTTCTAAATGTATGTTTCTTGGGCGGGTAGGAAGAGATTTCCATCAAATTATTCTTACTTTCTAAATGTATGTTTCTTGGGCGGGTACTCACTCCAATGTCAGGGAGATCATTTTGCGGTAAGAAGCTCACCCCGGGATCCCTGAGCAATTAGGGCTGGGACAGAACTTGGGCTTCAGGGGAAAGCCAACAGGCTCCCAGGGCCCTCCCCTCTGCCCCACCGCTTTCGCTCCCTCCGCGCTGCCCCCGGGGAACACCGGGGCTGGCAGAGAGGAGCGAAGAGAAGAGCTTCCCGGAGCCAATGGGGAGGGAGGCGCAGCCGTGACGACGGACCGCTCTCAGCACAAGCCCATCCCCGCAACCGCGAGTGGGCTTGCGCCCCGAGCAGGTCATCATTACACAACCAGCAGCAGCTGGGGAGTCAAAAATAGCACCTTGCAGACGCTCGGAGCTGGGCTGCTCCCCGCAAGACACCCCGACATCTCCATACTCCCGGGTACGAAATACATGTTTAAAGCTTTACCAAATACCTCCCCTCGCTCCAATTTCATGCCCACAAATGTGGCCAACATTTTTCAATGGCCCGGATTCCCTGAGTTACTCCCAATTTTACACAAAATCCTCAACGACATATGCAAGAGACCCCCGAAATCGGGCCATTCTCCACACCTACCTGTGTCTCACATCCCAGGCATCTCGCTCGCCCACACAGAAGAGCCTTGCAGAGTCTCCCTCTCGGCGTCCCAGGAAGTGCGGTTCCGGCGAGCGCCCCGGAGGCTTCTGGGAACTTGCTCAGGTTCTCCCAAAGCCCTTACCAGGAGTGCCCTGGGAGACTACAATTCCCACAATCCACTGAGCCGCCGGCCGCAGCGACATCCTGAGGCCATCTCCCCCACCTTTAGTTCCGTCGAGATTTGGGTTATAAGTCTTTAAAAAAAATTTTTTAAATAAAAAACTTAAATGGGAAAAAAAAAAAACTAAAGGTATTTTTGAGTTGGATACCCACGTAAATATTTCCGACTAAATGTGATTTATCTATAAGGTTAGCAAAACATCTTTAAATACATTTTTCCCCTCCAAGTATTTACCAAGGCACGAAGTGGAAAAGAGCTCAAACTGTGTAATTCACTTTGAAAATGTTCAAAGGTACAGAGAATTTAAATAGTACAACAAAAACTCAGATACTTACCTTCTATATTCAACAGTTATCAACATTTGCCACATTTATCTGATTTCCATTTACTGTGTGTGTGATCATTTGAAAGTAGTGGGCATCATGACCCTTCATTTTTTAATCTAATTAGTTTTATATACGAGTAAGACTTTTGAATCCTTTATATTCTATTCATTAATACAGGATTTCAATCTATTGGCTATCATAGTGGTCAACACTCAACCACTGAGCCACACCATCCAGGCTGCACTGGTTAAATTTTGTATTTTACCATGAACATGTATATTTTACAATAAAACTCATTAAGAAAAATGTCCAATTTATAATTATTTTTGAAACTCAGAAATTTTAATCTGAAGAGTAAATTTATGATTGAAAATATTGTTTAAAGTTTGCACTTTCTATTTTATTTTATCTTTACTAAAATGTGAAAGTAGACAATGAAAAAGACTAGGCCATAAAAAAATGAGTCATGCATCAATCAACTCCGAAGTAAGAAAAAATACTCTTATACTTATATGGAACTGCCATTTGACCCAGCAATCCCACTCCTGGGAATATATCCTAAAAATTATAAAACACCAATCAGAAAAAAAATATGTGCACATCTATATTCATAGCAGCATTATTTTCAATAACCATGATCTGGAAATAGGCAAAGTGTTTATAGATGAGTATATAGATGAGTATATAAAAAAAGCTACAGTACATTTGCACAATGGAATATTATGCAGCTATAAAAAATAATCTTACCCTTTTTGAGACAGCATGCATAGACCTGGAAATTATTATGGTAAATGAAGTAAACAAGTCAGAGAAAAATAAATAGCACATGATCTCACTTATATATGGAATCTAATGAATAAAATAAACAGATGAATAAAATTAAGTCCAGAGACATGTAAGCATGAAACGGATTGACAAGGGAAGAGGGGTAAAAGCATATGCATATATGCACAGCCCTACCAGAACAGCCAATAGTGCAGTGAAGGCCTCGGGTAGGACAGAAGCTGGGTGGAGGTATAAAACGGGAGATATCTGTAATACTCTCCAAAATAAAAATAAGTTTAAGCTCAGTGCATGGTTCAGTGGTTGAGAACTGACCCAGGAACAAAGAGGTCACCAGTTCAATTCCCAGTCAGGGCACATGCCCAGTTTGCAAGTTTGATCCCCAGTGGAGGGTGTGCAGGAGTCAGTTAATCTATGATTTTCTCTCCCTCTCTCTAAAATCAATAAAATGAATAAATAAATAAGTTTAAAGTAAATAAAAAGAAAAATTTTCCAAAAGCTGAAATCTATTTGCTGCTGTTAAATATTATCAGTGATCTTTGTTATCACTGAACATTATGTTCAAATTTAGGGTTTTTAGATTTTCTTAAAATGAGAACTCTTCATAATTGAACCAGGTACATGACAGACTCAAACAATATCTAGTTGCTCACTTTAGTAATATTTGAGAAATCCTTTCATATATTTTTAAAAAATGATCTCACTAGAGACATCATAAGTACAGAAACATCAGAGGATTTTATTATAGGTAGATTGGCTACAAAATTATAAACTGCCATTTTCAGCTTTCACTTTTTTAAAACAATTGATACATTTAACTATAAACAACTTAAAAAGATATGGTTCTCAAATGATGGTGTATATATCAGAAGGTTAGTAATAACTGTGGAATACATAATACTTTGTGGAAAGTTTTCAAATGAACACAATTTCATGTTCATTTTTAATGGATTTAAATTGTATCCATTATGGAACTAGTAACAGCATTCCTTGATAGTGGCTCACTATGAGATACTGTATTAGAAATCTGTAAATTAAGCAACTGTTTCTTAAGAAATGCATCATTTTCCTGGTCTGCATGTTCATCCAGGGATTTCCTTATACAGTTCTTTAATTCGTCAATTCCTTCTCCCGTAATTGTAGAGATGGGGATGATATGTTCGAACTCCCTTGTCCTTTCTGGAATCATCTGACTTTGAAACAAATGTAGAAAATCTGAAACAAAAAAACACACAAACTATGCTAGTTTTCATTGTCTTTGAAGTATGTCAGAACTATGTTAAAGGTTTGATTTGTGAACCAAGAAACTTAAAACAGCATTTTTAATTTCTTTTTCCTTTGCTTTCTAATATGGTCTCAGAAACCTTGGTTTTTACTAGTAACAATGGTAAGGTTCTTGACACATGGTAGGTATTTGTTGGATTAAGATATTTTAAACCAAATTAAGTATAAATAAAAGAACCACAGATGATTTACTTACAGAAGAAAGTCACTTTGACGGAGGAGGTGTCTGCTAAAGTGAAGCTACATAGATTCTCTGAAAAAATCTTTCTATAAAAATAATATCACTTATGATTTGGGATACTCTAGCTTCCTCCGTACATGGATGGCCTTTAACTGCCCTAAAGTTTAGGCACTGGTATGAGGAGCCATATTAAAACTGAGAAAGGTGTGGGGGTACTTCAAGGGGAGAGCATCTCAGATGAGTCTACTCTATCACTCCACAATGGCTGAGAGATGTTCTATTACGTTTTCCTCTCTCAGGCCACCAAGGCAATGGAAAGAGGGGTGGAATACAATGGGATGGATCAATACTGACATGAACTGCAAAGGCTGGACTTGAAAGAGAATGGACAAACCAACAGGAAGCTTGGTTTCTGAGATTCATTTGCCGTCAAGAAGTCCAGAGAGTTAAGACTCAGAAATTTGTTTCTGATTATTCAAAACAGCCACAAACTCTTGAGTTACTGTCTCTTCTGGTTCCTCCTCTGAAAATGCCTTCTGTAAGACCATCTAGCAAACAGATCTAATGATCTTATAAAGCAAATGACATGAAAGAATAAAGACTATTTACTAATTCCAGGGAATATTTATATCCCAAAAATATCTCAAGGGCAGCTTCAATATGTAAGTTGCGGCAAGGAAATATTTTTGAGCAGAAAAAGAACCTTCTGCTGTTGTCTGCTATTCCTAATAATAATTTATTTTCCCCAATTTTTATCCCAGGGATAAAAACAGAGAAATTGGTACTATTTAAAAACATGTTAGCTACTTGCTATCCTCCCTACCTTTCCTCATCTGTGAAGAAGTTCTCTTCTAGACGCAGTAAACGAAAGCATCATCACTGTAGGGTGGAAAGTTCTGCAAAGTTCAATATTCAAGACAGTGAAGAGTCCCTTTATATTTTTATTTATTTTTTAAATTGTTTTTATTGATTTCAGAGTTAAGAAGGAGAGGGAGAGAAAAATAGAAGAATCGGTAAGAAAGAATCACTGATCGGCTGCCTCCTGCATGCCCCCTACTGGAGATCACGTACACAACCCAGGCATGTGACCCAACCTGGAATCCAACCATGATTTCCTGGTTCATAAGTTAACACTCAACCACTGAGCAACAACCATTAGACTGGAGAAATCCTTTAAGTTGGTCCATTTAGAAAGAAATTTCAAACAAACAAATCCTTTTGGAGTAACAGCATCTATTTTTCTGTACATAGGCATCTACTAAAGTTCTTCAAAGACCCACAGAGCTGACATTGCAAAGATACATAAAGTACGTCTTTAGAACTATTAGGTGTTTTAAATTTATGGTGTACTAGGAGAATAGAGTTCTAGAACCTGTAAAATATGTTAAGGTGAAAGATATATAGGAAGATGCTGACTTTTTCCTCTTCTGATCCAAATAACTTAGTAAGGACCCAGTTTAAGATTCATGAAGTCTAACTTCTTCAGCTCAAATGATCTTTTACTTCTTTGTCTCCTTTCATTCAGAACATCACACATTCTGAAACTTGGTATTACATTATATTGTTATGTAAATGTTTCATATGGTATGGGTTCTGTCATCAAACATACTTTTTTTTAAGAGAGTAATTGTCAGTTTTCTTTTCCACTGATTATATCACTTGGTGCAAATCAGGTATTCATTACATTATAATTAAATGAATGAATCAGTTTTACCTTTAGGATTCTGGAGTTGGTTCATCAGTTCATGGAATTTATTTTGGGCATCTGGCAAGTCCATTTTATTTATTGCCAGGAGTGCAGGTTTTGCTTGAAGTTCTTCATCGTACAACTCCAACTCCTTTAAATCAAAAAAGAAAGACCAGATAATTTTGTTAAAATATCTATATAAGTTACTTACTTGTTAATATCTTTCTTTACTTTGTTGGCCTAAGTAATCTAGAGTCCAGTCACATCTCTGAAATGCAATAAATCCCAACCACTACAAAATTAATTAACAAAGGAAACTCAGAAAATGTTTAATAGTTAGGCTATGTGTCAATATATTTTGGCTTATGTAACATCCTAGAGATAGCTGTGATTTGTGTCTTGAGCCAAATATAAATATCTGGAGTTCTACTAAGCATACAGATAAAATTTAGAATTAAATAAAAGAAAATCTTCATGACCAGGAATTAGGCAATAGTTTTTTTAGCTATAACACCAAGAAGCATAAGGAAAAGGAAAAACAACAAATGAGACTTACTTAAAATTTAAAATTCTGTATTTCAAAACATACCATTAAGAAAGTGAAAAGGCAACTGCTAGAACAGGAGAAAACATTTGCAAAGCATGTATCTGATAAGGGACTTGAATCAAAAATATAATGAACTCCTACAACTCAACAAGAAAAAGACAAATAACCCAATTAAAAAATGCACAACGAATCTGAATAGGCATTTCTCCAAAGACAACAAATGGCTAATAAGCACATGAAAAGACGATCAACATCATCAATCACTAGAGAAATGTAAAAGAAAACCATAATGAAATACCACTTCATTCCTACCTACTTGGGTGACTAAAATAAAAAGATAGACAATAACAATTAATATCTAAGCATAGCTATGAATGTGGAAAAAATGGAAACCTCATACATTGCAAGTAGAACTGTAAAATGGTACAATGGTGCAGCCACTCTAGAAAAGTTTAGCAGTTCCTCAAAATGTTAAACAGAGAGTTAACATTTATCTAGCAATTCCACTCCTAAGCATATACTCAAAAGAAGGCATGTCCATACAAAAAACTGTACACAAATATTTACAGCACTTTTATTCATAAGAGGCAAAAAGTAGCAAAGGAAACAGAATAAACAAAGTCCTGGAGATAAGAAACATCACATAGTGTTAGAGAGAAATCATAGAGCTGGATATAGAATGGAAGAGGGGCAGGCAGAGAAAAACAGACTGCTAAGTAAGGTGTCCAACCTTACCAGACCTCATCCGCCTCAGTCAGGTTAGATTTTAACCTAATAGCAATGGGACACCATTGAAGTATTTTAAGCAGAGTACAAACATCCAATTGGTCCTTGTACAAAGCTCACTCAAGCTGCCTCATAAAAAATGGATTACAGGGAAATGAGACTGAAAGCAAAGAGACCAGATAGGAAGGACTTACAACATTCTAATGAGGAGTTGATGATTAAAACAGTATGGATGAAAAAAAGCAGATGACTTCAGCATAATTTAGGATATAAAACTGACAGGGCTTGATACAGGTAGTGAGAAAGATAGAATTAAGGCCACCATCCAGGTTTCCTGCTTACATACTCAGTAAAGTTCTGGAGGCAGGAGGCGGGAGAATTAAAAGGGAAAAAAAGGGTCAGTTTTATACATATTAAGCTTGAGAAGTTAATGGGATATGCAATCAAAGATGTCCAAGAGGCAGCTGGTCTAAAGCTTAACTAAACGATTTTGGGATCAGATACAGATTTAACAGTCATCAGTATATTTTCTTAAATGAATGCTAATTAAAGAATAAACAGGCCTAGCTAGGGTGGCTTAGTGGTTGAGAGTCGACCTATGAACCAGGAGGTCACAGCTCAGGGGATATGCCTGGGTTGTAGGCTTGATCCCATGTGGGGTGTGCAGAAGGCAGCCAATCTATGCTTCTCTCTCATTATTGATGTTTCTATCTTCCTTTCCCTCTCCTTCTCTCTTCCTCTCTGAAATCAATAAAAATATATATTTTTAAAAATAAACAGGAAAGAGCATAAAAAGTAGACTGAGAAATAGTCTAAGAAGAATAAAAGTTCAAGCAATATAAGGTTTGAGTCCTGGTCAAGGTACCTGGGCTGCAAGTTCGATCCCACCCCTGG
This sequence comes from Lasiurus cinereus, assembly GCA_011751065.1. Taxonomy (NCBI): domain Eukaryota; kingdom Metazoa; phylum Chordata; class Mammalia; order Chiroptera; family Vespertilionidae; genus Lasiurus; species Lasiurus cinereus. The sequence goes on from JAAGEH010000307.1 coordinate 20,871,734, forward strand.
ATGAGGTGCCTGTGGGAGGTAACCAATCAATAGTTTGAGGAGCAGGTTAATACTAAAGAACTGGAGATAGCAAATTTAGATAATTCTTTATCATTAAAGCTTCAAACAGTAAAGGTGGAATATATTTTATTAAAATTACTGTCATTTCATACAGTCTTATGTACCAATATATTAGACAGATGCAAAAGGCAGCAATAGAAAACCTACTTTTGTAAGCAGTAATATAGTTTCAAAGGCACTTCTGTATGGAGTTCGAGAAGAAAGTTGAAATCCAGAAACATCAACCTAAAATAAAATAGGGAAAGAAAGAGCCTTTAACATAAGAATAGCTACATATTTCTGTTTTGAACTGTTTTATTCTCTCAAGCTAAAAAAAATTTCTCAACCTGTATTATATTGGTAATTTAGTAATTCAAAATAAGAGAGCCCTAGCCAAGACTGCTTCATGGTTAGAGTGCTGGCCTGCATACCAAAGGATCTCCCATTTGAGTCCTGGTCAAGGTACCTGGGCTGCAAGTTCGATTCCACCCCTGGATGGGGTGCCTGTGGGAGGTAACCAATCAATATGTCTCTGTCACATCAATGTTTCCTCTCTCTCTTTCTCTCTCTCTCTTCCCTCTCCCACCCCTTCCACTCTCTCTAAAAAAAGTCAATGAAAAAAATATCCTCAGGTGAGGATTAACAAAAAAACAATAACAAAAAAAAATAAGAGAAATTGAATTGTCAAGATAATTATAATTATTCTGATAAAATCACAACCATTAATAAATGAAAAACTAGTATAGGTAAGACAATTTACATTAATATGAACAGTGTCATAAACAGCTGACCCTTGAACACCTTCGGAGTTAGGGACACCAACACCTACTCCACCCTGCACAGTCAAAAATAAGTAATTTTTGCCTACCCCAAAATTTGACTACAGTCCCTGGGTACCCTCGGGGGATTAGATCCATACATACACAGATACCAAAACCTGTGGATATTTAAGTCCCATATATAAAATGGCATAGAGCAATGCATGCAGTAAGCTCTCCACATTGATGGACTCCCAACACTATGGATCAAAAACAATACAGATATTTATAAAAAAAATCTGCATATAAGTGGACTTGCACAGGTCAAACCCATGTTGTTCAAGAGTCAGCTATGTATAATCTAACACCGCCAATAAAATAGGAAAAAAGACACTAGATAATACTATAGTGAAAATCTTAAGGAATTAAACCTTGACAAGTATGGCCACACTTATAGTAAGTAATGCCATTTCCACCCCCATATTATAAATGAAGATTATGGTATTTGACCCCCATTTAAACAGACTTAGTAGAATCACATATACTACCACTTTATTATAAATTTCTAGGAAAACTACATTCATTGTTTTTCATATTCAGTTAAATATTGCATTGATATACATATGACTTACAACAAAAAGCAGTTGTTTGGTTCTTTCTACATGCTTGAGGAATTTGTGGCCCATTCCTTTGTTCACATGTGCTCCTTCTATTAAACCAGGAAGATCAGCTACCAATATCTAATACAAAGTTAAATGGTTTGATGAAAAAGAAAAATACATGAAAACCGTAAGTAGAATTACATAAAAAAATTTTCATATTTCGAATATCAACAGGTCCTGACTTGTGATTACCACTGCATCTTTAGAAAGCCAAAATACCTTTACAACAAAATGCATTAAGAATCAAAATCCTTTCTAATCAGAAATTAGAGTCCCATTTTTAATTATTAATCTAACAATCTGGAACTTCAGGTATTAATTTAACAGTTATTAATCACAAAATTCTAGTAATAATTCCATAAATTACATTGTTTAATATAAAGTTTCTATAGAATTTCAACTTTCTAAATTCTTTTTTTTTTTAAATATATTTTACTGATTTTTTACAGAGAAGAAGGAAGAGAACAGAGAGTTAGAAACATCGATGAGAGAAAGATATCGATCAGCTGCTTCCTGCATACCCCCTTCTGGGGATTTGCCTGCAACCAAGGTACATGCCCTTAACCGGAATCGAACCTGGGACCTTTCAGTCCGAAGGCTGACACTCTATCCACTGAGCCAAACCAGTTTCGGCTTAACTTTCTAAATTCTTAAAAGTGCTCAAAAATATTAATTCAGCTGGCATTTACTTAGCACAGCTCTGCAGTTTTAAGTTTTAAATTCTACGTGAGTTAATGTTCCTTTCCTATTCATAATGTATCAGGAAGACTATTGACCATCCTTAACAAGTAAAGGATATAGCATCCCTATTTTCCTTTGGAGATGATAAGCATTATTAGTCATTATCCTACATCTGTGGTTTTCAAAACTCACTGCACATCATAATCAGTTTTATAAATTACAGATGCCCAGGCCACTCATCTAAGAGATCTGATTTCAAATCTCTGGGGTGCAGGCTTCACTTATCATTGTTATTCTTACGCTACCCAAATCATTCTGAATAGCAATAAGGTATGGGAAACCTTACACTCACTGCTCCTGTGAATAAAGATTTCAGAGTGTGTGACAAAGTAGTATACACTACAAAGGTCTCATGTCCTGAAATTTTGTTTGAAGGTTCTCTAGTAATTTCCCTTAAAGATTACAAACAATGCTCTCTTTTTCTCTAAGTATTATTTGCTATATTCATTATTACCCTGTATTTATAATTGCTTAGTATTTAATATTCTATATAATTGTTAAAATTTTATTAATTTTTTACTGTTGTACCACTGTTAAATCAGTAAAATCTTATTTCTTTTGAAATATGTCAACGGATTATATGAAACATTGATACATTATCACCAAAAGTCCATTAGGATTCACTCTTGGTTTTGCACATTCTATGAGATTTGACAAATGTATGACACATATCCACCATTATAGTATCATACAGAATAGTTTTACTGCCCTAAACATGCATTGTGCTTTGTTTATTCATCCCTTCCTTCCATTCCCCTTAATTCTTGGCCACCACTGATTTTTTTTTTCTTATCTCTATAGTTTTTTTGCCTTTTTCCAGGATCTCCTATAACTGGAGTCATACAGTATGCAACCTTTCAGACTGGCTTCTTCCACTTAATTAGTTATATGCATTTAAGATTCCTTTGTGTCGCCCTAGCTGGTTTGGCTCAGTGGATAAAGCGTCGGCCTGTGGAATGAAGAGTTCGGGGTTTAATTCCGGTAAAGGGTACATGCAGGCTCGATCCCCAGTAGGGGGCGTGAGGAGGGAGCCAATCAATGATTCTCTCTCATCATTGATGTTTTTCTCTTTCCCTCTCCCTTCTCTCTGAAATCAACAACAAAAAATAATAAATAAATAAAAATAAAGTGCTGATAATATTTTAAAAAAGACTCCTTTGTGTTTTTTCATAGCTTGTAGCACATTTCTGTTTAGTGCTGAAAAATATTCCATTTCCTGGATTTACCAACATTTACCCATTCATCTACTAAAGGCATTTACCAAAAAAGCTGCAACAAAAATGTGGGTGCAGGTTTTTGTTTGGACATAAGTTTTCAACTCATTTGGGCAAATACCAAAGAACACGATTGCTGATTGTACATTATATATTTTTTGTTTTAGATTAATTATGAAAAAGATCTATAGTTCTTACTTATTAAAGAAAAATAATTTTTAATAGTTAGATAAGGCCAAAATCCCATTCAACTAAAACTTTTCTAAAGAGAAAGTTGAAATAAAACCATATCCATGAACTTTAAAAAATGTTTTTAGTTAATGAAAATTAATAATCAAACATGGAAGTAAATATGGACTTGCAATAAACACAGAGATTAAGAAAATAAAGAAGCCTGGTCAGCATGGCTCAGTGGTTGAGCATCAATTTATGAATCAGGAAGGTTCGATTCCCAGTCAGGTACATGCCTGGGTTGTAGGACTGATCCTTAGTAGGGGGTACGCAGGAGGCAGCCAATAAATGATTCTCTCTCACTATTGATGTTACTATCTCTCCCTCTCCTTTCCTCTCTGAAATCAATAAAAGTATATATTTTTTAAAAGGCAGAAAATAAAGAAGAGGACCTAGCCAATGTGGCTCGGTTGATTGGTGTGTCATAGTGTCATCCAGTCGGGGTGAATATGGGAGGCAATCAATCGATGTTTCTCTCTCACATTGATGTTTCTCTCTTTCTCCCTCTCCCTTCTTCTCTCTCAAAAATAAAAAAATAACATATTCCTGGGTGAGGATATAAAAAAAGAAAGAAAATAAAGAAGATATGATGTTATGGCAAACTGGACTTAAACTTCCAAAGAATAAGTTACATTCTCACATGAGTGCAATCCACATATAAGTGAAATCATATTTGGGAAATAACACTGAAAGCAACAAATGAACAAACAAGAAAAATACACACACAAAAACTCATATATACAGACTAAGTAAGCTGGTTACCAGAGGAAAGTGGGGTAAGGGGTAGTAAAGGTTAAAGGGAATCATTATGTGGTGACGGAAGATGAGTCAAGTTTAGGTGGTGGGCACGTGATGTAATATACAGATGTAGCATAGAACTGTACACTTAAAACCTGTATAACTATTAACCAATGTCGCCCCAGTAAATTTTTTAAAAATATAAAAAATAATACCTAGTTTAAAAAGCTACATTCTTATATAATATTTTACCGATAGTACTCATTATTGACTCGGTCCCAGTTTCACTTATTAAAAACAAAATCTTGCTACTGTCCCTCTCCCCCAAACACCACAGAAATAGTCAAATATAAAGTCCAAGTACCAAAAGCAAGTACTTTCATTTCCAACCAAGTCCATTACTTTAATTTTTTTTACAAGTGTCTTTCTTTAAAAATACCCACCTGTTTGAAATCTTTATACATGATCTTTCCAAGTTCAGGCTGTAATGTTGTAACTATAAAGGAAAAAAGCAATAATAAATAAAGCCTAAAATAAAGGGTGATACTCTCAAAACTGTCTTTGCTAATGTATAAAATAAAAAATATTTATTTTCTGTGAACAAGTTAATTCAAATTATGTTCTCATTTGTTGATATGAAGGTACAATTATCTTTGCTATGTACAATAAACTTGGACAAAAACAAACACAGATGTTTATAATATGCACAGTCCTATCTAATTAATGGGCCTCAAAGTTCCTCTGTTGCACTTGAAGAACATGGTGGATGCAATTTAGACTTCTATCACTATGTCTGATTTAGTCCTTGCGCATTCAGTTATCTTCAAGCCTCACCAATCCTGTACTAGCTTCATAAAATCATAGCTAAACCAAATAAATAATTATGCAACAGAAAAGTAAATGCAACAAAGTAATAAGTACTAGAAAATGCTGAGGGCAGCAGAAGTTTCAAAGATTAATGGGAAATGTATATATCCTGCCAAGAGATTTGAAACTCATAAGACTACCCTCAGGAGTTGTCATTTTATTCATACTATGAGAAAGATTAGTTTTTTTAAAAAATTCACCAATACACATTAAAATACAAAACAAACTATACTTACATGCATAATCTGCAACTGCAGGTTTTGCATGAGAAATTTTACTTAGCAAAGAGGATTTTCCAGCATTTGGGAATCTGAAATGAGAAAATGAATTTATACATTTTAACAAATATCATACTAATGTTTATCTCTGATTTCTTAGCATTTAAAAAGCAAATTTCTTGAATGTTTCTGGGATTAAAAGAAGAGTATTAACTTTAAAATAATCTTGAAAAACTTGAGGAACAAAATATACTTATGAAACAGGTAAAGATAAATTCATGCTGGACACTGAAAATGTTTTAGTATTTTGAATAAATAATTCAAATTATGTAAATAAAACTAGCAAAGCATAGAACAAAAAGAAACTAATAAAATACTTGTAATCTACAATCTCTAGCAAACACTGATAAAATGCTACTTATATTGTTTAGTGGGTCTAAAAAACCCTTGTTTTAATTGACTTTTTTTTTAGAAAGTATTCTTCAACTGTAAAAAAGAGGAAATATTGCCACTTTTGACAACACAGATGGACCATGGGGCATTGTACTAAGTGAAATAACTCAGACCATGAACAACAAATACTATATGATCTCATTTATACATAGAATCTAAATAAACAAAAAATCAAATTCATAGATAGACCATATTAATGGTTGCTGAAGGTGAGGATGTAGGGTTAGGCAAAATGGGTGAAGGAGGTCAAAAGATACAAAATTCTAGTTATAACAGAAATAAGTCATGGGCCATATAATACCTAGTATGATGACTACAGTAAATACTACTATATAATGATACTGTATTATATATTTAATAGTTGATAAGAGTAAATGTTAAACTTCCTAATCTAGAAATATAATTCATAACTAGGTATGGTGACAGATGTTAACTAAACTTATAGTGATCATGTTGTAATATACAAATACTGAATCACTATGTTGTACACCTGAAACTGATATCTTATGTCAATTATATCTGAATAAAAAAACTATCCAACAATTATTTATTGAACATTAACTTGTATCAAGCAATATCATAGGCACCAGAAAAATAGCAATCAATGACACAAATGTGATCCCTACCTTCACAGAGCTGTCATTTAAATTTGAGAAGGCTCTTCTTTCAAAACTCTGCCAAACTTTCATTTGGAATAACAGTGTAATATTTTACAAATATTAATTCTGAATTCTATAAAAATTTATAAGCTCATAATAGATCTTTTTTAATCAATTTTTTCATTATAAGTATTTCTATAATAAATTTAGAATCAAATTATGTGAGGTTTCTTTAATGATTTGCTTCCCTTGGAAATACAGTATTTTCTTATATCATGTTAAACCCAGTCTCTTGTAACTATTTGAAAAGTAAATTGCAACCGTTCATCCGTGATCATCTAGTTGGACTTGCTTATTTTTTCCAATATCCTATTTCATAATAGTAAAGATGTAAGCATCTACTGTATTTCCAAAAAATCAAAATATGAGAAGAAAAAGGATGGTAATGGTTGAAGAGCAGACAGTTGAGATTTTTCTTAAAAAGTATGGAATGAAAATTTTAAAGGCTGAAATCAATGTAAAGGTCAGCTTTGACAATAGCAGTACAAGTATATGGTATATACCTTTCTTCAAAGGTTCTTACTGCTGAGACTAGCAAAAAAAGATTTCTGCTTATGCTGGTATTCACAGTAGTAACTTTTTAAGAATAGCTACCTAACTTAAAAGCACTAGAAAACTATTAAGCATTGTGCTTAAGAATTATGATGTGCTCATTATTTACTGTGATTCCAAGCCCACTTCTGAAAAGCTTAGCATTTCACTATAGTGGCCTCTTATAAGGTGTTAATATAATGATCATGATAGCAGTTACCATAAATCCAAAGCATGTGTTGTACTGTAAATGCAATATCTTACCAAAATCTTCAGATGAGAACTCCCCATTCACTATTAAAGATGAGTGAACAAAAACTTAAAAGAGTCAATATAATGTATGCAAGAGTAACTAGTTAGCCTCCTGAGGACTGGAGATTCTAATACAAATAGTCTCACTTGAGTCCCCCAGGCCACCCAACTTTTACTGCTCAGTGCTGCTGGGCTTTTCTTAGTCTGTAAAGGTGTCTTCATGGAACTTGAAACTCATTTTTCTACTAGATTCTCAGCCGTATCCATAAAACCTTATTAAACTGGTAATGTTTGAAAAATATATAGTATACAGAGTCTATGACTCATAAACCACAAACTATGTTTTATTGGAGGGAAAATTACATGTGAATGGCAAGATTGAATGCCAGGATCACATCTTTCCCTATTACAACTTCAGCAGGAACCTCTTTGAACTCCAAGTCACTACTGGTAAGACCCTGATAGGCATGGGAAGAGGAGAGACTCACAGTGAAGAGTCTGGTAAAGAAGCAGTGAGATGGCTGGAGAAAAAGTTGAAAAGAGCTTAGAAAGAACCTATGGGAAGGCAAGGAGTAGAATGGCAGTTTGGTACCTCAACTTGGCAGCAGATTCTCCTACCTTTTGCTTAGGCCTTCTATCAACTACTGTGCAATGGTGTAATGGGGCCAGGGAAAGGAAGAGAGAGAGACAGAGACAGAGACAGAGACAGAGAAGAAATGCAAAGCTAAAGTTTTTCCTTCCTTTATCTAATCTTTATCTTGCAATCTAGCTCTCTCCAGTTGATTGAGTGCAAGCACTCCAAACTTAAAGCTACACAGCATTGTTCGATGAAAACATGGGAGGCTAGTGGAAGAAGATAACATTTTAAGGTTGTCTATAATACTGAGAGTGGACAAATCCTAAGCAGAGCATAAAGGATGGGAAAACAGTCATTGTAAGATCCAACTTGGTGCTCAATAGTGTGTAAGTCTGATGGTTGAGACTGTCTGTACCAGCCTTGGGCGTTGAGCCTTGAGCCATCTGATTAATGATACATCAATACCTTTGTTAAGGTTTGGCTCAGTGGATAGAGCGTGTGCCTTCGGACTGGAAGATCCCGGGTTCAATTCCAGTCAAGAGCATATGCCTGGGTTGCGGGTTCAATGCCCAGTAAGGGGCGTGCAGGAGGCAGCCAATCAAATTCTCTCTCATCATTGATGTTTCTATCTCTCTTTCCCCCTCCCTTCCACTCTGAAATCAATAGAAATTTGTTTTAAAAAAAGAATATCTTAATCTTTTCCCTTCTTTTTATATACTTTTAAAAGTGTGGGTTGTTCAGATTTTTTCATTTTATTCCTTAATATCTGGTTACATTGTTTTGCTTTCTTATACTACTGCTTTTGATTGATCTTTTTCTTTATTCATTTTCTAACATTTCACTAGCCTACTCAAGTTATGATCTTTGATATATGAATAGTCAATATGAAACTCTATGATGATATTGTGAAAATAACTACATTTAACAGCATATTCTCTAAGTATACCAACAATGCACAAATTCCAAAAAAGAGAAATAATGCTGGCCCCAAATTACAATTTATGTTTATTTCCTATTCATGCACTATCTCTTGGGAAGTATAAAAATGAAGATATGCCTGATACTTACCCCACTAGACCTACATCAGCTATAAGTTTTAGATCAAGGTGAATTATTCGTCTCTGGCCTTTCAATGGTAAGAAATTTGTAAGAAATTTACCACCAAGTCCTCCTTCAGCTACCAAAATTCTGTCTTGATCTTTATTGAGTTCTCCTTAAAAAGAGAGATAAAGAACACTTAGAACCAAGATTAGTAAGTGAAGCTAATCCACTAATGACATTTTTCTTTCAGAAATAGATACCAGAAATTTCTATTAAAAGCTTGTCCCTGGCCTGGCCGGAATGACTCACTAGTTGAGCATCGACCTATGAATTAGGAGGTTGTGGTTCAATTCTATCGCTCTCTCCCTTCTCCTTTCCTCTCTGAAATCAATTTAAAAAAAAAAGAAAAGAAAAGGCTTGACCCTGGAAAATACTTTCGTATGCAGTTGAAAGAGATTAGTTTATGTTTTAAAAACAAGTTAAATACTCTTACATATTTAAAATAATCTGAAATCTATCAGTTAATTTTGAACAGCTTTTACATACACTTTAAAAAGCTCTTTCATAAATTAGCAGTTACTGTTTTTAAAAAAAAATTCTGAAACTCAAGAGGTGCTATTCCCTACAACTCTCAAACACAACTTTAGAATCTACAGTACACTCACCTATAATTTTACCATTTTCATCAGTTACTGAAATACCCACAGGTGCAGGAATTTCGCAATCTTTTCCTTTGGAGCCTTTCAGTGCACTAACACTATAAAATAAATACATAAATACATAAATAAATAGAACTAAGATAAAATAAAGAAAAGCCACAAAATTAAATGGCTTATGCTACAAGCAAATATAATGGCCTATAAAGAAGACTGGCAACCAACTCTTCCGATTTAGATGTTAAATGGCCAAATATAAAGGAAAAATAAAATGATCCCTAATTATTTATTTGCATTTTAGACTATCATATCCTAATAAAAATAATATTAAATAATTTAAGTTACCAAGCTAGCCACCAAAAGGTCATTACAAGTCATAATGAATTAATATATTGTACACCTGAAATGTACACAAATAAACTAGAAAAAGAAAAATCAATTGACAAAGCTTTTAAAAAACTGACCTCAACTGAGAGTACTTTATTATAGGGAGTTCATCTAGCTGCTCATGAGAGAATAAATTGGTACAAACTTCTAACTAGTAAATTCATTTCAGAGAATTTATCCTAAAAGAAAACAATTGAACAAACATGTAAACTACTATATATACGTGAATGTGTTACATTGAGTATAACAGAAAAAAAGCAATAATTACCTAGATAGATGAATGACAAAATAATATATTTCCAATACTATAATACTTTGCGGCCATAGTAAAAACAGCACAGAAAAAAAGTTAAGTGAAAAGAGGAGGTTGCAGAATATTGTCCTCTCATTTTTGTACCCCCAAACTATCTATACACACACACAAGATTACATTTGTGTAAACACACAGGAAAGTTTAAGAAAACTCAAGAAAAGGTTAATACAGGTTATTTCTGAAATTATAGGTGACCTTTTATAAAACCTTTTTATTTCTGAACTCCATGAATAGGTCAGAATTCCCAGACCCACACACATGGGTAGGCTCTCTCATTCATATGACTTGTCACAGTTATAATTTTTCATTTTTCAGGTGTTTGATTAATGTCTGCTCTCCCACTACACTATGGTAACTTGCAGAAAGGGAGAGAACATATTAGTTTAGATCATCATTGTATCCTAAGCATCTAGTACAGTCATTGGTACATAGTGGATACTCAATTAACATTAGTTGAATGAATAAAGTGGGTTGATAGTAATGGATGAATTAGAAATACAGTAAAGAAAGACTTAAATAGAACACTTCTCTTATTGGGATGTGTGTTGCAATTTTTAGAATGTAGAAGCAAGATTTAATTTCATTCTTATTCATTACCATTGGTGAACTTTCTATTAAAATATCTTATTAAAAACACTGACACTTAAATTTCAGACTAACACTGGATAGTTTTTTAAATAGTTGATATAGTATTTGATAATGTTCATAGTTGAGCAAGCTAAGCTAGTTTACTGGGAGATGATTTGATGATGAACAAAAGTAGTCTGATTTTTAGTAGACATGGTATTATATATATGAAATTAAAACCTTACTCAGTTACCTATATTTCGGAAGTAGTATTTAAACCAAGACTTGAAAGGGAAATAGGGCTTTGCCAGACAAGGCAGGAAAGGATCTGTTGGCCAACCAAATATATATGTATATATGTATATTTATATGTGTGTATACATACACACATACTGGATTAGAAAGAAACAAACTGTTTGGAGAAATGAGTTATTTCTAGTGTAACACTGCTACAATTATGGTAGCATGTTGTGAACTAAAGACACTGTAGTCCAGATCATGAAGATACAGATATGCTCTGTTAGGAAGTTTGAAGATTACCTTAGACAGGGAACATTGAAGGATTTTAAGTAGGCAAGTGACATTAACAAGATGAGGTTTTAGAAAAGTCACTTGAGAAATAACTGGATAAAGAATGGAGTAAAGGCCGAAACCGGTTTGGGTCAGTGGATAGAGCGTCGGCGTGCGGATTGAAAGGTCCCGGGTTCGATTCCGGTCAAGGGCATGTACCTTGGTTGCGGGCACGTCCCTAGTAGGGGGCGTGCAGGAGGCGGCTGATCAATGTCTCTCTCTCATCAATGTTTCTAACTCTCTATCCCTCTCCCTTCCACTCTGTAAAAAAATCAATAAAATATATATTTTTTTAAAAATTAAGAATGGAGTGAAGGTGATGACTAAAACTGGAAATGGGAGACCGAATTGGAGAATATTGCAATATTTCATAAATAATGACTGTCTGAATTAAAGTCTGGTCTGTACCTATCTTTCCAGTCTCAACTTCCATATTCTATGTTTTCTGCATTCCAGCCACGCTGGCCTTCTTTTAATGTCTTATACTGCCACTTGTCTTCTATCACTAGGCCTTTGTTCATATTACATTTTCTTTTATATATACACACACACATACACACACACACACATATATATAAATATAAACACTTATATATACATAAAATATTTTATTTATTTTCCACAGAGAGGAAGAGAGAGGGATAGAGAGCTAGAAACATTAATTAGAGAAAAACATCAATCAGCTGCCTCCTGCATGCCCACTACTGGGGATGTGCCCACAACCAAGGTACATGCCCTTGACCGGAATCGAACCTGCAACCTTTCAGTCCGAAGGCCAAAGCTCTACCCACTGAGCCAAACAGGTTTCGGATCATGTTACCTTTTCTGCAATGCTTTTTTCTCCCCTTCACCCAGGTGGTTCTTATTAATCCTTCAGATTTAAGCCTCTCTGTTCTAAAAATTCAACACTCAATGCAGTAAGAAATATGTTCTATTTAAATCTCTCTTAACATTTAAACATTGCATACCATATTTAAGTGTACCACTGATCTAAACACTTTAAAATAACATTCTGTATTCAAAATTGAATTCTAACAAATATAAGGTTCTCAAAATCTGCCCTATAAAATGGTCTCATAAAACAAAATGCTCAAAAGAAATTTAAAGGATTTCCCCAAAGATTCATTTACAAGCAGGGGGTGTTGCTGCATATTTTGGGCAGGATAATTTGAGGTTGTTTTTGTTGTTGGGAGTGTTTGTTATAGGGTGTTTAGTATTCCAGCCTCTATCCTTCACTTATATCCACCCCCAAGTAAGTGTCACATTTCATCATCTGGAACTCTGACAAATAAACATACGAAAACACTTCAGTGGGAAGAAAAAAAAAAAGAAACAGACATAAAGTCAGCTGTTATACCAATACCTCCTATGGAATAGCAGAATAAGATAGGCCTGAGGAATCGTACGTAGCCTGCAATTTAATGGAAGCTTTTAGAATTTCTCCCTTCATTTTCTTTATAACAAAAGAAAAAGTCCTTCTCATATTTTGAAGCCAACATAGTACGTTCCACAGAAAATAACAACACTAATGAAAAATAAAGGAAAGGTTTTGTCACAGAAAGAACGAAACAGAAGCAAAGGGGAAAACATATAAGAGATAACAGTGAAACAGGATCTAAATTTTCAGCACTGCCTGTAAGATGCTGGTGGAACTACTGGAGGTGATGGGATGGAGTAGCTTGGTTGAGATTTGAGAAAGGTTTCCTACTAGAAGAAAACAATGGGAATTCACTTTCTATTTCTACAGAGGAAACAAATATAAGCAGACACTGGGAGAAAAGGATAAAAAGTTTGAATGCTCCAAAACATTTCTTAGTAACTATCTTTCATCTCTACTAGAGCTGAGACAAATGAAGATTTTTGCTCAGTTACAAATACAGGATATAATTTACTTCAAATCACTAATTACAACTTTATTTTTTAATTTTTTTTGCTTTTGGGAGGGATTACTTTCATAAAATCAAAGTCATTCAATAAATACTCACCGACTGTTTGCTCCTTCTCCAGCCACAAACCGTTTCTGAGGATATTTGTCTTTAAGTTGTTTTAAAGTCATTTTTTTGTGGGCTACAACCCAGACGTCACCACCGTTTCCACCTTCTCCACCTAAGCGAGGGAAACCCATTCCACCACTTCCTCCCCTGGCAAAGAGTCTTAGGTTATCAATGAATTTTCCATACTTAAAAAGAGAAAAAGAGAGAAAGAGAACATTTGTATACCGAATGTGCTTACCAATAAGAACTTTCATTTGTTGCCACTAAAATGCCTGAAAAAGTAAAAAAGGGCTTCCTGGATGCAAAATTTAAAATCTTTTCTCAGTTCATCTCCTGTCTGACCTCCTCTTCCCATTTAACTCTTAAAACCTTTATTCCCCCCCAATTATCAACTGTTGTCCCACCTATCTTTAAGGTCTCTAACACTGATCCACTTTTTAAACTAGACTGTCTATCCTAGGTGATTTCAGCATGTACCAGTAACTATTACCTAGGTGAGATATTCTCTATGTCTATTGGACATCAACAAGATGTAAGCTTAATAGTCTAGAGCAACTGAGAACAAAATCTGTATTTAACTTATATTAGAGACCCCTCAAATATGTAACTTGTTCCTGGGAATTGAAAGGAGAAGTCATCTCAAATACATGTTGCTATGACAGAACCAAACTTTTCCTTAGGTGAAGTCTGTTCCTCCCATGTTTTCAAATAATGGAAACATAGTTTACTATTCATGGAGTTTACATGTACCTGCTTTGGTTGTACCTGCTTCTTTTCCCAAAGCCCTAGCTCTTTCCTTCCTGGTACAAACTGCTCTACAATCTTAATCGTTACATTAGCTCCTAACTGGTCTATCCGTGCCTAGTAATTCCTTCTCAACCCATCCTGCATCTTGCTGACAGAGCTATTTTTCCAAAAATGGATCTCTAAGTATGTTTCTCCCTTATCCAAAAATGATTCAAGGGTTTTTGTGGGTCTGTGTATGTTTTGCTGTTTATGAAGTAAAGTCTACAATTCTCAGTACTGCCCTAGGCAGTTTTGCTCAGTGGACAGAGCATCAGCCTGTAGACTGAAGGGTCCCAGATTTGATTCCGATCAAGAGCACATGCCAAGCCGAAATCAGTTTGGCTCAGTGGATAGAGCGTCGGTCTGCGGACTGAAAGGTCCCAGGTTCGATTCCAGTCAAGGGCATGTACCTTGGTTGCGGGCATATCCCCAGTAGGGGGTGTGCAAGAGGCAGCTGATGGATGTCTCTCTCTTATCAATGTTTCAAACTCTCTGCTCTCTATCCCTCTCCCTTCCTCTCTGTAAAAAATCAATAAAACATATTTTTTTAAAAAAAAGGGATGATGTTATGGTTGTGTGTGGCCTTGGACAGAGGCAGGTGACCACAGAGAAGGCTTGGATCCCTTTCCTGAAAAAAAAAAAAAAAAAGAGCACATGCCGAGGTTGTGGGCTCAATTCCCAGTGTGGGGTGTGGGGTGTGCAGGAGGCAGCCAATCAATGACTCTCAGTAAAAATATATTAAAATCCATAAAAATATATTTAAAAAACAAAATAAAATGCTCAGTACTATATTCAAAACTCTTAACCTACCTTCAGTTCATTTCCTTTTGTTCAATCCCTCCCTTGTTTTTCCTCTTTTGCTCTGTACTACTTGTTACACGTTCACATCTCCATGCCACTCTGCTCATGCTTCTCCTCTCCTTCCGTCATTTGTTCTTTTCTACCATAAACCCACCCGAATGCCATTTGCTGATGTCTTTCTTAATGCCTTTAATCAACACTTACCAACTTTGCCCACCTCTTAGTCATTTGATTATACCTCTACTGGTATTAGGACACCATTTCTGAAATCGTATACAGCATTTAGTATTTACTTCTGCTTCCCTGACTAAATCAAGACCTTCTTGCAGGCAAAGAGCCTATGTATTAACTCTCAGACTATCAAGATTTCTTAAAGAGTAATTTCTTAAATTAATAATCTTCACATCTTTAGTCATCTAGGGTAGTTGCAAGTATCGAAAACATCTGTAAACTTTTTGCAAAATACATATACTTCGCTGACCTTTCTGATAGACTCTGGAGGAGGGGAGGGAAGGCTACGTCAAGCCAGGACATCTAGCAAAAGCTCTCTTGGTGATGCCGATGCAGTTCAGACCTGAGATTGCGGTGCATGGGCCCTAGCAAAGAATCAAAGTGCAGGGACTCATTTAAGTGTGCAAATGTATTCATAAAACAAGTGTTGTAAGAGAATAGGGTGGGAGAAATATATAAAAGATAAACTTGAGGGCCCACCAGAGCATTTTTCTCTGGACGTAAACTTAAGCTGTGGTTCTGGAGAGGCTAGGTCAGAAATGCATCACCTGTAAGTGAAGAATTAGATTCCAATTGCAAACGACACTGATTGGAAGTGACTTTTCATGGCAGTAAGGTTACACAAGTTAATAACTTATCCACAACAAAATGCAGTAGTTTGTGCATTTTTTACTGCTTTAGATGGAACATATTCAGAGACTCAGAATAAGGTAATGCCCAAACTATAATGCTGACTAGTTTCAAAAAAAAACATTGCTAATAAGGCTCCCAAAGAGGCTTTTTAAACCTGAAGCAACTTTACATTTTTTACAACTGACACTACACAAAAACTGACCTAAATTTCTTGCAAGAAGGCAAGCCTATTATTACATATCTTCATTTCTTTCTCTCCCTTCCTCTCAGATCAGAATGTATCTAGCACTGATGAAAAGTCGTCTTTAGAAAGCTCTTAAGAACAATGCACTGAAGGTAAAAGGTCTATGCAAACGGCCTAGGACTACGAACACTCTCTCTTAAAAGGACAACACACGATTTGAGCCAAAAGCAAAAAGTCAAACCTACTCTCCACGCATACAGTACTGCATGTCTAAAAGCAGGCATATACCCCAGCTCCTCCTCCCACGTCACACAATTCCCCAGAAGAACCGCCTACCCTGTCCCAAACAACCGCCCTAACCGAGCCGGGCAGACACACCCCCTCCTCCCAGAGAAGACAGTAGGTAAAAGCAGGAGAGAGTCCCCCAAATAGAAAGGGGGGGTTGGAAGAGGAGTACCCGAGCCCCCACGTGGGGCAGGAAGCACCCGGCCCTGGGCCAGCAGGCGGAGGGGCACCTGTCACGGACCTTCCTGTACAAGGCGCAACCGCAGCGCACCATCGCGGCGACCCTCCAACCCTCGCTCCCGCAGAACGTGTCTGCTCCGAACCACCGCGCAGCCTTTTTACGTCATCGCCGGGCGCCGGCTCCGGCGGGGAAAGCCGCATGCGCCGTCAGCCGCACGGGCTCAGGGGTAGGCGCATGCGCGGTGTGGTGCGCCCTGCGGAGACGGGGGCGGAATCACGGTTTGTGGGAAAGCGGCTCAGAGCTGCTAGTGTGCAGCCCGGGCGTGTGGCTCCGTGGCTGAGCCTCGGCCCAGGAACCAGGGCGTCAGGTTCAGTTCCAGGTCAGAGCACCGGCCCTGGTTGCGGGTGTCATCCCCAGGAGGGGCGTGCAGGGTGTGGAACAGCGCTTCTCATCCCTGATGCTTCTTTCTATCCCTCGCCCTTCCTCCATCTAAAATTAAAAAAAAAAAGTATGCTTTCAAAAAGATATTTCCTTGTGAAAGACAGCCTTTATGTGATGTTAAACTGTCAGCAGACTAAAATGAAAACTGTCGAGCCTGATTCTCTTCTTGGTGGATCATGTACATTGCTTTTGTGTCTTCTTAGCCTGTCAATGGAGTCCCCCCTTTTTGTCTGCCGAGCTTTGGTCCAGCTTGTCCATAACTAGGTTAGAAACAGCAGAGGCAAGGTCTGTCATCAATTTCACACACACACACACACCCCTCTCTGGTGTTCATTAATTGCCTAGAAGTGACAGGATCCTCCCCTCCACACTGAACCTCATCTCCCAGGGCCCTCAAGGGAACCCCTGCTGTGGTCCTCCTCAGGCACCTTCAGTGAGTGTCCTCTTTCTTTTCTCTCATATCAAAACGTACCCAGCCCCTACTTTATTCTGAGGACATTAGCAAGGACAGTACTTTTTGCTAGGAATATTATAGGTTAACAAGCAGTAATCATTAAATTGAATTAACCAGTACTTAGTAACAAAATTCTTCCTCTGCATTTTCTCTTCCAGAGCCACCTCAAAGACAAAACGTTGAAATAATGTCTTTTTTTTAGTATTCATAACCTCCCTTTTATGCATCCCCCTTCTCTTCTTTATAATTACTGCTGCTTACTATGGGTACGAAGTACCTCCCTGCCTTCTTCTGATAGTGCCCGTTGAAACGGAATCTTAGGCATGGATTTGATACCTGTATTTTACTAGTAGGCATGATTTTTAAGTGAGTGTGTTAATTCTATCAGAGCATTTATTTCTTATTTTTTATATCTACTAAAAAAATTTTAAGTTGTATTATAGGAGATCCTTAAGTGAAGGAAATATATGGAAACAGAGGAGTTTCTTTTTTTGTTTTATTAAATCTTTATTGTTCAGATTATTACAATTATTCCTCTTTTTTCCCCCCATAGCTCCCCTCCACCCGGTTCCCACCCCACCCTCTGCCCTTACTCCCCCCTCCACTGTCCTCATCCATAGGTGTACGATTTTTGTCCAATCTCTTCCCACACCCCCACCACCTCTTTGTCCCCAAGAATTATCAGTCCACTCCCTTTCTATGCCCCTGATTCTATTATATTCACCAGTTTTTGTGGTTCATGAGATATTTTATTCACTTGATTTTTAGATTCACTTGTTGATAGGTATGGATTAGTTGTTCATAATTTTTATCTTTACCTTTTTCTTCTTCTTCCTCTTCTTAAAGAACACCTTTCAGCATTTCATATGATACTGGTTTGGTGTTGATGAACTCCTTTAGCTTTTTCTTATCTGTGAAGCTCTTTATCTGACCTTTAATTCTGAATTATAGCTTTGCTGGGTAGAGTAATCTTGGTTGTGGGTTCTTACATATTCATTACTTTGAATATTTCTTGCCACTCCCACCTGGCCTGCATAGTTTCTGCTGAGAAATCTGCTCCCTTGTAGGTAATTAACTGTTTTTCTCTTGCTGCTTTTAATATTCTCTGTCTTTTGCTCTTGGTATTTTAATTATGATGTGTCACAGTTTGGTCCTCTTTGGATTCCTTTTGTTTGGGATTATGTGTGTTTTCTGGACTTGTAAGTCTGTTTCTTTCACCAGGTGGGGGAAGTTTTCAGTCATTATTTCTTCCAATAGGTTTTCAGTATCTTGCTCTCTCTCTTCTTCTGGCACTCCCATAATTCTGATGTTGGTATGCTTGAAGTTGTCCCAGAGGTTCCTTACACTATCTTCATATTTTTGTATTCTTTTTTGTTTTTGCTTTTCCGGTTGAGTGTTTTTTGTTTCTTTATATTTCAAATCTTTGACTTGATTTTTGCAATCCTCTAGTCTGCTGTTGGATCTCTATATATTATTTTTTATTTCAATCAATGAGTGCTTAATTTCTAGTTGGTTCTTTTTCATATCCTCAAGGGTCTCACTAAATTTATCAGTGGTTTCTAGAAAATTCTTGAAAAGCCTTATAACCATGGTTTTGAAAACTATATCCAGTCATTTCTTTTCCTCCACTTCTTTCATTTGTGATCTGTTTCTTTGTCTCCGCATTTTGGATGCTTCCCTGAGTTGGCTTTGTGTGCTAGGTGTCCAATAGAGCCCAATGGCTCAGCCTCCCCAGTTACCTGAGGTAGACACTCTTGGTGCACCCCTTCATGGGCTGTGTGCACAGTCTTGTTATAGTTAAGTCTTGATTGTTGTTGGTATCACTGGGAGGTATTGACCTTCAGGTCAATTGGCTGTGAGAATTAACTGTGTCTACATTGGGAGAACTTCTGTGCTGGAGACACCCTTATGAGAGAAGACTTGCTTTAGTGGGGATTTGGTGCTTACTGAGTCTGCCCACTGAGTGTATCCCTTATGGATCTGAGAAGTTGTAATCTGGATGGTCCTACTCTGGCCCCTGGGTACACTGCCTTTTGGATATCCAAGGAGGTGCTTATTTAGCCTCTGCCTGAGACCACCCAGCAGGAGCTATGGAGAGATCTTCAGATTATTCTTCTTTGTTTGGGGTTTGGAGGTGCCCAGATGAGGCCCAGCTGTGAAGCAATGGAAGTTGCTGTGGGGCCTTGAGCCTTCTTTTGGATGTTCTGGGTCTTACTGACTCAGCTGCAGTTTATTATGTAAGTTTAAATTTAAAGGACCAGGCCATTCATATGCAAAAGCCTCTGTACTCAGCTTGGATGGGGCGGAGTCTCAGGATGAAACAAACAGCAATGGCTTCCCGTCAGCCTGCCCTAAGAGGCCCCTGGGTTTCACTGTCCCATGGTAATCACTGCAAGTACCTCTGAGAGAAAGCCACCCTCGAGTTTCGCCCAGTACCCACTAGACAGTCCATTTTCTCCCTGAATGAGTCTGGGTCCCCAGAGTCTCATCGAGAACTGGAGTTCAGAGCAGTTGGGAGCTTTTGTCTTCCTCCTGATTGAGAAAGCCAGCCACGCATTCAGTTGTCAGCCCTCTCCATGTGCACGCCTCCATACTTCTGCCTTCTGCAGTTCCTGAGTGTCTCATTGTGCTTTTCTCTTTCCTTCTAGTTGTAGAATTTCTCCTCAGCCAGCCTCCTGTGGTTCTGGATGATGTCCATTTTGTCTTTTAATTGTAGTTTTGAAATGGTTGTGTAGGGCTGCAGTTTAGGTGTTAACCTATACCACCACCTTGGTTTCTCCTCCAGAGGAGGCTTCTTGATATCACTAATATAACAGAATATCATGGCTGACTTTGCTTCTATAAGATTCATTCTAACCTAATTATTTTATTGATTCTATAACCTAGTTGTCTTCAAGCTTCACTAGCTTTCATATACAAAGGAAATAATATAACCCAAAGCTCTTCTTCACAGTAATCCTTTATCCATAATGATCTCTAGAGATGTTTTCCCCTCCTTAAATAACAAATTTGGTCATATAGTTATATTCAAGACCCTTTATGGTCTCAGAATAACTGCTGTAGTTCTAGCCATCATATCCATGTTCCAGTTGGGAACATTTATGAAGTTGCTTTCCTGGAAGTTCTATTTTCATATCTTCTTGCCACCTTAATGTTGAAAAGTGTTTTGGTTTTTTTATAAAGCTGGGTACATTGCCATCTCTAACTATTTAGCTATCAATGTCTTATTCTTTTTAATATAACCTAACAGAGTTCATCTGGCTCAGGCCTTGGGCTTAGTATATGTTCTCTGAATATTTGTTTATTAATTTATTTATTCTTAAGGAAGACAATAGCTGGATTGCTAATACCTATGACATATGAATTACTGAAGTGGGGCATAGAGTTATTTTCACTCATTAGCCTTATAATCCCCAAAAGTAACATCAAATATTCTTTTAGTTTCATGCTATTCAAAATATTGTTACTATGAGAACCATTATAAATTGGGGTCTTATACTGTACAATTAATTCAAATGGGTTGAACAAATGAGAACTATATACCAGGTAAGCTCTTCATTTCTCTAAATTAAAATGTAAGATTGTCAAAGTGAAGGCCTTAGGCCATATAATTTTTGTCCTAAAATAAAACATATGTAGAGGAAAAAAAAAGTGGCTTTATATTATTGTCTTCTTCCTAAGAAGTTATGGTTTGTTCATTCATACATTCATATAACAATCATAGTGATGCTAATGAAAGAAAGAAGCAAATTTTAATATTTCTGATACCAGAATTCAGTGAGTGGATACAACTTATTCCTAAAGAACATGAATTTACTTTGCTTTTAATGCATCCTGTTTTTAATAGGAAGAGTATCATTGAAAGGTTACTTTCATAGAAATATTTATAGCAATCCTAAGAATTAGTTGAATCATGTTTGTAAGATCCCCATTATCAATCACTTATACTAGAAAAATAAAAATATCTTAAATTGATGGTTTTCTTTTTTTATATATTTTCTTTTAATCATCTAAAGGTATAAGAATGGCAGTGGAATGATCAGGAAGCCCTATGATAATGATGTTTCCTGTTTGTCCAAAACAAGAGTGTTCACGCAGCAGGAAAGTCAATAATATATTCAGGATTCTCATGTACGTAAGCCCTTTTCTTTGTTGCTTGTTAACATAAAGCAATAGCCATTTAGAGTAAAATAGAATTCTTTGATTTTTAAAGAATAACTGAAAATAAGAAAATGAATGTTTATATCAGCACATTTATGTACAGTTTGTCTTTAATACTACCACATCATAAAGTAGCCAGCTGGAATATTCTTCTCTGGAAAGAAGCGTTGGCAGACTGCAGTCATTAAGTCTCACCACTGCAGGGGTAAGACAATTTGTTTTCTCAGCAGGATTCTTGGAGGCCCCTGCCCATCTAAATGAGCTTGAAGGCGGGATCAGGCAACCCCTACTCCTGCCCATTGGAGCTGGAGGACCTCAGCAATAATTTGACCTAAAAAAAAATGACCAATAATTTGTGGTCATTTCTGTAAAAAAATATGAACTTGGGTCTGACATCTTACTTTAGGATGAAGCATTTACTTCATCTTGATATGTCAGATACAACTTGTCATTCAATGTTCTGAGATATGAAATTTGGGACTGGGATTGAATTTGAGTAAAACATGCTCACATTATTTTTTATTCTTAAGGTTTTTCTGCATAACCCCAAATGCTTGTCATTTCTTAATTTTAGTTATGGGCAGTTGGAGAAGTGTTGAGATCATGTTTTTCTCTATAGCTTTTCTATTACAATAACACATATATTTGTTATATCAATTTTTAACATTTGATATTTATTTGGGGATGATTTTCCCGCCTCTTTTATCCTTTTTAAAAAATCCCATCTAAAAATGTAAAGGAAGTATTAATCCTTCCAGTAAACCTCTAGGAGCCAATCTTGGACTGTGAGAATTGCTCTCTTGTATGTCATTAGTTTCAAATTTGCACTTCTCTTCATCTACTGTGTGAACTTTCTCTCCAGTAGTTAAGAATGATTGTGTCTCTTCATTAAAGGAATCATCTCTCACATGAATCTTTATCTTAGGAAACATGTTAATATTGTAATCTTGCCATGTAAGATTTCTGACAGAAAATTCTCTCATAGATACCATTTATCAAAGAAAAGTGGTATCTTATTAGCTGATGAATACTTTGTTAAGAAAAAATGAGATCTATGGTATATAGAAATTACAATCCACATAGGAGAAAAACCAGTAACGATACCAATTTTGTATTACTTCCTTCTAAGACATTAAAGTTTTGCAAAAAGAAAGCAAATTTTTTTTATAAAATACTAGAGGCCTGGTGCACAAAAATTGTGCAGGGGGGGGCGGTGTCCCTCAGCACAGCCTGCACTCTCTCCAATCTGGGATTCCTCAGGGATGTCTGACTGTGCCTTTAGGCCCTACTGGGATCGGGCCTAAAGAGGCAGTTGGACATCCCTCTCACAATCCAGGACTGCTGGCTTCCAACTGCTCGCCTTCCTGACTTCCTGATTGCCCCTAACTGCTTCTGCCTGCCAACCTGATCACCCCCTAACCACTCCCCTGCCAGCCTGATTGATGCCTAACTGCTCCCCTGCCAGCTGGTCACCCCTAACTGCCCTCCCCTGCAGCCCTGGTCACCCCTAACTACCCCTGCAGGTCTGGTCCCCCAACTTCCCTCCTCTACCAGCCTGGTTACCCCTAACTGCCCTCCCCTGCAGACTTGACCATCCCCAACTGCCCTCTCTTGCAGGCCTGGTCCCTCCCAACTGCTCTTTCTTGCTGGCCTGATTGCTCACAGCTGTCCTCCCTTGCACACCTGGTCCCTCCCCTGCTGGCCATCTTGTGGCAGTCATCTTGTGTCCACATGAGGACAGCCATCTTGTGTGCTGAAGTGACATTCAATTTGCATATTACTCTTTTATTAGATAGGATAGAGGCCTGCTGCACAGGTTTGCCCTGAGGGATGTCCTGGATCAGAGTGGTGCTTCCCTTGGTGTTTGGGGCAGTCTGGGTGAGGGACCTGTGGTGGTTTTCAGGCTGGCTAAGCCCCCTGGTGACCCAAGCAGAGGCCTTGATATCTAAGATTTATTTATCTTCTATAATTGAAACTGTATAGCCCTGAGCAGAGGCCTGGGTTGGCCAGGATATCCAGGAAGCTTGGTTTCCTCCATTGCCGGGGAAATCCAAGTCTCCTGCTCACTCCATGGCCGTAGCCATCTTGGTTGGGTTAATTTGCATACTCACTCCTGATTGGCTGGTGGGAGTGGCTTGTGGATATAGCAGAGGTACATTCAATTTGCATGTTACTCTTATTAGATAGGATTACTGTGAGTTACTGTGTAGTAGAATTAGATAGTACATACAATTGAATAATCTTAATCCATTTTATTTATTTAGGCACATAGAAATTGTCACTGAGACAAAACTATGATCTATCCAGCCCCACATTTTTCTAATAGTAGTAGCCCAAGTTTATTTTAATAACCCTGTTATGTTCGTGCTGATCATAATATCTAAGAATTTTACATGGATTTTTTGGATGATTGGAATCAGAAAGTTGAGTTTATTGAGTTAATTGCCTCATCACATGCATGAGCGCAAGTATGTTTCTGTGGTGTGTGTGTGTGTGTGTGTGTGTGTGTGCTTACTGACATTCTGGCTCACCTTGTTCACCGTGTTTACATGGAGCAGCACCCAATCCACAGCTTCTCTAGCTCCCACAAAATCTCTTCCTTCATCTTTCCAATTCCTTAGCCAGTTAGAATATATAGCAAGACATTTAAAAAGTACACACAACTTTTTCTGCAGGTGGCCTGCCTCTCATTAGGCCATATATGACAAACTTATAGCCAACATCATACTCAATAGTCCAAAACTAAAACTGTTTTCCCTAAGAACAGAAACAAGATAGAGATGTCTGCTTTCACCACTCTTATTCAACACTAGAGGGCCAGTGCACGAATTTGCACACAGGTGGTGTCCTTTGGCCTGGCCAGCAATCTGAGCCAATCAGGAGAGGTTGGCTGTGGGAGTCCACTGACCACCAGGGGGCAGCTCCTGCATTGAGTATCTGCCTCCTTGTGGTCAGTGCCAGTCATAGTGACTGGTCGACTGGTGGTTCAGTCAACCAGTTATAATGGTCTCTTAGGCTTTTATATACATAGATAGTATTGGAAGTCCTAATCACAGTAATCAGACAAGAAAAAAAAATTCAAAGGCATCCAAATTGTAAAGGAGAAAGTAAAACTCTCATTATTCACAGATGACATGGACATTGTACATAGAAAACCCTAAAGACTCCATCAAAACACTGCTAGATTTAATAACTGAATTTGGCAAAGTAGCAGGATACATAATTAACATCCAGAAATCTATGGCACTTTTATACACCAATAATGAACTCAGAAAGAGAAACTTAAAAAAAAAATCCCAAATACCATTGCAACAACAAAAAATAAAATAAGATACCTGGAATAAACTTAACCAAGCAGCTAAAAGACCCATACTGGGAAAAATCTAGGACATTGAAAAAGGAAATAGTGGAAGATACAAACAAGTGGAAGCATATATAGTGCTCATAGATTGAAGAATTGACATAATTAAAATGTCCATACTACCCAAAGCAGATTCAATGCAATCCCTATTAAAATACAGTGGCATATTTCACAGATCTAGAATAAATATTCCAGAAATTTATATAGAAGCAAAAGAAAAACCCTGAGTAGCTTCAGCAATCTTGGGAAAGAAGAACAAAGTTTGAGGGATCACAATACTATTGAAACTATACTACAATTCCATTGTAAGAAAAACAGCCTGTACTGGAATAAGAACAGGCATATAGACCAATGGAACAGAACCGAGATCTCAGATGTTGACCCACACCTTTATGGCCAATTAACATTTGACAGAGGAAGCAAGAGCATACAATGGAGTAAAGACAGTCTTTTCAATAAATGGAGTTGGTCAAATTGGACAGGTACATGCAAAATAATGAAATGACCACCAACTTATACCATACACAAGAATAAACTCAAAATGAATAAAAGATTTAAATGTAAGTAGCAAAACCATAAAATCTCAGAATAAAACGTAGGCAGTAAAATTTCAGGTATCTTATGTAGCAGTATCTTCACTGATACATCTGCTAGGGAAAGAGAAACAAAGGAAAAAATAAACAGATGGGACTACATCAAACTAAAAAGTTTTGGCATAGTAAAAGAAACCACCAACAAAATGAAAAGGAAACCCATTGTATGGGAGAACATATTTACTAATGATACATCTGATAAGGAGTTAATTTCTAAAATAAACAAAGAACTCATACAACTCAACACCAGGAAGACAAACAATCCAATTTAGAAATGGGCAAAGGACCTGAATAGACACTTCTACAAAGGGGTAATACAGATGGCCAATATATAAGAAAAAATGCTCAATGTCACTGATTATCAGAGAGATGCAAATTAAAACAATAATGAGGTATTACCTCACACCTGTCAAAATGGCTACTATCAATAAATCAGCAAACAAATGCTGACTACAATATGGAGAAAAGGGCACCCTCGTACAATGCAGATTGGTGCAGTCACTGTGGTAAACAATATGGAATTTCCTCAAAACGTTTAAAATGGGCCCTGGCCATTGTGGCTTAGTGTGTCAGCCTGTGCACAAAAGGGTCACTGGGTTCAATTCCAGGTCAACAGCAGGTACCTGGGTTGTAGATTTAATCCCCCGCTGTTGTGCCTCTCTCACATCAGTGTTTCTCTCTCTCTCTCTCTCTCTTCCCTTTCCTCCCTCTCTTTCCCTCCTCTCCAAAAACCAATGGAAAAATATATACTTGGATTAACAAAACAAAACAAGAAAAAAACATTTTCATTATTTTTTAAAAATTTACAATGGAACTGTCATTTGATTCAGCAACCCCACTTCTGGGAATATATTCTAAGAATCTCAAAACACCAATCAGAAAGGATATATACACCATTATGTTCATAGCAGCATTATTTAAAATAACTAATATCTGGAAACAGTCCATGTGCCCTCTGGTAGATAAGTAGATAAAAAAAAACCATACTACATTTACACAACGGAATACTATGCAGCTGTGAAAAAAGCAAGGAGTGCTTACCTTTTGAGACAACATGGGTGGCACTGGAGATTATTATGCTAAGAGAAATAACAGTTAGAAAAAAGACAAATATCACATGATCTCACTCATACGTGGAGTCTAATGAACAACATAAACTGATGAACAAACAGATCCAGAGGCATGGATGTGTGGAACAAAATAAGGTGGCTGGAGCGGACCTGGGAATTATTAATCAAAGGACATATATGCATAACTTATGGACACTGACAAGACTGTGGGGAAGGCCTGGGGGGGTGAGAACTGGGTGGAGAGGGGTGAGGGGGGATAAAAAGGGAGATGTCTGCAATACTGTCAACAATAAATAAATAAATAAATAACCACTAAAAATGCAAACAGTATAATGAAGATCCTAGAACAATGATGTTTATGAACTTGCTATGTTTTAGCTGAACTCAAGATAAGGATAAACTAAATCTAATATATTTCTCATATTTCTTAAAAAGTGATAACAAAATATTTTATACCCATGGTCCTTTTGGGCAGGAGTAAGGAATGGAATGGAATGCTTTTTTTTTCTTTTTCAGCTTCTCTCCTGAATGTTTCTTTCTCTCCTATCGCAGAGACAGTGTTTTGTTTATCATTGTCTCCTGTGTTCCTGAAAAATGATAATAATAATAATAATGCCGACTTTCCCTTCAATTAGTTAGCAGCCAAGGACTTCTTGTTTTCTCTGAGGGGTACTCATTTGTTTCATCTTGGTTTCCTGCTCTCCGCCCCCACCCCCCACTCCCCAAGGTCATTGAATCACACTTTGATTAATACATTCTTATTAAGATTTACTAGAGGCAATTGCAACCGTAGATGTTTTAAATGAAGGTCTTTCATTATAATGAGTCAGAAAGTCAACGAACTGAACATTTTTTCTTTTGTAGATAGTCAGCTTTATTAGTCAGTCAGCATGCCCCGCTCTGTGTGGAGGACTCTTCTGAATCCATGTGGTGTGGTGCGGGCAGAGTTTCCTGCAGAACCATGCTGGAAGCAGGGGGACAAATGAATAGCCCACTGCCTGACTAACCCCGGAAATCTTGGGTGTGTCTTGTGGAAAGCTGATAAAACTTCCTAAGTGAAGAGAATTGTCATGAATATGAAGTAGAAATCAGCTAAAAATCTTGAGTGCCCATTGTATTGTATGTCAGTCATGA
The DNA here is from genome assembly GCA_011751065.1 of Lasiurus cinereus. Lineage (NCBI taxonomy): Eukaryota > Metazoa > Chordata > Mammalia > Chiroptera > Vespertilionidae > Lasiurus > Lasiurus cinereus. Next base: position 20,899,517 of record JAAGEH010000307.1, read on the forward strand.
AACAAAAATGAACTAAAGATGGTATTTTTAAAAATTCATAGGGAAGATCACAGGTTCTCATGGAAAAAAGACAACATATGTAGTAGATGACAAATGCAAGTAAGTGCACAGTAATGTAGTGAAAATGAACACCTAATTGCAGAAGTCAGGCTAAATTATGTGGAAGAGACTCTGAAATGGGCTCGGGTTAAAAGTGAGGGGGAGAAGGGGAGAATGCTCTCTGATAGAACTCAGAGATGAAGTCGAGGGACAATGGGAACATACTGGGAACAGGATGATCACGATAGAATAGTGATGACTAAATTGCTTCTGATGAAGATGATTTTTTAAAAAGCATTCCATTGCATGTATCAATCACATTTTTTTAAAAAGTATTCTGGTTTATTTCCTCAGCCATTATATTTTTAATTTTTTTTATTTTTTATATATTTTATTGATTTTTTTACAGAGAGGAAGGGAGAGGGATAGAGAGTTAGAAACATCGATGAGAGTCATCGATCAGCTGCCTCTTGCACGTCCCTACTGGATATGTGCCCGCAACCAAGGTACGTGCCCTTGACTGGAATCGAATCTGGGACCTTTCAATACGCAGGCCGATGCTCTATCCACTGAGCCAAACTGGTTTCAGCTCAATCGCATTTTTAAAAAAAATTATCTTTATTGGGGTAACATTGGTTAGTACCATTATACAAGTTTTAGATATACGAGTCTGTAATGCATCGTCTGTATATTGCAGTGTGCTCACCATCGAAAGCGTAGTCACTTCCCCTCTGATAACCACCGTATTTGTCTTATCTATGAATTTGTTTTGTTTGGTGCTTTCTGATTTATATTCCACATATGAGTAAAATCATATGGCTATCATTTTTCATCAGACTTACTCAACTTAGCAGGAAATCCTTAAGATCCATCCATGTTGTTGCAAATAACAGTATTTCACCATTTTTGAGACTAATTTCTATGGTATATAGAAAAACCATCGAGGGACACTTAGGTTGTTTCCATGTCCTGGCTATCGTGAATAGTGCTGCAATGAATATAGGGGTACGTATATCTTTACAAATAAGTGTTATAGGTAGTACGACAGACATGAGCAGAGCAAAGAAGATGGGACAGATACAGCAACTCATCAGAGCCGAAAGCACTGGATGTCTAGCAACAGGCAAAACTGGGAAAACAAGATCTCGTCCCCCTTCTATGACCCCCCACCCCTTTCCTCCCATAGAAAATTGCTGGTCATGCAGCTTGGACCCCGTGACTTTTCATATGGCTACTCATGTAGTTTAGAACCCCTTGACCTTTTCCTCCCTGAAGATAACCTCTAGGCCTCAGTTGTATTTCAGCTCCAGGCCCAGAAAAGCAGCAAAACCAGACCAGTGACTCCATGGCTGACCTCAGGACCAGCGGCATTGACTAAGAACCCCCTCTGCCCTGGCCCCGACCAATCAGTGGGTACCAGGACCCTGAAAGAGCACCCCTGGAAACTGATGAATATTCTATTGAGACCCCCTTCTCTCCCCAACCCCAAGCTCCCCTAAGATTTCCAACTGCAAGGGAGACACAAATATGCTCAAGGTGAAGGTCCCAGGGGAGCATGCACAGGCCACCCCTTCCCCCTTCTTCCCTCTAAGGAACCCCAGGAGACTTGGACATGGGAGCAGCAGCTCATCCCAGGTTCACCCCCTGAACCTGTCTCCAAGGCCCCTTTTTTCTGACTTTTAATTTTTTAGGGGTAATTGCCCAGAAGAGGGATGGCTGGGTCAGGTGGTAACTATATTGTTTAAAATATGTTTTTATTGATTTCAGAGAGAAAAAGGGAGAGGGAAGGAGAGATAAAAACATCAGTGATGAAAGGGAATTATCTCTCAGCTGCCTCCCGCGTCACCCCCATTGGGGAGAGAGCTGCAACTCTGGCATGTGTCCTGACTGGGAATCCAACTGTGACCTCCTGGTGCCTGGGTCCACGCTCAACCACTGAGCCACATGGGCCGAGCCTACTGTTAATTTTTCGAGGAAGCTCCATATTGTTTTCCATAGTGGCTGCACCAATTCACATTCCCACCAGCAGTGTCTGATGTTTCCCTTGACTCCACATCCTCTCCAACACTTACTTCTTATCTTATTGATAATAGCCATTTTAACAGGTGTGAGTGAGAAGGTTATCTTAGTGTGGCAAAAAAAAAAAAAAAAAAAAAAAAAAAAGAAAAAAAAAAAAAATATGCAGGGATGGGACTCAAGTACACACAATACATTTAAAAATAGCTATGATAAACTCATGTAGAAGTTTATATTTAACAGTTGGTCAAGTCAATTAATCCATCTAATTTATTATTATGTCCAAAACAAAACCTATCCTAAGCAAATGTTTCCCAAGCCAAGCATTTTTTTTTTATTAAAACCATCTTAAATAAACCATGAAAGAAAAACCACAGCCAACCAAATGGGAGAAGATATTTCTAAGTGCTAGCTTTGATAAGGAGCTAATACCCAAAGCAATAAAGTAAAATACATAAAGAACTCATACAACTCAACAAGTTTTGGGAACTTTTTCTCTGGCTAGAACAGGGTAGAGGTGGGGAGACAGCTTGGGTATGTAGATTCCTGCCACGAGGGTTCTTTTCTAGGAGGGGAAGGGAAAATAAAGTCATATTGGAGAAGGAGGAAGCCCCGAGCCTCTGTGAGTTGCCCCTGTGATTTGCGGGCCTCGGAGAGAGGAGAGGCGGGACGGAAGCGCGGGCGCAGGCGCTGGCCCCCGGGATCTCGGGGCTGGGAAGGTGGGCCAGGTGCGGGCGGGGCCAGCGGGACGCCCCCTCACTCTGTCCCTAGAAAAGGAGCGCGGCCCCGGCTGTGGGCTGAGTCCAGAACCCCGCAGCGGCAGCAGCACCACGGCACAGCTGTCGGAGCCCCAGCGCCTCCCGGCCCGGAGCGCGGTGCGGAGCGACAGTTCAGCTGGTGAGCTCGGGGCGCCACCAGACCGGTTTCCCGCCTTTCGCCGGCCCCAGGGGTGCGTCCAGCTGAACAGGGGGTGAGGGTTTGCAGGGCTGGGGCTCCTCCCGGGAGAGTTGAGACCTGTGGTCCTCCAGAGGCTGGAGCAGCACGCGTTCCCCTGGCAAGAGCATCGCTCAGAGGACACCGCGCCAGGACGCGCGCGCGCGCGCGGGGACGCGGACGAGGGGTACCCGCTTCCTGCTGCGTCCAGGTGACCCAACTCGGGAGGAGGGCGTGGTCAGGGAGCGTGGCCTGAAAGTCCACGGGGAAAGGTTCTCTCCTCATACCCAGCCCCTCCCTTTTAGCTCTTCACCCAGTGGCCACTGTCACGAATCTGTGCCATTGCCGACGTCGTGAAACGACCTTAAGAACCCGCGTTCGTTTCATTTGCTTTGTCTCTTCCTCCTAACTTTTCAGGGGGAGGTGGCAGATGGCGGTACACAGGGGTAGGAGGTGAGTCCAGCCTTCTAGATGGGTCTGCACAGCTGCACTCCTCCACCCTGGCTGCCAAGCTTGTGGCAGGGGTTGTTTCCAGTGCCAGCCCGAGATGGTAGTTCCCTGGCACCTCAAAGCCAGTTCCCGTCCTTGACTTCCCCCGAGGTGTTTTAGGCTGGTTCACTGAGCTCTCAGTTGGCCAGGAAACGTGTGCCAAGAGCCATTAGAAAATGCCGAGGTTTTGCTGGGTATCGTTGGCCCTGCTCCATGTCACCTTAGCTTGTATCGCCTTTATTGTCTTCGTGCTGCTTGGATGTCTGTGAATCGCCATCCAGCTCCTGAACCACCGGACCCTCCAGGCATAACAAATATTTTTCAATGAGTAAAAAAGGAAAGGACATTTCAGTATCAGTAACTTTGAGACTCAAAACAGTACTTGAGTGTCCTTCACCATTTGGGTAAACTTTTTCCTCATGGTTACACCTGTAATAGGCTGCATTTAGATCCACTTAGCTGAAATGTGTTGTGGTCAGAGTCTGGGCTAGGGAGACAGGAGACCTCAGCCCTTACAGAGAGCCATATCACTGAGAATGTTTCCAATCTGTAAAGGGAGAAGGTTAGAGCACATGCTTTTAAAGGTTTCTTCCAGCTCTAATAGTAAAATGTATCTTTGGCATCTTCATAAACTTGTGTTGGGTTTCAGTGGCTCCTGAAGACTGTTTATTAGAATGTTGGTAAACAAGTTGTAATTGTAAATATCCTTTCTAAGGATGGTCTGTGGGTCGGCAACTTAGAAGAAAACCAACAAGTACATAGGAGGCCAATTTAGCTGGATCAAAAACGAATATGTATTATTTAGAATTTTTTTTTTTAGATTTAAAGAGATCATTGATTTGATAATTTTATTTTTAAGTTAGCAATATATCTTCTCTCTTTCTGTCTTTTCTGTACAGACTATGGACTTTGCCACAAGAAGATGGTTCTGCCTACCGTTGGGGTGCATGGTGCTGATCAATCTGATTAAGGCCGATTTTGAATTTCAAAAGGGAGTGCTTGCCAGTGCCAGCCCAGGGATCGCGGAAGACATTGATCTCCAGTGCTGGAATGCTTGCTCTTTGACTTTGATAGATTTCAGGGAACTCAAGATAGAGTACAATGTGGATGCTTTCTGGAATTTCATGTTGTTCTTGCAAAAGTTCCAACGGCCTCGATATTACAATGTCTTCTTAAGCATAGCTCAGGACTTCTGGGACATGTATGTAGACTGCTTGCTTTCAAGATCTCATGGAATGGGCAGAAGGCAGGTGTTGCCTCCTAAGTATAAGTTTCCACAGAAGATGACAGGAGGTAATTTAAATGTGTATTTAAGAGAATAACAGTTTAGTTTTCTTAAAAATTCAATACTTAATCATTTTGATTTTTCAAGTTTATCCAACAAACTTGTCATATTTTTTCCTCATAAGATCAGCTTCAATTTCCATTTTTACTGATTTTATACTATGTAGAAACCTCAAAAACTCTGACATACAAATACTTGATTTTATATGACCTTGGAATATAATACACTTTGACAGATCATTAGAATTATCTTACTAGTATACCCCTGGTCGCTGCCGCCCTCCTGTAGCTCTCCGTTCTCCCAACCACCCCCCACTGCCCCATCCTGTAGCTCTCTGCCTCCCAATAGTTCACTGACCCACCCTCCTGCAGATCTGTGATCTGGTCGTTATGCCTCGGGGCTTACTGGATAATTAGCATATTCCTCTCTTATTACATAGGATTTCCTCCTATATATAGTTCATAAGAAAGTCATTTAACACTGTAATTATTCATATTTCATCCATTGAATAAACTGTTAGACATTGGACATTGGAAATTAACTTTTTAATAGAATTGTTTAAAAGGATGGAATCTTAAGAGTCATATTAGAATAACTATTCACAATTTCTCCTCTGTAAACTTGTAGGACTGGATCTTACCAAATGTGAATTTTACATTTGAGAATGAACATGGAAAATATTTCCAGCAAGATGACACCAACCTAAAAGTTTAACTCTGTCAGTATTAGTGAGGTCAAGTATTTCTTGGAGGAATTACCAAAATTGTTATTTCTAATTCCTTAATATTGATGGTTGTATTTTTGTTGATGTGTGTAATTGCTTTATGGCCATTGATGATCATTTCCATCTTTTCAGGTGATTTGCTGTTTGTTACTTACAGGGCATCTTTATAAAGCATCTTTTAAAAATTTCATTTAAAATGCAAAAGTAACTTTTTTTTTTATGCAACACCCAATGGAGTAAAATTGTAATCAATTTTATAAGGTATCTTATATATAACTTTGATTTTAAAATCGTGCCAGCCTAATGCCAGTTTGTTTTAAAAATATTTAATTTTGATGTAGTGTACTGTGTGTAGTGATATGTGCAATTTCATCACTGACCCATCTTAGGTATTAAAGTATGTTGTATTTTCTTGTTTTTGTTATCTTAATTTTTAAAAAGGAATAACAAAACAATAAATATTTTAAAAAATAAAATACAAAGGCAATAAGAAACTTTATTTTAGTAAAGTGCAGTGTGATGGAATTTTTGTCTTTAGGTGTTAGCTCAATAATTTTTTATATTTTCTATTTATAGCTCACATCTTATTCCAAAAATGATCTGAAGATTTAAAGAAATATACTAAATAGTAAGGCAACATGAAGTAGATGGGGGAAATTGAGATGATGGGTAATGAAGACAGGAAACTAATAATATATAGTTTTTAGATCAACACTTCAAAATGCATGTCATAAAAACCTATACCTTTGATAAAGGGTAGCTGTAAATGTGGCCTGAGTTTTCTGCTTTACTAAGTGAAGAGGGATCAAGAGCTGTTTCAAGGTTCACAATGCTGATAAAACCAAGCAATATGTTTGAGAGAAGCCCAGCTTTTCTTAGGACACTGAGCCAATAGGAATCTGTCCCATAGGGTTTCATAATGGCTGCCAGCCAGTGTACAGCACTGCTTTCAAGTATCGTGACAATGACAGATTCCCCTTTATGCAGGCTGATGCCAGCACACCCAAGTGCAATAAACATAAGCAACATTAAAAGCAGCAAAAATAATACTGAACAAGTATGCAGCTCTCTGATGGTTTGACTTGATCAAAGAATAAACTTTGAAGTAAGTGAGGGAACTGACGTTCTTTGAGTCATGGGCCACTCTGAAAATCTGATAAAACCACAGAACCTTTACTAGATGTTGTATATACACACACTCGTCATTTTGTGTATAATTTTAGTGTGCATGTGTATGTATGCCTATAAACTCCAGGTGAAGAACCACAAATATTAAAGAATGAATGGACTGCATAGCTTTCAGGTATCTTTTACAAATACTATTTCATACAACTGAGTCTTATATAATAACGTTGCAAAGAATATGAAGTCATAAGTCTAATAAATTTCTAGATTAAAAATATTTTTTCTTGCCAATGAAAGGTGGATCCTTAAGCTAAGAAAATCAATTGGTTGGCGGGGGAGGGGAGGCGCTTATGTTCTCTTATAAAAATGACCAGACAGATATCCAAGGAGATGCCTAATTCATATTCTGAAGGTAGAGGCATAAGGTCATGGTTTCTCTTAGAAAACAATTCTCTTTTACAACCCCTGGGTAAATGCTTGAAGCCAAAAATTCAATGCTATACAGCAAGACAACATAATTTTATTTATTTATTTATTTATTTAGTTAGTTAGTTAGTTACTTACTTATTAGAAGCTCAGTCACAGTACAGAGGAATAACAAATTGTAGCACTTCGGAAGGGGCTGGCCAGATACATAAAGTCTGGAAGGATTAAATAAGAATGATTAAAGAAACTGGATAATTTACCTGAGAAGACTTAGGTTCTTTAGTTTTGTTCTGTGATATAAAATGTACCAGGTGAACAAAAGTTATGTGCCTAATTATTCACTGGTTCTCACCCAATATAGGCAGTCACAGGCTAACAGAGTTTAACCATGGAATGAGCTCCCTCATGGTAAAAATCTCATTACCAAAGGGTGTTGAAGCCACTTTCATCGGTGCTCACTGAACTCCATCCTCTGTATTCTTCTGACTTTTTTCCCCACTTAGTTTGCTAAGGTTTCAGTTTGAGCACTTGAATCCTTGTCTCAACTGACTCATGGAAGGAAATGTACTGCCCATCCTTTAGTTAGGCTGCCTGGGCGAGGCAGAACATCCCTAGGACTTGGGAGTGGTGTGGAAGCACAGGATGTGAAGAGAGACAGAAACTTACAGAGTTAGTGACTTGGTGAGACAGACAGACTGATTCACTCACTCGCTGAGGGTGGCTGGAATTGTAATAGGCAAACTTGGGTGCAGTCTGTCTACGTATAGGATTAAGTCCAAGTGTCAGGATTAAGCAACATTCCTATCTCCCACCCACCTACATTTATTCACCTGCTAAATGGATACTAGGTAATCACCTGCCCTACCTATTTTCTCTCTCCTCTTCTTGACAGGTAAGATATACACTGAGTGACCAGATTATTATGATATCTGAGCACATAATAATCTGGCCACTAAGTGTACATTCTATATAATAAAAGGCTAATATGCAAATTGTCCCCTCGACCAGGAGTTTGACCAGCAGGCAGGCCAGCCAACCAGCCATGTCCCTTCCACCTGGCCAGGCTGGCCGGACCCCACTCATGTATGAATTCATGCACCAGGCCTCCAACACACACACACATACACACACACACACACACACACACACACACACACACACGAGTGGCCAGATTATTATGCGTTCAGAGATCATAATAATCTGACCACTCAGTGTACATGGCAGGGGAAAGGTTCACAGATGTCCCTGAGTATTTGGATTATAGTCAGTCTTAATCAACCTGGAGCTATCAAGTCACATTACAGACAAAAATGATATTCAACCAAGAGATACTGATTCTAGTTCTACACTCTTTATTCATGTAATAGCATTTATGCCACATCATTTTAGAGGAAGCCTATCACTGTTATGGGCCTAGTAGGGTGTTGGAGCCTAATGGGTGATTATTTTTATCTGACAATGAACGTAGATTTTATTATGTCTTCCCAACTCTGCATTTAGTAGTGTCATGTTGGTAGCTTGGAATTAGTCATGGTGGAGTGCAAATTGGCAAACACTACAAATGAGGGCCCCTACCCCCATGAAGAGCTAGTTGTTATACTCTTGACACATACACTGCTGAGTGTACCCTATGGGCTTAGAATCTAGACAAATTCCAGTATGTCTTCCTGTCTAAGAAAACGGGTTATTGCCAAAACCGGTTTGGCTCAGTGGATAGAGCCTCGGCCTGTAGACTCCCAGGTTCGATTCTGGTCAAGGGCATGTACCTTGGTTGCAGGCCCTTCCCCAGTAGGGGGCGTGCAGGAGGCGGCTGATCGATGTCTCTCTTTCATCAATGTTTCTAACTCTCTATCCTTCTTCCTTCCTTCCTCTCTGTAAAAAAATCAATAAAATATATTTAAAAAAAAGAAAAAAGAAAATGGGTTATTTTATCTCCCAGTCCTGATCATAAACTCAACTTCGTGGTTTCCTGGGTGGAATGGGGTTTGGTGGGAATGGAGATAGCCTATGGAAACCTCATAATGGCACACAGACACACACACTACCCTACATTCAGCATTAAGGCATCTACCTCATATTCTTTGGCAAGATAACTCCACCACAAAGGAAAGAAAACGCTTTCCCCGTCCCCTTCTCTTTTCCCAATGAAAGAAGAGAAGTAGCATAGAATTTGCTTTGCATATTATATATGAAAAGAAAACCATCTGTTTCTTTATTTTTATTGTTTACCTCATGACTAATATTTGCTTTTTATAACAGAGATACCTTATTTTACTTTGACCAACATATTTGTTGCTAATATTCTTGTGCCAGTATTTATATATTCTCATGATAATAATATCCTAAGTTCCTACTCCACTCCATCCATATGCTTTGGGTGGGGTTGGCAGACTTCTGGCTTTGGAGTAGGCAGACTCAGATCTGGTCAAAGTAATGGTGAATATCTCAGGAATAGGCAGGCAGCCAGTCAGGGGCCCCAAGATGCAGAGGCAGTTGCAGGATGGTTGAGAGACAGACATGCACTTTTCTCTACTGGACATGAACCTGGAAGAACATAATTCAGGAGCTGCTAGAGGAGAAAATCCTTCCCCCACCAGAGTTTCAGTCCTTCGATCCAACAATGCCAGTAGTCTTAATTATTCCTATTTTTTATAGCTACAGGGTCTATCCAAGTTTTTTCCCCTCCTTTTTTGGGGGGCTTAAATCAGTTGGAATAGTTCATATGCAATCAAAAGTCTTAACTGATATAATATGTTTCACAAATTCAGTTGAAAGAATTAGTAATCTTTCCAAAAAAATTGTTGACCACCCTTCTGATGCTATGCGTTGATATTTTCAATAAAAATAAATTCTATGTGCTTGCTTTTTAAAATAGTATTTTACTAAAATATTTTTTCTAAAATATTTGTTTTACATTTGTATATAAAGACATATTTAACTAAAAATTACATGCAGAATTTATCTCAAAGTCTATAGAGCATTTTATGTAGGAACATTCTTTGGATCATTTGCAGGTTTTACTGCTTTCACCCTTTGTAAGGCTCCTCCTCGAACAGGAAGTTTTTTCAGAGCAATATCAGTATCAGCCAGAGGTCCTCCCACTAATCGGGCAGGAGTGCTCTCCACGGCTACTGCCCGTCCAGAGAGCACCTAAAAAGCAAAAGGTAAATATCTTAAGAGTCCATTTAGAAAATTTTTCAGTAGGAGAGTAACTCATTCATCCTTTAGCTTATTTTAGAAACAACCAAAACATATATATAAGTAACTAGGAGGCAGCATGACCTATTGGAGAGATAAGGGCTTCAGAGCCAGGCAAGTACGGCTTATTAGCTTTGCAACGAGGGCCAAATTATATCTATAAGAGGGCACCAGGAACACTGGGTTATGGCATGAATCTATTTGCTAGGCAAAGAAGGCACTGCACATTTTCTGACAAAGACATGGAGAGCTATCATCTGACCAGTGTTTGCACCACTGGGTGTGGGTGTAGGTACCTTAAAGACAAACATGCCTTCACCATGGAGATAGGCTATGGAAACCTCATAATGGCACATAGACCCACACACTACTCTACATTCAGCAGTAAGGCATCTTGAAAAGTTGAACAGCAAAAAGGAAAAATATGAGACAAATCCCATGGAAATAACACTCTGGGAACTAAATTAGATATCTACTAAGAAAAGTAACCAAGAAAAATATCTTACCGTTGTGTTAAGGCCTTTAATATCTGTCTGGTGAAATATTGCATTTGCTGGTCGTTCACTGTATCTAGTGGATTCGATAGCTTTATCCTGAAGTTTTTTTGCTTTCTGAAGATTTTTAAATTAAAAAGAAAAATAATCTTGCTATGAAAGCATTAACTATGATATTTATAATGAAGTATACACATTATATTTAATTATGTCTGGCTGCTTCTGTTTTATTAGTTAGAACTGGAATCTGCTAATCATTTAGGCTACGATCATAATTATTAGTAAGTTGTATCATTTGTACATTGCAGAATACACAGGTAATCTGAAAATATTACTGTGATTTCCAGAAATACTGGTCATATACCAAGTAAAGCAGGCCCTAGAGAAATCAGGCTCAATTTTTAATACATAATTGAATAAATTACTGAATTTATATCAGGTAATGTGTATTTTCAAAGTATTTTGCATAAATTCAATACTAATTTAGTACTTAAATGTTTCAAGCATTTAGGATAATATCAGTTATATAATTCTTTGTGGTTATATTAAAGCTCAATATTTGAGGCACTAGAATAGGTGAAATTCGAGGTAATCAATGGTCTGTTTCGAAGAGGCTGGTTTTCATTGTCTGCATATTTTATAAGTAAAGCTGCGAAGAACTTTCAGTGAAAAGGGGGAGACATGATACATTGAATAAGTATGTTCTTAGCTTTGCTCTTGCTACCTTAATATAGTTCCACTATTTTCATGGATTAACATAATATGTAACAATCACATATCTAGAGGAAGATTTATAGCATTACATAACAGTCTTTTCAAAAGGTTAATAAGATTTTAGAAATCCATGGTACTTCTCCTATATTTCAAGTAAATAATTAGCATTATAAATGTTTTAATTTTTAGCTTATAGTTGAAGCAGCTTCCAAATGGGTGTTTATCTCAAATTCTCATTTAACCTTTAATACTATATTTCCTTTGGTGGTCACAGAGGGGAAACATCCTTAGGGGAGAAAATAAAATAGACAATAATTTTTTCTGTCCTTCACTCTGCTTCTTACAGAACAGATCGATGGATAAGAAGGGTCAGAAGGGAAAGCAGAAGCTCATTCCTGGCTAACCATCATCTCTTTTATGTAAGCCAGAAACACCATCCTTGCTTCCCACTGCTAAGTCAAATAAAACTCCGAGTGACATTTCTGTAATTGTGGAAATTCAGTTTCAGTGAGCATCCTAAATTGCATATGAGGATCTACTAGTGTTAATATTCTACACGAAGATCAACAGAAAAAGGTGAATGAATATTTACTCTTGGAAATGGTGTCAGTGTTAGCTATTTGTTGTGGATATCATAATATTTAAAAAATCCTACCTTTAAAGTTTTAGCATTTGATGTTCTAGCCAAGAAGTTTTCCCATGTTTTATTAGCCAGTTCTCTTTGTTTGTGAGTGGCTTGTATCTGAAATGAGAAAGATAGTTGAGTTCCAGTTTCTATGAAAGAATACCAAAGGGACTGAAATCCCTTCTTTGGAAGGAACACCTAGTTTTTGCCAAGGTAAATTTTAAAGTTTAACTAGCAAAAAGGAGTAGAGTAATCAGAAAGTTAACAACTTAAAAACAAAAGTCTTAAAATGAAAAAAAATATCCTTCTTTCATTGTGTCTAGGGTTTGAACTGCTTTTTCCAAAATGTAATATGAGACTGTTGTTATAAACATACAAAATGTAAAAATAACAACAATTGCCCTGGCTAGTGTGGCTCGGTTGGTTGGGCATTGTCCTGCAAGGCTGCTGTTTAGGTTCCCAGTCAGGGCACGTGCTCAGGTTGCATGCAGGCTAGATCCTAGAAGGGATCAGACAGGAGGCATCTGATTGATGGTATGCTTTCAGATGTTTCTCTCCTCTCCCTTCCTCTCTCTCTAAAAATAAAAAAAAATAGTCTTTAAAAAAAATAACCACTACCACCAATTCATAGCAAGATTGATTGTTTTACATGATTATCACTTGTGAAGATGGATAATAATCCACAACAAAATAAATGAATGACCCAACAACAAATTCAGAGGAGATGATAGGTTCCTGCTGCCACTGATAACAGTTTATCAAAGATTATATTGGTAAAATTAGCTCTCGTCTTCACCTGCAGCAAGACAAGCAATTCCGTGAGAGTGCCGAGTTGTTGTGGTGATGTAGCCTAGGGAGGTGACTGCTCACAAACTGCGAAAACTGTCCTCAATCTGCCACCAACTAACTATACAGTCAGAGGACAGGTGCCCCCGCTTGGTGTGAAATACACTACATTTCAATCATGAACCTAAGGGTATTTAATTAAGTAACTGCTAAAAAAATGTAAGTGCGGTCAGAGCCATGAGATCAATAATAACCAACGTATCAACCATAGTTAGTCTACAGTGCAGACATTCTGCTGTTTGAGACACCTCCTTGCTTGAAAATTTTGTTAAAAATTTTTATTGTGTGCATGCTGCCACGCAGAACTAATGAGGCAGCAGGTCTTCCAACAGCGTGACCCCACTTATGAGTGAATAAACAGGGTAACGTGGCAGCATCCACACAATAAAAATTTTTAACAAACAAAATTTCCAAGCAAGGAGGTGTCTCAAACAGCAGAATTCATAGGTGGACGCAGAGTTCCACTAGGCTGAAGCTATAAACTGGAGTAGTTTATGTGAAAGGAGCAGGCAATAGGAAATATTCTGGAAATTGCTCTAGAGGGCTTTAAATATTTAATGGTAGTCATCCAGGATGGCCAGGTATAAGTGGGGATCTACATCATCTTTGTGTTCTGTGGACAAGGTAATTTAAACAGCCACTTAGCCTCTTTGCTCAAAAGCTTCTGATGTGTCCGTGTCCCACCTGTGTAATGGCTCATATTTTTCTGCTTAGGTGAAGTCAGAGAACCGTCTATCTCTGGACTCACAGAACGCTCACGGTGCTCAGGCACTGAAGGGAGAATAGGCCTGTGGTTGGCACACCAGTAAGGGCTTATCACAGAGTGAGGGGTGAGGGCCAATGTTTTCAGTGAGGTTATATTTGTAGTCACAAAGATACACTGTTGTCATAATGTATACACCCAAATAGCCAACAATTTTTGGAATTCTGTTTGACATTTCGAAAAAGAGAAAGGCAAGCCTGTAGAAATCAAATTATAATGCCATAAAATAGCACCGAGTATAATAATTGAATACCTTAAGCTTTTAACTCCATGGTGTCTTTTAAAAACTGTACAAACACAGTGAAAGTAACAATGAGAGAAAAACTACAAATAACTTTAAGTACTGAAACATTCACAAGTAAGGCAAATATATCCTTGGAGGACTTCAGCTAGTTTATACAATGAAATTATCTTGTGCCTCAATGGTATCTGTGGCTTACTTTTGCATACACTTTTTGTTCATCTTGCACATCCTGGCGTGCTTGGATATCAAACATCTCACATTGCAGGGAAGCAACCATCTTTCCAACATTTTCCGAAGCTGTTAAAATAGCTTGCAAAACACGTCTATCTGTAGTGACTGGTTTTAACTTTTCCAATTTTATTTCTTCATAAATTTCATTCCATATTTCTCCAATCTGTTATAACAAAGTTTAACTTTAAAAAAAGTCAAATTAACAAAAAATGAAACATACAATTTTAGGTAATACTTTGATTGTTGTTCCCAAGTTGACACATACTGAACCAGCTTTTCCTAACTTACACCTTAGGCGTGAGTTAAGTGCCCTGGAAATGATTTGGAGCACCTGTTACATTTGAGTTTCTATCTATAATATATATATATATAATGCAAATTAGGCCAGGACACTATAACGGGTCACGACCGGACTGGAGGAGGTTGCCCATGCATGTGAGGCCCAGAGCGGAGATGGAGACAGAGACAGGGGGGCCTGCCCGAGCTGGAGTGGCGGCTCAGGCGGCCCTGGAGCAGACACAGGCCAGTCAGGCATGGGTCCTGGCCCCCCACCCCCACCCCGCCCCGCAGCACTGGTCCGGCCTGACTCCTGTGGCAGCTGGCACTGCATGAGTCTCGTGCAGGTCCCCGCCCTCCGCAGGGGCTTCCTCGCACGATTTCAATCACATGCTGGGCCTCTAGTTCAGAAATAATTATCAAATGTTTTTCAAGGATACAGTATTCATGGATGAGGCTCCACTACTTAGGTCTAGTTCACTGCCATCATCCCTGCCCTCTGGTTATACTCACTCTTTTCACAGCTGCAGAAACTACTGCTTTAGTCTCATCCTCTTGAACTACTGATGTTCTCCTTCCTAAAGCTTTATACTGAAGGATAAACCATGCTGAATTTACAGGACAATGACCATGGCATTCCTGGGACCCTAGAACCTAGCAACCCTGGAAAATAGGCCCCTGCCCCTCACCTTCTTGCTAAAGCAGAACTGAATCTCAAGCTCTTAACTCTGTGTTTCTACCCAACTGAGAGTTCCATTGCATATTCTGGATTTGTGGAAATTAATGTGCTTGAGTACATTTAAATTTAAAGAAAAATTTATATATCCAGAATAGAGATAAAATTCAGTCACCTTTTCATTTGAAAAGAGAGGCTTATTCATTTACGACATTCAAACACAGTATACTAGTATTAGTAGAAGAAATGTTTACTTGAAAAGACTCCTCTGAAACTTCAAAAGCATTGATTTACCAAAAATATAACCAGCAAGGTAAGCCACTTACTATCCTTGAACTGACATCTGACATCACATAAAGTAATGTTAAAGAATACTTAATAAGTATTAATAATTTATTTTAATAAGCAATAACTCATTTAACTCTAGCTCCTAATGATCTATAAAAAGAAGAAATTATATTTTACACATTCTATTAGGCTTCTGAATAGCTCTATTTCAGTAACAGTCATCTTCTTTTATACACTCATTAGAGGCCCGGTGCACAAAATTCATGCATCAATAGGGTCCCCAGGCCTGGCCAGCAAGCAAGGCCAATTGGGGCCTTTTGGCTGCTGGTCAGGGCCTTCCTTCCCCTGGCTGCCAGATGCCAGGCGGGGCCTTCCTTTGTTCTGCGCAACCCCCTGGTGGTCAGTGCATGTATGTTATAGCGGGCGGACGAATTCCCGGTAGGTCAAACTCCCGAGGGGACAATTTGCATGTTAGATTGTTATTATATAGGACAGTGGATGAAATCTTATCCCACAGAAAATATAGAATCAATTTTTGTTATGTCCTTTGAATAGTATCAGATGCAAAATGGAAAATGAAAACTGTACAGTTTGGGTGACTGCTCACAATTATGAACAGATATTGTATTTCACAATTGACTTTTTTTTTGCCATACTAGGTTTTAATAATAAGGTTAAGAAGGTACTTACTTTAAAATCAAGATATCTATGTATGATACAAAGGGTCACAAAATCTTCAGTAGAAAGGCCAGGTAAATTTTCAAAATCTAAATGAAGTTTATATATAAATAATTACTTTAACAGATCACGGCATACACAGACACACACACACACACACACACACACACACACACACACGACTTTTGAATTCATCTTGACTTATGAAAAAGTTACTTTTGTGAGCTTCTGACTTCTTATTGCCAGACCGTCCTTACGTAGTCAATAATGAGGAATAGTTTCTGTGCTTTGGTCAGACTATGGTAATATCCTTTCAGAACCCAAGGGGTGAAGACTTTTTCCTTAGTCAGAAGCAGGACTTAAAACAAAACAAAACAAACCTCAGGTGATTCAGAATTCTTGTGTTTATCCTAGTTAGCTAAACGAACTGCCTTTAATTTGATTGATCAGGGTGTAGCCTGGACATTGGGAAAACAATGGAACATGCACTTATCTGTATAAAGGAACTTTTGTTCATCATGTTTGAAAAATGGGTTCCAAAGCAAAAGCAACATACATACTTAGCAAAACAGAGAGGCTCTTGTGAATCTGACGATAGCTTCTTACCTAATTTGCCCAACACAGCATAAATTTTTGCTCTAATGTTTTCTGCAACATCCATAACTGCAATAGTCGGGCAGTTGGCAGGCATTGGCATGATTTTTTGCTCTGCTTGAAAACTAGTAAATAGAGGTTTCCTTGTATCTAATCAATAGATGTTGTGAAACATAGAGGGGACAGATAAAAACAGTAGTAAATTAACACTTAATTTTGAGATTTTAGTCAGACATCATAAAATATTTTAAAATGTTATAACATAGTAAAATAGTGCTTTTACATGGTTACTCTTTTTTTAAAAAAAAAATATATATTTATTGATTTCAGAAAGGAAGGGAGAGGAAGAGAGAGATAGACGTATCGACGATGCGAGAATCATTGATCCACTGCCTCCTGCATGCCTCACACTGGGGATCGAGCCTACAACCCAGGCACGTACCAGGACCTGGAATCAAACCATATGGTTCACAGATTGATGCTCAACCTCTGGGCTACACTGACTGGGCATAGTTACTCTTTTGAAAGCATCAATAATCAGTGATTTCTTCCCCATTCTGTGGCAAAACTTATAGCTTTCATGTTTATTATTTATGAAAGATATAAACATTCCACAAATTGCTTTTTAAAAGTAAAATTCTTGTCCTGGCCAGGTGGCTCAGCTGGCTGGAGCATCATCCTGTACACCAAAAGGTTGCAAATTCAATTTCTAGTCAAGGCACATTTCTAGTTAGTAGGTTTGATCCCCAATTGGGGCATGTACAAGCGGCAACCAATTGATGTTTCTCTCTCACATCAATGTTTCTCTACCTTTCTTTATCTCTAAAACTCAATAAAAAACATATCCTCAGGTGAGGATTCAAAAAATAAAAAGTGATGCTCTATCTGGTTTGGTTCAGTGGATAGAGCATCAGCCTATGGACTCAAGGGTCCCAGGTTTGATTCCTTTTTTTTAAAATTTTATTACATTTTTTACAGGGTGGAAGAGAAGGGGATAAAGAGTTAGAAACATCAATGAGAGAGAAACATTGATCAGCTGCCTCCTGCACACGCGCTACGGGGGATGTGCCCACAACCATGGTACATGCCCTTGACCGGAATCGAACCTGGGACACTTCAGTCCACAGGGCAATGCTCTATCCACTGAACCAAACAGATTAAAGCCCAGGTTCGATCTTGTCAAGGGCATGTACCTTGGCTGAGGGTACATATCCAGTAGGGAGTGTGCAGGAGGCAGCTGATCAATGTTTCTCTCTCATTGATGTTTCTAACTCTATATCCTTCTCCTTTCCTCTATGTAAAAAAAAAAAAAAATCAATAAAACATATTAAAAAAATTAAAAAATAAAGTGAAACTCTTATGTAATTTTTCTAATTTTGAAATCCAGATTTTGAACAATGTCAATTTAACAATGATGTAATCTCCTTTGCTTTTGGTTTCTATATATGTATTATGACATAAAACTATTTTATGATATTATAGATCAAAACTCAGAAATAATAAAATCAGATTGAAGATAGAAATCATCAGAAGTTAAAAAGAGCCCTAGCAGGTTTGGCTCAGTGGATAGAGTATCAGCCCATGGACTGAAAGGACCTGGGTTCAATTCCAATAAAGGGTATGGAACTCGGTTGCAGGTCTATTGGTAATTGATGTGTCTCTCACATTGATGTTTTTTTTCTTTCTCTCTCTCTTCCCCCATCATTTCATTCTCTCTCTCTTAAAAAAAATCCTCAGGTGAGGATTAAAAATATATATATATTTTCATTTAAAAATAAATAATACTAACAATTTACATGAAAATATAATAAGAATATTCAGAGATTTAGAAAGTGTAATGTAGCATTGTAGAGTTGATAAATGAACTACAAATTCTAATACTGTAAACTTCATTGACTTAGAATCTAGTAACTAAAATTTATGAAACTATTTATTTATTAAAAATATATTTTATTGATTTTTCACAGAGAGAAAGGGAGAAGGTTAGAGAGTTAGAAACATCGATGAGAGTCATCGATCAGCTATCTCCTGCACGCCCCCTACTGGGGATGTGCTCGCAACCAAGGTACATGTCCTTGACAGAAATTGAACCTAGGACCCCTCAGTCCACAGACTGATGCTTTATGCACTGAGCCAAACCGGTTTCGGCTTGATTTATTTTTATTTAAAAAAGTAAGTTTCTTTACAAAAAAGCAAATTATATAAACATGAAGCAATAACAATATACAAAATACTACAAAAATTGTTTTCAAGCACTCTATTTACATCCCACTTTTTACTGGTAAATGAAATATTACTGAATCTATTTGTAAAATCAGGTAAACCAAAGAAACTTCTTTAGGAAGTAGTTAATTTTTTTCATGTTTAAGTAGATTATAAAATAGCATTTCCTGATATTTTCCTATAAAAATATGAATCTACTATTACTATACTTATAAAGTCATTCAGAATTTATTATGGCAAGATGTGCAAATACCTGTGAAAAGAACTTTAAACAAAGGGATGAAAATCTTTTTTTTTTTTTAAATTAATTTTTATTAATTTTTTATACATATCTCCCCATTGCCCCCCCTCCCTCCCAGGCATACCCCGACCCCCCAGTGTCTGTGATCATTGGTTATGTTTATAAGCATGCATACAAGTCCTTTGATTGATCACTTATTTACCTCACCTAACTTTAATCTTTCTGCTATAATTTCACAGTCTGTTTGATGCTTTATGATTTTTGTCCTCCTGAGAATTATCAGTCTACTCCCTTTCTGTGCTCCTGATTCTATTATATTCACCAGTTTATTCTGTTGATCAGATTTTTAATTCACTTAATTTTTAGATTCACTTGTTGACAGATGTGTATTTGTTGTTCATAATTTTTTGTCTTTTACCCTTTTCTTCTTCCTCTTCTAAAAAGGTACCCTTCAGCATTTCATATAATACTGGTTTGGAGTTGATGAACTCCTTCAGCTTTTTCTTCTCTGTGAAGGTCTTTATCTGCCCTTCAATTCTGAATGATAGCTTTGCTGGATAGATTATTCTTGGTTGTAGGTTCTTGTTGTTCATCACGTTGAATATTTCTTGCCACTCCCGTCTGGCCTGCATCGTTTCTGTTGAGAAATCAGCTGACAGTCGTATGGGTGCTCCCTTGTAGGTAATAAACTGTTTTTCTCTTGCTGCTTTTAATATTCTCTCTTTCTCTTTTGCTCTTGGCATTTTAATTATGATGTGTCTTGGTGTAGTCCTCTTTGGGTTCCTTTTCTTTGGGGTTCTGTGTGCTTCCTCGACTTGTAAGTCTATTTCTTTTACCAGATGTGGGAAGTTTTCAGTCATTATTTCTTTAAACAGGTTTTCAGTATCTTGCTCTCTCTCTTCTTCTGGCACCCCCACAATTCTGATGTTGGTACGCTTGAAGCTGTCCCAGAGGCTCCTTACATTATGTTCACATTTTTGGATTCTTTTCTCTTCTTGCTTTTCCAGTTGAATGTTTTCTGCTTCTTTATATTTCAAATTTTTGACTTGATCCTTGCCTTTCTCTAGTCTGCTGTTAGTACTCTGCGTAATAGTATTCATTTCAGTCAGTGTATTTATTATCTTCTCTTGGGTCTCACTAAATTTATCCATCTTTTCTAGCATATTCTTGCAAAACCTTATAAGCGTGGTTCTGAACTCTATATCCAGTCGTTTTTTTTCCTCCATTTCTTTTGCTTGTAATCCCTTCCCTTGTCTCGGCATTTTCACTGTGCCGGGGAAACTTCTGTGCTGGATTCAGCCGCAGAATCCTCTGCTGAGCTTGGGAGGGTGGAGTCTCAGGGCTTAAGGGACCGCCTTGCCTTCCAGTCGCCCCGCCCTCCACGGCCCCTGAGTCTCACGTGACTGGGTAATGGCTGGAGCGGTCCTTGTGCGCTCGCGCACCCGCAGCGCCTCCAACCGCTGCCTTTCCGACTCCCCTGCGAACCAGGACCACACGAGTCTAGGTCCCCAGGGTTTCGCCCAAAACAGGGACTCAGTGGACTCAGAAGTGGCACAGATCGGAGGGTCTGTCTCCCGCCCACTCGCGAAAGCCAGCGGCACAATCAGCAATCCGTCCTCCGCGTGGTGCCGTGCGTGACCAGACCTCCGATCCTTTGCAACTCCCCTAAATTTCCGTGCACTTCTCCCTTTTCACAGTCCAAACTCCCCCCGTATGAGTTTCGGCTGGATCTGGGGTTTAGTGTCGTAAGAGAAGAGGTTCAATGCCGTTGGGAGTCTCCGTTTCCCTCCCGCCAGAGAAAGCCAGCCAGGTACTCCGGCACCCGCTCTCTCAGCGCGCTCGTCTCCGTACCTCAGCTTTTTGCAGCTCCTCTGGGTCTCCGTGAGCCCCTCTCTTTCCTTCTAGTTGTAGAACTTCCACTCAGCCAGCTTTCCTGTGGTTCTGGATGATGTCCGTTCTGTCTTTTAGTTGTAGTTTTGAAATTGTTGTGCGAGGCAGCAGTATAGGTGTTTACCTATGCCGCCATCTTGGATTCCCAAGTCAAAAAGTCGGGATGAAAATCTTTATACGTTCCTCATATATTATTTTTTCTTTTTTTAAAATTAAATTTACTGGGCCAACATTACATAAGCTAATAATAACATTATATAAGTGACTAATAGCATTATGTAAGCTTCAATACAATTCTATAATACATCATTTGCATCTTGCATGGTGTGCTCACCACCAAAAGTCTAGTCACCATATATTTGAACCCCTTTACTCTCTTTATCCCCTGAACCCTCTTCCCTCTGGTAACTACCATAATGTTAGCTGTGTCTATTACTTTCCTAATCTTTATAAGATATTTGAAAAATGAATCTAATTGCTTATACTAACGATTACAAACACACTCACCAATAATCACCCCTCGTTGATCACGTAGTACTCCTAGTTCACTTTCTTCCTTTCTCCACAATTTAATCAAAAGGCTGGCAGCTGTTTGATCCTTCTTCCCTCGCCAAGCATTGACGTGAACCGGGGTTTTGGGATTATCACAAAATTCAACCATTATTGCAAGTATTAGACTACAGAATTTTTTTTGGTCCAACTTTTGCAAGGGAAGAAAAAAAGAAAAAGTTGCAATAAATATTAAGAACTATTACCTTAAAAAAACAGAAACATTTGTATTAATCAGTGCTTCTTCTAAATGATTGCCTTATAAAATTGAAACTCTACTTAAGTATGACCTGTGCTAATTTCCTATTAAAATAGAAGTCAATTGTAACGAATACATTTTCAAACATTAGGAATTAAAAAGAAAAGATTAAATATAATTCTAATGTCATTACAAACATACATCATGACCTAAAATAAAATTGACTGACTGACAAGGAAAAAGGGAGAGTGCAAAAATAAGTAAATATGTTTATTTTTATATACAGGTCAACAGTGCTGTATATAAGTCACTGGTACAACAGGGTCTTTCCAATTTACATGCTTTAAGGTATGTAAAGATTCATAACAGCTATAACCTCATTGTTACTAAGAGAAGAAGCGATGGTAATTGCAAGTGGTAGTCACATATGAAAATAATACAAAATGAGGTGTAATTTTCTACTTTGAACATCAGCATCTATAAGAGTAAAGAATTTAAGAAAAATTATCAAGCATATTTCCTTTGTTTTGTGAGAACTAGTTTGCAGCAAATAAAATGCAGGCAGAGAAAAGTGATCCACAGCAATGGCCTCCAAACATGGTCTGTTTCTGTGTGAAATATATTTTATTGATTAACTCTTTTAGTATACTGCTGATAGACTAGCAAAGGAAACGTAACCTGTTGTTCCAATTATAATAATCGCTTCCTCTTTTATTACATGAAGGATAATAACATTTACCTACTTTAGAGAGTTATTCTGATGAGTCATCTGAGACTACCTATCACATAGTAAACTCTCAATAATATTTAACCACTATTAGCAATTATTCTTATACACTGAATAAATATTTTAGCTGATTACATTAAGCAGAACTCTCAATACAATGAATTTTTTATTTCTGTACTTCACTTTTGGGAGAAGGGCTGAGGTTAATATAAAAACTTCAATAAAAATGTTTGTAATTGTAATTTATGAATGGTTGAAACTACTTTAAGCACTACATTAAGCACAATCGAGTAATTATATTCATAATAATGGAAAACATGTGCATAGTTTCAGAAACATCTAACTAATGTTACAATAACACTGTGTGTGTATATATGACTATAAAGTGCATATACATATGCATGTGCATGTGTAATGCATACGTACACATATCACTCATCCTCCACCCAACAGTGCATGAAGTAAGTACTGCTACTATCTCTGTTTTGAGGAAGTTGATATCAGAGATGTTAAGTGACTTACCCATGTTACACTGCCAACAAGTATTGGCTTCCAACCTATGCTCACAGTCACTGTACTATATGACCTGTCCTACTGGCCTTTGTACCTTTCCATCAAACAAACCCTAATGGAAAGGAAAGTGAACACAAATGAGAAATGTCTTTGAAGTCTTGTATATAATTCAACATCTACACTAATAAAAGAGAATCATGCAAATTGACCATCACTCCGCTACACCCACCAATCAATCAGAGCAAGGATGCAAATTAACCGAACTAAGATGGCCCCCACAGAGCTGGAGTGAGCAAGAGGCTTGGGTTGCCCCTGGCCAGCCCTGGCCTCCGCTTAAGCCTACAAAGTTTCAATTATAGAAGATAAATAAATTCCAGATACCTGCTTCCAGCTGGCCCTGTTCTATGCTTGGGACACAAGATGGCCACCACAAGATGGCCAGCAGGGAAGGGCAGTTAGGAGGCACCAGGCCTGCAAGAGAGGGCAGTTGTGGGCAATTGGACCAGCAGGGGAGGGCAGTTGGGACTAGGCCTGCAAGGAAGGGCAGTTGGAGGCAATCAAACTGGCAGGAGAGTCATTACGGGGTGATTAGGCTGGCAGGCAGAAGTAGTTAGGGGAAAACAGGAAGGCAGGCAGGTGAGCAGTTGGGTGCCAGTTAGGGGTGACCAGGCTGGCAGAGGAGGGAAGTTGTGGGTGACCAGGCCTGCAGGGGAGGGCAGTTGGGGGTGACCAGGCCTG